>CANUEZ040000189.1:0-712500 GCA_948099385.1 Fasciola hepatica | reverse complement strand
GAAATCTAAGAAGTCATTGCGGAAGAACGAAATGTATTCAATGAAAGTGGAGAATCCGTCGCATATATATGAACATATATAAACCCGAAAGACAAATATGCGGAAATGATAATTAGAGAACACCGGACTACACGCACACACACAAACATCTTAATATCACTCACCCATATTCCTATGCCTACTTTTCTTTCATATTCTCTTTCTAATGTTCTCTTTTCTGCTTCTCTATCTCACTCATTCCCCATATCTTCAGTTCATCTTCGTAAATTTCTCTCAACCACCTGTTGATCGAGTACAACACGATTCGGGAAACTCTACATCATCAGTGAAGGTCGGGTTTTATATACTATCCCTTTTGATGATAAAATGCAGAGCTGAGTCGAGACATTCAGGGGAGATAAAATTGAGTTTATATTGAATCGGCCTCATCGTAGACGGAGAATATTGCTCCCTGGGCATCATCCGTGGACGATCGATAATTGATCGTGATGGGAAACGAAATGAATTCTACTCAGCAGGTTAGGATTTCAATGGGTCCCGAACAGTACTGCACCAAAAAGAGACATTTTCAAAATCACCCTGTTTGTAGTTTCATATGTGAAGGTACTTGAAAAGTCCAAGTCACTGGGATATGGAACAACAGCTGGTGTTGTTGGTGTGGATGTGGAATGAACAGACTGCAGGAGATGGATACAAATTAGATCAATCGCATATCGATCGAATATTAGGGGAATAGAGCCGAACACAACAATGCTGGACTGCATCAAAGATGCACACATTCTGTGTGGTCTACACAAAACAACATGCGAAATGTAGAATCACTAGCACAATGGATCACAACGAGAATACTTGAATACTACTTACAAGTATGTTCATCGGTCAGAGACCATTTAATTGGATAGATTTGACCGACCTGACCAACCGACAAACCGTTTGTAGTCCATGTCGAACTAGCAGTGGACCACGTGATTGAGCTTTCGTGCTCATGATATTCATTCGATGAACTGGACCAATTGTAGGTCGTTTTGCTGCCAAAGTTGTTCTCTTGTACTGCCGCTTGACGGTTTGGTCGGATCACGGATGAATGTGACAGATAAGTGAAAGAATGAAATATGGTGCACGACCAAAATTGATATAAAATGTTCATTTACGTCGATATTCATTAGGAATGATATTCGTTCGTGTTTTCTTGATGAGGAATTACGGTTTATCTGAGAAGATGTTCTGTTGGTTCGATTCAATGGTCTGTGCATTTGAAATGGGTTTGTATCAGCCAGTGCACTGAGTTTGCATTTCGCATCATGTGGTCCGAAGGACAATCGGATACACTCATTGTCTTCTGTATTTTCCATCTCCATCTGTTGAGCATATAACTTAGTGAAGCATATTTGTGAATGAATATCCGGAGATAGTTATCGAACAGAGTAGGTTGAAATGAGAACACTTCCAATGGAACTCGAACTGTCTGATTTTATAGGTCACGGAGGGATGAGAGTGAACTCTGATTGATGATTATCGGTAAGCGGAATTTGTTTGCTTGAATGACGTAGACATTTTGCGATCACACGTGGTGTGATTGATCCTTTCCGACCCCACAGCTGTGCTCTCCATGATCTACCCTTCCACCAACTCACGTCCATTACAGTTTGTCAAAGAGATGGCTACCAAAACATGGAAACATAATTGATGCGAGTAAAGGGATTTATTTGTTTCCCTAACGTTGCCTTCGTAAAATGTGACGTTTGTAACCTATCACCTGTAATGATACTATATTATCTGCAGCACGCACCTCACGAGATACGATGAAATCTGTTTGAATACAAATTGTGCAAATTATCACTGTTCTGTTCTCTTTTCAAAAGGCAGATTCTAATGGACCTTCATTGGGTTGGTATTTTTTCGTCCTTTCTTCTGCTCAGTAACGCGTATACGGAATTACATATAGTATAGAGTGATTGATTGTAATTCTCAAATCGGGATTGAAAATTAATTTTTATTGACCAGTTTCGTTGCACAGCACTCACTCTGATCGTGCATGAATGATCATCGACATAATTGGCAGCACTAACATTCTCCGATTAGAAAACGCATTCACCGGCTTTGCTTCCGATCGCAGAGATAGGAATTCTGAATAAAGCATTTTCGAGTTGAGTCTCAAAGGACGACAACGGTTATTAGTACTACTACTACCAATACTATCACCACTACCACTACTGCTACTACTACTACTACTACCTATACTACTGCTACTATTACTACTACCACCACTATTACTACTACTGTTGTGAGTGTATATACTACTTAGTAAGTAGTTGTTTGCTGAAGACAGAACTATGGACAATTGTGGATTAACGAACACAGCTAAGTTCAGCAATCCAGGCGCAATAAGGTAAGCGACGATCTGCAAACCACCTGATTGCTCCTCCGTTGGACGATGACTGTTTTCAAGTGAATAGGACAACCACTTGGCAAATGAGGATGTTTGTAACGTTTGTGTTGTATTGTATTGTCAATGTCCGAACACGTTGATGTCAATAAACAACCTATTCACCCAGGCACGCCTTGTGGATTATGACACTACTACCAGTACCACTACCTATACTACTACTTGTACCACTACTACCTATACTGCCACTACTACTACTGCTACTACCACTACTACCACCTATACTACTACTACTACTACTACTACTACTACTACTACTACTACTACTACTACTGCTACTACCTATACTACTACTACCACTACTACTACCTATACTACTACTACTACTACTACTACTACTACGACTACTACTACTTATACTACTACTACTACCACTTCCTATACTACTACTACTAGTACCTATACTACTACTACTACTACTACCACTGTTGTGAGTGTATATACTACTTGGTAAGTAGTTGATTGCTGGAGACGGAACGATGGGCAATTGTGGATCAACGAACACAGCTAAGTTCAGCAGTCCAGACGCATAAGGTTACCGACGATCTGCAAACCATATGGCTGCTCATCTGTTGGACGGTGACTGTCGTCAAGTGAACAAGACAGAGATTTGGCAAATAAGGATGTTTGTAACGTTTTATTTGTTTTGTCAATGTCCGAACACGTTAATTTCAGCAGGCACGCCTTGTGGATTATAACACTACCACTACTACTACTAATGTGATTAGGTGTATATGCTACCTAGCAAGTAGATGATCTCTGAAAATGGAACCATGATTATTTGTGGATAACCAGACACCGGTATGTCCAACAGACAAAACGAAATAAGGTAAACGACGACGAGCAAATCACAGGACTACTCTGTCTGGAAGTTGACTGTCTTCAAGACAGCTATTATACAAAGCAGCGTGTTTGTACCATTTGGTTGGTTTTTCTTGAAGTCCAAACGAGCTGGTTCCGTGAAACAACCTCTTCACCAGGCCCGTCTTATGCACCATAGAACTCCTTCTACCACTACTGCTACTATTACTACTAATGCTACTACAACCATTACTAGCATTACCGTTACTATGAATATTGCTGCATTACTTCTTACCGATACGATTACCGATATGATTACAATTGTTATTTTTATTATTATTCTTATCACTATAATTTCTCTCCTCGTTGTTCGCTTCTCATTTACTTGATAACCCATCAATTTCCCTCATCTCACACGTTAAGATCAATCGAAAACTTCCGGAAATCCACCCCACCGGATCGGTCATTATCATTTCACTTCTCGTTACCATACATGAGCCCAGTTTCCTCTTTGAGTACTATTGTAATTTCAACGTGACCTCGATAGTTTAGCTTTGCTGATCTCGTTTACCAGTTGACGGACCTGATTGACCATCACTCGCCGTTTGGTTTGCCGTTATCAAATCTTGAGGCCGAATTGCTCACGTTTGTTTTCATTGTATTCATTGCTAACTAGTACACGTACGCTTTGGATAACTCGTCTTTCGGACAGAACGGGGCATCGGTTCCCTACGAGTCACTCAATACTGGATGACGGTTCAGTACAACATAGCCAGTACACAAACTAGCAAAGAAGATGACGTAACGAAGGTGCTTTCAATAAATAAACTATGTGAACTTGGATGGATATGTGAACAAAGAATGGTGAGTTTACAATGCAACGCCATTCTCATGCTATTCAAGCGAACTCGACAGGTGGATTAGAATTCATACACAAGTGAAAGCTTACCATATACGTTGTTATATTTGGCGTCTATTGTGACTTTGACAGAAGCACCCCATTTCCCTAGAATAGACATCAAGGATTGGTCACAATTGGAAGTAACTGGCGTTTGGTATGGATGGAATGAGACTGGCATATGGAATGTATGATTTTTACTCATGAAAACATTATTCATCATGTAACACATATACATCAGCGGTCAACTGAGCATTGTGAACTGCATAGGCACTGAATTACCATCTATTTTGTCTGGGTTACCATGCTTCACAACTGCTGATCAAAGGAATTCGCGTAAAAAACTTGCAATACACCTGAGGTTTATCGCATGTGGTACTTAATCAGTGAGGAAATCCACACATCTGGAATACATCTTCCCGCAATCAGTTTCTGCACTCCTCAGACCGTTTCAAAAATAGGCGGAAAATGGATCAATCTACTCTGTGATCAGAAACAAATTCTCTCCCGGGAATGAGGGGTTGAGCATAACAATGTACCGCGCATTTATTCGTGAAGACCAGCACACGTTAAATTAGGTCTCCGTCTTCACCAATCGCATAGTTGATTCGATAGGACGAACTTATTGGAACAACAAATTGATCAATCATAAATGCAGAAATACAATGAAATAACTGCAATGAAGAGGGAAATGAAGAGGTGCAAGAGCGCGGCAATAAATTAAATGGCGCACGAAGTACGAACAGTGAATTACTCGACAACTATATAGTTTTGTGGGAAGATAGTATTTGGATTGGGATCTGCTGGTCCCACTATGTGAGTAAAATGATTCCTTCTACACAGGAATTTGGGCAATCACAAGCATAGAGACGAGAAGCACTAAGCAAAGCTTATTCCGATGCCACCTTCTATTTTCTCCACAATTTATGTTCTACCATATTCATGGCGTCTCTCTTTCCGGACTTGTCCAATACGTGTGAATAAAGTGCAAGAAGGTGGTCGATGGACAGTCATACGCAAAGTATGGTCGGGTCATCGCAAGTGGTGTAGATCAATCATATCCATCACAGAATAATCCCCAATTATCAGCCTCGAATTGACCACGACCACCGCCTGCCTACTCGATATTGTACCATCTATGTATGATACATAGGAATTGAAGAAAGAAGGAATAAGACAGGGCGAAAGAATAACGCACGAATGCATTCAAAATTGACAACGAACACCTTCATGAATAATCAATAAGACAGAAAGATAGACTGAGAGGGAGAGGTTGACGAATGGACAGGTAAGCAATTATTTGTGCTACTACCGAATCGTGAACAAACATAATGTCCTCCTCGTGGCGAAATATGATTGGATGAATGATGCGGTCAAATATCAGGTACATACGTGTGACTAATTGTGACAGCGCATAAGCATGAATCAATGGGCAACCACTCTCTTATCAATTCGAGCACCTGTGATGCCACACAACAATATTACCGGACCGTTTATATTCGCTCCACTATGTCAAAAACAAATGCGTTGCGGCATCCACCCACGGTTGCAAATGTCAACTTGCGATTTGTGGGAACAACCTCACACGCGCATTTTGCACTGCCATGTGCTACACAAATCCATGGTGACACGGCGACCACGTGTATTTTGATGTACAAGTGCATCCACATTGTGAATATGTGAGTATAAACTAATAGAACATATTACGAGTATACTCACAGGAGTAGGTACCGGTCAAAGACTTCTGGAGTGGATAGATTTGACCAGTCCGACGCACAAGTGCTTCAGATGAAATCCGTGTATAATTATCCGTGGACCACTCGATCTGGTTCTCGATCAAATGGTAGTCATACCAGGATGTCGACCAAGTTGGAGGGGTTGTGTTTGTGATGTGGTTCTGTGATCCTATGAGGCAAAGATTTGGACGAATGATTCAAATTTGACATTATTATTGCACGAGCCAATACAGTGAATAAGGGTAAGTATTCTGATTCCACGCTGAATGTGTTCTGACCATCTTTGGTAAAAACTATTGATGGCATTCACGTTTAACTGATGTGTTGGTGGCTGGGTTTTGATTCTACATATCTGGTTAACACCACTGTGGAATTTAAGATTGTACACGATGACAACGTATAACTCGATGGAGTGCAGTCAATACTTACGAATGAGTGGCGACCACGCATTTATGCATTCGAATCTTCATGGAAACTCATGGCTAAAGGTGGAAAATCTGTCTGCCTCCATTGAAAATGAATGCACACGTAGACAGCACCTAAACATCGGGACCTCGTCTGCATGTTGATTAGCTAGGCCGTGAACCCTACCTTATGAACTAAATTTCAAAATACACAAAACTCCTCATCTGACACCCTTAGTTTTGTGTAAGTTCTGAGTGAAAAGAGAACATTTATTGATTAGGATTAACCTGAGGAGCTTGAATATCGTATGAATGTGACTAGTGACAAATTCGATATTTGCCGGATGAGCACTGCTGATGATTTCTAACAAATCGGACAAACGAGCACCTGTAAAATGGTTCCACGATTTTCAAAGTTGTGTTCTGCAATGATAATGCACCGTGAGGCATATTGTGGAGACATTAAGTCCACTAACAATCACATCCACATGAATGGATCCGCAGTGGGATCTTTGGAGAGCATCAGAAGAGCAGGAAGCACAGAAGCGCCACGACGTTTAGCAAATGAGAATGAGTGGATGCTCTAACGAAGTACAGATTTTCTCGGGTACTCCGTGTTCGTGGCTTTGGCCTATCAGATAGAACCAGTCCCTTGACAAGCATACAATTCGTACTCACCGAAAATCATTACTAGAATAGCCTAAAAGTGCCAGTGACTTCACAAATCTTGATCGGAAGTGTACACTACGGATTAAATAAAACTATCAAACACCGGTTGTCATTTGCTTCCTACTAGGTTAGTTGAGTGTTTTCAGTGTACATCATTCATTTGATCTGTTAGTTACAGCAATTTCCCGAGTGGACAAACCTGAAAATTGAAAGTATTCGAATGAAAAGGAAATCGTGCACATCGAGTGCAACGTGCACTGATCATCTATGTCGAACAAGACCACAACGACCAAGCCTGTCTTCAGCAAATTCATCTTCTAGGTATTACATTTCGAAATACTAAATAGGTGTGCATAGTGAGGAGCGTTGTCGGAGCATGAAAGGTAGGAGTGAGACTGTTACCAACGGGACTTCGACGAGTATTGAAATAATGGTGTTGCGCTTAGAGGGGAACGAAAGAGAGGACAGCAATAATTACTGCTTGAGATCAAATTATCTATCGCAATCCGATCGGATCACTTCCAATTACGGAACCCTGTTACTCCACGAGTCACATTCTATTTGGAAACAAGCAACAGTGTTCAGACGTGATACGTGAAGTGACTTCACAAGTCATTTGTGAAGACTAATTGGCACCATTTTGTTCGTTGCTAACTATCTTTGCCTACTTGATTCGAGGTGTTTCGTGGGACTGTGGTAATCACTATGGAAGCGTCTTCCTCTTTGGCGATGTTTCGTGCATGTCGAATATACTTATTCGGTCGGAGTTGGGATTGTTGTCTGTGTACGCCTCCTTCAAGTATACGAAGTAATTGATTACTTCGTTTACCTTTCATTTGGGCGACATTGGACCTCCAGTATACTCCACGGCGTTGTGTACACCTGACAGTGGCTTGGAATAAGGTAACAATAATATATACTGTTGATTTTAGGAGGAACTCATTTTGAAAGTGAAGAACGTTCGGCAACGAAGTGATCGGTAAGGACTGTGTTCACTTGGAAATCTCTGAACAAACTATGTGTCCAAAAACGTGCTCACGAGAGGACATTCCACATCCGTCCGTTTTGTTTGCAGAAGACCGTAAAATCAGTGACCAAGCAGTATGATCAAAACATGAGTAATCATCACGTTGTACTTTTGCGTTCCAAGTATTGTTGAGTGAGATTTATAAATTGGTCTGTATTTTATGTGGTCCATTCTAACGTGCAACGGATGTCGCATTGGTGATGTTACATTCATTGTAGGATGGAAGACAAACCTTCACATTTGTCGAATCGCATGCAAAATAACTGCTAGTTTTAGGCAGTATGGTAGGGTAAGTTTAGGCTTAAAACACCTGTGAAAATGCGTGATATGTGGCTGATTAGTCAGGCAAATGACTGAGTACAGAAAAGGGATAATAGAAACACGTTGTAGATAAAGGCCTGAAATTCCGTAATAGTCCGTGTGACTTATTGTGAAACAAATTTATTAGAAGGTGTCAACGGTCTACTCATTGTTCAGAAGCCCCAATTCATGAATGATTTTATTGATGGTATGAAGATTTATTGAAACATTTACTGCGTAGTATGCATTGATATGAACCCATACGGCTAGCTCTGTTTCACATATACGCCCATCACTCTGACATTACTCATGCCACGGTCGATTTGTTCTAACAAATCAGACTTCCGAATTGAGCTACACTTGCTGTTTGATTAGTTGTCAGTCAGGTGGGCACTGATTGATGAAATGGAATGAGTTCGGAGATAAGTTTACAGCGAGAATTACTGGGTAAGTGTTATACCTTTACAACTTAATAAATAAATCAGGTTTGTCGTTTGAACGTGGAATGCTCCCTGAGGAAGACTTTACACACCCTCCCGACTACAACTCTTCTAATTTCAGAGAAGCTTGGTGAAATTGTTCGATATAATGATACATTTCGAGTCTGTTTTGTTCCGCTCATATTTTCTTCTGACGTAACTCACATTGCATGAGTCAACACCGTATCTTGAATAAAGTAGAGACATCGATCAGATTGATTGTTCCTCATTAGGTGTGTTGGATGAAATGCGGTCTACTCGGAATCAGGCTTCGGACCAAATTCCAAACATTCGTAAATCTTATATTCTTCTTTAAATAGACACATACGAAGATAATCCGTCACTCGTTTGGTCTGAAGGTGTTATGGCAAATGTTATGTGCTTTGCTTTACCCAAATGTGTTCAGTCCGTGCGACGTCACCATATTCCGTGTCGTTACATGATCCATACCTTTTTCGATCAAGGATATTTACTACTGAGTCATGTTATTGCCACCAGTCGATTTCACAGTTGTCAGCTTACACGTTGCTCTCGTCTTCTCCCTAAAATAATTCAATAGTGCTACCGTAGAAACAAAATAGTATAACGTTCATAACCGACTACAACACTGGCCGTCTTCATCGTCCTTCAAATACTTCCAATACTACTGATGCCAATACTAGCAACACGACCATTACTACTACTACTACTACTACTACTACTACTACTACTACTACGACTACTACGACTATTACCACTACTTCTTACAATGCTACTACGAATAATACTCTTATTAATGCTACTACCATCTATACTACTACTAATACTACTTCCACTATTGCTGCAATTGCGGTGATATGCGCATACTAGTTACTGAGTCATCATTTAGTCCTTTGCTCGGAAGGCAATAAGGAACAGTTCTGGGTTGATACGACCGGATGCACCCATTTCAAATGGACTTGATGCAATATGGTGCACGACGGTGTGTGAATCACGTGATTGCATCCTTCTCCTAGATAGCTACCGCCATCAAGTTGACTGGACAGTTGTTTTGCAAGGAAGCATGATTGCACAAGTTGGTTAAATTTGTCCATGTCCGAACAACAACAACAACAACAATAACAGCAGCAGCAACAACAACAACAACAGGAGGAAAGCAACATTAACAACAACAAGGGTAACCACAAGTGCAAGAACTACAGCATTACCAATGACAACCACTATCAATAATACCACTACTAGTACTACTTCTAGTAATGGTAATGCTACGGATGCCATAACTACTACTGCTATAACCTCCATTGGCAGCGCAAATAGTAGTCAGGGAATTATCGAACTCAGATGTCCTGCCTCCCAATACAGAAGTTGAAAGTTTGAAAACATTTGGTTTCATCCAATCCACGAAAGTAATTACAATGCAAATATAGCTAATTCAACCTACCCGAAGCTTCTCCACGATATGTCTGCGAGGAGTTCTGCGAAGACGATTTGATATCACTCTCTGTTCCAGTTACGTGGTACACTGCAGTGCGAAGGGGAATAGATTGGAAAGTGAAAATGGGTAAATGGTGCCAAAATAAGTTAGATGTGAATAATCAATGTGTGGTTTATTTGATTTGTATAGTAAGATTACCTACAAAACTGATCTATCGCTCAACGAATCCATCAATCAAACAGACATTCATTCAATCGATCAATCAATGTACTGACCATTCAGTTAAAAAAATCAATAGAGCAAAGCAATAAAACGACCAACCAACCAACCAATAAACCAAACAACCAACCAACAACCAACCAAATAACCAACCAACCAACCAACCAACCAACCAACCAAAAAACCAACCAACCAACCAACCAAACAAACAAACAACAAACAAACAAACAAACAAACAAACCAACCAGCTAACCTACCAACCGACAAGCCAATCAATCAACCGGGATGATCACATTCTGAATGGATAAGCTTGCTGAGTAAGATTGTATGCAAATCGACGGAAACATATTTGAGTGCGGAAAAATGAGATGATTTGATGGGGTGCGATTCCAACACATATCAATTGGTATTGGTGATCATATGTGAACTATAGTAAAACATCATTAACTAATATACTTAGGCATTACCAGCATGCTCGACTAAGCATCTATGCAGGTGGATTGGAACACATCGTAATGGAAAATCTCACCTCCTTCACTGACTTTTTGCCATGTCCCGTTTATTTTCGCACGTATTTCTGCACCGAAATTTCCTAGAATTGTGATAATGAATCGGTTACAGTTAAAAGTAACTGGCATTTGGTCAGGATGAAATGAGAATGTCGTGTGAAATATATGATATCCATTCATGAAACTACCATCCATCATGTCACATACACATATATGAACGGTCAACTGAGTGAGCACAGCGATTCTCTGTGACTAGTCATGAATCACAAACTGAAATTGAATCCACCAATGACCAAATCTGACTGGTATATGAGATGGAGGATTTTGCCAATTCCTATAGCAACCCTTACTCAACTCCGTATTGATTGATTTGCCTTACCAAGGTGATAAACTCATGTTCATCTGATAGATGGAAAACATTATTCCAATTTGTTTAGCCATATGGTATCTTTCATGAATGGTAGTACTTCACAGTGAAGAATACTGGAACATGTACTACCACAAAACCTGTCTCAAGGCGATTTCAGGAATCCGAGGTGCCTACTCGTTTCCACAATGTGAATTGGAAATAATTTCTGCCTAACAAGTCCATCCCGTGAAGGACCACTTTGAATTTCTGTTCATTTAGATAGAATAATTCAAGCGCATCTGAGAAAATCTCGTCAAATGTATGATTTAATATGATGCATTCCAGTGCATCACCGTTGGACGAGGCATAAGTTCATAAATCTTGATGGGATTTACACGTATTATTCTTACCCGATGATTTCTCAGCTTTTGTGTGTGAACTGTTCCACGATGACGATGTGGTTTCCAAATTTCTTGAAACTACGTGACTCCCTTAAAAAAGGCGGTGTGAAGTTGAATGGTTATGATAAGTGAATAAGTGGTTTGGCAATGAGCTATGAAGTATTATTCAAACAGTATTATATTCGAAAGCGAGGGTATGGACAATGATTCAATAAAATGAAAGTACAAATAATTCTCAGATCCTTAGATGCTATGATAGAACAAAATAATCCGGCATGAATACCAATGAATTCATGGAGAATAAGCAGGAAATCTAAGAAGTCATTGCGAAAGAACGAAATGTATTCAATGAAAGTGAAGAATCCGTCGCATATATATAAACACAAATAAACCCGAAAGACAAATATGCGGAAATGATAATTAGAGAACACCGGACTACACGCACACACACAAACATCTTAATATCACTCACCCATATTCCTATGCCTAATTTTCTTTCATATTCTCTTTCTAATGTTCTCTTTTCTGCTTCTCTATCTCACTCATTCCCCATATCTTCAGTTCATCTGCGTAAATTTCTCTCAACCACCTGTTGATCGAGTACAATACGATTCGGGAAATTCTACATCATCAGCGAAGGTCGGGTTTTATATACTATCCCTTTTGATGATAAAATGCAGAGCTGAGTCGAGACATTCAGGGGAGATAAAATTGAGTATATATTGGATCGGCCTCATCGTAGACGGAGAATATTGCTCCCTGGGCATCATCCGTGGACGATCGATAATTGATCGTGATGGAAAACGAAGTGAATTCTACTCAGCAGGTTAGGATTTCAATGGGTCCCGAACAGTACTGCACCAAAAAGAGACATTCTCAAAATCACCCTGTTTGTAGTTTCACATGTGAAGGTACTTGAAAAGTCCAAGTCACTGGGATATGGAACAACAGCTGGTGTTGTTGGTGTGGATGTGGAATGAACAGACTGCAGGAGATGGATACAAATTAGATCAATCGCATATCGATCGAATATTAGGGGAATAGAGCCGAACACAACAATGCTGGACTGCATCAAAGATGCACACATTCTGTGTGGTCTACACAAAACAACATGCGAAATGTAGAATCACTAGCACAATGGATCACAACGAGAATACGTGAATACTACTCACAAGCATGTTCATCGGTCAGAGACCATTTGATTGGATAGATTTGACCGACCTGACCAACCGACAAACTGTTTGTAGTCCATGTCGAACTAGCAGTGGACCACGTGATTGAGCTTTCGTGCTCATGATATTCATTCGATGAACTGGACCAATTGTAGGTCGTTTTGCTGCCAAAGTTGTTCTCTTGTACTGCCGCTTGACGGTTTGGTCGGATCACGGATGAATGTGACAGATAAGTGAAGGAATGAAATATGGTGCACGACCAAAATTGATATAAAATGTTCATTTACGTCGATATTCATTAGGAATGATATTCGTTCGTGTTTTCTTGATGAGGAATTACGGTTTATCTGAGAAGATGTTCTGTTGGTTCGATTCAATGGTCTGTGCATTTGAAATGGGTTTGTATCAACCAGTGCACTGGGTTCGCATTTCGCATTATGTGGTCCGAAGGACAATCGGATACACTCATTGTCTTCTGTATTTTCCATCTCCATCTATTGAGCATATAACTTAGTGAAGCATATTTGTGAATGAATATCCGGAGATAGTTATCGAACAGAGTAGGTTGAAATGAGAACACTTCCAATGGAACTCGAACTGTCTGATTTTATAGATCACGGAGGGATGAGAGTGAACTCTGATTGATGATGATTGGTAGGCGGAATTTGTTTGCTTGAATGACGTAGACATTTTGCGGTCACACGTGGTGTGATTGATCCCTTCCGACCCCACAGCTGCGCTCTCCATGATCTACCCTTCCACCAACTCACGTCTAAAACCTACTGACACTACTAATACTACTACTACTACTATTACTACTACTAATAATACTACTGCTACTACTACTACTAATATTATTATTACTATTACTACTACTATTATTACTACCACTGCTACCACCACTACTACTACTACTACTACTACTATGACCTCTTCTTCTACCACTACTATTACTATTACTAATGCTACTACCTATACTACAAATATCTCTACTACCACTAATACTACTAATACTAATATCTGTACTACTAATATTACTACTACTATAACTGCCACTACTACCACTACCACTACAACAACAACAACTACTACTACTACTACTGCTACTACTACTGTGGTTGTGTATATACTACTTAGGAAGTAGTTGATCTCTGAAAATGGAACCATGATTATTTGTGGATTACCAGACACCGGTATGTCCAACAGACAAAACGAAATGAGGTAAACGACGACGAGCAAATCACAGGACTACTCTGTCTGGAAGTTGACTGTCTTCAAGACAGCTATTATGCAAAGCAGCGTGTTTGTACCATTTGGTTGGTTTCGCTTGAAGTCCAAACGAGCTGGTTCCGTGAAACAACCTCTTCACCAGGCCCGTCTTATGCACCATAGAACTCCTTCTACCACTACTGCTACTATTACTACTAATGCTACTACAACCATTACTAGCATTACCGTTACTATGAATATTGCTGCATTACTTCTTACCGATACGATTACCGATATGATTACAATTGTTATTTTTATTATTATTCTTATCACTATAATTTCTTTCCTCGTTGTTCGCTTCTCATTTACTTGATAACCCATCAATTTCCCTCATCTCACACGTTAAGATCAATCGAAAACTTCCGGAAATCCACCCCACCGGATCGGTCATTATCATTTCACTTCTCGTTACCATACATGAGCCCAGTTTCCTCTTTGAGTACTATTGTAATTTCAACGTGACCTCGATAGTTTAGCTTTGCTGATCTCGTTTACCAGTTGACGGACCTGATTGACCATCACTCGCCGTTTGGTTTGCCGTTATCAAATCTTGAGGCCGAATTGCTCACGTTTGTTTTCATTGTATTCATTGCTAACTAGTACACGTACGCTTTGGATAACTCGTCTTTCGGACAGAACGGGGCATCGGTTCCCTACGAGTCACTCAATACTGGATGACGGTTCAGTACAACATAGCCAGTACACAAACTAGCAAAGAAGATGACGTAACGAAGGTGCTTTCAATAAATAAACTATGTGAACTTGGATGGATATGTGAACAAAGAATGGTGAGTTTACAATGCAACGCCATTCTCATGCTATTCAAGCGAACTCGACAGGTGGATTAGAATTCATACAAAAGTGAAAGCTTACCATATACGTTGTTATATTTGGCGTCTACTGTGACTTTGACAGAAGCACCCCATTTCCCTAGAATAGACATCAAGGATTGGTCACAATTGGAAGTAACTGGCGTTTGGTATGGATGGAATGAGACTGGCATATGGAATGTATGATTTTTACTCATGAAAACATTATTCATCATGTAACACATATACATCAGCGGTCAACTGAGCATTGTGAACTGCATAGGCACTGAATAACCATCTATTTTGTCTGGGTTACCATGCTTCACAACTGCTGATCAAAGGAATTCGCGTAAAAAACTTGCAATACACCTGAGGTTTATCGCATGTGGTACTTAGTCAGTGAGGAAATCCACACATCTGGAATACATCTTCCCGCAATCAGTTTCTGCACTCCTCAGACCGTTTCAAAAATAGGCGGAAAATGGATCAATCTACTCTGTGATCAGAAACAAATTCTCTCCCGGGAATGAGGGGTTGAGCATAACAATGTACCGCGCATTTATTCGTGAAGACCAGCACACGTTAAATTAGGTCTCCGTCTTCACCAATCGCATAGTTGATTCGATAGGACGAACTTATTGGAACAATAAATTGATCAATCATAAATGCAGAAATACAATGAAATAACTGCAATGAAGAGGGAAATGAAGAGGTGCAAGAGCGCGGCAATAAATTAAATGGCGCACGAAGTACGAACAGTGAATTACTCGACAACTATATAGTTTTGTGGGAAGATAGTATTTGGATTGGGATCTGCTGGTCCCACTATGTGAGTAAAATGATTCCTTCTACACAGGAATTTGGGCAATCACAAGCATAGAGACGAGAAGCACTAAGCAAAGCTTATTCCGATGCCACCTTCTATTTTCTCCACAATTTATGTTCTACCATATTCATGGCGTCTCTCTTTCCGGACTTGTCCAATACGTGTGAATAAAGTGCAAGAAGGTGGTCGATGGACAGTCATACGCAAAGTATGGTCGGGTCATCGCAAGTGGTGTAGATCGATCATATCCATCACAGAATAATCCCCAATTATCAGCCTCGAATTGACCACGACCACCGCCTGCCTACTCGATATTGTACCATCTATGTATGATACATAGGAATTGAAGAAAGAAGGAATAAGACAGGGCGAAATAATAACGCACGAATTCATTCAAAATTGACAACGAACACCTTCATGAATAATCAATAAGACAGAAAGATAGACTGAGAGGGAGAGGTTGACGAATGGACAGGTAAGTAATTACTTGTGCTACTACCGAATCGTGAACAAAAATATTGTCCTTCATAAAGCCTTCTGGTCCTTCATCTACAAACTGTGTTCTAACTCACATAAATGTGACCGTTCTGTTTTCTAATTCCTAGAGTGACTGACATGCCCCACGTTTTGGAAGTAGAAAAATTTCTACAAAGATTGGAATAGAGTAAGATTCGGTCAATGTTCACAAAGTCGTTGGGATTTGAATCGACCGAGTCATATCGACGCTGTTGATGCATGCTTTCCTCGGGTAGCTTATTACCGAACGGAGAAGCCAAATTTGAAACCCTGCAAATCAATCAGGCGTTTATATGTTCGCTTGTATTCTGTCACACTGGTTGTATGGATGACTTCTGGTCGCTTGTCCTTGCCTAATTATCGAACTCATCAATAGGTTTATCAAGTTGATCTCGCTAACAGCAGTGGAATATTGGAGGAACACATCTCCAATTTCGTGTCATCGTAAAATTTGAAAGCATACACCAAAATCCCGGTGGATATATTTATTGTATTCAGGAACCAAATACATTGCAGAACACAGAATGCATGAAGGCTGTTTATTAACTCACGCACAAGCAAGTATGAAAAACTGAGCAAGCGCAAGTTGTACATGCAATCGGTACGGCCAGACAAATCCGTCTGGTTCGTACCGAAATATGACTGGATGAATGATGCAGTCAAATATCAGGTACGTACGTGTGACTAATTGTGACAGCGCATAAGCATAAATCAATGGGCAACCACTCTCTTATCAATTCGAGCACCGGTGATGCCACACAACAATATTACCGGACCGTTTATATTCGCTCCACTATGTCAAAAACAAATGCGTTGCGGCATCCACCCACGGTTGCAAATGTCAACTTGCGATTTGTGGGAACAACCTCACACGCGCATTTTGCACTGCCATGTGCTACACAAATCCATGGTGACACGGCGACCACGTGTATTTTGATGTACAAGTGCATCCACATTGTGAATATGTGAGTATAAACTAATAGAACATATTACGAGTATACTCACAGGAGTAGGTACCGGTCAAAGACTTCTGGAGTGGATAGATTTGACCAGTCCGACGCACAAGTGCTTCAGATGAAATCCGTGTATAATTATCCGTGGACCACTCGATCTGGTTCTCGATCAAATGGTAGTCATACCAGGATGTCGACCAAGTTGGAGGGGTTGTGTTTGTGATGTGGTTCTGTGATCCTATGAGGCGAAGATTTGGACGAATGATTCAAATTTGACATTATTATTGCACGAGCCAATACAGTGAATAAGGGTAAGTATTCTGATTCCACGCTGAATGTGTTCTGACCATCTTTGGTAAAAACTATTGATGGCATTCACGTTTAACTGATGTGTTGGTGGCTGGGTTTTGATTCTACATATCTGGTTAACACCACTGTGGAATTTAAGATTGTACACGATGACAACGTATAACTCGATGGAGTGCAGTCGATACTAACGAATGAGTGGCGACCACGCATTTATGCATTCGAATCTTCATGGAAACTCATTTTGTGTGAGTTCTGAGTGAAAAGAGAACATTTATTGTTTAGGATTAACTTGAGGAGCTTGAATATCGTATGAATGTGACTAGTGACAAATTCGATATTTGCCGGATGAGCACTGCTGATGATTTCTAACAAACCGGACAAACGAGCACCTGTAAAATGGTTCCACGATTTTCAAAGTTGTGTTCTGCAATGATAATGCACCGTGAGGCATATTGTGGAGACATTAGGTCCACTAACAATCACATCCACATGAATGGATCCGCAGTGGGATCTTTGTAGAGCATCAGAAGAGCAGGAAGCACAGAAGCGCCACGACGTTTAGCAAATGAGAATGAGTGGATGCTCTAACGAAGTACAGATTTCCTCGGGTACTCCGTGCTCGTGGCTTTGGCCTATCAGATAGAACCAGTCCCTTGACAAGCATACAATTCGTACTCACTGAAAATCATCACTGGAGTAGCCTAAGTGTACCAGTGACTATACAAATCTTGATCGGAAGTGTACACTACGGATTAAATAAAACTATCAAACACCGGTTGTCATTTGCTTCCTACTAGGTTAGTTGAGTGTTTTCAGTATACACCATTCATTTTGATCGGTTAGTTACAGCAATTTCCCGAGTGGACAAACCTGAAAATTGAAAGTATTCGAATGAAAAGGAAATCGTGCATTGATCATCGCTAATTGAAATCGATGTCGAACAAGACCATAACGACCAAGCCTGTTTTCAGCAAATTCATCTTCTAGGTATTACATTTCGAAATACTAAATAGGTGTGCATAGTGAGGAGCGTTGTCGGAGCATGAAAGGTAGGAGTGAGACTGTTACCAACGGGACTTCGACGAGTATTGAAGTAATGGTGTTGCGCTTAGAGGGGAACGAAAGAGAGGACAGCAATAATTACTGCTTGAGATCAAATTATCTATCGCAATCCGATCGGATCACTTCCAATTACGGAACCCTAGTACTCCACGAGTCACACTGTATTTGGGAACAAGCAACAGTGTTCAGACGTGATACGTGAAGTGACTTCACAAGTCATTTGTGAAGACTAATTGGCACCATTTTGTTCGTTGCTAACTATCTTTGCCTACTTGATTCGAGGTGTTTCGTGGGACTGTGGTAATCACTTTGGGAGCGTCTTCCTAATTCGCAATGTTTCGTGCATGTCGAATATACTTATTCGGTCGGAGTTGGGATTGTTGTCTGTGTACGTCTCCTCCAACTATACGAAGTAATTGATTACTTCGTTTACCTTTCATTTGGGCGACATTGGACCTCCAGTATACTCCACGGCGTTGTGTACACCTGACAGTGCCTTGAATTAAGGTAACAAAAATATACACTGCTGATTTTATGAGGAACTCATTTTGAAAGTGAAGAACGTTCGGCAACGAAGTGATCGGTAAGGACTGTGTTCACTTGGAAATCTCTGAACAACCTATGTGTCCAGAAAAGTGCTCACGAGAAGACATTCCACATCCGTCCGTTTTGTTTGCAGAAGACCGTAAAATCAGTGACCAAGCAGTATGATCAAAACATGAGTAATCATCACGTTGTACTTTTGCGTTCCAAGTATTGTTGAGTGAGATTTATAAATTGGTCTGTATTTTATGTGGTCCATTCTAACGTGCAACGGATGTCGCATTGGTGATGTTACATTCATTGTAGGATGGAAGACAAACCTCCACATTTGTCGAATCGCATGCAAAATAACTGCTAGTTTTAGGCAGTATGGTAGGGTAAGTTTAGGCTTAAAACACCTGTGAAAATGCGTGATATGTGGCTGATTAGTCAGGCAAATGACTGAGTACAGAAAAGGGATAATAGAAACACGTTGTAGATAAAGGCCTGAAATTCCGTAATAGTCCGTGTGACTTATTGTGAAACAAATTTATTAGAAGGTGTCAACGGTCTACTCATTGTTCAGAAGCCCCAATTCATGAATGATTTTATTGATGGTATGAAGATTTATTGAAACATTTACTGCGTAGTATGCATTGATATGAACCCATACGGCTAGCTCTGTTTCACATATACGCCCATCACTCTGACATTACTCATGCCACGGTCGATTTGTTCTAACAAATCAGACTTCCGAATTGAGCTACACTTGCTGTTTGATTAGTTGTCAGTCAGGTGGGCACTGATTGATGAAATGGAATGAGTTCGGAGATAAGTTTACAGCGAGAATTACTGGGTAAGTGTTATGCCTTTACAACTTAATAAATAAATCAGGTTTGTCGTTTGTGATCAAGATGAACGTGGAATGCTCCCTGAGGAAGACTTTACACTCCCTCCCGACTACAACTCTTCTAATTTCAGAGAAGCTTGGTGAAATTGTTCGATATAATGATACATTTCGAGTCTGTTTTGTTCCGCTCATATTTTCTTCTGACGTAACTCACATTGCATGAGTCAACACCGTATCTTGAATAAAGTAGAGACATCGATCAGATTGATTGTTCCTCATTAGGTGTGTTGGATGAAATGCGGTCTACTCGGAATCAGGCTTCGGACCAAATTCCAAACATTCGTAAATCTTATATTCTTCCAATAGACACATACGAAGATAATCCGTCACTCGTTTGGTCTGAAGGTGTTATGGCAAGTGTTATGTGCTTTGCTTTACCCAAATGTGTTCAGTCCGTGCGACGTCACCATGTTCCGTGTCGTTACATGATCCATACCTTTTTCGATCAAGGATATTTACTACTGAGTCATGTTATTGCCACCAGTCGATTTCACAGTTGTCAGCTTACACGTTGCTCTCGTCTTCTCCCTAAAATAATTCAATAGTGCTACCGTAGAAACAAAATAGTATAATGTTCACAACCGACTTAAACACTGGCCGTCTTCATCGTCCTTCAAATACTTCCAAAACCACTAATGCCAATACTAGTACTACGACCATTACTACTACTACTACTACTACTACTACTACTACTACTACTACTACTACTACTACTACTACTTAATACTACTACTACTACTACTACTACTACTACTACTACTACTACTACTACTACTACTACTACTACTACTACTACTACTACTACTACTACTACTACTACTACTACTACTACTACTACTACTACTACTACTACTACTACTACTACTACTACTACTACTACTACTACTACTACTACTACTACTACTACTACTACTACTACTACTACTACTACTACTACTACTACTACTACTACTACTACTACTACTACTACTACTACTACTACTACTACTACTACTACTACTACTACTACTACTACTACTACTACTACTACTACTACTACTACTACTACTACTACTACTACTACTACTACTACTACTACTACTACTACTACTACTACTACTACTACTACTACTACTACTACTACTACTACTACTACTACTACTACTACTACTACTACTACTACTACTACTACTACTACTACTACTACTACTACTACTACTACTACTACTACTACTACTACTACTACTACTACTACTACTACTACTACTACTACTACTACTACTACTACTACTACTACTACTACTACTACTACTACTACTACTACTACTACTACCACTTCTACGACTACTACTACTACGACTGTTGCCACTACTTCTTACAATGCTACTACGAATATTACTCTTTTTACTACTACTACTATCTAGACTACTACTAATACTAATTCCACTATTGCTGCAATTGCGGTGCTAATCGCATACTAGCTACTGAGTCATCGTTTCGTCCTCTGCTCGGAAGGCAACAAGGAACAGTTCTGGGTTGATACGAACGGATGCACCCATTTCAAATGGACTTGATGCAATATGGTGCACGACGGTGTGTGAATCACGTGATTGCTTTCTTCTCCTAGATTGCTACCGCCATCAAGTTGACTGGACAGTTGTTTCGCAAGGAAGCATGATTGCACAAATTGGTTAATTTTGTCCATGTCCGAACAACAACAACAACAAAAACAATAACAACAACAACAACATTAAAACGAAAGCAACAATAACAACAACATCAAGGGTAATCACAAGTGCAAGAACTACAGCATGACCAATGACAACCACTATCAATAATACCACTACTAGTACTACTTCTAGTAATGGTAATGCTACGGATGCCACAACCACTACTGCTATAACCTCCATTGGCAGCGCAAATAGTAGTCATGAAATTATCGAACTCAGATGTCTTGCGTCCTAATACAGAAGTTGAAAGTTTGAAAACAGTTGGATTCATCCAATCCACGAAAGTAATTACAATGCAAATATAGCTAATTCAACCTACCCGAAGATTCTCCACGATATGTCTGCGAGGAGTTCTGCGAAGACGATTTGATATCCCTCTCTGTTCCAGTTTTGTAGTACACTGCAGTGCGAAGGTGAATAGATTGGAAAGTGAAAATGGGAAAATGGTGCCAAAATAAGTTAGATGTGAATAATCAATGTGTGGTGTATTTGATTTGTAAAGTAAGAATAACTACAAACTGATCCATCGCTCAAAGAATCCATCAATCAAACAGATAATCATTCAATCGATCAATCAATGCACTAAACATTCAGTCAATAAATTAATAGAGCTTAGCAATAAAACAACCAACAACAAACCAAACAACCAACCAAACAACCAACCAAACAATCAACCAAACAACCAACCAAACAACCAAACAAACAAACGACTAACCCACAAACCAACCAATCAACCAACCAACTAACCAAGCAGCTAACCAACCAACCGACAAGCCAATCGATCAACCGGGATGATCACATTCTGAATGGATAAGCTTGCTGAGTAAGATTGTATGCAAATCGACGGAAACATATTTGAGTGCGGAAAAATGAGATGATTTGATGGGGTGCGATTCCAACACATATCAATTGGTATTGGTGATCATATGTGAACTATAGTAAAACATCATTAACTAATATACTTAGGCATTACCAGCATGCTCGACTAAGCATCTATGCAGGTGGATTGGAACACATCGTAACGGAGAATCTCACCTCCTTCACTGACTTTTTGCCATGTCCCGTTTATTTTCGCACGTATTTCTGCACCGAAATTTCCTAGAATTGTGATAATGAATCGGTTACAGTTAAAAGTAACTGGCATTTGGTCAGGATGAAATGAGAATGTCGTGTGAAATATATGATATCCATTCATGAAACTACCATCCATCATGTCACATACACATATATGAATGGTTAACTGAGTGAGCATTGTGAACTATCACGGCAATCGATGCACAGCGATTCTCTGTGACTAGTCATGAATCACAAACTCAAATTGAATCCACCAATGACCAAATCTGACTGGTATATGAGATGGAGGATTTTGCCAATTCCTATAGCAACCCTTACTCAACTCCGTATTGATGGATTTGTCTTACCAAGGTGATAAACTCATGTTCATCTGATAGATGGAAAACATTATTCCAATTCGTTTAGCCATTTGGTATCTTTCATGAATGGTAGTACTGTACAGTAAAGAATAATGGGTCATGTACTATCACGAAACCTGTCTCAAGGCGATTTCGGGAATCCGAGGTGCCCACTCGTTTCCACAATGTGAATTGGAAATAATTTCTGCCTAACAAGTCCATCCCGTGAAGGACCACTTTGAATTTCTGTTCATTTAGATAGAATAATTCAAGCGCATCTGAGAAAATCTCGTCAAATGTATGATTTAATATGATGCATTCCAGTGCATCACCGTTGGACGAGGCATAAGTTCATAAATCTTGATGGGATTTACACGTATTATTCTTACCCGATGATTTCTCAGCTTTTGTGTGTGAACTGTTCCACGATGACGATGTCGTTTCCAAATTTCTTGAAACTACGTGACTCCCTTAAAAAAGGCGGTGTGAAGTTGAATGGTTATGATAAGTGAATAAGTGGTTTGGCAATGAGCTATGAAGTATTATTCAAACAGTATTATATTCGAAAGCGAGGGTATGGACAATGATTCAATAAAATGAAAGTACAAATAATTCTCAGATCCTTAGATGCTATGATAGAACAAAATATTCCGGCATGAATACGAATGAATTCATGGAGAATAAGCAGGAAAACTAAGAAGTCATTGCGGAAGAACGAAATGTATTCAATGAAAGTGGAGAATCCGTCGCATATATATGAACACAAATAAACCCGAAAGACAAATATGCGGAAATGATAATTAGAGAACACCGGACTACACGCACACACACAAACATCTTAATATCACTCACCCATATTCCTATGCCTACTTTTCTTTCATATTCTCTTTCTAATGTTCTCTTTTCTGCTTCTCTATCTCACTCATTCCCCATATCTTCAGTTCATCTGCGTAAATTTCACTCAACAACCCGTTGATCGAGTACAATACGATTCGGGAAATTCTACATCATCAGTGAAGGTCGGGTTTTATATACTATCCCTTTTGATGATAAAATGCAGAGCTGAGTCGAGACATTCAGGGGAGATAAAAATGAGTTTATATTGAATCGGCCTCATCGTAGACGGAGAATATTGCTCCCTGGGCATCATCCGCGGACGATCGATAATTGATCGTGATGGAAAACGAAGTGAATTCTACTCAGCAGGTTAGGATTTCAATGGGTCCCGAACAGTACTGCACCAAAAAGAGACATTCTCAAAATCACCCTGTTTGTAGTTTCACATGTGAAGGTACTTGAAAAGTCCAAGTCACTGGGATATGGAACAACAGCTGGTGTTGTTGGTGTGGATGTGGAATGAACAGACTGCAGGAGATGGATACAAATTAGATCAATCGCATATCGATCGAATATTAGGGGAATAGAGCCGAACACAACAATGCTGGACTGCATCAAAGATGCACACATTCTGTGTGGTCTACACAAAACAACATGCGAAATGTAGAATCACTAGCACAATGGATCACAACGAGAATACTTGAATACTACTTACAAGCATGTTCATCGGTCAGAGACCATTTGATTGGATAGATTTGACCGACCTGACCAACCGACAAACCATTTGTAGTCCATGTCGAACTAGCAGTGGACCACGTGATTGAGCTTTCGTGCTCATGATATTCATTCGATGAACTGGACCAATTGTAGGTCGTTTTGCTGCCAAAGTTGTTCTCTTGTACTGCCGCTTGACGGTTTGGTCGGATCACGGATGAATGTGACAGATAAGTGAAAGAATGAAATATGGTGCACGACCAAATTTGATATAAAATGTTCATTTACGTCGATATTCATTAAGAATGATATTCGTTCGTGTTTTCTTGATGAGGAATTACGGTTTATCTGAGAAGATGTTCTGTTGGTTCGATTCAATGGTCTGTGCATTTGAAATGGGTTTGTATCAACCAGTGCACTGGGTTCGCATTTCGCATCATGTGGTCCGAAGGACAATCGGATACACTCATTGTCTTCTGTATTTTCCATCTCCATCTATTGATCATATAACTTAGTGAAGCATATTTGTGAATGAATATCCGGAGATAGTTATCGAACAGAGTAGGTTGAAATGAGAACACTTCCAATGGAACTCGAACTGTCTGATTTTATAGATCACGGAGGGATGAGAGTGAACTCTGATTGATGATGATTGGTAGGCGGAATTTGTTTGCTTGAATGACGTAGACATTTTGCGATCACACGTGGTGTGATTGATCCCTTCCGACCCCACAGCTGCGCTCTCCATGATCTACCCTTCCACCAACTCACGTCTAAAACCTACTGACACTACTAATACTACTACTACTACTATTACTACTACTAATAATACTACTGCTACTACTACTACTAATATTATTATTACTATTACTACTACTATTATTACTACCACTACTACCACCACTACTACTACTACTACTACTATGACCTCTTCTTCTACCACTACTATTACTATTACTAATGCTACTACCTATACTACAAATATCTCTACTTCCACTAATACTACTAATACTAATATCTGTACTACTAATATTACTACTACTATAACTGCCACTACTACCACTACCACTACAACAACAACAACTACTACTACTACTACTACTGCTACTACTACTGTGGTTGTGTATATACTACTTAGGAAGTAGTTGATCTCTGAAAATGGAACCATGATTATTTGTGGATTACCAGACACCGGTATGTCCAACAGACAAAACGAAATGAGGTAAACGACGACGAGCAAATCACAGGACTACTCCTCTGTCTGGAAGTTGACTGTCTTCAAGACAGCTATTTTGCAAAGCAGCGTGTTTGTACCATTTGGTTGGTTTCGCTTGAAGTCCAAACGAGCTGGTTCCGTGAAACAACCTCTTCACCAGGCCCGTCTTATGCACCATAGAACTCCTTCTACCACTACTGCTACTATTACTACTAGTGCTACTACAACCATTACTAGCATTACCGTTACTATGAATATTGCTGCATTACTTCTTACCGATACGATTACCGATATGATTACAATTGTTATTTTCATTATTATTCTTATCACTATATTTTCTCTCCTCGTTGTTCGCTTCTCATTTACTTGATAACCCATCAATTTCCCTCATCTCACACGTTAAGATCAATCGAAAATTTCCGGAAATCCACCCCACCGGGTCGGTCATTATCATTTCACTTCTCGTTACCATACATGAGCCCAGTTTCCTCTTTGAGTACTATTGTAATTTCAACGTGACCTCGGTAGTTTAGCTTTGCTGATCTCGTTTACCAGTTGACGGACCTGATTGACCATCACTCGCCGTTTGGTTTGCCGTTATCAAATCTTGAGGCCGAATTGCTCACGTTTGTTTTCATTGTATTCATTGCTAACTAGTACACGTACGCTTTGGATAACTCGTCTTTCGGACTGAACGGGACATCGGTTCCCTACGAGTCACTCAATACTGGATGACGGTTCAGTACAACATAGCCAGTACACAAACTAGCAAAGAAGATGGCGTAACGAATGTGCTTTCAATAAATAAACTATGTGAACTTGGATGGATATGTGAACAAAGAATGGTGAGTTTACAATGCAACGCCATTCTCATGCTATTCAAGCGAACTCGACAGGTGGATTAGAATTCATACAAAAGTGAAAGCTTACCGTATACGTTGTTATATTTGGCGTCTACTGTGACTTTGACAGAAGCACCCCATTTCCCTAGAATAGACATCAAGGATTGGTCACAATTGGAAGTAACTGGCGTTTGGTGTGGATGGAATGAGACTGGCATATGGAATGTATGATGTTTACTCATGAAAACATTATTCATCATGTAACACATATACATCAGCGGTCAACTGAGCATTGTGAACTGCATAGGCACTGAATTACCATCTATTTTGTCTGGGTTACCATGCTTCACAACTGCTGATCAAAGGAATTCGCGTAAAAAACTTGCAATACACTTGAGGTTTATCGCATGTGGTACTTAGTCAGTGAGGAAATCCACACATCTGGAATAAATCTTCCCGTGATCAGTTTCTGCACTCCTCAGACCGTTTCAAAAATAGGCGGAAAATGGATCAATCTACTCTGTGATCAGAAACAAATTCTCTCACGGGAATAAGGGGTTGATCATATCAATGTACCGCTCATTTATTCGTGAAGACCAGCACACGTTAAATTAGGTCTCCGTCTTCACCAATCGCATAGTTGATTCGATAGGACGAACTTATTGGAACAATAAATTGATCAATCATAAATGCAGAAATACAATGAAATAACTGCAATGAAGAGGGAAATGAAGAGGTGCAAGAGCGCGGCAATAAATTAAATGGCGCACGAAGTACGAACAGTGAATTACTCGACAACTATATAGTTTTGTGGGAAGATAGTATTTGAATTGGGATCTGCTGGTCCCAATATGTGAGTAAAATGATTCCTTCTACACAGGAATTTGGGCAATCACAAGCATAGAGACGAGAAGCACTAAGCAAAGCTTATTCCGATGCCACCTTCTATTTTCTCCACAATTTATGTTCTACCATATTCATGGCGTCTCTCTTTCCGGACTTGTCCAATACGTGTGAATAAAGTGCAAGAAGGTGGTCGATGGACAGTCATACGCAAAGTATGGTCGGGTCATCGCAAGTGGTGTAGATCGATCATATCCATCACAGAATAATCCCCAATTATCAGCCTCGAATTGACCACGACCACCGCCTGCCTACTCGATATTGTACCATCTATGTATGATACATAGGAATTGAAGAAAGAAGGAATAAGACAGGGCGAAATAATAACGCACGAATTCATTCAAAATTGACAACGAACACCTTCATGAATAATCAATAAGACAGAAAGATAGACTGAGAGGGAGAGGTTGACGAATGGACAGGTAAGCAATTATTTGTGCTACTACCGAATCGTGAACAAACATAATGTCCTCCTCGTGGCGAAATATGATTGGATGAATGATGCGGTCAAATATCAGGTACATACGTGTGACTAATTGTGACAGCGCATAAGCATGAATCAATGGGCAACCACTCTCTTATCAATTCGAGCACCTGTGATGCCACACAACAATATTACCGGACCGTTTATATTCGCTCCACTATGTCAAAAACAAATGCGTTGCGGCATCCACCCACGGTTGCAAATGTCAACTTGCGATTTGTGGGAACAACCTCACACGCGCATTTTGCACTGCCATGTGCTACACAAATCCATGGTGACACGGCGACCACGTGTATTTTGATGTATAAGTGCATCCACATTGTGAATATGTGAGTATAAACTAATACAACATATTACGAGTATACTCACAGGAGTAGGTACCGGTCAAAGACTTCTGGAGTGGATAGATTTGACCAGTCCGACGCACAAGTGCTTCAGATGAAATCCGTGTATAATTATCCGTGGACCACTCGATCTGGTTCTCGATCAAATGGTAGTCATACCAGGATGTCGACCAAGTTGGAGGGGTTGTGTTTGTGATGTGGTTCTGTGATCCTATGAGGCGAAGATTTGGACGAATGATTCAAATTTGACATTATTATTGCACGAGCCAATACAGTGAATAAGGGTAAGTATTCTGATTCCACGCTGAATGTGTTCTGACCATCTTTGGTAAAAACTATTGATGGCATTCACGGTTAACTGATGTGTTGGTGGCTGGGTTTTGATTCTACATATCTGGTTAACACCACTGTGGAATTTAAGATTGTACACGATGACAACGTATAACTCGATGGAGTGCAGTCAATACTAACGAATGAGTGGCGACCACGCATTTATGCATTCGAATCTTCATGGAAACTCATGGCTAAAGGTGGAAAATCTGTCTGCCTCCATTGAAAATGAATGCACACGTAGACAGCACCTAAACATCGGGACCTCGTCTGCATGTTGATTAGCTAGGCCGTGAACCCTACCTTATGAACTAAATTTCAAAATACACAAAACTCCTCATCTGACACCCTTAGTTTTGTGTAAGTTCTGAGTGAAAAGAGAACATTTATTGATTAGGATTAACTTGAGGAGCTTGAATATCGTATGAATGTGACTAGTGACAAATTCGATATTTGCCGGATGAGCACTGCTGATGATTTCTAACAAATCGGACAAACGAGCACCTGTAAAATGGTTCCACGATTTTCAAAGTTGTGTTCTGCAATGATAATGCACCGTGAGGCATATTGTGGAGACATTAAGTCCACTAACAATCACATCCACATGAATGGATCCGCAGTGGGATCTCTGTAGATCATCAGAAGAGCAGGAAGCACAGAAGCGCCACGACGTTTAGCAAATGAGAATGAGTGGATGCTCTAACGAAGTACAGATTTTCTCGGGTACTCCGTGTTCGTGGCTTTGGCCTATCAGATAGAACCAGTCCCTTGACAAGCATACAATTCGTACTCACTGAAAATCATCACTGGAGTAGCCTAAGTGTACCAGTGACTATACAAATCTTGATCGGAAGTGTACACTACGGATTAAATAAAACTATCAAACACCGGTTGTCATTTGCTTCCTACTAGGTTAGTTGAGTGTTTTCAGTGTACATCATTCATTTGATCGGTTAGTTACAGCAATTTCCCGAGTGGACAAACCTGAAAATTGAAAGTATTCGAATGAAAAGGAAATCGTGCACATCGAGTGCAACGTGCACTGATCATCTATGTCGAACAAGACCATAACGACCAAGCCTGTTTTCAGCAAATTCATCTTCTAGGTATTACATTTCGAAATACTAAATAGGTGTGCATAGTGAGGAGCGTTGTCGGAGCATGAAAGGTAGGAGTGAGACTGTTACCAACGGGACTTCGACGAGTATTGAAGTAATGGTGTTGCGCTTAGAGGGGAACGAAAGAGAGGACAGCAATAATTACTGCTTGAGATCAAATTATCTATCGCAATCCGATCGGATCACTTCCAATTACGGAACCTTGTTACGCCAAGAGTCACACTGTATTTGGGAACAAGCAACAGTGTTCAGACGTGATACGTGAAGTGACTTCACAAGTCATTTGTGAAGACTAATTGGCACCATTTTGTTCGTTGCTAACTATCTTTGCCTACTTGATTCGAGGTGTTTCGTGGGACTGTGGTAATCACTATGGAAGCGTCTTCCTCTTTGGCGATGTTTCGTGCATGTCGAATATACTTATTCGGTCGGAGTTGGGATTGTTGTCTGTGTACGCCTCCTTCAAGTATACGAAGTAATTGATTACTTCGTTTACCTTTCATTTGGGCGACATTGGACCTCCAGTATACTCCACGGCGTTGTGTACACCTGACAGTGGCTTGGAATAAGGTAACAATAATATATACTGTTGATTTTATGAGGAACTCATTTTGAAAGTGAAGAACGTTCGGCAACGAAGTGATCGGTAAGGACTGTGTTCACTTGGAAATCTCTGAACAAACTATGTGTCCAAAAACGTGCTCACGAGAGGACATTCCACATCCGTCCGTTTTGTTTGCAGAAGACCGTAAAATCAGTGACCAAGCAGTATGATCAAAACATGAGTAATCATCACGTTGTACTTTTGCGTTCCAAGTATTGTTGAGTGAGATTTATAAATTGGTCTGTATTTTATGTGGTCCATTCTAACGTGCAACGGATGTCGCATTGGTGATGTTACATTCATTGTAGGATGGAAGACAAACCTCCACATTTGTCGAATCGCATGCAAAATAACTGCTAGTTTTAGGCAGTATGGTAGGGTAAGTTTAGGCTTAAAACACCTGTGAAAATGCGTGATATGTGGCTGATTAGTCAGGCAAATGACTGAGTACAGAAAAGGGATAATAGAAACACGTTGTAGATAAAGGCCTGAAATTCCGTAATAGTCCGTGTGACTTATTGTGAAACAAATTTATTAGAAGGTGTCAACGGTCTACTCATTGTTCAGAAGCCCCAATTCATGAATGATTTTATTGATGGTATGAAGATTTATTGAAACATTTACTGCGTAGTATGCATTGATATGAACCCATACGGCTAGCTCTGTTTCACATATACGCCCATCACTCTGACATTACTCATGCCACGGTCGATTTGTTCTAACAAATCAGACTTCCGAATTGAGCTACACTTGCTGTTTGATTAGTTGTCAGTCAGGTGGGCACTGATTGATGAAATGGAATGAGTTCGGAGATAAGTTTACAGCGAGAATTACTGGGTAAGATTTGTACCTATACAAGTTAATAAGTAAATCATGTTTGTCGTTTGAACGTGGAATGCTCCCTGAGGAAGACTTTACACACCCTCCCGACTACAACTCTTCTAATTTCAGAGAAGCTTGGTGAAATTGTTCGATATAATGATACATTTCGAGTCTGTTTTGTTCCGCTCATATTTTCTTCTGACGTAACTCACATTGCATGAGTCAACACCGTATCTTGAATAAAGTAGAGACATCGATCAGATTGATTGTTCCTCATTAGGTGTGTTGGATGAAATGCGGTCTACTCGGAATCAGGCTTCGGACCAAATTCCAAACATTCGTAAATCTTATATTCTTCCAATAGACACATACGAAGATAATCCGTCACTCGTTTGGTCTGAAGGTGTTATGGCAAGTGTTATGTGCTTTGCTTTACCCAAATGTGTTCAGTCCGTGCGACGTCACCATATTCCGTGTCGTTACATGATCCATACCTTTTTCGATCAAGGATATTTACTACTGAGTCATGTTATTGCCACCAGTCGATTTCACAGTTGTCAGCTTACACGTTGCTCTCGTCTTCTCCCTAAAATAATTCAATAGTGCTACCGTAGAAACAAAATAATATAATGTTCATAACCGACTACAACACTGGCCGTCTTCATCGTCCTTCAAATACTTCCAATACTACTGATGCCAATACTAGCAACACGACCATTACTACTACTACTACTACTACTACTACTACTACTACTACTACTACGACTACTACGACTATCACCACTACTTCTTACAATGCTACTACGAATAATACTCTTATTAATGCTACTACCATCTATACTACTACTAATACTACTTCCACTATTGCTGCAATTGCGGTGATATGCGCATACTAGTTACTGAGTCATCATTTAGTCCTTTGCTCGGAAGGCAATAAGGAACAGTTCTGGGTTGATACGACCGGATGCACCCATTTCAAATGGACTTGATGCAATATGGTGCACGACGGTGTGTGAATCACGTGATTGCATCCTTCTCCTAGATAGCTACCGCCATCAAGTTGACTGGACAGTTGTTTTGCAAGGAAGCATGATTGCACAAGTTGGTTAAATTTGTCCATGTCCGAACAACAACAACAACAACAATAACAGCAGCAGCAACAACAACAACAACAACAGGAGGAAAGCAACATTAACAACAACAAGGGTAACCACAAGTGCAAGAACTACAGCTACAACAATGACAACCACTATCAATAATACCACTACTAGTACTACTTCTAGTAATGGTAATGCTACGGATGCCATAACTACTACTGCTATAACCTCCATTGGCAGCGGAAATAGTAGTCAGGGAATTATCGAACTCAGATGTCCTGCCTCCCAATACAGAAGTTGAAAGTTTGAAAACAGTTGGATTCATCCAATCCACGAAAGTAATTACAATGCAAATATAGCTAATTCAACCTACTCGAAGCTTCTCCACGATATGTCTGCGAGGAGTTCTGCGAAGACGATTTGATATCCCTCTCTGTTCCAGTTACGTGGTACACTGCAGTGCGAAGGGGAATAGATTGGAAAGTGAAAATGGATAAATGGTGCCAAAATAAGTTAGATGTGAATAATCAATGTGTGGTTTATTTGATTTGTATAGTAAGATTACCTACAAAACTGATCTATCGCTCAACGAATCCATCAATCAAACAGACATTCATTCAATCGATCAATCAATGCACTGACCATTCAGTTAAAAAAATCAATAGAGCAAAGCAATAAAACGACCAACCAACCAACCAATAAACCAAACAACCAACCAACAACCAACCAAATAACCAACCAACCAACCAACCAACCAACCAACCAAAAAACCAACCAACAACCAACCAACCAACCAAACAAACAACAAACAAACAAACAAACAAACAAACCAACCAGCTAACCTACCAACCGACAAGCCAATCAATCAACCGGGATGATCACATTCTGAATGGATAAGCTTGCTGAGTAAGATTGTATGCAAATCGACGGAAACATATTTGAGTGCGGAAAAATGAGATGATTTGATGGGGTGCGATTCCAACACATATCAATTGGTATTGGTGATCATATGTGAACTATAGTAAAACATCATTAACTAATATACTTAGGCATTACCAGCATGCTCGACTAAGCATCTATGCAGGTGGATTGGAACACATCGTAATGGAAAATCTCACCTCCTTCACTGACTTTTTGCCATGTCCCGTTTATTTTCGCACGTATTTCTGCACCGAAATTTCCTAGAATTGTGATAATGAATCGGTTACAGTTAAAAGTAACTGGCATTTGGTCAGGATGAAATGAGAATGTCGTGTGAAATATATGATATCCATTCATGAAACTACCATCCATCATGTCACATACACATATATGAACGGTCAACTGAGTGAGCACAGCGATTCTCTGTGACTAGTCATGAATCACAAACTCAAATTGAATCCACCAATGACCAAATCTGACTGGTATATGAGATGGAGGATTTTGCCAATTCCTATAGCAACCCTTACTCAACTCCGTATTGATTGATTTGCCTTACCAAGGTGATAAACTCATGTTCATCTGATAGATGGAAAACATTATTCCAATTCGTTTAGCCATTTGGTATCTTTCATGAATGGTAGTACTGTACAGTAAAGAATAATGGGTCATGTACTATCACGAAACCTGTCTCAAGGCGATTTCGGGAATCCGAGATGCCCACTCGTTTCCACAATGTGAATTGGAAATAATTTCTGCCTAACAAGTCCATCACGTGAAGGACAACTTTGATATTCTGTTCATTTAGATAGAATAATTCAAGCGCATCTGAGAAAATCTCGTCAAATGTATGATTTAATATGATGCATTCCAGTGCATCACCGTTGGACGAGGCATAAGTTCATAAATCTTGATGGGATTTACACGTATTATTCTTACCCGATGATTTCTCAGCTTTTGTGTGTGAACTGTTCCACGATGACGATGTCGTTTCCAAATTTCTTGAAACTACGTGACTCCCTTAAAAAAGGCGGTGTGAAGTTGAATGGTTATGATAAGTGAATAAGTGGTTTGGCAATGAGCTATGAAGTATTATTCAAACAGTATTATATTCGAAAGCGAGGGTATGGACAATGATTCAATAAAATGAAAGTACAAATAATTCTCAGATCCTTAGATGCTATGATAGAACAAAATATTCCGGCATGAATACGAATGAATTCATGGAGAATAAGCAGGAAAACTAAGAAGTCATTGCGGAAGAACGAAATGTATTCAATGAAAGTGGAGAATCCGTCGCATATATATAAACACAAATAAACCCGAAAGACAAATATGCGGAAATGATAATTAGAGAACACCGGACTACACGCACACACACAAACATCTTAATATCACTCACCCATATTCCTATGCCTAATTTTCTTTCATATTCTCTTTCTAATGTTCTCTTTTCTGCTTCTCTATCTCACTCATTCCCCATATCTTCAGTTCATCTTCGTAAATTTCTCTCAACCACCTGTTGATCGAGTACAATACGATTCGGGAAATTCTACATCATCAGCGAAGGTCGGGTTTTATATACTATCCCTTTTGATGATAAAATGCAGAGCTGAGTCGAGACATTCAGGGGAGATAAAATTGAGTATATATTGAATCGGCCTCATCGTAGACGGAGAATATTGCTCCCTGGGCATCATCCGTGGACGATCGATAATTGATCGTGATGGAAAACGAAGTGAATTCTACTCAGCAGGTTAGGATTTCAATGGGTCCCGAACAGTACTGCACCAAAAAGAGACATTCTCAAAATCACCCTGTTTGTAGTTTCATATGTGAAGGTACTTGAAAAGTCCAAGTCACTGGGATATGGAACAACAGCTGGTGTTGTTGGTGTGGATGTGGAATGAACAGACTGCAGGAGATGGATACAAATTAGATCAATCGCATATCGATCGAATATTAGGGGAATAGAGCCGAACACAACAATGCTGGACTGCATCAAAGATGCACACATTCTGTGTGGTCTACACAAAACAACATGCGAAATGTAGAATCACTAGCACAATGGATCACAACGAGAATACGTGAATACTACTCACAAGCATGTTCATCGGTCAGAGACCATTTGATTGGATAGATTTGACCGACCTGACCAACCGACAAACCATTTGTAGTCCATGTCGAACTAGCAGTGGACCACGTGATTGAGCTTTCGTGCTCATGATATTCATTCGATGAACTGGACCAATTGTAGGTCGTTTTGCTGCCAAAGTTGTTCTCTTGTACTGCCGCTTTACGATTTGGTCGGATCACGGATGAATGTGACAGATAAGTGAAGGAATGAAATATGGTGCACGACCAAAATTGATATAAAATGTTCATTTACGTCGATATTCATTAGGAATGATATTCGTTCGTGTTTTCTTGATGAGGAATTACGGTTTATCTGAGATGTTCTGTTGGCTCGATTCAATGGTCTGTGCATTTGAAATGGGTTTGTATCAACCAGTGCACTGAGTTTGCATTTCTCATCATGTGGTCCGAAGGACAAACGGATACACTCATTGTCTTCTGTATTTTCCATCTCCATCTATTGATCATATAACTTAGTGAAGCATATTTGTGAATGAATATCCGGAGATAGTTATCGAACAGAGTAGGTTGAAATGAGAACACTTCCAATGGAACTCGAACTGTCTGATTTTATAGATCACGGAGGGATGAGAGTGAACTCTGATTGATGATGATTGGTAGGCGGAATTTGTTTGCTTGAATGACGTAGACATTTTGCGATCACACGTGGTGTGATTGATCCCTTCCGACCCCACAGCTGCGCTCTCCATGATCTACCCTTCCACCAACTCACGTCTAAAACCTACTGACACTACTAATACTACTACTACTACTATTACTACTACTAATAATACTACTGCTACTACTACTACTAATATTATTATTACTATTACTACTACTATTATTACTACCACTACTACCACCACTACTACTACTACTACTACTATGACCTCTTCTTCTACCACTACTATTACTATTACTAATGCTACTACCTATACTACAAATATCTCTACTTCCACTAATACTACTAATACTAATATCTGTACTACTAATATTACTACTACTATAACTGCCACTACTACCACTACCACTACAACAACAACAACTACTACTACTACTACTACTGCTACTACTACTGTGGTTGTGTATATACTACTTAGGAAGTAGTTGATCTCTGAAAATGGAACCATGATTATTTGTGGATTACCAGACACCGGTATGTCCAACAGACAAAACGAAATGAGGTAAACGACGACGAGCAAATCACAGGACTACTCCTCTGTCTGGAAGTTGACTGTCTTCAAGACAGCTATTTTGCAAAGCAGCGTGTTTGTACCATTTGGTTGGTTTCGCTTGAAGTCCAAACGAGCTGGTTCCGTGAAACAACCTCTTCACCAGGCCCGTCTTATGCACCATAGAACTCCTTCTACCACTACTGCTACTATTACTACTAGTGCTACTACAACCATTACTATCATTACCGTTACTATGAATATTGCTGCATTACTTCTTACCGATACGATTACCGATATGATTACAATTGTTATTTTATTATTATTCTTATCACTATATTTTCTCTCCTCGTTGTTCGCTTCTCATTTACTTGATAACCCATCAATTTCCCTCATCTCACACGTTAAGATCAATCGAAAATTTCCGGAAATCCACCCCACCGGGTCGGTCATTATCATTTCACTTCTCGTTACCATACATGAGCCCAGTTTCCTCTTTGAGTACTATTGTAATTTCAACGTGACCTCGGTAGTTTAGCTTTGCTGATCTCGTTTACCAGTTGACGGACCTGATTGACCATCACTCGCCGTTTGGTTTGCCGTTATCAAATCTTGAGGCCGAATTGCTCACGTTTGTTTTCATTGTATTCATTGCTAACTAGTACACGTACGCTTTGGATAACTCGTCTTTCGGACTGAACGGGACATCGGTTCCCTACGAGTCACTCAATACTGGATGACGGTTCAGTACAACATAGCCAGTACACAAACTAGCAAAGAAGATGGCGTAACGAATGTGCTTTCAATAAATAAACTATGTGAACTTGGATGGATATGTGAACAAAGAATGGTGAGTTTACAATGCAACGCCATTCTCATGCTATTCAAGCGAACTCGACAGGTGGATTAGAATTCATACAAAAGTGAAAGCTTACCGTATACGTTGTTATATTTGGCGTCTACTGTGACTTTGACAGAAGCACCCCATTTCCCTAGAATAGACATCAAGGATTGGTCACAATTGGAAGTAACTGGCGTTTGGTGTGGATGGAATGAGACTGGCATATGGAATGTATGATGTTTACTCATGAAAACATTATTCATCATGTAACACATATACATCAGCGGTCAACTGAGCATTGTGAACTGCATAGGCACTGAATTACCATCTATTTTGTCTGGGTTACCATGCTTCACAACTGCTGATCAAAGGAATTCGCGTAAAAAACTTGCAATACACTTGAGGTTTATCGCATGTGGTACTTAGTCAGTGAGGAAATCCACACATCTGGAATAAATCTTCCCGTGATCAGTTTCTGCACTCCTCAGACCGTTTCAAAAATAGGCGGAAAATGGATCAATCTACTCTGTGATCAGAAACAAATTCTCTCTCGGGAATGAGGGGTTGAGCATAACAATGTACCGCTCATTTATTCGTGATGACCAGCACACGTTAAATTAGGTCTCCGTCTTCACCAATCGCATAGTTGATTCGATAGGACGAACTTATTGGAACAATAAATTGATCAATCATAAATACAGAAATACAATGAAGTAACTGCAATGAAGAGGGAAGTGAAGAGGTGCAAGAGCGCGGCAATAAATTAAATGGCGCACGAAGTACGAACAGTGAATTACTCGACAACTATATAGTTTTGTGGGAAGATAGTATTTGGATTGGGATCTGCTGGTCCCACTATGTGAGTAAAATGATTCCTTCTACACAGGAATTTGGGCAATCACAAGCATAGAGACGAGAAGCACTAAGCAAAGCTTATTCCGATGCCAGCTTCTATTTTCTCCACAATTTATGTTCTACCATATTCATGGCGTCTCTCTTTCCGGACTTGTCCAATACGTGTGAATAAAGTGCAAGAAGGTGGTCGATGTACAGTCATACGCAAAGTATGGTCGGGTCATCGCAAGTGGTGTAGATCAATCATATCCATCACAGAATAATCCCCAATTATCAGCCTCGAATTGACCACGACCACCGCCTGCCTACTCGATATTGTACCATCTATGTATGATACACAGGAATTGAAGAAAGAAGGAATAAGACAGGGCGAAAGAATAACGCACGAATGCATTCAAAATTGACAACGAACATCTTCATGAATAATCAATAAGACAGAAAGATAGACTGAGAGGGAGAGGTTGACGAATGGACAGGTAAGTAATTACTTGTGCTACTACCGAATCGTGAACAAAAATATTGTCCTTCATAAAGCCTTCTGGTCCTTCATCTACAAACTGAGTTCTAACTCACATAAATGTGACCGTTCTATTTTCTAATTCCTAGAGTGACTGACATGCCCCACGTTTTGGAAGTAGAAAAATTTCTACAAAGATTGGAATAGAGTAAGATTCGGTCAATGTTCACAAAGTCGTTGGGATTTGAATCGACCGAGTCATATCGACGCTGTTGATGCATGCTTTCCTCGGGTAGCTTATTACCGAACGGAGAAGCCAAATTTGAAACCCTGCAAATCAATCAGGCGTTTATATGTTCGCTTGTATTCTGTCACACTGGTTGTATGGATGACTTCTGGTCGCTTGTCCTTGCCTAATTATCGAACTCATCAATAGGTTTATCAAGTTGATCTCGCTAACAGCAGTGGAATATTGGAGGAACACATCTCCAATTTCGTGTCATCGTAACATTTGAAAGCATACACCAAAATCCCGGTGGATGTATTTATTGTATTCAGGAATCAAATACATTGCAGAACACAGAATGCATGAAGGCTGTTTATTAACCCACGCACAAGCAAGTATGAAAAACTGAGCAAGCGCAAGTTGTACATGCAATCGGTACGGCCAGACAAATCCGTCTGGTTCGTACCGAAATATGACTGGATGAATGATGCAGTCAAATATCAGGTACGTACGTGTGACTAATTGTGACAGCGCATAAGCATGAATCAATGGGCAACCACTCTCTTATCAATTCGAGCACCGGTGATGCCACACAACAATATTACCGGACCGTTTATATCCGCTCCACTATGTCAAAAACAAATGCGTTGCGGCATCCACCCACGGTTGCAAATGTCAACTTGCGATTTGTGGGAACAACCTCACACGCGCATTTTGCACTGCCATGTGCTACACAAATCCATGGTGACACGGCGACCACGTGTATTTTGATGTACAAGTGCATTCACATTGTGAATATGTGAGTATAAACTAATAGAACATATTACGAGTATACTCACAGGAGTAGGTACCGGTCAAAGACTTTTGGAGTGGATAGATTTGACCAGTCCGACGCACAAGTGCTTCAGATGAAATCCGTGTATAATTATCCATGGACCACTCGATCTGGTTCTCGATCAAATGGTAATCATACCAGGATGTCGACCAAGTTGGAGGGGTTGTGTTTGTGATATGGTTCTGTGGTCCTATGAGGTGAAGATTTGGACGAATGATTCAAATTTGACTTTATTATTGCACGAGCCAATACAATGAATAAAGGTAAGTATTCTGATTCCACGCTGAATGTGTTCTGACCATCTTTTGTAAACATTATTGATGGCATTCACGTTTGACTGATGTGTTGGTGGCTGGGTTTTGATTCTACATATCTGGTTAACACCACTGTGGAATTTAAGATTGTACACGATGACAACGTATAACTCGATGGAGTGCAGTCAATACTAACGAATGAGTGGCGACCACGCATTTATGCATTCGAATCTTCATGGAAACTCATTTTGTGTGAGTTCTGAGTGAAAAGAGAACATTTATTGATTAGGATTAACTTGAGGAGCTTGAATGTCGTATGAATGTGACCAGTAACAAATTCGATATGTGCCGGATGAGCACTGCTGATGATTTCTAACAAATCGGACAAACGAGCACCTGTAAAATGGTTCCACGATTTTCAAAGTTGTGTTCTGCAATGATAATGCACCGTGAGGCATATTGTGGAGACATTAAGTCCACTAACAATCACATCCACATGAATGGATCCGCAGTGGGATCTTTGGAGAGCATCAGAAGAGCAGGAAGCACGGAAGCGCCACGACGTTTAGCAAATGAGAATGAGTGGATGCTCTAACGAAGTACAGATTTCCTCGGGTACTCCGTGTTCGTGGCTTTCGACCTATCAGATAGAACCAGTCCCTTGACAAGCATACAATTCGTACTCACCGAAAATCATTACTAGAATAGCCTAAATGTGCCAGTGACTATACAAATCTTGATCGGAACTGTACACTACGGATTAAATAAAACTATCAAACACCGGTTGTCATTTGCTTCCTACTAGGTTAGTTGAGTGTTTTCAGTATACACCATTCACTTTGATCGGTTAGTTACGGCAATTTCCCGAGTGGACAAACCTGAAAATTGAAAGTATTCGAATGAAAAGGAAATCGTGCACATCGAGTGCAACGTGCACTGATCATCTATGTCGAACAAGACCACAACGACCAAGCCTGTCTTCAGCAAATTCATCTTCTAGGTATTACGTTTCGAAATACTAAATAGGTGTGCATAGTGAGGAGCGTTGTCGGAGCATGAAAGGTAGGAGTGAGACTGTTACCAACAGGACTTCGAGGAGTATTGAAATAATGGTGTTGCGCTTGGAGGGGAACGAAAGAGAGGACAGCAATAATTACTGCTTGAGATAAAGTTAGCTATCGCAATCCGATCGGATCACTTCCAATTACGGAACCCTGTTACTCCACGAGTCACATTCTATTTGGAAACAAGCAACAGTGTTCAGACGTGATACGTGAAGTGACTTCACAAGTCATTTGTGAAGACTAATTGGCACCATTTTGTTCGTTGCTAACTATCTTTGCCTACTTGATTCGAGGTGTTTCGTGGGAATGTGGTAATCACTATGGAAGCGTCTTCCTCTTTCGCAATGTTTCGTGCATGTCGAATATACTTATTCGGTCGGAGTTGGGATTGTTGTCTGTGTACGTCTCCTTCAAGTATACGAAGTAATTGATTACTTCGTTTACCTTTCATTTGGGCGACATTGGACCTCCAGTATACTCCACGGCGTTGTGTACACCTGACAGTGCCTTGCATTAGGGTAACAAAAATGTATACTATTGATTTTATGAGGAACTCATTTTGAAAGTGAAGAACTTTCGGCAACGAAGTGATCGTCAAGGACTGTATTCACTTGGAAATCTCTGAACAACCTATGTGTCCAGAAACGTGCTCACGAGAAGACATTCCACATCCGTCCGTTTTGTTTGCAGAAGACCGTAAAATCAGTGACCAAGCAGTATGATCAAAACATGAGTAATCATCACGTTGTACTTTTGCGTTCCAAGTATTGTTGAGTGAGATTTATAAATTGGTCTGTATTTTATGTGGTCCATTCTAACGTGCAACGGATGCTGCATTGGTGATGTTACATTCATTGTAGGATGGAAGACAAACCTCCACATTTGTCGAATCGCATGCAAAATAACTGCTAGTTTTAGGCAGTATGGTAGGGTAAGTTTAGGCTTAAAACACCTGTAAAAATGCGTGATATGTGGCTGATTAGTCAGGCAAATGACTGAGTACAGAAAAAGGGTAATAGAAACACGTTGTAGATAAAGGCCTGAAATTCCGTAATAGTCCGTGTGACTTATTGTGAAACAAATTTATTAGAAGGTGTCAACGGTCTACTCATTGTTCAGAAGCCCCAATTCATGAATGATTTTATTGATGGTATGAAGATTTATTGAAACATTTACTGCGTAGTATGCATTGATATGAACCCATACGGCTAGCTCTGTTTCACATATACGCCCATCACTCTGACTTCACTCATGCCACGGTCGATTTGTTCTAACAAATCAGACTTCCGAATTGAGCTACACTTGCTGTTTGATTAGTTGTCAGTCAGGTGGGCACTGATTGATGAAATGGAATGAGTTCGGAGATAAGTTTACAGCGAGAATTACTGGGTAAGTGTTATACCTTTACAACTTAATAAATAAATCATGTTTGTCGTTTGTGATCAAGATGAACGTGGAATGCTCCCTGAGGAAGACTTTACACACCCTCCCGACTACAACTCTTCTAACTTCATGGAATCTGGGTAAAATTGTTCGGGATAATGATACATTTCGAGTCTGTTTTGTTCCACTCATATTTTCCCCTGACGTAACTCACATTGCATGAGTGAACACCGTATCTTGAATAAGTAGAGGCATCGATCAGATTGATTGTTCCTAATTAGGTGTGTTGGATGAAATGCGGCCTACTCGGAATCAGGCTTCGGACCAAATTCCAAACATTTCTGAATCTTATCTTCTTCCAATAGACACATACGAAGATAATCCGTCACTCGTTTGGTCTGAAGGTGTTATGGCAAGTGTTATGTGCTTTGCTTTACCCAAATGTGTTCAGTCCGTGCGACGTCACCATGTTCCGTGTCGTTACATGATCCATACCTTTTTCGATCAAGGATATTTACTACTGAGTCATGTTATTGCCACCAGTCGATTTCACAGTTGTCAGCCTACAAGTTGCTCTCGTCTTCTCCCTAAAATATTTCAACAGTGCTACCGTAGAAACAAAATAGTATAATGTTCACAACCGACTACAACACTGGCCGTCTTCATCGTACTTCATTCATTAGCACTATTACTGAAACGATTATTAGTATTACTACTACTGCTACCACTACCAAACTACTACTACCACTAGTACTACTATCACGGCTACCACTACCATCACTACTACCACTATTGCTGATTCTGAGGCGAAGTGCGCATACTAGTTATTGAATAATTAGTTATTCGTTTACTCAGAATGATGCAATATGGTGCACGACGGCGTGTGAATCACGAGATTGCATCATTCTCTTAGATAGCGGCTGTCGTCAAGTTGACCGGACACTTGTTTTGCAAGGAAGCATGATTGCACAAATTGGTTAATTTTGTCCATGTCGGAACAACAACAACAACAACAACAACAACAACATCAACAACAACAAACAACAACATCAATAAATACAACAACAACAAAGGTTACCAGAACTGCAAGAAATACAGCATTACCAATGACAACCATTATCAATAATACCACTACTAGTAATAGTAATGCTACGGGTGCCACAACTACTACTGCTATAACCTCCATTGGCAGCGGAAATAGTAGTCATGAAATTATCGAACTCAGATGTCTTGCGTCCTAATACAGAAGTTGAAAGTTTGAAATTAGTTGGATTCATCCAATCCACGAAAGTAATTACAGTGCAAATATAGCTAATTCAACCTACCCGAAGATTCTCCACGATATGTCTGCGAGGAGTTCTGCGAAGACGATTTGATATCCCTCTCTGTTCCAGTTATGTGGTATACTGCAGTGCGAAGGTGAATATATTGGAAAGTGAAAATGGAAAAATGGTGCCAAAATACCTTAGATGTGAATAATCAGTGTGTGGTGTATTTGATTTGTAAAGTAAGAATAACTACAAACTGATCCATCGCTCAAAGAATCCATCAATCAAACAGATAATCATTCAATCGATCAATCAATGCACTAAACATTCAGTCAATAAATTAATAGAGCTTAGCAATAAAACAACCAACAAAAAACCAAACAACCAACCAACCAACCAACCAAATAACCAACCAAACAACCAAACAAACAACCAAAAAACAAACGACCAACCCACAAACCAACCAATCAACCAACCAAATAACCAAGCAGCTAACCAACCAACCGACAAGCCAATCGATCAACCGGGATGATCACATTCTGAATGGATAAGCTTGCTGAGTAAGATTGTATGCAAATCGACGGAAACAAATTTGAGTGCGGAAAAATGAGATTATTTGATGGGGTGCGATTCCAACACATATCAATTGGTATTGGTGATCATATGTGAACGATAGTGATATATTTATTGTTGGGTGAATGGGAGTAATATATTTCATTGAGTATGTGAGTGACTGGGTGAGTATTTGAGTCATATTGTTTGTTCATCAAAATTCATGATCAAATAATTGGATCGATTATGGACTGATTTGAATTTGCATTTGTTTATTCAAATAATATTTGGCAATGTGTGGAAATCGGTTCACATGGAAGGTGACAGATTGACATACGTGTGTCCAGTTGTTCGACGCGTATGAACCATGGTCCATTTGGATGAGGTACAATGATTTGCTTCTCTGTAGTCGTGCTCGGTTTCTGTGTGGTCGTTGTTGTTGTTGTGGTTGTGGTTTGGGTAGTGCTGCTTCGTGTCTGTTCGCGTGTGGTCCGCGTGGGGATTGTAGTTTTCACTGTAATTCAAATGACACAATCTCGTCAGATTGATCAATTGTGAATGGGAATTTGATTTGAATGTGTGAATTCCTCTTAGATCGAGGTCAACCACGAGAATGATTGGATGAATAGGAATGCTACTAGTAGAGAATGAGTGGACGTGTCGTTGAACAGAGCAATCAATATGTGACTGATTGATTGAGCGAGTGAGTGATTGATTGATTGATTTGGTGATTGAGTTTGTGAATTTGTGATTTTTCATTCAGTCATTCAGATTGTTGTTTGAAATTTTGCTGTGATCTATTTATTGTTGGGTGAATGGGAGTAATATATTTCATTGAGTATGTGAGTGACTGGGTGAGTATTTGAGTCATATTGTTTGTTCATCAAAATTCATGATCAAATAATTGGATCGATTATGGACTGATTTGAATTTGCATTTGTTTATTCAAATAATATTTGGCAATGTGTGGAAATCGGTTCACATGGAAGGTGACAGATTGACATACGTGTGTCCAGTTGTTCGACGCGTATGAACCATGGTCCATTTGGATGAGGTACAATGATTTGCTTCTCTGTAGTCGTGCTCGGTTTCTGTGTGGTCGTTGTTGTTGTTGTGGTTGTGGTTTGGGTAGTGCTGCTTCGTGTCTGTTCGCGTGTGGTCCGCGTGGGGATTGTAGTTTTCACTGTAATTCAAATGACACAATCTCGTCAGATTGATCAATTGTGAATGGGAATTTGATTTGAATGTGTGAATTCCTCTTAGATCGAGGTCAACCACGAGAATGATTGGATGAATAGGAATGCTACTAGTAGCGAATGAGTGGACGTGTCGTTGAACAGAGCAATCAATATGTGACTGATTGATTGAGCGAGTGAGTGATTGATTGATTGATTTGGTGATTGAGTTTGTGAATTTGTGATTTTTCATTCAGTCATTCAGATTGTTGTTTGAAATTTTGCTGTGATCTATTTATTGTTGGGTGAATGGGAGTAATATATTTCATTGAGTATGTGAGTGACTGGGTGAGTATTTGAGTCATATTGTTTGTTCATCAAAATTCATGATCAAATAATTGGATCGATTATGGACTGATTTGAATTTGCATTTGTTTATTCAAATAATATTTGGCAATGTGTGGAAATCGGTTCACATGGAAGGTGACAGATTGACATACGTGTGTCCAGTTGTTCGACGCGTATGAACCATGGTCCATTTGGATGAGGTACAATGATTTGCTTCTCTGTAGTCGTGCTCGGTTTCTGTGTGGTCGTTGTTGTTGTTGTGGTTGTGGTTTGGGTAGTGCTGCTTCGTGTCTGTTCGCGTGTGGTCCGCGTGGGGATTGTAGTTTTCACTGTAATTCAAATGACACAATCTCGTCAGATTGATCAATTGTGAATGGGAATTTGATTTGAATGTGTGAATTCCTCTTAGATCGAGGTCAACCACGAGAATGATTGGATGAATAGGAATGCTACTAGTAGAGAATGAGTGGACGTGTCGTTGAACAGAGCAATCAATATGTGACTGATTGATTGAGCGAGTGAGTGATTGATTGATTGATTTGGTGATTGAGTTTGTGAATTTGTGATTTTTCATTCAGTCATTCAGATTGTTGTTTGAAATTTTGCTGTGATCTATTTATTGTTGGGTGAATGGGAGTAATATATTTCATTGAGTATGTGAGTGACTGGGTGAGTATTTGAGTCATATTGTTTGTTCATCAAAATTCATGATCAAATAATTGGATCGATTATGGACTGATTTGAATTTGCATTTGTTTATTCAAATAATATTTGGCAATGTGTGGAAATCGGTTCACATGGAAGGTGACAGATTGACATACGTGTGTCCAGTTGTTCGACGCGTATGAACCATGGTCCATTTGGATGAGGTACAATGATTTGCTTCTCTGTAGTCGTGCTCGGTTTCTGTGTGGTCGTTGTTGTTGTTGTGGTTGTGGTTTGGGTAGTGCTGCTTCGTGTCTGTTCGCGTGTGGTCCGCGTGGGGATTGTAGTTTTCACTGTAATTCAAATGACACAATCTCGTCAGATTGATCAATTGTGAATGGGAATTTGATTTGAATGTGTGAATTCCTCTTAGATCGAGGTCAACCACGAGAATGATTGGATGAATAGGAATGCTACTAGTAGACAATGAGTGGACGTGTCGTTGAACAGAGCAATCAATATGTGACTGATTGATTGAGCGAGTGAGTGATTGATTGATTGATTTGGTGATTGAGTGTGTGAATTTGTGATTTTTCATTCAGTCATTCAGATTGTTGTTTGAAATTTTGCTGTGATCTTTTTATTGTTGGGTGAATGGGAGTAATATATTTCATTGAGTATGTGAGTGACTGGGTGAGTATTTGAGTCATATTGTTTGTTCATCAAAATTCATGATCAAATAATTGGATCGATTATGGACTGATTTGAATTTGCATTTGTTTATTCAAATAATATTTGGCAATGTGTGGAAATCGGTTCACATGGAAGGTGACAGATTGACATACGTGTGTCCAGTTGTTCGACGCGTATGAACCATGGTCCATTTGGATGAGGTACAATGATTTGCTTCTCTGTAGTCGTGCTCGGTTTCTGTGTGGTCGTTGTTGTTGTTGTGGTTGTGGTTTGGGTAGTGCTGCTTCGTGTCTGTTCGCGTGTGGTCCGCGTGGGGATTGTAGTTTTCACTGTAATTCAAATGACACAATCTCGTCAGATTGATCAATTGTGAATGGGAATTTGATTTGAATGTGTGAATTCCTCTTAGATCGAGGTCAACCACGAGAATGATTGGATGAATAGGAATGCTACTAGTAGAGAATGAGTGGACGTGTCGTTGAACAGAGCAATCAACGTGTGACTGATTGATTGAGCGAGTGAGTGATTGATTGATTGATTTGGTGATTGAGTGTGTGAATTTGTGATTTTTCATTCAGTCATTCAGATTGTTGTTTGAAATTTTGCTGTGATCTATTTATTGTTGGGTGAATGGGAGTAATATATTTCATTGAGTATGTGAGTGACTGGGTGAGTATTTGAGTCATATTGTTTGTTCATCAAAATTCATGATCAAATAATTGGATCGATTATGGACTGATTTGAATTTGCATTTGTTTATTCAAATAATATTTGGCAATGTGTGGAAATCGGTTCACATGGAAGGTGACAGATTGACATACGTGTGTCCAGTTGTTCGACGCGTATGAACCATGGTCCATTTGGATGAGGTACAATGATTTGCTTCTCTGTAGTCGTGCTCGGTTTCTGTGTGGTCGTTGTTGTTGTTGTGGTTGTGGTTTGGGTAGTGCTGCTTCGTGTCTGTTCGCGTGTGGTCCGCGTGGGGATTGTAGTTTTCACTGTAATTCAAATGACACAATCTCGTCAGATTGATCAATTGTGAATGGGAATTTGATTTGAATGTGTGAATTCCTCTTAGATCGAGGTCAACCACGAGAATGATTGGATGAATAGGAATGCTACTAGTAGACAATGAGTGGACGTGTCGTTGAACAGAGCAATCAATATGTGACTGATTGATTGAGCGAGTGAGTGATTGATTGATTGATTTGGTGATTGAGTTTGTGAATTTGTGATTTTTCACTCAGTCATTCAGATTGTTGTTTGAAATTTTGCTGTGATCTATTTATTGTTGGGTGAATGGGAGTAATATATTTCATTGAGTATGTGAGTGACTGGGTGAGTATTTGAGTCATATTGTTTGTTCATCAAAATTCATGATCAAATAATTGGATCGATTATGGACTGATTTGAATTTGCATTTGTTTATTCAAATAATATTTGGCAATGTGTGGAAATCGGTTCACATGGAAGGTGACAGATTGACATACGTGTGTCCAGTTGTTCGACGCGTATGAACCATGGTCCATTTGGATGAGGTACAATGATTTGCTTCTCTGTAGTCGTGCTCGGTTTCTGTGTGGTCGTTGTTGTTGTTGTGGTTGTGGTTTGGGTAGTGCTGCTTCGTGTCTGTTCGCGTGTGGTCCGCGTGGGGATTGTAGTTTTCACTGTAATTCAAATGACACAATCTCGTCAGATTGATCAATTGTGAATGGGAATTTGATTTGAATGTGTGAATTCCTCTTAGATCGAGGTCAACCACGAGAATGATTGGATGAATAGGAATGCTACTAGTAGAGAATGAGTGGACGTGTCGTTGAACAGAGCAATCAATATGTGACTGATTGATTGAGCGAGTGAGTGATTGATTGATTGATTTGGTGATTGAGTTTGTGAATTTGTGATTTTTCATTCAGTCATTCAGATTGTTGTTTGAAATTTTGCTGTGATCTTTTTATTGTTGGGTGAATGGGAGTAATATATTTCATTGAGTATGTGAGTGACTGGGTGAGTATTTGAGTCATATTGTTTGTTCATCAACATTCACGATCAAATAATTGGATCGATTATGGACTGATTTGAATTTGCATTTGTTTATTCAAATAATATTTGGCAATGTGTGGAAATCGGTTCACATGGAAGGTGACAGATTGACATACGTGTGTCCAGTTGTTCGACGCGTATGAACCATGGTCCATTTGGATGAGGTACAATGATTTGCTTCTCTGTAGTCGTGCTCGGTTTCTGTGTGGTCGTTGTTGTTGTTGTGGTTGTGGTTTGGGTAGTGCTGCTTCGTGTCTGTTCGCGTGTGGTCCGCGTGGGGATTGTAGTTTTCACTGTAATTCAAATGACACAATCTCGTCAGATTGATCAATTGTGAATGGGAATTTGATTTGAATGTGTGAATTCCTCTTAGATCGAGGTCAACCACGAGAATGATTGGATGAATAGGAATGCTACTAGTAGAGAATGAGTGGACGTGTCGTTGAACAGAGCAATCAATATGTGACTGATTGATTGAGCGAGTGAGTGATTGATTGATTGATTTGGTGATTGAGTTTGTGAATTTGTGATTTTTCATTCAGTCATTCAGATTGTTGTTTGAAATTTTGCTGTGATCTTTTTATTGTTGGGTGAATGGGAGTAATATATTTCATTGAGTATGTGAGTGACTGGGTGAGTATTTGAGTCATATTGTTTGTTCATCAAAATTCATGATCAAATAATTGGATCGATTATGGACTGATTTGAATTTGCATTTGTTTATTCAAATAATATTTGGCAATGTGTGGAAATCGGTTCACATGGAAGGTGACAGATTGACATACGTGTGTCCAGTTGTTCGACGCGTATGAACCATGGTCCATTTGGATGAGGTACAATGATTTGCTTCTCTGTAGTCGTGCTCGGTTTCTGTGTGGTCGTTGTTGTTGTTGTGGTTGTGGTTTGGGTAGTGCTGCTTCGTGTCTGTTCGCGTGTGGTCCGCGTGGGGATTGTAGTTTTCACTGTAATTCAAATGACACAATCTCGTCAGATTGATCAATTGTGAATGGGAATTTGATTTGAATGTGTGAATTCCTCTTAGATCGAGGTCAACCACGAGAATGATTGGATGAATAGGAATGCTACTAGTAGACAATGAGTGGACGTGTCGTTGAACAGAGCAATCAATATGTGACTGATTGATTGAGCGAGTGAGTGATTGATTGATTGATTTGGTGATTGAGTTTGTGAATTTGTGATTTTTCATTCAGTCATTCAGATTGTTGTTTGAAATTTTGCTGTGATCTATTTATTGTTGGGTGAATGGGAGTAATATATTTCATTGAGTATGTGAGTGACTGGGTGAGTATTTGAGTCATATTGTTTGTTCATCAAAATTCATGATCAAATAATTGGATCGATTATGGACTGATTTGAATTTGCATTTGTTTATTCAAATAATATTTGGCAATGTGTGGAAATCGGTTCACATGGAAGGTGACAGATTGACATACGTGTGTCCAGTTGTTCGACGCGTATGAACCATGGTCCATTTGGATGAGGTACAATGATTTGCTTCTCTGTAGTCGTGCTCGGTTTCTGTGTGGTCGTTGTTGTTGTTGTGGTTGTGGTTTGGGTAGTGCTGCTTCGTGTCTGTTCGCGTGTGGTCCGCGTGGGGATTGTAGTTTTCACTGTAATTCAAATGACACAATCTCGTCAGATTGATCAATTGTGAATGGGAATTTGATTTGAATGTGTGAATTCCTCTTAGATCGAGGTCAACCACGAGAATGATTGGATGAATAGGAATGCTACTAGTAGACAATGAGTGGACGTGTCGTTGAACAGAGCAATCAATATGTGACTGATTGATTGAGCGAGTGAGTGATTGATTGATTGATTTGGTGATTGAGTTTGTGAATTTGTGATTTTTCATTCAGTCATTCAGATTGTTGTTTGAAATTTTGCTGTGATCTATTTATTGTTGGGTGAATGGGAGTAATATATTTCATTGAGTATGTGAGTGACTGGGTGAGTATTTGAGTCATATTGTTTGTTCATCAAAATTCATGATCAAATAATTGGATCGATTATGGACTGATTTGAATTTGCATTTGTTTATTCAAATAATATTTGGCAATGTGTGGAAATCGGTTCACATGGAAGGTGACAGATTGACATACGTGTGTCCAGTTGTTCGACGCGTATGAACCATGGTCCATTTGGATGAGGTACAATGATTTGCTTCTCTGTAGTCGTGCTCGGTTTCTGTGTGGTCGTTGTTGTTGTTGTGGTTGTGGTTTGGGTAGTGCTGCTTCGTGTCTGTTCGCGTGTGGTCCGCGTGGGGATTGTAGTTTTCACTGTAATTCAAATGACACAATCTCGTCAGATTGATCAATTGTGAATGGGAATTTGATTTGAATGTGTGAATTCCTCTTAGATCGAGGTCAACCACGAGAATGATTGGATGAATAGGAATGCTACTAGTAGAGAATGAGTGGACGTGTCGTTGAACAGAGCAATCAATATGTGACTGATTGATTGAGCGAGTGAGTGATTGATTGATTGATTTGGTGATTGAGTTTGTGAATTTGTGATTTTTCATTCAGTCATTCAGATTGTTGTTTGAAATTTTGCTGTGATCTTTTTATTGTTGGGTGAATGGGAGTAATATATTTCATTGAGTATGTGAGTGACTGGGTGAGTATTTGAGTCATATTGTTTGTTCATCAACATTCACGATCAAATAATTGGATCGATTATGGACTGATTTGAATTTGCATTTGTTTATTCAAATAATATTTGGCAATGTGTGGAAATCGGTTCACATGGAAGGTGACAGATTGACATACGTGTGTCCAGTTGTTCGACGCGTATGAACCATGGTCCATTTGGATGAGGTACAATGATTTGCTTCTCTGTAGTCGTGCTCGGTTTCTGTGTGGTCGTTGTTGTTGTTGTGGTTGTGGTTTGGGTAGTGCTGCTTCGTGTCTGTTCGCGTGTGGTCCGCGTGGGGATTGTAGTTTTCACTGTAATTCAAATGACACAATCTCGTCAGATTGATCAATTGTGAATGGGAATTTGATTTGAATGTGTGAATTCCTCTTAGATCGAGGTCAACCACGAGAATGATTGGATGAATAGGAATGCTACTAGTAGAGAATGAGTGGACGTGTCGTTGAACAGAGCAATCAATATGTGACTGATTGATTGAGCGAGTGAGTGATTGATTGATTGATTTGGTGATTGAGTTTGTGAATTTGTGATTTTTCATTCAGTCATTCAGATTGTTGTTTGAAATTTTGCTGTGATCTATTTATTGTTGGGTGAATGGGAGTAATATATTTCATTGAGTATGTGAGTGACTGGGTGAGTATTTGAGTCATATTGTTTGTTCATCAAAATTCATGATCAAATAATTGGATCGATTATGGACTGATTTGAATTTGCATTTGTTTATTCAAATAATATTTGGCAATGTGTGGAAATCGGTTCACATGGAAGGTGACAGATTGACATACGTGTGTCCAGTTGTTCGACGCGTATGAACCATGGTCCATTTGGATGAGGTACAATGATTTGCTTCTCTGTAGTCGTGCTCGGTTTCTGTGTGGTCGTTGTTGTTGTTGTGGTTGTGGTTTGGGTAGTGCTGCTTCGTGTCTGTTCGCGTGTGGTCCGCGTGGGGATTGTAGTTTTCACTGTAATTCAAATGACACAATCTCGTCAGATTGATCAATTGTGAATGGGAATTTGATTTGAATGTGTGAATTCCTCTTAGATCGAGGTCAACCACGAGAATGATTGGATGAATAGGGATGCTACTAGTAGACAATGAGTGGACGTGTCGTTGAACAGAGCAATCAATATGTGACTGATTGATTGAGCGAGTGAGTGATTGATTGATTGATTTGGTGATTGAGTTTGTGAATTTGTGATTTTTCATTCAGTCATTCAGATTGTTGTTTGAAATTTTGCTGTGATCTTTTTATTGTTGGGTGAATGGGAGTAATATATTTCATTGAGTATGTGAGTGACTGGGTGAGTATTTGAGTCATATTGTTTGTTCATCAAAATTCATGATCAAATAATTGGATCGATTATGGACTGATTTGAATTTGCATTTGTTTATTCAAATAATATTTGGCAATGTGTGGAAATCGGTTCACATGGAAGGTGACAGATTGACATACGTGTGTCCAGTTGTTCGACGCGTATGAACCATGGTCCATTTGGATGAGGTACAATGATTTGCTTTTCTGTAGTCGTGCTCGGTTTCTGTGTGGTCGTTGTTGTTGTTGTGGTTGTGGTTTGGGTAGTGCTGCTTCGTGTCTGTTCGCGTGTGGTCCGCGTGGGGATTGTAGTTTTCACTGTAATTCAAATGACACAATCTCGTCAGATTGATCAATTGTGAATGGGAATTTGATTTGAATGTGTGAATTCCTCTTAGATCGAGGTCAACCACGAGAATGATTGGATGAATAGGAATGCTACTAGTAGAGAATGAGTGGACGTGTCGTTGAACAGAGCAATCAATATGTGACTGATTGATTGAGCGAGTGAGTGATTGATTGATTGATTTGGTGATTGAGTTTGTGAATTTGTGATTTTTCATTCAGTCATTCAGATTGTTGTTTGAAATTTTGCTGTGATCTATTTATTGTTGGGTGAATGGGAGTAATATATTTCATTGAGTATGTGAGTGACTGGGTGAGTATTTGAGTCATATTGTTTGTTCATCAAAATTCATGATCAAATAATTGGATCGATTATGGACTGATTTGAATTTGCATTTGTTTATTCAAATAATATTTGGCAATGTGTGGAAATCGGTTCACATGGAAGGTGACAGATTGACATACGTGTGTCCAGTTGTTCGACGCGTATGAACCATGGTCCATTTGGATGAGGTACAATGATTTGCTTCTCTGTAGTCGTGCTCGGTTTCTGTGTGGTCGTTGTTGTTGTTGTGGTTGTGGTTTGGGTAGTGCTGCTTCGTGTCTGTTCGCGTGTGGTCCGCGTGGGGATTGTAGTTTTCACTGTAATTCAAATGACACAATCTCGTCAGATTGATCAATTGTGAATGGGAATTTGATTTGAATGTGTGAATTCCTCTTAGATCGAGGTCAACCACGAGAATGATTGGATGAATAGGAATGCTACTAGTAGAGAATGAGTGGACGTGTCGTTGAACAGAGCAATCAATATGTGACTGATTGATTGAGCGAGTGAGTGATTGATTGATTGATTTGGTGATTGAGTTTGTGAATTTGTGATTTTTCATTCAGTCATTCAGATTGTTGTTTGAAATTTTGCTGTGATCTATTTATTGTTGGGTGAATGGGAGTAATATATTTCATTGAGTATGTGAGTGACTGGGTGAGTATTTGAGTCATATTGTTTGTTCATCAAAATTCATGATCAAATAATTGGATCGATTATGGACTGATTTGAATTTGCATTTGTTTATTCAAATAATATTTGGCAATGTGTGGAAATCGGTTCACATGGAAGGTGACAGATTGACATACGTGTGTCCAGTTGTTCGACGCGTATGAACCATGGTCCATTTGGATGAGGTACAATGATTTGCTTCTCTGTAGTCGTGCTCGGTTTCTGTGTGGTCGTTGTTGTTGTTGTGGTTGTGGTTTGGGTAGTGCTGCTTCGTGTCTGTTCGCGTGTGGTCCGCGTGGGGATTGTAGTTTTCACTGTAATTCAAATGACACAATCTCGTCAGATTGATCAATTGTGAATGGGAATTTGATTTGAATGTGTGAATTCCTCTTAGATCGAGGTCAACCACGAGAATGATTGGATGAATAGGAATGCTACTAGTAGACAATGAGTGGACGTGTCGTTGAACAGAGCAATCAATATGTGACTGATTGATTGAGCGAGTGAGTGATTGATTGATTGATTTGGTGATTGAGTTTGTGAATTTGTGATTTTTCATTCAGTCATTCAGATTGTTGTTTGAAATTTTGCTGTGATCTATTTATTGTTGGGTGAATGGGAGTAATATATTTCATTGAGTATGTGAGTGACTGGGTGAGTATTTGAGTCATATTGTTTGTTCATCAAAATTCATGATCAAATAATTGGATCGATTATGGACTGATTTGAATTTGCATTTGTTTATTCAAATAATATTTGGCAATGTGTGGAAATCGGTTCACATGGAAGGTGACAGATTGACATACGTGTGTCCAGTTGTTCGACGCGTATGAACCATGGTCCATTTGGATGAGGTACAATGATTTGCTTCTCTGTAGTCGTGCTCGGTTTCTGTGTGGTCGTTGTTGTTGTTGTGGTTGTGGTTTGGGTAGTGCTGCTTCGTGTCTGTTCACGTGTGGTCCGCGTGGGGATTGTAGTTTTCACTGTAATTCAAATGACACAATCTCGTCAGATTGATCAATTGTGAATGGGAATTTGATTTGAATGTGTGAATTCCTCTTAGATCGAGGTCAACCACGAGAATGATTGGATGAATAGGAATGCTACTAGTAGAGAATGAGTGGACGTGTCGTTGAACAGAGCAATCAATATGTGACTGATTGATTGAGCGAGTGAGTGATTGATTGATTGATTTGGTGATTGAGTTTGTGAATTTGTGATTTTTCATTCAGTCATTCAGATTGTTGTTTGAAATTTTGCTGTGATCTATTTATTGTTGGGTGAATGGGAGTAATATATTTCATTGAGTATGTGAGTGACTGGGTGAGTATTTGAGTCATATTGTTTGTTCATCAAAATTCATGATCAAATAATTGGATCGATTATGGACTGATTTGAATTTGCATTTGTTTATTCAAATAATATTTGGCAATGTGTGGAAATCGGTTCACATGGAAGGTGACAGATTGACATACGTGTGTCCAGTTGTTCGACGCGTATGAACCATGGTCCATTTGGATGAGGTACAATGATTTGCTTCTCTGTAGTCGTGCTCGGTTTCTGTGTGGTCGTTGTTGTTGTTGTGGTTGTGGTTTGGGTAGTGCTGCTTCGTGTCTGTTCGCGTGTGGTCCGCGTGGGGATTGTAGTTTTCACTGTAATTCAAATGACACAATCTCGTCAGATTGATCAATTGTGAATGGGAATTTGATTTGAATGTGTGAATTCCTCTTAGATCGAGGTCAACCACGAGAATGATTGGATGAATAGGAATGCTACTAGTAGAGAATGAGTGGACGTGTCGTTGAACAGAGCAATCAATATGTGACTGATTGATTGAGCGAGTGAGTGATTGATTGATTGATTTGGTGATTGAGTTTGTGAATTTGTGATTTTTCATTCAGTCATTCAGATTGTTGTTTGAAATTTTGCTGTGATCTATTTATTGTTGGGTGAATGGGAGTAATATATTTCATTGAGTATGTGAGTGACTGGGTGAGTATTTGAGTCATATTGTTTGTTCATCAAAATTCATGATCAAATAATTGGATCGATTATGGACTGATTTGAATTTGCATTTGTTTATTCAAATAATATTTGGCAATGTGTGGAAATCGGTTCACATGGAAGGTGACAGATTGACATACGTGTGTCCAGTTGTTCGACGCGTATGAACCATGGTCCATTTGGATGAGGTACAATGATTTGCTTCTCTGTAGTCGTGCTCGGTTTCTGTGTGGTCGTTGTTGTTGTTGTGGTTGTGGTTTGGGTAGTGCTGCTTCGTGTCTGTTCGCGTGTGGTCCGCGTGGGGATTGTAGTTTTCACTGTAATTCAAATGACACAATCTCGTCAGATTGATCAATTGTGAATGGGAATTTGATTTGAATGTGTGAATTCCTCTTAGATCGAGGTCAACCACGAGAATGATTGGATGAATAGGAATGCTACTAGTAGACAATGAGTGGACGTGTCGTTGAACAGAGCAATCAATATGTGACTGATTGATTGAGTGAGTGAGTGGTTGACTGATTGATTTGGTGATTGAGTTTGTGAATTTGTGATTTGTCATTCAGTCATTCAGATTGTTGTTTGAAATTTTGCTGTGATCTATTTATTGTTGGGTGAATGGGAGTAATATATTTCATTGAGTATGTGAGTGACTGGGTGAGTATTTGAGTCATATTGTTTGTTCATCAAAATTCATGATCAAATAATTGGATCGATTATGGACTGATTTGAATTTGCATTTGTTTATTCAAATAATATTTGGCAATGTGTGGAAATCGGTTCACATGGAAGGTGACAGATTGACATACGTGTGTCCAGTTGTTCGACGCGTATGAACCATGGTCCATTTGGATGAGGTACAATGATTTGCTTCTCTGTAGTCGTGCTCGGTTTCTGTGTGGTCGTTGTTGTTGTTGTGGTTGTGGTTTGGGTAGTGCTGCTTCGTGTCTGTTCGCGTGTGGTCCGCGTGGGGATTGTAGTTTTCACTGTAATTCAAATGACACAATCTCGTCAGATTGATCAATTGTGAATGGGAATTTGATTTGAATGTGTGAATTCCTCTTAGATCGAGGTCAACCACGAGAATGATTGGATGAATAGGAATGCTACTAGTAGACAATGAGTGGACGTGTCGTTGAACAGAGCAATCAATATGTGACTGATTGATTGAGTGAGTCAGTGGTTGACTGATTGATTTGGTGATTGAGTTTGTGAATTTGTGATTTGTCATTCAGTCATTCAGATTGTTGTTTGAAATTTTGCTGTGATCTATTTATTGTTGGGTGAATGGGAGTAATATATTTCATTGAGTATGTGAGTGACTGGGTGAGTATTTGAGTCATATTGTTTGTTCATCAAAATTCATGATCAAATAATTGGATCGATTATGGACTGATTTGAATTTGCATTTGTTTATTCAAATAATATTTGGCAATGTGTGGAAATCGGTTCACATGGAAGGTGACAGATTGACATACGTGTGTCCAGTTGTTCGACGCGTATGAACCATGGTCCATTTGGATGAGGTACAATGATTTGCTTCTCTGTAGTCGTGCTCGGTTTCTGTGTGGTCGTTGTTGTTGTTGTGGTTGTGGTTTGGGTAGTGCTGCTTCGTGTCTGTTCGCGTGTGGTCCGCGTGGGGATTGTAGTTTTCACTGTAATTCAAATGACACAATCTCGTCAGATTGATCAATTGTGAATGGGAATTTGATTTGAATGTGTGAATTCCTCTTAGATCGAGGTCAACCACGAGAATGATTGGATGAATAGGAATGCTACTAGTAGACAATGAGTGGACGTGTCGTTGAACAGAGCAATCAATATGTGACTGATTGATTGAGTGAGTCAGTGGTTGACTGATTGATTTGGTGATTGAGTTTGTGAATTTGTGATTTTTCATTCAGTCATTCAGATTGTTGTTTGAAATTTTGCTGTGATCTATTTATTGTTGGGTGAATGGGAGTAATATATTTCATTGAGTATGTGAGTGACTGGGTGAGTATTTGAGTCATATTGTTTGTTCATCAAAATTCATGATCAAATAATTGGATCGATTATGGACTGATTTGAATTTGCATTTGTTTATTCAAATAATATTTGGCAATGTGTGGAAATCGGTTCACATGGAAGGTGACAGATTGACATACGTGTGTCCAGTTGTTCGACGCGTATGAACCATGGTCCATTTGGATGAGGTACAATGATTTGCTTCTCTGTAGTCGTGCTCGGTTTCTGTGTGGTCGTTGTTGTTGTTGTGGTTGTGGTTTGGGTAGTGCTGCTTCGTGTCTGTTCGCGTGTGGTCCGCGTGGGGATTGTAGTTTTCACTGTAATTCAAATGACACAATCTCGTCAGATTGATCAATTGTGAATGGGAATTTGATTTGAATGTGTGAATTCCTCTTAGATCGAGGTCAACCACGAGAATGATTGGATGAATAGGAATGCTACTAGTAGACAATGAGTGGACGTGTCGTTGAACAGAGCAATCAATATGTGACTGATTGATTGAGTGAGTCAGTGGTTGACTGATTGATTTGGTGATTGAGTTTGTGAATTTGTGATTTGTCATTCAGTCATTCAGATTGTTGTTTGAAATTTTGCTGTGATCTATTTATTGTTGGGTGAATGGGAGTAATATATTTCATTGAGTATGTGAGTGACTGGGTGAGTATTTGAGTCATATTGTTTGTTCATCAAAATTCATGATCAAATAATTGGATCGATTATGGACTGATTTGAATTTGCATTTGTTTATTCAAATAATATTTGGCAATGTGTGGAAATCGGTTCACATGGAAGGTGACAGATTGACATACGTGTGTCCAGTTGTTCGACGCGTATGAACCATGGTCCATTTGGATGAGGTACAATGATTTGCTTCTCTGTAGTCGTGCTCGGTTTCTGTGTGGTCGTTGTTGTTGTTGTGGTTGTGGTTTGGGTAGTGCTGCTTCGTGTCTGTTCGCGTGTGGTCCGCGTGGGGATTGTAGTTTTCACTGTAATTCAAATGACACAATCTCGTCAGATTGATCAATTGTGAATGGGAATTTGATTTGAATGTGTGAATTCCTCTTAGATCGAGGTCAACCACGAGAATGATTGGATGAATAGGAATGCTACTAGTAGACAATGAGTGGACGTGTCGTTGAACAGAGCAATCAATATGTGACTGATTGATTGAGCGAGTGAGTGATTGATTGATTGATTTGGTGATTGAGTTTGTGAATTTGTGATTTTTCATTCAGTCATTCAGATTGTTGTTTGAAATTTTGCTGTGATCTATTTATTGTTGGGTGAATGGGAGTAATATATTTCATTGAGTATGTGAGTGACTGGGTGAGTATTTGAGTCATATTGTTTGTTCATCAAAATTCATGATCAAATAATTGGATCGATTATGGACTGATTTGAATTTGCATTTGTTTATTCAAATAATATTTGGCAATGTGTGGAAATCGGTTCACATGGAAGGTGACAGATTGACATACGTGTGTCCAGTTGTTCGACGCGTATGAACCATGGTCCATTTGGATGAGGTACAATGATTTGCTTCTCTGTAGTCGTGCTCGGTTTCTGTGTGGTCGTTGTTGTTGTTGTGGTTGTGGTTTGGGTAGTGCTGCTTCGTGTCTGTTCGCGTGTGGTCCGCGTGGGGATTGTAGTTTTCACTGTAATTCAAATGACACAATCTCGTCAGATTGATCAATTGTGAATGGGAATTTGATTTGAATGTGTGAATTCCTCTTAGATCGAGGTCAACCACGAGAATGATTGGATGAATAGGAATGCTACTAGTAGAGAATGAGTGGACGTGTCGTTGAACAGAGCAATCAATATGTGACTGATTGATTGAGCGAGTGAGTGATTGATTGATTGATTTGGTGATTGAGTTTGTGAATTTGTGATTTTTCATTCAGTCATTCAGATTGTTGTTTGAAATTTTGCTGTGATCTATTTATTGTTGGGTGAATGGGAGTAATATATTTCATTGAGTATGTGAGTGACTGGGTGAGTATTTGAGTCATATTGTTTGTTCATCAAAATTCATGATCAAATAATTGGATCGATTATGGACTGATTTGAATTTGCATTTGTTTATTCAAATAATATTTGGCAATGTGTGGAAATCGGTTCACATGGAAGGTGACAGATTGACATACGTGTGTCCAGTTGTTCGACGCGTATGAACCATGGTCCATTTGGATGAGGTACAATGATTTGCTTCTCTGTAGTCGTGCTCGGTTTCTGTGTGGTCGTTGTTGTTGTTGTGGTTGTGGTTTGGGTAGTGCTGCTTCGTGTCTGTTCGCGTGTGGTCCGCGTGGGGATTGTAGTTTTCACTGTAATTCAAATGACACAATCTCGTCAGATTGATCAATTGTGAATGGGAATTTGATTTGAATGTGTGAATTCCTCTTAGATCGAGGTCAACCACGAGAATGATTGGATGAATAGGAATGCTACTAGTAGACAATGAGTGGACGTGTCGTTGAACAGAGCAATCAATATGTGACTGATTGATTGAGCGAGTGAGTGATTGATTGATTGATTTGGTGATTGAGTTTGTGAATTTGTGATTTTTCATTCAGTCATTCAGATTGTTGTTTGAAATTTTGCTGTGATCTATTTATTGTTGGGTGAATGGGAGTAATATATTTCATTGAGTATGTGAGTGACTGGGTGAGTATTTGAGTCATATTGTTTGTTCATCAAAATTCATGATCAAATAATTGGATCGATTATGGACTGATTTGAATTTGCATTTGTTTATTCAAATAATATTTGGCAATGTGTGGAAATCGGTTCACATGGAAGGTGACAGATTGACATACGTGTGTCCAGTTGTTCGACGCGTATGAACCATGGTCCATTTGGATGAGGTACAATGATTTGCTTCTCTGTAGTCGTGCTCGGTTTCTGTGTGGTCGTTGTTGTTGTTGTGGTTGTGGTTTGGGTAGTGCTGCTTCGTGTCTGTTCGCGTGTGGTCCGCGTGGGGATTGTAGTTTTCACTGTAATTCAAATGACACAATCTCGTCAGATTGATCAATTGTGAATGGGAATTTGATTTGAATGTGTGAATTCCTCTTAGATCGAGGTCAACCACGAGAATGATTGGATGAATAGGAATGCTACTAGTAGACAATGAGTGGACGTGTCGTTGAACAGAGCAATCAATATGTGACTGATTGATTGAGCGAGTGAGTGATTGATTGATTGATTTGGTGATTGAGTTTGTGAATTTGTGATTTTTCATTCAGTCATTCAGATTGTTGTTTGAAATTTTGCTGTGATCTATTTATTGTTGGGTGAATGGGAGTAATATATTTCATTGAGTATGTGAGTGACTGGGTGAGTATTTGAGTCATATTGTTTGTTCATCAAAATTCATGATCAAATAATTGGATCGATTATGGACTGATTTGAATTTGCATTTGTTTATTCAAATAATATTTGGCAATGTGTGGAAATCGGTTCACATGGAAGGTGACAGATTGACATACGTGTGTCCAGTTGTTCGACGCGTATGAACCATGGTCCATTTGGATGAGGTACAATGATTTGCTTCTCTGTAGTCGTGCTCGGTTTCTGTGTGGTCGTTGTTGTTGTTGTGGTTGTGGTTTGGGTAGTGCTGCTTCGTGTCTGTTCACGTGTGGTCCGCGTGGGGATTGTAGTTTTCACTGTAATTCAAATGACACAATCTCGTCAGATTGATCAATTGTGAATGGGAATTTGATTTGAATGTGTGAATTCCTCTTAGATCGAGGTCAACCACGAGAATGATTGGATGAATAGGAATGCTACTAGTAGAGAATGAGTGGACGTGTCGTTGAACAGAGCAATCAATATGTGACTGATTGATTGAGCGAGTGAGTGATTGATTGATTGATTTGGTGATTGAGTTTGTGAATTTGTGATTTGTCATTCAGTCATTCAGATTGTTGTTTGAAATTTTGCTGTGATCTATTTATTGTTGGGTGAATGGGAGTAATATATTTCATTGAGTATGTGAGTGACTGGGTGAGTATTTGAGTCATATTGTTTGTTCATCAAAATTCATGATCAAATAATTGGATCGATTATGGACTGATTTGAATTTGCATTTGTTTATTCAAATAATATTTGGCAATGTGTGGAAATCGGTTCACATGGAAGGTGACAGATTGACATACGTGTGTCCAGTTGTTCGACGCGTATGAACCATGGTCCATTTGGATGAGGTACAATGATTTGCTTCTCTGTAGTCGTGCTCGGTTTCTGTGTGGTCGTTGTTGTTGTTGTGGTTGTGGTTTGGGTAGTGCTGCTTCGTGTCTGTTCACGTGTGGTCCGCGTGGGGATTGTAGTTTTCACTGTAATTCAAATGACACAATCTCGTCAGATTGATCAATTGTGAATGGGAATTTGATTTGAATGTGTGAATTCCTCTTAGATCGAGGTCAACCACGAGAATGATTGGATGAATAGGAATGCTACTAGTAGACAATGAGTGGACGTGTCGTTGAACAGAGCAATCAATATGTGACTGATTGATTGAGCGAGTGAGTGATTGATTGATTGATTTGGTGATTGAGTTTGTGAATTTGTGATTTTTCATTCAGTCATTCAGATTGTTGTTTGAAATTTTGCTGTGATCTATTTATTGTTGGGTGAATGGGAGTAATATATTTCATTGAGTATGTGAGTGACTGGGTGAGTATTTGAGTCATATTGTTTGTTCATCAAAATTCATGATCAAATAATTGGATCGATTATGGACTGATTTGAATTTGCATTTGTTTATTCAAATAATATTTGGCAATGTGTGGAAATCGGTTCACATGGAAGGTGACAGATTGACATACGTGTGTCCAGTTGTTCGACGCGTATGAACCATGGTCCATTTGGATGAGGTACAATGATTTGCTTCTCTGTAGTCGTGCTCGGTTTCTGTGTGGTCGTTGTTGTTGTTGTGGTTGTGGTTTGGGTAGTGCTGCTTCGTGTCTGTTCGCGTGTGGTCCGCGTGGGGATTGTAGTTTTCACTGTAATTCAAATGACACAATCTCGTCAGATTGATCAATTGTGAATGGGAATTTGATTTGAATGTGTGAATTCCTCTTAGATCGAGGTCAACCACGAGAATGATTGGATGAATAGGAATGCTACTAGTAGACAATGAGTGGACGTGTCGTTGAACAGAGCAATCAATATGTGACTGATTGATTGAGCGAGTGAGTGATTGATTGATTGATTTGGTGATTGAGTTTGTGAATTTGTGATTTGTCATTCAGTCATTCAGATTGTTGTTTGAAATTTTGCTGTGATCTATTTATTGTTGGGTGAATGGGAGTAATATATTTCATTGAGTATGTGAGTGACTGGGTGAGTATTTGAGTCATATTGTTTGTTCATCAAAATTCATGATCAAATAATTGGATCGATTATGGACTGATTTGAATTTGCATTTGTTTATTCAAATAATATTTGGCAATGTGTGGAAATCGGTTCACATGGAAGGTGACAGATTGACATACGTGTGTCCAGTTGTTCGACGCGTATGAACCATGGTCCATTTGGATGAGGTACAATGATTTGCTTTTCCGTAGTCGTGCTCGGTTTCTGTGTGGTCGTTGTTGTTGTTGTGGTTGTGGTTTGGGTAGTGCTGCTTCGTGTCTGTTCGCGTGTGGTCCGCGTGGGGATTGTAGTTTTCACTGTAATTCAAATGACACAATCTCGTCAGATTGATCAATTGTGAATGGGAATTTGATTTGAATGTGTGAATTCCTCTTAGATCGAGGTCAACCACGAGAATGATTGGATGAATAGGAATGCTACTAGTAGACAATGAGTGGACGTGTCGTTGAACAGAGCAATCAATATGTGACTGATTGATTGAGCGAGTGAGTGATTGATTGATTGATTTGGTGATTGAGTTTGTGAATTTGTGATTTTTCATTCAGTCATTCAGATTGTTGTTTGAAATTTTGCTGTGATCTATTTATTGTTGGGTGAATGGGAGTAATATATTTCATTGAGTATGTGAGTGACTGGGTGAGTATTTGAGTCATATTGTTTGTTCATCAAAATTCATGATCAAATAATTGGATCGATTATGGACTGATTCGAATTTGCATTTGTTTATTCAAATAATATTTGGCAATGTGTGGAAATCGGTTCACATGGAAGGTGACAGATTGACATACGTGTGTCCAGTTGTTCGACGCGTATGAACCATGGTCCATTTGGATGAGGTACAATGATTTGCTTTTCCGTAGTCGTGCTCGGTTTCTGTGTGGTCGTTGTTGTTGTTGTGGTTGTGGTTTGGGTAGTGCTGCTTCGTGTCTGTTCGCGTGTGGTCCGCGTGGGGATTGTAGTTTTCACTGTAATTCAAATGACACAATCTCGTCAGATTGATCAATTGTGAATGGGAATTTGATTTGAATGTGTGAATTCCTCTTAGATCGAGGTCAACCACGAGAATGATTGGATGAATAGGAATGCTACTAGTAGACAATGAGTGGACGTGTCGTTGAACAGAGCAATCAATATGTGACTGATTGATTGAGCGAGTGAGTGATTGATTGATTGATTTGGTGATTGAGTTTGTGAATTTGTGATTTTTCATTCAGTCATTCAGATTGTTGTTTGAAATTTTGCTGTGATCTATTTATTGTTGGGTGAATGGGAGTAATATATTTCATTGAGTATGTGAGTGACTGGGTGAGTATTTGAGTCATATTGTTTGTTCATCAAAATTCATGATCAAATAATTGGATCGATTATGGACTGATTTGAATTTGCATTTGTTTATTCAAATAATATTTGGCAATGTGTGGAAATCGGTTCACATGGAAGGTGACAGATTGACATACGTGTGTCCAGTTGTTCGACGCGTATGAACCATGGTCCATTTGGATGAGGTACAATGATTTGCTTCTCTGTAGTCGTGCTCGGTTTCTGTGTGGTCGTTGTTGTTGTTGTGGTTGTGGTTTGGGTAGTGCTGCTTCGTGTCTGTTCGCGTGTGGTCCGCGTGGGGATTGTAGTTTTCACTGTAATTCAAATGACACAATCTCGTCAGATTGATCAATTGTGAATGGGAATTTGATTTGAATGTGTGAATTCCTCTTAGATCGAGGTCAACCACGAGAATGATTGGATGAATAGGAATGCTACTAGTAGAGAATGAGTGGACGTGTCGTTGAACAGAGCAATCAATATGTGACTGATTGATTGAGCGAGTGAGTGATTGATTGATTGATTTGGTGATTGAGTTTGTGAATTTGTGATTTGTCATTCAGTCATTCAGATTGTTGTTTGAAATTTTGCTGTGATCTATTTATTGTTGGGTGAATGGGAGTAATATATTTCATTGAGTATGTGAGTGACTGGGTGAGTATTTGAGTCATATTGTTTGTTCATCAAAATTCATGATCAAATAATTGGATCGATTATGGACTGATTTGAATTTGCATTTGTTTATTCAAATAATATTTGGCAATGTGTGGAAATCGGTTCACATGGAAGGTGACAGATTGACATACGTGTGTCCAGTTGTTCGACGCGTATGAACCATGGTCCATTTGGATGAGGTACAATGATTTGCTTCTCTGTAGTCGTGCTCGGTTTCTGTGTGGTCGTTGTTGTTGTTGTGGTTGTGGTTTGGGTAGTGCTGCTTCGTGTCTGTTCGCGTGTGGTCCGCGTGGGGATTGTAGTTTTCACTGTAATTCAAATGACACAATCTCGTCAGATTGATCAATTGTGAATGGGAATTTGATTTGAATGTGTGAATTCCTCTTAGATCGAGGTCAACCACGAGAATGATTGGATGAATAGGAATGCTACTAGTAGAGAATGAGTGGACGTGTCGTTGAACAGAGCAATCAATATGTGACTGATTGATTGAGCGAGTGAGTGATTGATTGATTGATTTGGTGATTGAGTTTGTGAATTTGTGATTTGTCATTCAGTCATTCAGATTGTTGTTTGAAATTTTGCTGTGATCTATTTATTGTTGGGTGAATGGGAGTAATATATTTCATTGAGTATGTGAGTGACTGGGTGAGTATTTGAGTCATATTGTTTGTTCATCAAAATTCATGATCAAATAATTGGATCGATTATGGACTGATTTGAATTTGCATTTGTTTATTCAAATAATATTTGGCAATGTGTGGAAATCGGTTCACATGGAAGGTGACAGATTGACATACGTGTGTCCAGTTGTTCGACGCGTATGAACCATGGTCCATTTGGATGAGGTACAATGATTTGCTTTTCCGTAGTCGTGCTCGGTTTCTGTGTGGTCGTTGTTGTTGTTGTGGTTGTGGTTTGGGTAGTGCTGCTTCGTGTCTGTTCGCGTGTGGTCCGCGTGGGGATTGTAGTTTTCACTGTAATTCAAATGACACAATCTCGTCAGATTGATCAATTGTGAATGGGAATTTGATTTGAATGTGTGAATTCCTCTTAGATCGAGGTCAACCACGAGAATGATTGGATGAATAGGAATGCTACTAGTAGACAATGAGTGGACGTGTCGTTGAACAGAGCAATCAATATGTGACTGATTGATTGAGCGAGTGAGTGATTGATTGATTGATTTGGTGATTGAGTTTGTGAATTTGTGATTTTTCATTCAGTCATTCAGATTGTTGTTTGAAATTTTGCTGTGATCTATTTATTGTTGGGTGAATGGGAGTAATATATTTCATTGAGTATGTGAGTGACTGGGTGAGTATTTGAGTCATATTGTTTGTTCATCAAAATTCATGATCAAATAATTGGATCGATTATGGACTGATTTGAATTTGCATTTGTTTATTCAAATAATATTTGGCAATGTGTGGAAATCGGTTCACATGGAAGGTGACAGATTGACATACGTGTGTCCAGTTGTTCGACGCGTATGAACCATGGTCCATTTGGATGAGGTACAATGATTTGCTTCTCTGTAGTCGTGCTCGGTTTCTGTGTGGTCGTTGTTGTTGTTGTGGTTGTGGTTTGGGTAGTGCTGCTTCGTGTCTGTTCGCGTGTGGTCCGCGTGGGGATTGTAGTTTTCACTGTAATTCAAATGACACAATCTCGTCAGATTGATCAATTGTGAATGGGAATTTGATTTGAATGTGTGAATTCCTCTTAGATCGAGGTCAACCACGAGAATGATTGGATGAATAGGAATGCTACTAGTAGACAATGAGTGGACGTGTCGTTGAACAGAGCAATCAATATGTGACTGATTGATTGAGCGAGTGAGTGATTGATTGATTGATTTGGTGATTGAGTTTGTGAATTTGTGATTTTTCATTCAGTCATTCAGATTGTTGTTTGAAATTTTGCTGTGATCTATTTATTGTTGGGTGAATGGGAGTAATATATTTCATTGAGTATGTGAGTGACTGGGTGAGTATTTGAGTCATATTGTTTGTTCATCAAAATTCATGATCAAATAATTGGATCGATTATGGACTGATTTGAATTTGCATTTGTTTATTCAAATAATATTTGGCAATGTGTGGAAATCGGTTCACATGGAAGGTGACAGATTGACATACGTGTGTCCAGTTGTTCGACGCGTATGAACCATGGTCCATTTGGATGAGGTACAATGATTTGCTTCTCTGTAGTCGTGCTCGGTTTCTGTGTGGTCGTTGTTGTTGTTGTGGTTGTGGTTTGGGTAGTGCTGCTTCGTGTCTGTTCGCGTGTGGTCCGCGTGGGGATTGTAGTTTTCACTGTAATTCAAATGACACAATCTCGTCAGATTGATCAATTGTGAATGGGAATTTGATTTGAATGTGTGAATTCCTCTTAGATCGAGGTCAACCACGAGAATGATTGGATGAATAGGAATGCTACTAGTAGAGAATGAGTGGACGTGTCGTTGAACAGAGCAATCAATATGTGACTGATTGATTGAGCGAGTGAGTGATTGATTGATTGATTTGGTGATTGAGTTTGTGAATTTGTGATTTTTCATTCAGTCATTCAGATTGTTGTTTGAAATTTTGCTGTGATCTATTTATTGTTGGGTGAATGGGAGTAATATATTTCATTGAGTATGTGAGTGACTGGGTGAGTATTTGAGTCATATTGTTTGTTCATCAAAATTCATGATCAAATAATTGGATCGATTATGGACTGATTTGAATTTGCATTTGTTTATTCAAATAATATTTGGCAATGTGTGGAAATCGGTTCACATGGAAGGTGACAGATTGACATACGTGTGTCCAGTTGTTCGACGCGTATGAACCATGGTCCATTTGGATGAGGTACAATGATTTGCTTCTCTGTAGTCGTGCTCGGTTTCTGTGTGGTCGTTGTTGTTGTTGTGGTTGTGGTTTGGGTAGTGCTGCTTCGTGTCTGTTCGCGTGTGGTCCGCGTGGGGATTGTAGTTTTCACTGTAATTCAAATGACACAATCTCGTCAGATTGATCAATTGTGAATGGGAATTTGATTTGAATGTGTGAATTCCTCTTAGATCGAGGTCAACCACGAGAATGATTGGATGAATAGGAATGCTACTAGTAGACAATGAGTGGACGTGTCGTTGAACAGAGCAATCAATATGTGACTGATTGATTGAGCGAGTGAGTGATTGATTGATTGATTTGGTGATTGAGTTTGTGAATTTGTGATTTTTCATTCAGTCATTCAGATTGTTGTTTGAAATTTTGCTGTGATCTATTTATTGTTGGGTGAATGGGAGTAATATATTTCATTGAGTATGTGAGTGACTGGGTGAGCATTTGAGTCATATTGTTTGTTCATCAAAATTAATGATCAAATAATTGGATCGATTATGGACTGATTTGAATTTGCATTTGTTTATTCAAATAATATTTGGCAATGTGTGGAAATCGGTTCACATGGAAGGTGACAGATTGACATACGTGTGTCCAGTTGTTCGACGCGTATGAACCATGGTCCATTTGGATGAGGTACAATGATTTGCTTCTCTGTAGTCGTGCTCGGTTTCTGTGTGGTCGTTGTTGTTGTTGTGGTTGTGGTTTGGGTAGTGCTGCTTCGTGTCTGTTCGCGTGTGGTCCGCGTGGGGATTGTAGTTTTCACTGTAATTCAAATGACACAATCTCGTCAGATTGATCAATTGTGAATGGGAATTTGATTTGAATGTGTGAATTCCTCTTAGATCGAGGTCAACCACGAGAATGATTGGATGAATAGGAATGCTACTAGTAGAGAATGAGTGGACGTGTCGTTGAACAGAGCAATCAATATGTGACTGATTGATTGAGCGAGTGAGTGATTGATTGATTGATTTGGTGATTGAGTTTGTGAATTTGTGATTTGTCATTCAGTCATTCAGATTGTTGTTTGAAATTTTGCTGTGATCTATTTATTGTTGGGTGAATGGGAGTAATATATTTCATTGAGTATGTGAGTGACTGGGTGAGTATTTGAGTCATATTGTTTGTTCATCAAAATCCATGATCAAATAATTGGATCGATTATGGACTGATTTGAATTTGCATTTGTTTATTCAAATAATATTTGGCAATGTGTGGAAATCGGTTCACATGGAAGGTGACAGATTGACATACGTGTGTCCAGTTGTTCGACGCGTATGAACCATGGTCCATTTGGATGAGGTACAATGATTTGCTTCTCTGTAGTCGTGCTCGGTTTCTGTGTGGTCGTTGTTGTTGTTGTGGTTGTGGTTTGGGTAGTGCTGCTTCGTGTCTGTTCGCGTGTGGTCCGCGTGGGGATTGTAGTTTTCACTGTAATTCAAATGACACAATCTCGTCAGATTGATCAATTGTGAATGGGAATTTGATTTGAATGTGTGAATTCCTCTTAGATCGAGGTCAACCACGAGAATGATTGGATGAATAGGAATGCTACTAGTAGAGAATGAGTGGACGTGTCGTTGAACAGAGCAATCAATATGTGACTGATTGATTGAGCGAGTGAGTGATTGATTGATTGATTTGGTGATTGAGTTTGTGAATTTGTGATTTGTCATTCAGTCATTCAGATTGTTGTTTGAAATTTTGCTGTGATCTTTTTATTGTTGGATGAATGGGAGTAATATATTTCATTGAGTATGTGAGTGACTGGGTGAGTATTTGAGTCATATTGTTTGTTCATCAAAATTCATGATCAAATAATTGGATCGATTATGGACTGATTTGAATTTGCATTTGTTTATTCAAATAATATTTGGCAATGTGTGGAAATCGGTTCACATGGAAGGTGACAGATTGACATACGTGTGTCCAGTTGTTCGACGCGTATGAACCATGGTCCATTTGGATGAGGTACAATGATTTGCTTCTCTGTAGTCGTGCTCGGTTTCTGTGTGGTCGTTGTTGTTGTTGTGGTTGTGGTTTGGGTAGTGCTGCTTCGTGTCTGTTCGCGTGTGGTCCGCGTGGGGATTGTAGTTTTCACTGTAATTCAAATGACACAATCTCGTCAGATTGATCAATTGTGAATGGGAATTTGATTTGAATGTGTGAATTCCTCTTAGATCGAGGTCAACCACGAGAATGATTGGATGAATAGGAATGCTACTAGTAGAGAATGAGTGGACGTGTCGTTGAACAGAGCAATCAATATGTGACTGATTGATTGAGTGAGTGAGTGGTTGACTGATTGATTTGGTGATTGAGTTTGTGAATTTGTGATTTTTCATTCAGTCATTCAGATTGTTGTTTGAAATTTTGCTGTGATCTATTTATTGTTGGGTGAATGGGAGTAATATATTTCATTGAGTATGTGAGTGACTGGGTGAGTATTTGAGTCATATTGTTTGTTCATCAAAATTCATGATCAAATAATTGGATCGATTATGGACTGATTTGAATTTGCATTTGTTTATTCAAATAATATTTGGCAATGTGTGGAAATCGGTTCACATGGAAGGTGACAGATTGACATACGTGTGTCCAGTTGTTCGACGCGTATGAACCATGGTCCATTTGGATGAGGTACAATGATTTGCTTCTCTGTAGTCGTGCTCGGTTTCTGTGTGGTCGTTGTTGTTGTTGTGGTTGTGGTTTGGGTAGTGCTGCTTCGTGTCTGTTCGCGTGTGGTCCGCGTGGGGATTGTAGTTTTCACTGTAATTCAAATGACACAATCTCGTCAGATTGATCAATTGTGAATGGGAATTTGATTTGAATGTGTGAATTCCTCTTAGATCGAGGTCAACCACGAGAATGATTGGATGAATAGGAATGCTACTAGTAGAGAATGAGTGGACGTGTCGTTGAACAGAGCAATCAATATGTGACTGATTGATTGAGCGAGTGAGTGATTGATTGATTGATTTGGTGATTGAGTTTGTGAATTTGTGATTTTTCATTCAGTCATTCAGATTGTTGTTTGAAATTTTGCTGTGATCTATTTATTGTTGGGTGAATGGGAGTAATATATTTCATTGAGTATGTGAGTGACTGGGTGAGTATTTGAGTCATATTGTTTGTTCATCAAAATTCATGATCAAATAATTGGATCGATTATGGACTGATTTGAATTTGCATTTGTTTATTCAAATAATATTTGGCAATGTGTGGAAATCGGTTCACATGGAAGGTGACAGATTGACATACGTGTGTCCAGTTGTTCGACGCGTATGAACCATGGTCCATTTGGATGAGGTACAATGATTTGCTTCTCTGTAGTCGTGCTCGGTTTCTGTGTGGTCGTTGTTGTTGTTGTGGTTGTGGTTTGGGTAGTGCTGCTTCGTGTCTGTTCGCGTGTGGTCCGCGTGGGGATTGTAGTTTTCACTGTAATTCAAATGACACAATCTCGTCAGATTGATCAATTGTGAATGGGAATTTGATTTGAATGTGTGAATTCCTCTTAGATCGAGGTCAACCACGAGAATGATTGGATGAATAGGAATGCTACTAGTAGACAATGAGTGGACGTGTCGTTGAACAGAGCAATCAATGTGTGACTGATTGATTGAGCGAGTGAGTGATTGATTGATTGATTTGGTGATTGAGTTTGTGAATTTGTGATTTGTCATTCAGTCATTCAGATTGTTGTTTGAAATTTTGCTGTGATCTATTTATTGTTGGGTGAATGGGAGTAATATATTTCATTGAGTATGTGAGTGACTGGGTGAGTATTTGAGTCATATTGTTTGTTCATCAAAATCCATGATCAAATAATTGGATCAATTATGGACTGATTTGAATTTGCATTTGTTTATTCAAATAATATTTGGCAATGTGTGGAAATCGGTTCACATGGAAGGTGACAGATTGACATACGTGTGTCCAGTTGTTCGACGCGTATGAACCATGGTCCATTTGGATGAGGTACAATGATTTGCTTCTCTGTAGTCGTGCTCGGTTTCTGTGTGGTCGTTGTTGTTGTTGTGGTTGTGGTTTGGGTAGTGCTGCTTCGTGTCTGTTCGCGTGTGGTCCGCGTGGGGATTGTAGTTTTCACTGTAATTCAAATGACACAATCTCGTCAGATTGATCAATTGTGAATGGGAATTTGATTTGAATGTGTGAATTCCTCTTAGATCGAGGTCAACCACGAGAATGATTGGATGAATAGGAATGCTACTAGTAGAGAATGAGTGGACGTGTCGTTGAACAGAGCAATCAATATGTGACTGATTGATTGAGCGAGTGAGTGATTGATTGATTGATTTGGTGATTGAGTTTGTGAATTTGTGATTTTTCATTCAGTCATTCAGATTGTTGTTTGAAATTTTGCTGTGATCTATTTATTGTTGGGTGAATGGGAGTAATATATTTCATTGAGTATGTGAGTGACTGGGTGAGTATTTGAGTCATATTGTTTGTTCATCAAAATTCATGATCAAATAATTGGATCGATTATGGACTGATTTGAATTTGCATTTGTTTATTCAAATAATATTTGGCAATGTGTGGAAATCGGTTCACATGGAAGGTGACAGATTGACATACGTGTGTCCAGTTGTTCGACGCGTATGAACCATGGTCCATTTGGATGAGGTACAATGATTTGCTTCTCTGTAGTCGTGCTCGGTTTCTGTGTGGTCGTTGTTGTTGTTGTGGTTGTGGTTTGGGTAGTGCTGCTTCGTGTCTGTTCGCGTGTGGTCCGCGTGGGGATTGTAGTTTTCACTGTAATTCAAATGACACAATCTCGTCAGATTGATCAATTGTGAATGGGAATTTGATTTGAATGTGTGAATTCCTCTTAGATCGAGGTCAACCACGAGAATGATTGGATGAATAGGAATGCTACTAGTAGAGAATGAGTGGACGTGTCGTTGAACAGAGCAATCAATATGTGACTGATTGATTGAGCGAGTGAGTGATTGATTGATTGATTTGGTGATTGAGTTTGTGAATTTGTGATTTTTCATTCAGTCATTCAGATTGTTGTTTGAAATTTTGCTGTGATCTATTTATTGTTGGGTGAATGGGAGTAATATATTTCATTGAGTATGTGAGTGACTGGGTGAGTATTTGAGTCATATTGTTTGTTCATCAAAATTCATGATCAAATAATTGGATCGATTATGGACTGATTTGAATTTGCATTTGTTTATTCAAATAATATTTGGCAATGTGTGGAAATCGGTTCACATGGAAGGTGACAGATTGACATACGTGTGTCCAGTTGTTCGACGCGTATGAACCATGGTCCATTTGGATGAGGTACAATGATTTGCTTCTCTGTAGTCGTGCTCGGTTTCTGTGTGGTCGTTGTTGTTGTTGTGGTTGTGGTTTGGGTAGTGCTGCTTCGTGTCTGTTCGCGTGTGGTCCGCGTGGGGATTGTAGTTTTCACTGTAATTCAAATGACACAATCTCGTCAGATTGATCAATTGTGAATGGGAATTTGATTTGAATGTGTGAATTCCTCTTAGATCGAGGTCAACCACGAGAATGATTGGATGAATAGGAATGCTACTAGTAGAGAATGAGTGGACGTGTCGTTGAACAGAGCAATCAATATGTGACTGATTGATTGAGCGAGTGAGTGATTGATTGATTGATTTGGTGATTGAGTTTGTGAATTTGTGATTTGTCATTCAGTCATTCAGATTGTTGTTTGAAATTTTGCTGTGATCTATTTATTGTTGGGTGAATGGGAGTAATATATTTCATTGAGTATGTGAGTGACTGGGTGAGTATTTGAGTCATATTGTTTGTTCATCAAAATTCATGATCAAATAATTGGATCGATTATGGACTGATTTGAATTTGCATTTGTTTATTCAAATAATATTTGGCAATGTGTGGAAATCGGTTCACATGGAAGGTGACAGATTGACATACGTGTGTCCAGTTGTTCGACGCGTATGAACCATGGTCCATTTGGATGAGGTACAATGATTTGCTTCTCTGTAGTCGTGCTCGGTTTCTGTGTGGTCGTTGTTGTTGTTGTGGTTGTGGTTTGGGTAGTGCTGCTTCGTGTCTGTTCGCGTGTGGTCCGCGTGGGGATTGTAGTTTTCACTGTAATTCAAATGACACAATCTCGTCAGATTGATCAATTGTGAATGGGAATTTGATTTGAATGTGTGAATTCCTCTTAGATCGAGGTCAACCACGAGAATGATTGGATGAATAGGAATGCTACTAGTAGAGAATGAGTGGACGTGTCGTTGAACAGAGCAATCAATATGTGACTGATTGATTGAGCGAGTGAGTGATTGATTGATTGATTTGGTGATTGAGTTTGTGAATTTGTGATTTTTCATTCAGTCATTCAGATTGTTGTTTGAAATTTTGCTGTGATCTATTTATTGTTGGGTGAATGGGAGTAATATATTTCATTGAGTATGTGAGTGACTGGGTGAGTATTTGAGTCATATTGTTTGTTCATCAAAATTCATGATCAAATAATTGGATCGATTATGGACTGATTTGAATTTGCATTTGTTTATTCAAATAATATTTGGCAATGTGTGGAAATCGGTTCACATGGAAGGTGACAGATTGACATACGTGTGTCCAGTTGTTCGACGCGTATGAACCATGGTCCATTTGGATGAGGTACAATGATTTGCTTCTCTGTAGTCGTGCTCGGTTTCTGTGTGGTCGTTGTTGTTGTTGTGGTTGTGGTTTGGGTAGTGCTGCTTCGTGTCTGTTCGCGTGTGGTCCGCGTGGGGATTGTAATTTTCACTGTAATTCAAATGACACAATCTCGTCAGATTGATCAATTGTGAATGGGAATTTGATTTGAATGTGTGAATTCCTCTTAGATCGAGGTCAACCACGAGAATGATTGGATGAATAGGAATGCTACTAGTAGAGAATGAGTGGACGTGTCGTTGAACAGAGCAATCAATATGTGACTGATTGATTGAGCGAGTGAGTGATTGATTGATTGATTTGGTGATTGAGTTTGTGAATTTGTGATTTGTCATTCAGTCATTCAGATTGTTGTTTGAAATTTTGCTGTGATCTATTTATTGTTGGGTGAATGGGAGTAATATATTTCATTGAGTATGTGAGTGACTGGGTGAGTATTTGAGTCATATTGTTTGTTCATCAAAATTCATGATCAAATAATTGGATCGATTATGGACTGATTCGAATTTGCATTTGTTTATTCAAATAATATTTGACAATGTGTGGAAATCGGTTCACATGGAAGGTGACAGATTGACATACGTGTGTCCAGTTGTTCGACGCGTATGAACCATGGTCCATTTGGATGAGGTACAATGATTTGCTTCTCTGTAGTCGTGCTCGGTTTCTGTGTGGTCGTTGTTGTTGTTGTGGTTGTGGTTTGGGTAGTGCTGCTTCGTGTCTGTTCGCGTGTGGTCCGCGTGGGGATTGTAGTTTTCACTGTAATTCAAATGACACAATCTCGTCAGATTGATCAATTGTGAATGGGAATTTGATTTGAATGTGTGAATTCCTCTTAGATCGAGGTCAACCACGAGAATGATTGGATGAATAGGAATGCTACTAGTAGAGAATGAGTGGACGTGTCGTTGAACAGAGCAATCAATATGTGACTGATTGATTGAGTGAGTGAGTGGTTGACTGATTGATTTGGTGATTGAGTTTGTGAATTTGTGATTTGTCATTCAGTCATTCAGATTGTTGTTTGAAATTTTGCTGTGATCTATTTATTGTTGGGTGAATGGGAGTAATATATTTCATTGAGTATGTGAGTGACTGGGTGAGTATTTGAGTCATATTGTTTGTTCATCAAAATTCATGATCAAATAATTGGATCGATTATGGACTGATTTGAATTTGCATTTGTTTATTCAAATAATATTTGGCAATGTGTGGAAATCGGTTCACATGGAAGGTGACAGATTGACATACGTGTGTCCAGTTGTTCGACGCGTATGAACCATGGTCCATTTGGATGAGGTACAATGATTTGCTTCTCTGTAGTCGTGCTCGGTTTCTGTGTGGTCGTTGTTGTTGTTGTGGTTGTGGTTTGGGTAGTGCTGCTTCGTGTCTGTTCGCGTGTGGTCCGCGTGGGGATTGTAGTTTTCACTGTAATTCAAATGACACAATCTCGTCAGATTGATCAATTGTGAATGGGAATTTGATTTGAATGTGTGAATTCCTCTTAGATCGAGGTCAACCACGAGAATGATTGGATGAATAGGAATGCTACTAGTAGAGAATGAGTGGACGTGTCGTTGAACAGAGCAATCAATATGTGACTGATTGATTGAGCGAGTGAGTGATTGATTGATTGATTTGGTGATTGAGTTTGTGAATTCGTGATTTTTCATTCAGTCATTCAGATTGTTGTTTGAAATTTTGCTGTGATCTATTTATTGTTGGGTGAATGGGAGTAATATATTTCATTGAGTATGTGAGTGACTGGGTGAGTATTTGAGTCATATTGTTTGTTCATCAAAATTCATGATCAAATAATTGGATCGATTATGGACTGATTTGAATTTGCATTTGTTTATTCAAATAATATTTGGCAATGTGTGGAAATCGGTTCACATGGAAGGTGACAGATTGACATACGTGTGTCCAGTTGTTCGACGCGTATGAACCATGGTCCATTTGGATGAGGTACAATGATTTGCTTCTCTGTAGTCGTGCTCGGTTTCTGTGTGGTCGTTGTTGTTGTTGTGGTTGTGGTTTGGGTAGTGCTGCTTCGTGTCTGTTCGCGTGTGGTCCGCGTGGGGATTGTAATTTTCACTGTAATTCAAATGACACAATCTCGTCAGATTGATCAATTGTGAATGGGAATTTGATTTGAATGTGTGAATTCCTCTTAGATCGAGGTCAACCACGAGAATGATTGGATGAATAGGAATGCTACTAGTAGAGAATGAGTGGACGTGTCGTTGAACAGAGCAATCAATATGTGACTGATTGATTGAGCGAGTGAGTGATTGATTGATTGATTTGGTGATTGAGTTTGTGAATTTGTGATTTTTCATTCAGTCATTCAGATTGTTGTTTGAAATTTTGCTGTGATCTATTTATTGTTGGGTGAATGGGAGTAATATATTTCATTGAGTATGTGAGTGACTGGGTGAGTATTTGAGTCATATTGTTTGTTCATCAAAATTCATGATCAAATAATTGGATCGATTATGGACTGATTTGAATTTGCATTTGTTTATTCAAATAATATTTGGCAATGTGTGGAAATCGGTTCACATGGAAGGTGACAGATTGACATACGTGTGTCCAGTTGTTCGACGCGTATGAACCATGGTCCATTTGGATGAGGTACAATGATTTGCTTCTCTGTAGTCGTGCTCGGTTTCTGTGTGGTCGTTGTTGTTGTTGTGGTTGTGGTTTGGGTAGTGCTGCTTCGTGTCTGTTCGCGTGTGGTCCGCGTGGGGATTGTAGTTTTCACTGTAATTCAAATGACACAATCTCGTCAGATTGATCAATTGTGAATGGGAATTTGATTTGAATGTGTGAATTCCTCTTAGATCGAGGTCAACCACGAGAATGATTGGATGAATAGGAATGCTACTAGTAGACAATGAGTGGACGTGTCGTTGAACAGAGCAATCAACGTGTGACTGATTGATTGAGCGAGTGAGTGATTGATTGATTGATTTGGTGATTGAGTTTGTGAATTTGTGATTTGTCATTCAGTCATTCAGATTGTTGTTTGAAATTTTGCTGTGATCTTTTTATTGTTGGATGAATGGGAGTAATATATTTCATTGAGTATGTGAGTGACTGGGTGAGTATTTGAGTCATATTGTTTGTTCATCAAAATTCATGATCAAATAATTGGATCGATTATGGACTGATTTGAATTTGCATTTGTTTATTCAAATAATATTTGGCAATGTGTGGAAATCGGTTCACATGGAAGGTGACAGATTGACATACGTGTGTCCAGTTGTTCGACGCGTATGAACCATGGTCCATTTGGATGAGGTACAATGATTTGCTTCTCTGTAGTCGTGCTCGGTTTCTGTGTGGTCGTTGTTGTTGTTGTTGTTGTGGTTTGGGTAGTGCTGCTTCGTGTCTGTTCGCGTGTGGTCCGCGTGGGGATTGTAGTTTTCACTGTAATTCAAATGACACAATCTCGTCAGATTGATCAATTGTGAATGGGAATTTGATTTGAATGTGTGAATTCCTCTGATATCTTTTTCATCCGCTTATTTTTTTTCGTTGCATTCTTTCTTTGTTTTCCCTCGTGTTTTATGCTTTGTGTTATTGTTTTTTCTCCATTTAATTTGCATGTGTTTTTTTGTGTTATCTTCTTTTTATTTTTTATTGATTTTCGTTGAATCCTTTTTGTTCCTTTTTTTTTGATTCATTCTGTGATATCGTTTTTTTCAACTTTATCATTAGTCACGGTTTTTTATTTTTATGTCTTTTCGATTGCGTTTTTGGTGCATGAATAATTCTATCATATTCTCTGTATTGGCTCTGTGTTTGATTGTTTGATCTTTTTAATGGCTGTGTGTTTGTTTGTTTCGTTATGTGAGTGACTGGTTTATTCCTTCGCTGTCTGAGTTCATGTTTGATTGATTGAATCATTTTACGAAGTGTTTTTTGAGCTATCTTTTGAATGTGCTGTCGAGAGTTAATGGTTATGTGTGAGTGAATTTTGTGTTGAAACCTGAGTTTTTGTCTGAATCCCACAATGACTATTGGTGGTTGTATGTTTGGTCCGAGTTGTTGATTAAATGCGTGAATTGTTGATTGTTTCTTTCAGGTTATTAACTTGAAATTTGAAAACTATTTCAAAAATATATACCATTATTCCTTTGAGTGATACTGTATCAATAGATTTCTGAATCACTGAATCTTTGGTGACAATATTGCTTGATATAGGAAATTAGGCAGAAATGGTGATAAGAATTTTGTTCTCTGGATTCCGCGTGCAGAGCGCATTTGAGTGAGTGAACGATTTTGTAAATAAATAAGTTGAAGTTTGAGATTACCAGAAGATTCATGGATGGATCGATGGATGGATGGATGGATGAATAGATGGAGAGTGGTATAACCACTTTCGATTTCATGGATGATTGGGCCGTTTTCTCTTCTAGTTTTGCACAATGTATCCTGGATCTTTACACTGCATCTGTACACGCGCATACTGCAGTCGGTGTGATTTTTATATAGCCACTCGAATAACCAATGAAACTGAGACAACATTGAAGTGGATGAAATGTTATAGGAGCGAAAAAGAATGGGGTGGAGGTTGTACTAAATGTTAGGTTTCCAGGGTGAAGCCAAGCTGATGAGCCTTTCACGCTGTTTGCACAATGTGCTTCTATAACTGAGAATGACCAGGGCATCAGCATGTCTCAGCAACCCCATATTTGTGGTGTGGTAAATAATCTTAAACGAGTTGCTTCGATTTACAAAGTGTTTTTGCTCCATCAGATGTTGCACAATTGATGTTTGGACTGCTTTTTGTTTTGTTGATGACGCCATCATTGTGAACTGATTAGTCATCGATTTTTGAAGCCACATTTTTTCGGTGCCGCGACTGTCTCTCTGTTCTGCCTACGTAGACGGCTGAGCATCCTCATGTGAATTGATAGACGCAGTTTGATTTGGCGCAGAGGCAACGGTTGTTTCACCGACGGTATTGGTATCCGTATGGTTGTAAAAATAATAACTGGGTCGGCTGCCTGGTAGGTGCGTTTGACGACTGACTTCAAGCGCTTACTGATTAGTTGACAGAAGTCGTCCCCTTCGAATGGCAATTGTAGGAAAACTTTTAACTTCTGAGAACTTTGTGGCTTCGTAGTATATGGCTTTTCTACAGAGTGCTTCAAAATAACGTGTATCGGATAATCATTGGGCAGTACCGTTGTGGGTAAATTTTCACACTAATCGAATGCGACCGATCTCTTATTTCGTAGGTACGAAACTCTTGAAAATTGGGTATTGCCCAGTCTACGTGCTTTGCCAATAGACTGGTCTCCTAAATGAGCCATCCGGTCGACTAGAAATGTCTATGTCTAGAAAGGAGATAGGATTGTTATCTTAACCACGACGAGTCAATTTCATATTCGGGTGAACACTGTCAAACTAATCAAATGACTTATCTGCATCGTTGCCGTTGTCACTGATGATGAATATGTCATCAACGTATCGGCATTAGAGGTCAAGTCTTGAAAAGTTTCGTTGTAATTTATGTTCCACTTAACCAATAGAAATATTTGCCAGAATAGGTCCGAGCGGACTTCTCATACCGACACCATCTATTGGCCGAAATCCTTTGCTGAGAAAAGAGAAACCAGGTTTGACGTGCAGAGGTGCAAAAGCCTTGCTAGATCGTCTGCAGGTGATTCGACATGAAGTGTGTTTTCTTCAATAGTTCTGAATAGTTTCGTGCAGCGGAATATTAGTGAACAGTGAACTCATGTCCATCGTGAAGACATCTTTGTTTTTATATTTTCCGATCCTTGAGCCTTTGGCACATTTCAAAAGTGTCCTCCACTTTGTAGTTCGTAATTGTACCTCTGAGTGGTTTCAACAATTGTGATAACCATTTGGCTAAAGCGTATTGGGGTGGATTGACCATGCTTAAAATTGGTCTCAATGGAACACCTGCATTATGAACTTTTGACAAACCATACACTTGTGGTATATGGGTTCCAATGGATCTTAAATAATTTGCTGTTGATTCAGCTAACAAACCTGCTTGTATAGACGTGTTCAATTCCGTGCAGATCTTTTTCTCGATCGAGAAAAGGTTAGAGGGAAGGGAGTCAAAACTGAACTTCGTCCCATCCTCCAGAACTGATAGACTAAATAGTCTGTGGGATGACTTCTCCACCACAATAAATCCGAATTATTTATCCGTGATTAAAATATGAATGTCAAAATTCTCCTTATTTAAATATGCTTCCAAACAAAAGCACCAAAGAAAGTCGAGCGAACGATAACATAAATCGACTGAAAAAAGCGTTGGCCAAAAAAAAGAGTGGGCAAAAGACAACAGCAAAAAAACCGGGGACATAGAAACAAAAGCCGGCGAAAGGAAAAACGAAACTAAGAAACGAGGCAAAAAAAGGCGTCAAAAAAGACTAACCGATGGGGAAGGTTGAAACGGAAAACGTGGCTGAAGATAACCCCATTGATGTGGATGAAAAAGTAGCTGGAGCAGCAACAGGCATTGGCGCCGTTTCCGCGGATGAGGTAGTTTCAGGTGTTGTTGTCGTTTCGGTGGTTGTGGCAGTTTCAGGTGTTGTTGTCGTTTCGGTGGTTGTGGTAGTTTCAGGTGTTGTTGTCGTTTCGGTGGTTGTGGTAGTTTCAGGTGTTGTTGTCGTTTCGGTGGTTGTGGTAGTTTCAGGTGTTGTTGTCGTTTCGGTGGTTGTGGTAGTTTCAGGTGTTGTTGTCGTTTCGGTGGTTGTGGTAGTTTCTGGTGTTGTTGTCGTTTCGGTGGTTGTGGTAGTTTCAGGTGTTGTTGTCGTTTCGGTGGTTGTGGTAGTTTCAGGTGTTGTTGTCGTTTTGGTGGTTGTGGTAGTTTCAGGTGTTGTTGTCGTTTCGGTGGTTGTTGTAGTTTCAGGTGTTGTTGTCGTTTCGGTGGTTGTTGTAGTTTCAGGTGTTGTTGTCGTTTTGGTGGTTGTGGTAGTTTCAGGTGTTGTTGTCGTTTCGGTGGTTGTGGTAGTTTCAGGTGTTGTTGTCGTTTCGTTGGTTGTGGTAGTTTCAGGTGTTGTTGTCGTTTCGGTGGTTGTGGTAGTTTCAGGTGTTGTTGTCGTTTTGGTGGTTGTGGTAGTTTCAGGTGTTGTTGTCGTTTCGGTGGTTGTGGTAGTTTCAGGTGTTGTTGTCGTTTCGGTGGTTGTGGTAGTTTCAGGTGTTGTTATCGTTTCGGTGGTTGTGGTAGTTTCAGGTGTTGTTGTCGTTTCGGTGGTTGTGGTAGTTTCAGGTGTTGTTGTCGTTTCGGTGGTTGTGGTAGTTTCAGGTGTTGTTGTCGTTTCGTTGGTTGTGGTAGTTTCAGGTGTTGTTGTCGTTTTGGTGGTTGTGGTAGTTTCAGGTGTTGTTGTCGTTTTGGTGGTTGCGGTAGTTTCGGGTGTTGTTGTCGTTTCGGTGGTTGTGGTAGTTTCAGGTGTTGTTGTCGTTTTGGTGGTTGTGGTAGTTTCTGGTGTTGTTGTCGTTTCGGTGGTTGTGGTAGTTTCAGGTGTTGTTGTCGTTTCGGTGGTTGTGGTAGTTTCAGGTGTTGTTGTCGTTTCGGTGGTTGTGGTAGTTTCAGGTGTTGTTGTCGTTTTGGTGGTTGTGGTAGTTTCAGGTGTTGTTGTCGTTTCGGTGGTTGTGGTAGTTTCAGGTGTTGTTGTCGTTTCGGTGGTTGTGGTAGTTTCGGGTGTTGTTGTCGTTTCGGTGGTTGTGGTAGTTTCAGGTGTTGTTGTCGTTTCGGTGGTTGTGGTAGTTTCAGGTGTTGTTGTCGTTTCGGTTGTTGTGGTAGTTTCAGGTGTTGTTGTCGTTTCGGTGGTTGTGGTAGTTTCAGGTGTTGTTGTCGTTTCGGTGGTTGTGGTAGTTTCAGGTGTTGTTGTCGTTTCGGTGGTTGTGGTAGTTTCAGGTGTTGTTGTCGTTTCGGTGGTTGTGGTAGTTTCAGGTGTTGTTGTCGTTTCGGTGGTTGTGGTAGTTTCAGGTAATGTTGTCGTTTTGGTGGTTGTGGTAGTTTCAGGTGTTGTTGTCGTTTCGGTGGTTGTGGTAGTTTCAGGTAATGTTGTCGTTTTGGTGGTTGTGGTAGTTTCAGGTGTTGTTGTCGTTTCGGTGGTTGTTGTAGTTTCAGGTGTTGTTGTCGTTTCGGTGGTTGTGGTAGTTTCAGGTGTTGTAGTCGTTTCGGTGGTTGTGGTAGTTTCAGGTGTTGTAGTCGTTTCGGTGGTTGTGGTAGTTTCAGGTGTTGTTGTCGTTTCGGTGGTTGTGGTAGTTTCAGGTGTTGTTGTCGTTTCGGTGGTTGTGGTAGTTTCAGGTGTTGTTGTCGTTTCGGTGGTTGTGGTAGTTTCAGGTGTTGTTGTCGTTTCGGTGGTTGTGGTAGTTTCAGGTGTTGTTGTCGTTTCGGTGGTTGTGGTAGTTTCAGGTAATGTTGTCGTTTTGGTGGTTGTGGTAGTTTCAGGTGTTGTTGTCGTTTCGGTGGTTGTGGTAGTTTCAGGTGTTGTTGTCGTTTCGGTGGTTGTGGTAGTTTCAGGTGTTGTTGTCGTTTCGGTGGTTGTGGTTGTTTCAGGTGTTGTTGTCGTTTCGGTGGTTGTGGTAGTTTCAGGTGTTGTTGTCGTTTCGGTGGTTGTGGTAGTTTCAGGTGTTGTTGTCGTTTCGGTGGTTGTGGTAGTTTCGGGTGTTGTTGTCGTTTCGGTGGTTGTTGTTGTTTCAGGTGTTGTTGTCGTTTCGGTGGTTGTGGTAGTTTCAGGTGTTGTTGTCGTTTTGGTGGTTGTGGTAGTTTCAGGTGTTGTTGTCGTTTCGGTGGTTGTTGTAGTTTCAGGTGTTGATGTCGTTTCGGTGGTTGTGGTAGTTTCTGGTGTTGTTGTCGTTTCGGTGGTTGTGGTAGTTTCAGGTGTTGTTGTCGTTTCGGTGGTTGTGGTAGTTTCAGGTAATGTTGTCGTTTCGGTGGTTGTGGTAGTTTCAGGTAATGTTGTCGTTTTGGTGGTTGTGGTAGTTTCAGGTGTTGTTGTCGTTTCGGTGGTTGTGGTAGTTTCAGGTGTTGTAGTCGTTTCGGTGGTTGTGGTAGTTTCAGGTGTTGTTGTCGTTTCGGTGGTTGTGGTAGTTTCAGGTGTTGTTGTCGTTTCGGTGGTTGTGGTAGTTTCTGGTGTTGTTGTCGTTTCGGTGGTTGTGGTAGTTTCAGGTGTTGTTGTCGTTTCGGTGGTTGTGGTAGTTTCAGGTGTTGTTGTCGTTTCGGTGGTTGTGGTAGTTTCAGGTGTTGTTGTCGTTTCGTTGGTTGTGGTGGTTTCAGGTGTTGTTGTCGTTTTGGTGGTTGTGGTAGTTTCAGGTGTTGTTGTCGTTTCGGTGGTTGTGGTAGTTTCAGGTGTTGTTGTCGTTTCGGTGGTTGTGGTAGTTTCTGGTGTTGTTGTCGTTTCGTTGGTTGTGGTAGTTTCAGGTGTAGTTGTCGTTTCGGTGGTTGTGGTAGTTTCAGGTGTTGTTGTCGTTTTGGTGGTTGTGGTAGTTTCAGGTGTTGTTGTCGTTTCGGTGGTTGTGGTAGTTTCAGGTGTTGTTGTCGTTTCGGTGGTTGTGGTAGTTTCAGGTGTTGTTGTCGTTTCGGTGGTTGTGGTAGTTTCAGGTGTTGTTGTCGTTTCGGTGGTTGTGGTAGTTTCAGGTGTTGTTGTCGTTTTGGTGGTTGTGGTAGTTTCGGGTGTTGTTGTCGTTTCGGTGGTTGTGGTAGTTTCAGGTGTTGTTGTCGTTTCGGTGGTTGTGGTAGTTTCAGGTGTTGTTGTCGTTTCGGTGGTTGTTGTAGTTTCAGGTGTTGTTGTCGTTTTGGTGGTTGTGGTAAATTCAGGTGTTGTTGTCGTTTCGGTGGTTGTGGTAGTTTCAGGTGTTGTTGTCGTTTCGGTGGTTGTGGTAGTTTCAGGTGTTGTTGTCGTTTCTGTGGTTGTTGTAGTTTCAGGTGTTGTTGTCGTTTTGGTGGTTGTGGTAGTTTCAGGTGTTGTTGTCGTTTCGGTGGTTGTGGTAGTTTCAGGTGTTGTTGTCGTTTCGGTGGTTGTGGTAGTTTCAGGTGTTGTTGTCGTTTCGGTGGTTGTGGTAGTTTCAGGTGTTGTTGTCGTTTCGGTGGTTGTGGTAGTTTCAGGTGTTGTTGTCGTTTCGGTGGTTGTGGTAGTTTCAGGTGTTGTTGTCGTTTCGGTGGTTGTGGTAGTTTCAGGTGTTGTTGTCGTTTCGGTGGTTGTGGTAGTTTCAGGTGTTGTTGTCGTTTCGGTGGTTGTGGTAGTTTCAGGTGTTGTTGTCGTTTCGGTGGTTGTGGTGGTTTCAGGTGTTGTTGTCGTTTTGGTGGTTGTGGTAGTTTCAGGTGTTGTTGTCGTTTTGGTGGTTGTGGTAGTTTCTGGTGTTGTTGTCGTTTCGTTGGTTGTGGTAGTTTCAGGTGTAGTTGTCGTTTCGTTGGTTGTGGTAGTTTCAGGTGTAGTTGTCGTTTCGGTGGTTGTGGTAGTTTCAGGTGTTGTTGTCGTTTCGGTGGTTGTGGTAGTTTCAGGTGTTGTTGTCGTTTCGGTGGTTGTGGTAGTTTCAGGTGTTGTTGTCGTTTCGGTGGTTGTGGTAGTTTCAGGTGTTGTTGTCGTTTCGGTGGTTGTGGTAGTTTCAGGTGTTGTTGTCGTTTTGGTGGTTGTGGTAGTTTCAGGTAATGTTGTCGTTTTGGTGGTTGTGGTAGTTTCAGGTGTTGTTGTCGTTTCGGTGGTTGTGGTAGTTTCAGGTGTTGTTGTCGTTTCGGTGGTTGTTGTAGTTTCAGGTGTTGTTGTCGTTTTGGTGGTTGTGGTAGTTTCAGGTGTTGTTGTCGTTTCGGTGGTTGTGGTAGTTTCAGGTGTTGTTGTCGTTTCGGTGGTTGTGGTAGTTTCAGGTGTTGTTGTCGTTTCGGTGGTTGTGGTAGTTTCAGGTGTTGTTGTCGTTTCGGTGGTTGTGGTAGTTTCAGGTGTTGTTGTCGTTTCGGTGGTTGTGGTAGTTTCAGGTGTTGTTGTCGTTTCGGTGGTTGTGGTAGTTTCAGGTGTTGTTGTCGTTTCGGTGGTTGTTGTAGTTTCAGGTGTTGTTGTCGTTTTGGTGGTTGTTGTAGTTTCAGGTGTTGTTGTCGTTTCGGTGGTTGTGGTAGTTTCAGGTGTTGTTGTCGTTTCGGTGGTTGTGGTAGTTTCAGGTGTTGTAGTCGTTTCGGTGGTTGTGGTAGTTTCAGGTGTTGTTGTCGTTTCGGTGGTTGTGGTAGTTTCAGGTGTTGTTGTCGTTTCGGTGGTTGTGGTAGTTTCAGGTGTTGTTGTCGTTTCGGTGGTTGTGGTAGTTTCTGGTGTTGTTGTCGTTTCGGTGGTTGTGGTAGTTTCAGGTAATGTTGTCGTTTCGGTGGTTGTTGTTGTTTCAGGTGTAGTTGTCGTTTCGGTGGTTGTGGTAGTTTCAGGTGTAGTTGTCGTTTCGGTGGTTGTGGTAGTTTCGGGTGTTGTTGTCGTTTCGGTGGTTGTGGTAGTTTCAGGTGTTGTTGTCGTTTCGGTGGTTGTGGTAGTTTCAGGTAATGTTGTCGTTTTGGTGGTTGTGGTAGTTTCAGGTGTTGTTGTCGTTTTGGTGGTTGTGGTAGTTTCAGGTGTTGTTGTCGTTTCGGTGGTTGTGGTAGTTTCAGGTGTTGTAGTCGTTTCGGTGGTTGTGGTAGTTTCAGGTGTTGTTGTCGTTTTGGTGGTTGTGGTAGTTTCAGGTGTTGTTGTCGTTTCGGTGGTTGTTGTTGTTTCAGGTGTTGTTGTCGTTTCGTTGGTTGTGGTAGTTTCGGGTGTTGTTGTCGTTTCGGTGGTTGTGGTAGTTTCAGGTGTTGTTGTCGTTTTGGTGGTTGTGGTAGTTTCAGGTGTTGTTGTCGTTTCGTTGGTTGTGGTAGTTTCTGGTGTTGTTGTCGTTTCGGTGGTTGTGGTAGTTTCAGGTGTGGTTGTCGTTTCGGTGGTTGTGGTAGTTTCAGGTAATGTTGTCGTTTTGGTGGTTGTGGTAGTTTCAGGTGTTGTTGTCGTTTTGGTGGTTGTGGTATTTTCGGGTGTTGTTGTCGTTTCGGTGGTTGTGGTAGTTTCAGGTGTTGTTGTCGTTTCGGTGGTTGTGGTAGTTTCAGGTGTTGTTGTCGTTTCGGTGGTTGTGGTAGTTTCAGGTGTTGTTGTCGTTTTGGTGGTTGTGGTAGTTTCAGGTGTTGTTGTCGTTTCGGTGGTTGTGGTAGTTTCAAGTGTTGTTGTAGTTTCGGTGGTTGTGGTAGTTTCAGGTGTTGTTGTCGTTTCGGTGGTTGTTGTAGTTTCAGGTGTTGTTGTCGTTTCGGTGGTTGTGGTAGTTTCTGGTGTTGTTGTCGTTTCGGTGGTTGTGGTAGTTTCAGGTGTTGTTGTCGTTTCGGTGGTTGTGGTAGTTTCAGGTGTTGTTGTCGTTTCGGTGGTTGTGGTAGTTTCAGGTGTTGTTGTCGTTTCGGTGGTTGTTGTTGTTTCAGGTGTAGTTGTCGTTTCGGTGGTTGTGGTAGTTTCAGGTGTTGTTGTCGTTTCGGTGGTTGTGGTAGTTTCAGGTGTTGTTGTCGTTTCGGTGGTTGTGGTAGTTTCTGGTGTTGTTGTCGTTTCGGTGGTTGTGGTAGTTTCAGGTAATGTTGTCGTTTTGGTGGTTGTGGTAGTTTCAGGTGTTGTTGTCGTTTCGGTGGTTGTGGTAGTTTCAGGTGTTGTTGTCGTTTCGGTGGTTGTGGTAGTTTCAGGTAATGTTGTCGTTTTGGTGGTTGTGGTAGTTTCAGGTGTTGTTGTCGTTTCGGTGGTTGTGGTAGTTTCAGGTGTTGTTGTCGTTTCGGTGGTTGTTGTTGTTTCAGGTGTAGTTGTCGTTTCGGTTGTTGTGGTAGTTTCGGGTGTTGTTGTCGTTTCGGTGGTTGTGGTAGTTTCAGGTGTTGTTGTCGTTTCGGTGGTTGTGGTAGTTTCAGGTGTTGTTGTCGTTTCGGTTGTTGTGGTAGTTTCAGGTGTTGTTGTCGTTTCGTTGTCTGAAATGGAATTTTTTTGTTTCAATTTTTTATATGCCTTCATTCACTTTTTTTAATTTTTACTCTACGTTTTGATGTACGTATCTGCCTACCCTTCCATCGTTTCCTCTGTGTGTTTTGGTTTTTTCTCTCTGATTTTTAGTCACTTTGCTCCCAGCTGTTTCATTTTTTCCCTTTTACCTATTTCCGTTTTTTTTTCATCGGTTTTTTTATCACAGATTGGCAATCTTCGATTGGGGTTTCTTTTTTCATGATTCGGCTCACTAGATGCGATGTGACTCAATGCAAGTTTTAATCCAATATTTTTTTAACCGACTGATATCATTGATATTCTGTCTGCATTAGTAGTGTGTTCTGAGGTTTCAAACTTTGATTCGAACTCTGAAGTGTTTTCGCACTAGAGTTAATCGGACAGTTCACAACAATGTCACCCCGTTTGTCCGGGCCACAACTTCGTTCTGATATATTTGCATTATTGGTGCTTCTTATATTTATCAGCTGTTTTGTTTCGTTTTGCCGCAAGCTCTTAAAAATCGTATCTTGACACATTTCGTCTTGTTGGTTTTCGGTAATCCTTTCTTCGTATCCTTTCCGTTCACGTATATTTTGTCCACTTCTTGTGGACTGTCTACTGCGATATGTTCCCTACCCAGGAGACTCAGAGAATGTTCTTTTTATGCTTCGTTTATTATCTAATGTTTATACTATGATACCGTATCCATCATGTTGTTGTGTTTCTTACATTCTGTGGACGTGCAGGTTCATTTGTTATGCACCTAGTGTGTTCAGGAAGTTTGTTCAACCGAATATACGCCTAGACTAGTACCAGTGTATATTTGCATAATTGATACCTAGATGTGATGACGTATATTTTTTTTTCATCGATTAAGCCACAATTGTCCATAATTTATTTAACTGATAAAGTTCAGTGCAGCTGAATCCAAGTAATTAGATCATTCCCGTACAACTGGATCGCGATGCGAACAGTGAGCACTCTTCCCATCAACATATCACAAAGCACTTCATTCGAATAGTATTGAATTTCAAATAACTTAAGAGTATCTCGCTTTTGTAACTCCGATATTCATCGTTCTAAGGTGGAGGATGTTTATTTCACCTTGTGTGTAAGATGGAAAATACACTATTGCCAAAATGTCTGGGATAGCTGCATTCCGATTGGATTCTAGTTTTTACTACTGAAACAACTGTCAGTAGGCAAACTTCTGGCAACTAACATTGCCTGATGAAAAAAGACCTGCATCAAACAGGAAGACCAACGTTGGCTGTCACCAGCAGGATGCACGAGATCCAAACGAAATTGCAAGTGTAACGGGATGTCCCCACGGTTATCATGACGTATGGGTTTTCTCCATTTGGCAATCATCATAGATGAGTTTGTTACGAACGGCATCATAAATGTGAGTCGGCAGGACGATTTGCCACGTACGCAATTAAATGCGTCACAAATTTGAATTGTGTAGCAAAAATTGAAATTTCCGTTCTCTGCTAATAATTTGTTTGCCAACTCTACTGCTTAGACCGTGTGATATAACAAAACTTCCCAACGAAACATTTGTGGGATGAGAGTAACTTAACCCCTAATGTGGCCACTTTTTCCATTTCTCCGGAAAAGTGAACCAGGATTTCAGGATTTTATCGCAAATGGCCAGCTGCTATTCTACACTTCCAATTTACTGAAATACTTTGCTTAATCAGTCAGATGCATATCACTTGATTATTCCCTAGCTTTACACTGCATTACCCGACCACTTTCATTTCCGAAGCTTCAACCCTTCGATTTTCCACTTAGTTCATTGACGTGGCTAAACGACTATTTCCCGGTACTCGTTAACAGTATTAGATCTACGGGGGAGTCATCCAGACCTCACACAGATTACCGGATTATTCGATGTGCTATTTTTCGCCCTTTTTCACTTCTGTAAGCGAATTTCACTCTCGATTCTCTGGTATTTTAATAAACGATGGTTTCGATGTAGCTATTATCCATATCGCATCAAATGAAGAGGACTTAAATCACATATCTTTTAGCCTCCAATCGTTGCCCTTTAAGATGCAAATATTCTCACTGTATGTGTCCCTTATATCCCGAGGCTTTTCCCAATCTTCCCTCTAGTCTTCGGTTACCCAGAACTGAATCTGTCAAATACCACAAAGAGACTTTAAAAGCTGATCTTCACTGGTCGTCTGATGCCACCAGCTGCCCACATCAACTGCAGTGCATTTGTTTTCAAATTCGAAATCTCAGACGATTCCCGGTTAACGGCGTGGTTCATTCTTCCTTTGTCCCTCAAGGTTCTTTCCCAGCCTTACAATATTTCTACCCCATAGTCAGTTCAGAATTTTTTTAAGGAGGGATTTTCACTTTACACATTACGTATTCTTTCAATTATTCACGACTCTCTCCAGTTCCATGCCTTTCTAATTAACATGAAAACCTGTGGTAGTTATCCATGATTCTACCCGCTCTGTCTATGAGGATCTTTCCAAATGCGGTCGTGACTTCAGAATTCACTCTTCGTGGCGTACTATTCTCTTTGCAGCAAACTGGTGCAGAAATTCTCCGGTACCGATGTACAGACATCTGGTTACCGCTGAGCTACGTGGAAATCTTCTTTAAATCTTATTATTTTTTCATGGATACGTTGCTTTCACTTGACCTCCCTGTATCGTACTCAGTGAAATATTTTATAGTTGAAATACAAACTGGATGCTTACACAAGCCTGATAAAAGAATACACTATGCAAACCATTTTGCCACCGATTTCATCGCTTGGTGACATTGAACCACCTCACTCGCGTAGTTCTTGTGTGCAAGTAACCTGTTACCAAACAGTCAACCAAGGTATTTCAATAAGAAAGTGATGCAGAATGGATGTTTACCTGCTAGTATATAAACCTTAAATATGCTCCAAACTGGAAAATCTATCTAAGTGAATAAGGCCATGTTCTATTTAAGACTTGATCTTTATGCACGATGACCCTAGCCCCTTGCTTCAGAACTCTCTAGCTGGGAAAGTACTTCCTCATTTGGTATTTTAACAACACGGACCATCATTCCCTCTGTCACGAACTGACGGACTCTACGTGAGAAATCAGTAAGATCGCTAACTCATTGTTGCACAGGCCACGCTATTTCATCGCCTAGACTAACTCGCTGTTGACCGTGTTTTACTACCAGCGCACACAATCGCACGCGCACCCATGCACCCATACATGCACACACAGGCAAAGACACACGTTAGTGTTTTATCTTGATCCACGGACTTCTGAAACGGAAAAACGGAGGCAATACCCACGTAGCGTTGGTAGCTAAAGGCTTAGTCATGGCACTAAGACATCACGTGAGGCTAAGCTGTTGGCTGCTTTCGTGTACAGCGGTGCTCTAAGACGAGGTTCGTATTAAACGTTCTTGAAGCTAAAACTGTTAAAAGTACCAAGTTCAATGGAACTAGAATGGCTGTTTGAATTACCATATGAGTTTTTGAAGCAGACGCAGTGAAGGCGTCTGGGTTGACTCATATCGAATATCGAGTCGGTGAGACGGGGTAACGAATTCTCACTGGAGAGACCGACCAAAGTTTAGTATCACTGCTATCAAGAACCACTGATTTCCATTGTGCCTGGACACATATATGCAGTCAGTAACCTCATTACGATCAAATATTAGCCTCATTGAATTTCACTGTTGTTCCTAGTTTGTACGCGCGTGCACACGCACACAAATGCGCCCACTCAGTCAATCAGCTTTCGATCTATGCCTTTCCGCTCCGTGGTCCTTCTAACCTTCAAACCATTTGACGACAGGTGAGCTGAATTTCGATATCGAACGGAGGTGAACATGCTTCCTGTGGTTTGTCGCAGTCGTCCACGCTCTTACTCCTCATGCGACTTGTCTGCAGCGCGTGCGGAGCGTGCAGCTTTCAGGTGCTACTTACGGACCGACCGTAGTGTGATTGTGTGGCTCTGAGTGTGACGCTGATGGACCAAAGCTGGCCGTCCGGCAGTTCCATTTCATTTTCTCTAATGCCCGGTCTTCTGTGGAGCTATTGAAGCTTGCACTACTGAAGATCAATAATCTCAGTTTCACATCTGATGAGTAGTTTCAACTGCCCCACCCGTATTAACCAAAGCCTTCCTACCATTTGTGCTACAAAGTTATGGAGAGGCTAATAAAAACTGGGAGCGTTGTAACCTCGAAACGGTCCAGCCGTCCACGATCAGCCACCACCGAAGAACAATCAGGAATACTTACTAGTTCATTACCTGAGAAGTCCTCCACATCAATCACGGAGACTTCCAACAAACTTGGAATATCTTATGGATTTGTTTCCAGTAGTTTGAAGAAGGTAGAATATGGAAGCTATCCATATTGTTCGCTCCACACCGTATTTCTTGGTGACGAACAGCGACGATTAGAGTTTTGCGATTCGTTCCACTATCGACTCATTTCATAGCCAACATTATGCAACGACATTATTTTCTCTCATGAATCGACGTTCTTTTCGCTCAGTGACAAAAAGAATACCTTCGTCAATTATGAAGACCACCAACAAAGTGAATGTTTGGTGCACAGTACGTGACTCCCGAGTAACTGGCCTTGTGTTTCTACCAGTGAAAATGAAATCAACATACGACATCCTAAAGTTGCAGGGAACAATGGAATCGTACCTGGATAGTCTAGGGTTCTGTTTCAGTAGGATAGACAGAGACCATGTAGCACGAATGTCGTCAACAGTTTGCTGGACGGGACCCACCAGCTGCTCAGGATCGAGCTGAAAGAACCGATAGCTTGGCTGAATTTTTTTGCTTTGGCGATACATAAGGCGGAAAGTTTACCACCCGAAGTCGGACAGCTTAAAGGAGCTCAAGCCCAAGGTTGTTGCCGTGTGCCTTAAGATTTCAAAACGTATGCTGGAGGCCGAACAGCGAAACTTGATTCGAAGGATCCTGGTTCATATAATGCAGAACGTTGGCTTTGCCAAACATCTCACATGATTGGCTGGGTCGGTGGCACTCGAAGAACGACAAAACGGCCGTCCTAAGACCGAAGAATGATGATACGGCATCTTTTCAGGGTCACCCCATATTTTTTCATTATTTATGGTGTACCATGCTGTGATCGATACAATGATCCACGAGTATGGCAAGAAACCATCATTTTGGTTTTCGTTATTGACTGTTTAAAAAGAATTTTTTCAAAGATTCTTTTGTGCAATTGAAGATCGATAGACAAGGGACAGTACTCATGGATGTTATTTGACAATGTTCACGGCATACGTGATTCGTGACTAAAGTTATCTCGGGCTAAAGACCTCGGTTAACAGTAGCGATCTTTTATCACTAAAAGTTCACAAAATTGAGGGAAACCCAAGGTTGTCTAAGCTCTCACATGCTCGCATATCAAGACAGAGATGTGCATTAGCTATTTGTAACTATTTGGTAGATCCAAACAACTTTTTCGCTTCTGAATGGCATTTTGCACTCTATGCGGCGTATTGTCCGGGATAGATCGGCTTCTCTGGGTCGCGTTTGAAATCCGTGCTCTTGTTTAATTTAGTGGTGGCCTGACACGTCAGCATGCCAACTATTGCTCTTCCTCTTCTAAGCGATGGGGTTACAAAAAATTAACAGTAAAACGGAGATTTCTTAGCACCACTTATACTATTTCCATTTCAGGACAAGCTTTATTTTCGATCTCAACGAAAACTGACACTAAACTGCGGTGGTTTATTGAATTAAACCACAGTAGTTCCAGTCGGTTTAGAGTTTCAACAAGTCAGCTTTATTAACAAATCAACACAAATTCGATTCCGGTGACTTATTGTGATAATGAGTGGCTAAAAGCACTGCATCACGTGTCAGCAGTGAATGCTGTAGCAGTAGAAAACGGCGAGTTTCAAACTGACCTGGGCGACAAGTGGAGAGCCACAGCTAAAAGAGAAGACGGTGAATATGTCGGAAACGTCCCGTAACAGACGGCAAGAGGCATCCGGACTTTTAGCTGGAACTCAGAGGGACCAGTAAGATGGCTCATCTGAGGGGCTACCGAATAAACCGTCAACCGAAGCAACTGAATAAACCGAGCGGAAATGGGACTCAAAAGAAACAGCCTAATGGCCGCAGCTACCTGGTCAAAACCGATCCGAAATACTCAGGTGGACGGAGGATTGATGTCATTACAGCGAGATCCAAACAGAGAGCTACATAAATGTTTGCGCATGTTTTACTGACTTGGCCAGTCGAAAAGAGTGTGCTACACCCATCCTGCTTTCCTTGCTACAACGTGACACATCAAGCCCGAGCTAAGCTGAAGACTGCGGCTGCCACCTTTAGGTCTGGATCGCAGTTGTTATTTCCGTTTTACCGAATTTCAGCTAAGCCTAGTGGAACTATTGTGATTTATTAAAGGACCTTGTACTCCGTGAATGGTACTTACGGCGAGACTGTGATATCAGTAAATTCAATAATGGTAGTGAAGCCCTGGACAGGTTATTCTGTTTCGCAAAACCTCCGTGTATCATGGTGGGGACAAAAAAATGCAACATGTGTATGTGTGACAGAGCGTGAAAATGGGTGTGTAAAAGAGCATTTGGGCATGACTGCAACCAGAAAAGGGAGATATTCTACTAGTAGCCAGCTGAAGCCAGCTAACAAGTCACCGACGACGGAGAGCATTAGAGCAATTCGGCGAAAGTGGGTATCATAAGAAGACCAGTTACGGTTACACGGAAATGTGCACAGCGGTCCATTATTGACCGACTAGACTTTATCACCAGTACCAGCCGGGTGGTCGGGTGAAGAGACGGACACTCGGAAAAGTGGGGTGTGACTCGGTAATATGATAAGAGTATTGGAATTCTCGTTATCAGTATTATGGTATAATATCTGTATGGGATATGCACCACTGATGCGTGGTGACGGTAAGAGAACGACTTACTGTTCCGCTCCGGGCGGGTGGACGAATGAAAACAGAATCATATCAGGAAAAACGTCACCATATCATTTTGGTTTGAAGCTGATCTGGTTGTACTTTGAATGAAACACATGTGACTCCACGTGAAACTACTACGTTTTTCACAGGCAATATAGGGCAAGTCAAGTACCTTTTTGATCAGTTCAAAACACGATCTGGAAGATGTACGATTGATCACTTGAATACCTCAAAATATAACTAAAATTATACTTCCATAGAACTAGTAAGTAGTACGACGGAGAGGAGAAGAGTAAGTCCGGTGAAACTCACTGAGAAACTGAGGAAGATATGAATGTAGATTTGCCGCATATTTGACTGAGCTTTCGAATTTGAATTCGCGAACATAATTGGCAGAGTATTAAGATTGGTGTGTAACGTCACTCAGGGGTGCCTTACTGATTCAAATATGAGCAAACCGGAGTATACCGATCATTCGAGGAAGCTGAGCAAAATGCCACTAATATTCATCTCGAACAATAGGGAGGGCTAAGGGAAAGATCACAGGTTGTCAGTAAGTGACTACACGCTTTGATTGCAGCTTAGTAGGAGCCGGACAGGAGGTTTCACACTTACAATTGGTCAGAAGAGTGGAAGCACAGCAGCCTGAAGAATGCCAGAGCTACGGATGAAGAATTTGGATGATTTTCTGGCACGTCTAGTGTTTAGTATACGTCCCGGGAAATAGTCAGCAGGTCGTGCCAATAAATCAGATAAACAACAGCAAATGTGGCCATGGAATGAAGTCATGAAGAATGCATCTAACAGATATGACAGAGTTGTTTCACAGTTTATGGTTGGAATGAACTAGGTAGAACATATAATACTATTCTGTTTGGTTGGCTTTTCCGTAGAGTCAGTACGTGTTACTTTTTCACCCAAAGGTAAACACTGATGCTCCAGAACTTCCGTGTTAAAATACTTTAGTCGATTGTGGAGAAAAGTTCCACTTACTTGCAACGAATACACCGAGGGTAGTAATGTAATGTCAACAATTTTGGAAGTACGACCAAGGTCGGTTGGAAAATGTGGTGCACACAGAACGGCAAAGGGGTATTTTTAGCAAAATGTTACTATTTTCTGGTGCCATTTAAAATGAAATGCTTCGGTACATCATTCTCATTCCTTATCATTTGTTCTCAAACTGTTGGACACATGACTGAAAGAAGTCATACTTTTTTAGAGTAGAATCATGAAACTGAAGCGGAAATACCAGACCCAACTGGAGGTCAGTGAATGAGGACGACAATAGAGTGTCTGGCACAGCCATCGGTAAAAGTGTAATTCATGTAATTTCCGGGTGTGTTGCATGTTTTGTTTTACCACTTCAATGGCGTTTCCTAATTCGCAAGGAAGAGAATTTTGTTTGGCACTTTCTAAATCGAGCGAGTCGATTGGGGAAAAAGACTTTATAAACTACCGAAGAGTTAGTGAGGATTGAGATTTCCTTGTTACACGGTGTTACAGTACACTGATTGCTTTAGCTAGATAACTGACTTTCGATAGGGAGGAATTATGAAGTTATAATATGCCGAATATCATTCTTTGACGAGTATTTGTTCGCTGGAAGGGCATTAGTTATGTGTTTAAGGATGGCCAGTCCATTACATGGAATGAAGATATGAAAAGCCTAACCAGTGGGTTGGGCTATGTAGAACATTTTAGGTCTCTTTGGTAGAGTTCAGTTGATCCCTGAACTCAAGGGATTAGATTCACTGGAAGCTATGGCTCGGCGGGGCTCCTGTAGGTACAGACTTTCTTTTTCGAATTGGTACTATCTGGAGTTCTCTTCTCACTCTTCCCATAATCTAGTTTCTCTAGTTATTTCTGACTGAGGTTCTCATTGAGAAGTAGCAACCAAAACCTGTGCACCTAGTTCACGGTTATTTGTTGTTTGAACTGATATAAGGCTTCACTTGGATCTTTCATCCAATAGAGTCTACATCCAACAGAATCAACGCACAAACAAATACTCAAACATCATTCGGCGCCATAGCGGTAGTGGGATCGCGGAGCACTTGTTTAGCCATGTAGAAGACGTGCGTGTCAGCCGAAATTAGTAGACAGTGGTATTATTGATCCTACGATAACGAGTACACTTCACCGAATTGTCCTCTAATTCGCGGTAATTAACTGAATTTTGGCCAAGGATACTTGTTTCAGTAGCAAAATCTGGAATCTGACCGGAACGAAGTGATCTGGGACATTTTGGTCAGACTGCACAATGGAAAGAAGGCTGTCACGGATCAACCCCTACCCATTACGTTGGTCCTTACATTCGGTAATGAATTATCTTAATTAACCAAATAGAAAGTCTGTCTTGAGAAACTTACCAATCTGAAACATCTTTTTGAAATGTAGCTAGCTCTTCAACTTACTTGTTGTGACTGGAATCAGTTGAGTCGAAGTAACTGGATTCGATTCACAGAGCGGATTCACCGTTGTGATGAACCTGCATGGTGGAGGAGTAGACTTTGTTATGTCAGTCACGATATTGTTGTTGGCGATGGTGATATTGTCGGTTGTTTTGCATGCTGGTGGTGGGACATTTTGGCACGGCGTGGTCTTGATTGCTTGGCAAGGAGGAATGGTCTTTCCCTTCCCGGCAGGAGACTCTGTTCCCACCAAAGTAGCCGGGGGCCAAGTCGACGTGCATCCACATCGTGTTTGGGCCGTAGTGCAGGTGTTTGAAGACAATTCTACGTCTGTTAGAATGGAAATTATCGTTGACAATTTTGAGTGAAGGGAACAGGTACAACATTTTAATAGACTTTACAGGGAGAAGACAAGTGATTAGCTTGTATGTTGCTCGCCTTGTCTGGTGTAAACTGGACAGCAATAAGAAACAAGTTCACTGATCAAAACACTGCGTTGTTTTTGCATGACAGAAAGGTTGTACACTAAAGACAGATTTCAGTCACATTTTTCGACAAACATTTTCCCTCTAGTCCAGCTTCAAAATTCCTTCTCTCTCTTGGTTGTTATGTACAAAGAAAACATTTCCAGATCACAAACGTTCTGATGACCTTTCTAACTTTTTAACATGCTGCACATGAAGACAGAAAAGTTGTCCATTTGTTTTGTTTCCTTTTCTATTTTTGTGCAAAACGAGCAACATTTTAGGAAGACAGTTGCGGCCAGTGAAAGGATACCCAATAGGAAAAGTGCGATCATTAGCGGGAATCGATCCCGCGTCGTTGTCTTCCAAAGGCCATAACGTTAGCCGCTTGACCACCGCCAGCCAAAGGTTACCAGAACTGGTTTGGCTTGGATTTTGGCAGAACTATTTTAGGGTAGTTTACTTTACTTGGAATTGGAAATTAGTATTCTAGTTGGAAATAAATGCGATGCAATCAGCATATATTGTTGCTTTGATGATAGTTAAGGGCTTTGAATTTGAGTAGGTGTCTGCTCGCTTCAGCAAATTAAGCAATCCCAAAGATTTTCCAGATAAAGGGGGAAGTTTCATCCACACTTTCTTGGTGTACAAAGGCCAAATCAAATCAATTCTGGTTACACTATAAAAACAAATTTAGAAGATGTTAAGCGGTACACGCCGATCTATCTTTTCGGTACTTTTCATCGGGCCATTATTAGCATATATATATATATATATATATGTGCAGTCACAACGGTACTCAAAAACAGATGATCTACTCTGTGAACAGAAAAGCACAAAACTGAATACCAGTAGTGTTATGATATCATCTTTGTGCTCGGTCAAAGAAATATCAACGAAACAAGCACCCATAAGGCGGTGATCAGCGCAGCACTGACTGATGCAATCGATGCGGATCCCATGCTGACATGAGACGGGTGGTTTATTGTCATCCAAAGCGTCCGAGCAAAACCTTCTAAAGGGTACATGCGACAAATTATCTCTTTGTCTGAGGCAGTTGTAGTCAGATTATATGCACCAATCCTTTGCTCTCAAAAACAATTTATCAAGGTACCAAACCTCCCTTGACCGAAGGTTAGTGATGTGATGAGGCAAACATACAAGACTGATGAACTTGATGGTTAATCGGTTAACATGAAAGCTAGCTTAACACGACTGACATCCAATTTGGTGCTTTTAGGTAGCATTATGGATCATCTATTTTTGAACACAATTACCATTTTAGATGTGATCTGCATTGGCCTCAGTAGGAATACTGCGAAGACACATCTGTGTGTACCATTTAACGTCATCTAAATTCAGACTATCGGAATATTTCACAATCCGAATCCAACCTATACCACCGATGGCTATACTAATTTTCAGTCCTACCTAAATCCTGTTCACTCACTGACTGAGAATCATCCAACCAACTGACTGAATAATCGATTGGTTGCTCGATGACTTGTTGTTATTGGTCCGTTCATATGAGTATCCGGTAATTTCGTTTACACGGCCTGACACTGAACGAATCAAACTAATGAGTTGTTGTGATATATGATTTCTAGCTGACTTAAAATTTCAAAAAGAACCAAAAAAACGAATGTGCTCAGTTGTGATATAACGATGTGCCGCACGGTGTAAGTAACTAAGCTTATCCGAAACGACGAACTCCAAATGAACTTCTGATAATCCGAATATAATTGGTCTTTTGGGATTGAGCGGCTCAAATTTTTTACCACCTCGGACAATAGAGGGTTGAATATCTCCGGGATTATTACCGCACTTGACCTATTGGGACTTCCGAGGCTATTAGGAACACCTATTTCATTACACTCACTCTCTCACATACACACACACAGATACAACATGAAAAGTTGGAATATACTTTGCCCTATAATGAGTATCCCTCGAAGGAAGGTGTCAGTAGATCAGACAACCAAACCGTTTATTTAATGTTCTTGAAACCGAGAAAATTACCTCTCAATGCAGAATCGTAATCTACCTCACAAGCGTCAACACAATCATAATTTACCTCGTAATACTTAGCACAATCGTGGTTTAGTAGGAACGCTGTTTAGCCGTATTCATAAATCCTATACCCGTGACAAACACGGCACTCAGTCGACCGTGGAAACGAAAAAGCAGAAGAGTGATGGCTACTCGGATACCTTCGTCTGGAACGATGGTTCTCTGTCTTGAACCCTGTTTAAAGGATGGTCAGTCAATCATTCAATCAGCCTAAATACTACCTCAGCGGGTAGAAAAAACACTCATAAAGTTAAATCTAGCGACCGATAAAAGGAAAATGAACCCTTCTACACTCAGCAAGAAGTTAGAACTGGTTTGTACCATAGCATACTGCTTGCATCCGTTTTCATGAAGTGGTGGGGGCAGCTACGTTAGTACCATGATGATTTGGATTGATCAGAACGGTGCAAACTGACCAACAAAGATCCGAACTCCATCCTCATTTAAAGCAAGGTACCTACAGATAATGTAATGAGGACAAACCCGCATCGGGAAGTTTCAAATGACCGCACCAATAACGCCCCTCTCTTTCTTTCCTTCTGGATCACGGTCAGCTTGTACAACGAAAGGAATACACCATGAAAGAACAATGGCTGTGAGCTTTATCTATAACACCTTGTTGAACCCTTTTTGTTGTAACACTCTGTACATCGGAAAAGCCGGATCGAGTGTGTGTGACGGTATACGTGTGTCTGCATGTCTTTGTCAGTTAGTTTTGCCATTCGAGAGGTGTGCTGCTGTCGTCTGCTTTCCGTTGACATTGTTCTTCGTTATTGTTACAATATTTAGCTTTCCAGTGAACAGAAAAGTCTACATTTTTCATAGTTTGTGATCGCTTGACAGAGAGGACTGGTTGTTTTGCTGAAGCTGTTTGGAGTAATCTGAAACGAAAACCCAAGTAGGACCAACAACATCTACGCCGAGGCCAAAGACTTTTCACATTTGGATCACCTCAAAACATTACCAAAACCTGCCAACCATCAATACATTGTAAACATGCCCAATGCACTTAACTGGTGGAGTCCGGTTAGTACAAAGGGAAATCCTGCTGTAGGCAGTCCAATTACAAGCTACTTCACTGTGGTGGATGCCATGTGCTACTGTAATTTGGGCGGGTATACTGTGATCCATATGCAGAAAGTCGAAGATCCTCCGGCGTGGCTCATAACAACGAGGACGCCCAAGGCAAGCTCTGCACATGTACTTCGCGAATAACGGTGCCCTTTGCTAGAAAATATCTCATTCTAACCTCAGACACTCTGAATGATTAATTTCAAAGATTCACACAATGAGGTTATCATACTAAACATTTATTCAACACAAGCTTCCCTTTGTTAATGGAGACCTAAACGGTGAAAACGATAAGAGAGACCAACTCACCTGGTTTCTCTGTGGTCGAAGTCAGACGTTCACAATCACATGTCCTAAAACGTGGATTTTCTGTCAGCAATCCCATTTTTGTGACGTCTGTCTTTGTGATAGGAGTAGCTGTGAAAATCGGGCAAAAATGGTTTCGGTCTTCACATGTTCGGCTAAATGATTTAGTTAATAACTGGACAGTAATCAATTTCGCTTGAATGACTGTCCTTTGGACTCCACCTTTCACGAATCCACCTCGGAAGTGAAATTATTCTCAACATCAACTTATGTCACTCAGAATTTGCCACTCGAATTAGAGACACAATATGTTCTGCTTCAATATCCTTCTTCTCGTTTTTATGAAAGCTGGCAAAGATTAAATTGGACTAGGGAACGCAAGCGAACCGGATGGCAGACTTCTCTTAGTCGCAAAACGCCAAGGAAGACGACAGTTCCCGCACTGGTCAGTACTAACATTCGGTCCCTGTTTGGGAAGATGTCTTTCCTAATCAACGTCCTGAACTTTCGGATTAGCACGAACACCTGCGTGATCTGTATGCAACAGTCTTGGTTAAATGGAGTTATTGATGACGAACTCCTTCTTCTTGAGAACTTTGAGTGTTTCCGTCAAGACAGAAAACAGTGCAAGAAGAAGACATGTGGTGGTGTGATTACTTACATGAATTCCGAGTGGTCTGACAAGTCTGACGTTATTTTTTCGTTCTCCTGTGATGGCTTTGTTTGAGTGGTTGTTAAATGTCACCCTAAATTGTCGCCTTTTCGAGGCGCTGTGATCCGTAACTTGTATATGTCTCCTTTCTGCTCCTAGAGAGACATCGACCTGTTCTTTGACGCTTTTATACCCGCGCTATTTCCGTTACTGTCTGACTGTTTATGCTTCGTTGTTGATGAGTTTAATCATGGGCCTACGTATCCCATACCTGCTTTTAGTTTAAGTGACCTCTGTTTTATTCCAACTAGAGGGAACGCTGTTTTAGACAGGATTATCACAAACCATCCCGATCTTTCTCACTTGCAACTGAAAGCTCCCGTTTTAACGAGTGATCACTCTCGTATTATCATCAGACCCAAAGTTTATTCACGTTCGGCACACTGTTCACTAGTCAGGACAAAACAACTTAAGATAACCCCTAGAAATCTGTCACCCACCGACATTACTCTTCTTCAGAGATCCCTTTTCGTTTTCATTTTGTGGTTTTCCTTCGATTGCTCTCTTTGCACGCTAGACCTATTTACGAGGACACTGGGAGAGGTATTTGATTTGTGTTTTCCTACGGAGACTGCACTTCTTAACAACGGCAAAAGGACCTCACCACTGTTGGAATCGCTGAGAAGGCAAGAGGAACGTGCCTATAAACTACACGACCTAATCGGACAAGAGATTCGACTTTGAACAAGACATTCGTCCACCAGTTCTTTTGTACAACCAATAGCAAACTTCTCTTGCAAGGAATCCGGCTTTTCCGTGAACAGCAGACCCGATCACAAAACTACGACATAGATGCCGACAGCCTGAAGGCCGCGTTTATTCATCCTTTATCGGATACCTTTCCATCTTTTTTTCCTTCTGTTTCACTCGGATATAGAGCCATTTTCCTCAGAAGAAGTCTTCAAGCTCCTTCAAACCTTAAAATCAGCTTCTGCTGTGGGTCCAGACGGTTAACCCTCCACAGTTCTCAAATTTGGAGCATGTCAGCCTTCCGCAATCGTGACTTCCTCCGTCAATAAAACTGTTGATGCTGATGCCATTCCTGCCTCCTGGAAACCCATGACAGCAGTGCCTATTCCCAAACACTCCAAGCCCAACAATTTTCCAAAACGCTTTCGTCCCATCGTCATCACTTCTTCTGCGCTCAAGTTGACTGAGCGCGCTATCCTGTGTCGATTGCGTTCCTCTCTTGCTGTTCCAAATGACCTCCATCAGTGTGCGTGCAAACCCACCAGAAACACTCTGGATGAAGTTGCTTCAGTTTGCCTTTTCATTTCAAACAACTTAAATCGTTCCATGAATTCCGTGCGACGTATTTTCCCTGACTATTCTTCCGCATTCGATTCGGTTCCCCGTCCTCTACTTCTTCAAAAGCTAGAGTCATTTGGTTGTCCCACATCTTTACTCTCATGGTTGAAAGATTACTTTTCCAACAGAACTCAACGTACTAGAATTGGTACTAGTTTATCGAGTCCTTTGATTAACAACTCAGGAGTTCTTCAGAGTGCCGTTCTTTCCCCCTTTCTCTTCACCATATATTTTAGTGACTTGACCACTGCACCACCTGCACAACTTGTTAAGCACGCTGATGACGTCGTGCTCTGCTAACCTATCTCCAACCACCGAAAACTCATATAACATTCAGAATTTGTCGTCCCATTCGAGACTACATCTCAACACTTCGAAATGTTCTGTGTGTACTTTCTCCCCTTCTCGTTCCTCTTATCCCAATGAGCAATCAATCGTCAACGGTGTCCCAATTTCCAGGGCTGCTTCGGTCCAGCACTTAGACGTCACAATCAGGGCCAAATTACAATGGTCTTCCCACATTCTTGATTGTGTTTAAAGAAAACTGCGCAGACTGTCTTTTCAAATTCGTAGGCTTAGGCAATTTGGTGCCACACTGGTTGTCATTCTTTCTTTTGTCCACCAATGTGTTCTACCAGTCTTACTCTTATACTGTCCCATAATCTTCCCCGGTCTAATTAAGAAAGATTTTATCATTCTACGCCGCAGCCCAGCCACTATCAGTCGTGTCTCTTTGATTTCCATGGGCTGTCTTATCTCCAAAGTTTGTGGTTTGCATATTACAGCTTGTGAAAAATTCAACAAGAAGATTCTTGAGAACACCACCCATCCCCTTTACCGTGGCTTATCTGCAGGCCGTTCTCATCCCTCCACACGTTCTCAGTTTAGACTTATCCTACCCCGCATAAATGTCTATCGTAACTCTACAGTGCCTTGCTTAGCGCATGTTCTGGTTGACAAAATAAAAGTCACCGAGGAATTTCGCATTAACCTCGGTGGTTAAACCAGTTTTATTTCTAAAGAACCTATTTTTAATGCATATTTCAAAGTGCCATTGATCAATTTTCCTTCTTTTGGCTGAAATGGGAGTTTTTGTTAACTTGGTAAAGTCCTCAATAGAATACAATACAATACAATACAATACAATACAATACAATACAATAAATCTCAGGTCATTCGACTAACCCTGCACTCGGAAACACTAAACTCGACCTCCTCTTTTGTTAAAGTTCATCATTTGTGCCGCGGAGTATATGCACCACTGATGAGCTCTAACAAGAGCGAAACTCTAGTCTAGTGTTTCCGAGTGCCAGGTTGTTTGGAAGACCTGAGATTTGTACGTAAAAGGTGGAGTCCAAAGGACAGTCAGCCAAGCAAAGTATCACCAATCCCACCCATAATTCGCAAGTAAATGTGATATATTGCGGTGATTCTACGTTATTCATAAGCAACTCGAGAAGCCCAGTTTAAACTAATCAGTGTTCATTTTTCCTATGTCTACTCCAAATAGCTTCTGTGCATTTCTGAAAACAAGCAAATATGCCATGAGCTTATGACTCATCTTAATCCAGCAATGAATACTGATTGGCGCAGTATGCATGTCTCGCACGTGATCTGCTTCCACATCACGTGGCAATGTTCGACAATTTTGCCTCCACCAATCACATTGCTCATAAATTAATACCTGTAGGGATGTGTTCCGCTGCGTATTTCATATCTGTATAAATGCTGTTTTATGTGCTAAGACACCAATGCATTTCAGGACCAGTTGGTGTGTCTTAAGGTTCCATTTCGGGTAATTCCGCCATTGCAGATACGTACAAATAATTTATGTCGCTCAGCCTCGACTATTTGCACGTGTTCTTTTTTCGCAGACAGTAAAGCAAAAACAAATCGAACAGTCAACTGGGAACCGGAGTAAACTTCACAAATGAAAGTTTCAAAAACGTGAATTTGCATGCCACCCGTAAGTTGGTCCTCTTAGTATTTGAATTCTCTGCTCAGTGTTCATGTGCAAATTCTTATCCAGAATGGCAGATAAGAGCATTTGGAACGGGAAAAGTTCTAACTTGTAAATAGCTGCATCCCCATACACATATATACATGCGGGTCATGGGCGTTAGTATCTCCAAGTCTGACTGAAATTTCAGTGTAAAGGGAGACAAAAATAATACTACGAAAACCTTCTGCACAAATTAAGAGTTTTGTATGCTGTCACAGTCGAGTTTCACGGCAATCGGGAAGCCACAGTGGTACACCGGAAGTCTCCCTTTTGGAGCAAATAAGAGATCAGTGTACAACTATTGTTGATGGAAACTGTCGTTTTCAGAACCTTACCACTTTGACTAAGTTACAGATATTTGTCGTAATGTGCGTATTTATTGTGTACAGGTGACAAGCTGGTAGCGTGCAATTTCAGAGACCTATTCAGGACATAGAGTCACCCGTAAATTACAATTCCTAGCAAATAAATAGCACGTCTGTAGTCTTAAGATCACCAACGAGTTTGTTTGTCTCATAAAATTCTACGGGGAAAATTAAATATAAGTATTCCACCAATGGCAGACATGGACGCAAACAAACGAGCGACTAGATAACCCCACAGAATCTGAAAAGAGAAAATGTAATTTGCTCAAAGAGAGAGAGGAACAAAGAATTTCATTCACTGAGACAGACAAATGGAAAAAGAAGTGTTGCAAATATCAAAATACAATGGGAAAGCTCATATACAGACATTTCGTCTGTTAAAGAATCAATAGAGACTGAGCACGGCAACGCGTAGATCAACCGAATATTTAATTGCCGGACACCAAAAATACTGGTTTCGTTGGGATTACTTCCAGTTTCTATGAGGCTGACGAGAAAGAATAACTAGTCCCAATGAAGCCTGCACGCCACTTAGCCTGAGTATACGGTGATAAGATACAATAGATGTGGTAGGCAGTTTTCCAAGCCGTAATGTCATTTTGAATGAGTTGTAAAAACTGGAACGCATTAGGAGAAAGATTCAAATCTATAACAGAGAAGGGCATTTATTATAAGATCATTGTTTCATCCTCTATCATAACTGCTTGAAAACCGGCCAGGGGTGAATTGGATCGACCGAAGGCACTCATCGTTTTATATGTGCAATTTGCAACTTCGCTGCGTAGAATGTATTTGTCACCGCATGAGATAAACGGCGAATCAGGATTTCCGCAGCTACATCCAACGACTTCATTTTGTGACGAAGGCTTATCTCGGTCGAGGATCTGAGTTCATCTTTTGTCTCGGAAACATGTTCGGGTGCACACACACACACACACACAGATCACACAGATCAATTCAATGCTTCAAATTTAAACATCTCTTGATTGTAATACAAACAATAACTACTCCTTCCCTACTAAGCTCCTGTTAGTCAGTTTGCATTGTCCGAATGAATTAGAATTGTGTCAACAATATGTCTGTCTCCAAGTGACCCGAACTGATGGGTTCCCGAGGACCTGGAATTATCATGGACCTGTTGATTCACAAACACACACCACGTGATTTGCGATTTACTTCAATTCAGGTTCAAAATAAATGTTTGCGGTCTGTCAGACAAAATGTTCTTTGCAGAAACACTATTTCGTTCTCGGGTAATGTTCCACGTTATACCTCACATGAAGATATTCATCTTATACCAGTAGATAAATTTGTCCAATTTTCATGTGCATTCACTACAGAAAAACAATGGGCACTTTGAAACATCTTTCCACGAACAATTTCCAAAAACAGTACTGATTTCTCGATGATGATAAGCTTCCTTCCAATGTTCGAAAGTTGACCTATCGCACTTTCTCCACAATTGATTACGGAATAAACAATAAAACACGTGAAGGAGCACACAATAACTGGTGGTATTGTGGCTCCAAGGGTAAAAGCCCGTGCCTAAAGCCTCAAGTAATTCAGTGTGAGAGGACGGTCGATATACTATTACCCGAAAAACAATAACATGCAAGTCAAACACTATGGAACCCCGATGAATGCATTCCAATCCCTCTTGATAATCACACTACTTACAAAAACAGATACAATACACGTCAACCATTCTTCATGTGACTCCATAAATCAGCTCCCGATGTTAGATATTCCCATCAGGATATGGCATTTACAACCCACTCTACTATATAGAAAATCTATAAGATCTGTACAATGAGGAGAAATTAGTAAAGAATAATTGTTTTTCACCAGATCAGATTAGAACGTGACACGATGGGTATTTTTCATAAAATAATTGGATATCATCATTCGAAATCAGTCAACCAGTACTCACCAGATTCAACGATCGGCTTATTCGAACCACCGTCAGTACGATCAGATTCACAATCACACGACCGAAATCTTGGCTGTTTCGTACTGGTCCTCATCTCTTCCTCATCCTGATTCTCATCCGGTTCGCCCGTGATCATCTCGTTCGTTGTCAACATCGTTGGGATATTTGTTGTCGAACCTGTGGAATGTAGTATTTCCTTCCTATTTCAATTTCACTTTCATTTGTAATTCATGTGAAATTGTATTGCACAATGATTCAAGTGAATATTTTGTTGAACAACATTTGGTTAAATACAGTATGTCCAATAATATCAATGTCTACCCATTCCACCACGATGGTCCGATAATCTAGAGGAAGGATTTAAGCAATACTTGAAACTCTCGCGAATATTGCTAGTTCCTACCTAGGAATACCAAACAAACATCTCCATGGAAATTCACTTGGTAATTAGGAAAACTCCAACTGTCTTCCATGTACACGAAGAACCTTGAATGACTACATGACCCCTGGATTATAGACCAATCATAGACAGGATGAAATGGAAAATAATGGGTTTTCCGAGAGCATCTATTGCTTAGAATTTTAGTCAAGTAACCGATATTGATGTGTCCGTTCATATTCCTGTGCACATTTAACCCATGCAGATTCACCGTGCTCATTCAATTTGCAATAATGTGGTACAAAGTGACATATGTCTGTCCAGCAAGTTCAGATTGCTCATTTCACAATTGGGATCACCACTTCAATATGTTCCAGAAATGATGTTCACAACACACAGCATAAACGTGTAGTCTGTTGGTATTTGGGCTTTGATAAGTACGTTGCCCGTTTAAAATAATACGTACAACCAAATCAGTAATTCTGGTATGCGGTTTTAGATGCAGGATACCACTCGTCAGTAGCTAGACCAAGAATGTTTTGTGCCTTCCACTAACTCTAGCAAGAACTCACATATACCTCAGAATCATCTCAGCTCAATACCGCAAAACAAAGGATATATATGTCACACTCAAATTCGCCTACTCATTGCACACTTTGCGTTGATTCGACTGGTGTGCTTGTCCTCAACCTTAGACCTAAACAAAGCTGACAAGACACATCGCTCGTTTATCGATCCACTCAAGCGATCGGCTGTTTTGTCAATCGAGATTTCATCGTCTCAAGCCTTGGGCTTGGTACCACACCAGTGCTGACTGCCGACTGCCGACTGCCGACTACCGACTACCGACAGGACTTGGCTGTCCGCCAACGCTGGATTTACACCTTTCCTCACAATGCATTTAACCTTATCACGGTACGATCGTGTCCCGTTGAATACCGAACTTCGTTCCGGGTATGGTTCAGAGATGTGTCCAAATGGTTTGTCTATGATGTGCCGAAAATCTGTTATAATAAGATAATCAAGGGACTAACGCCGAGATAAATACGTCAAACTTAGAGATTTCATGTGCACAACATTTGTCTGTTGACAAACATTGAGAACAGAGTGCATGAAATTTTGTTTGGTTGATCATTCGAACGAAATTAGCTTAATCGAGGGTTTTGATTTTTTTGTAAAACCTCATTTTCTAAGGATCACAAATGCACCTCTCTTTCCAGAATCGTGTTCACACTTCAGTTGACCGAATAACTTGTCCTGTATCTTCACGAATTATGTTCACGAATGGGCTATCAGTCCCAATGCCTCAACATTCTCCATCTTCGAATCAGTTCACTGATTTCCCTCATCCATTGCAGTGGCAAGAGGAAGAACTTATCCGAACGACAGTTATTTCATACAACTGCAGAATTTGAGACCAATTCAAGCGCTCCGAGTTCTTTCTCTGTCTTCCGCTATCTCTCCTTCTCTCTGTTGATGTGTGCTCGTCGATGAAAATGCAAAATTAAACATCTGTCCTTTTTTTGAATCAGTTTACATACCAGTTCACGTTGCAGAAAATCAATCGACCCAAATGTGAAGAACACAAACATTCCTAGATTCGATTCTCACTCTATCACTTGAAACATATCAGATAATTATACTCACCAGATTGTGTGATCGATGAGCTCGAGTCCCTGTCAACACGACCAGATTCACAATCACATGATTGGAATGCACGTTCCCACATACTGGTCTCCTCCATTCCTTCAACCGTCTTGCTCGTTGTGGAAATTGTTGGATAAAGTTCTGTAATGCCAACACATTTCAATTTTCTTCGGTTAGGTTCAATTTCGTTCCCATTTATAATTATCGGAACGGAAAATGGACGCAAAATGAATGAAGTGGAAAAAGTATTGGGTAAAGATTTCCATGTGAATAATATTGTCCTTTATCTCAATCAGCATAGGTAGCAAGAAGATGATATGACTGATCATGCAGTGTGAACAATCAACTTATCCTTGAAAACAATGGAGGCACAGTACTCCTGTTTCTAAACGATTCATCAGCATTGCAACGCCAACAAACCAAAACAGGGACTCAAACGTTACGTGGAATATCGTGGATCACACACCTCATCAAACGGGCTACTCCACCTCACTCTCACTGTCCTAATGAACTCATTTTGAAATTCACGAGAACATTTCCCACACAATGATCGACTTCAGTGATGAAAGACTTCGCTGATAACGATCCTCAGAAAGGGATAGAACAGTTGCACAGTGAGTCCATCATTTTCAATGGTGAGTTGAACGCTCAAACTGCATGATGAACTTCAAGTTTTGAATAATCTTCATCTTTATCTATACCCCACGATGTTCGGTGCGGGAGAGAATGGAACTTAATACAACGTTGGAAACTCGTTATAGTTCCTTGTATGCTTCATGTAGTTGGTATGCAACTGTGATTGTTTGTGTATGGTAATGATGATATTTGTCATTCTGGAATAACTTCAACTCAGAAGGAAAAATGTAGCTATTCATTCCGAAGCATTGTATTCAACATGATAGCGGACATCAAATCGACACAGTGACAGCTTTCAGGCCAGTCCTGACAACTCCCAGGAATCACGCGAAAGGATTACGCAGGCCGTTGCTGATGACAACAGAAGCCATAGCAATTCGACTAGTGAAGCCCGATTTGGGTAGGCAACGCGATCTCGTGCACCAATTGTTGTTGCCGTGGCCGTAACAAGTGGTTTTCTTATGGTTCCCAAGTACAAATTCTCCCCAGCCCCACAACACCTTTTTCAGATACATTTTTCACACTTTTGTTTTTCACACCCGTCTTTTCAAGCCATTTGGTTACACATTTCACACTTATTGTCGTTCACACAACGAACTAGATTCATCAAGTTGAAGCATGTTGTCGAATTACCGGATTTGCTGCATATTTACTCACTCTCTGCTATCTTTAGCTGCGCATATACTCTCTTTCACCCAGTACAATATATGTCAATGACTGAAGTGATACATCGAAAAGAAATTTCTTCGTGTTACAAGTTTTTTCATGAATCGATGGGCATATGCTATGACATATGCATATAGATAAAAGTACTTTTGCTGTCCAGTACATGTCGTATGTTGTGCACGAAATTTGGAATACAATCAGTTAGCAATTCGCGAGCATTCTGATTTCATTCCTCGCAATCCGGACATTGCAAGATGTTCAGGTGCCCATTCCTGTTCTCCAATGAGATATTCCATTGTTGCCATTCTTTCCTTTTACCACCCTGTAGGTCCACTACCTGTCCATCTTGCACGTTCATACTTTCTAATTCAACGTGCAACAAGATGAGAAAAGCAGTGGTAAGTGGGGATTGCCCTGAAGTTGAACGCTGTACGATGATAATGATGATGATGATGATGACTGCCCTCCAACGAGGTATTTCATTCTTAAAGCTCCTGTTTATGCTACCACGACTGAGATGTAACTCATGGGAGAGATTTGTGTGTGCGGTCAAATGCATTGTCACCCTTTTACAGTCATTGTTTCATAACAAACAGTGACCATCTCCAATAATGTCAGTGAATTGAGCAACCTTGGAGAACCTAAAGCACGTATGGACAAAACAAATTGCAACCATCAGAAAACGACGATGCCCTCGATTTGACGATGTAGTCAAACAGAAAACAAGATCGGAGCAATTTGCAACTTGGCTGCGTAGAATGTATTTGTCACCGCATGAGATAAACGGCTGATCAGGGTTTCTGCTGCTCAATCCCACGACTTCATTTTGTGACGAAGGCTTATCTCGGTCGAGGATCTGCGTTCATCTTTTGTCTGAGAAACCTATCCAGGTGCACACACACAAACATACACACACACAAACACAGATCACACAGATCAATTCAATGCTTCAAATTTAGACATCTCTTGATTGTAATACAAACAATAACTACTCCTTCCCTACTAAGCTCCTGTTAGTCAGTTTGCATTGTCCGAATGAACTAGAATTTTGTCAACAATATGTCTTTCTCCAAGTGACCCGAACTGATGGGTTTCCGGAGGACCTGGAAGTATCATGGACCTGTTGATTCACAAACACACACCACGTGATTCGCGATTTACTTCACATCAGATTCAAAATAAATGTTTGCGGTCTGTCAGACAAAATGTTCTTTGCAGAAACACTATTTCGTTCTCGGGTAATGTTCCACGTTATACCTCACATGAAGATATTCATCTTATACCAGTAGATAAATTTGTCCAATTTTCATGTGCATTCACTACAGAAAAACAATGGGCACTTTGAAACATCTTTCCACGAACAATTTCCAAATACAGTACTGATTTCTCGATGATGATAAGCTTCCTTCCAATGTTCGAAAGTTGACCTATCGCACTTTCTCCACAATTGATTACGGAATAGAAAATAAAACACGTGAAGGAGCACACAATAACTGGTGGTATTGTGGCTCCAAGGGTAAAAGCCCGTGCCTAAAGCCTCAAGTAATTCAGTGTGAGAGGACGGTCGATATATTATTAACCGAAAAACAATAACATGCAAGTCAAACACTATGGAAGCCCGATGAATGCATTCCAATCCCTCTTGATAATAACACTACTTACAAAAACAGATACAATAAACGTCAACCATTCTTCATGTGACTCCATAAATCAGCTCCCGATGTTAGATATTCCCATCAGGATATGGCATTTACAACCCACTCTACTATATAGAAAATCTATTAGATTTGTACAATGAGGAGAAATTAGTAAAGAATAATTGTTTTTCACCAGATCAGATTAGAACATGACACGATGGGTATTTTTCATAAAATAAATGGATATCATCATTCGAAATCAGTCAACCAGTACTCACCAGATTCAACGATCGGCTTATTCGAACTACCGTCAGTACGATCAGATTCACAATCACACGACCGAAATCTTGGCTGTTTCGTACTGGTCCTCATCTCTTCCTCATCCTGATTCTCATCCGGTTCGCCCGTGATCATCTCGTTCGTTGTCAACATCGTTGGGATATTTGTTGTCGAACCTGTGGAATGTAGTATTTCCTTCCTATTTCAATTTCACTTTCATTTGTAATTCATGTGAAATTGTATTGCACAATGATTCAAGTGAATATTTTGTTGAACAACATTTGGTTAAATACAGTATGTCCAATAATATCAATGTCTACCCATTCCACCACAATGGTCCGATAATCTAGAGGAAGGATTTTACGCAATACCTGAAACTCTCGCGAATATTGCTAGTTCCTACCTAGGAATACCAAACAAACATCTCCATGGAAATTCACTTGGTAATTAGGAAAACTCCAACTGTCTTCCATGTACACGAAGAACCTTGAATGACTACATGACCCCTGGATTATAGACCAATCATAGACAGGATGAAATGGAAAATAATGGGTTTTCCGAGAGCATCTATTGCTTAGAATTTTAGTCAAGTAACCGATATTGATGTGTCCGTTCATATTCCTGTGCACATTTGACCCATGCAGATTCACCGTGCTCATTCAATTTGCAATAATGTGGTACAAAGTGACATCTGTCTGTCCAGCAAGTTCAGATTGCTCATTTCACAATTGGGATCACCACTTCAATATGTTCCACAAATGATGTTCACAACACACAGCATAAACGTGTAGTCTGTTGGTATTTGGTTTTTGATATGTACGTTGCCCGTTTAAAATAATACTTACAACCAAATCAGTAATTCTGGTATGCGGTTTTAGATGCAGGATACCCCTCGTCAGTAGCTAGACCGAGTATAATTTATACCGTCCCACTAACTCTAGCAAGAACTCACATATACCTCAGAATCATCTCAGTTTAATACCGCAAATCAAAGAATATATATGTCACCCTCAAATTCGCCTACTCATTGCACACACTGCGTTGATTCGACTGGTGTGCTTGTCCTCAACCTTAGGCCTGAACAAAGCTGACATTACCCATCCCTCATTTATCGATCAACTCAAGCGATCGGCTGTTTTGTCAATCGAGATTCCGTCGTCTCAAGCCTTGGGCTTGGTACCACACCAGCGCCGACTGCTGACTGCCGAATTCGGACTACCGACAGGACTTGGCTGTCCGCCAACGCTTGCTTAACACATTCCCTCACAATGCATTTAACCTTATCACGGTACGATCGTGTCTCGATGAGTACCAAACTTCGTTCCAGGTAATGGTTCAGAGATGTTTCCAAATGGTTTGTCTATGATGTGCCGAAAATCTGTTATAATAAGATAATCAAGGGACTAACGCCGAGATAAATACGTTAAACTTAGAGATTCCATGTGCACAACATTTATCTGTTGACAAACATTGAGAACAGAGTGCATGAAATTTTGTTTGGTTGACCATTCGAACGAAATCAGCTTAATCGAGAGGATTTTGATTTTATTGTAAAACCTCATTTTCTAAGGATCACAAATGAACCACTCTTTCCAGAATCGTGTTCACACTTCAGTTGACCGAATAACTTGTCCTGTATCTTCACGAATTATGTTCACGAATGGGCTATCAATCCCAATGCCTCAACATTCTCCATCTTCGAATCAGTTCACTGGTTTCCCTCATCCCATGCAGTGGCAAGAGGAAGAACTTATCCGAACGACAGTTATTTCATACAACAGTAGAATTGGAGAGCATTTGTTACGTAGCGAATTCTGCCTCTGTCTCTCACTATCTCTCTCTCTTTCTCACTTGAGGTTTTCTCGTCGACTAAAATGCAAAATTAAACATCTGTCCTTCTTTTGAATCAGTTTACAAACCAGTTCACGTTGCAGAAAATCAATCGACCCAAATGTGAAGAACACAAACATTCCTAGATTCGATTCTCACTCTATCACTTGAAACATATCAGATAATTACACTCACCAGATTGTGTGATCGATGAGCTCGAGTCCCTGTCAACACGACCAGATTCACAATCACATGATTGGAATGCACGTTCCCACATACTGGTCTCCTCCATTCCCTCAACCGTCTCGCTCGTTGTGGAAATTGTTGGATAAAGTTCTGTAATGCCAACACATTTCAATTTTCTTCGGTTAGGTTCAATTTCGTTCCCATTTATAATTATCGGAACGGAAAATGGACGCAAAATGAATGAAGTGGAAAAAGTATTGGGTAAAGATTTCCATGTGAATAATATTGTCCTTTATCTCAATCAGCATAGGTAACAAGAAATCGGATTTTACTTGATATGACTGATCATGCAGTGTGAACAATCAACTTACCGTGGAAAACAATGGAGGCACAGTACTCCTGTTTCTAAACGATTCATCAGCATTGCAACGCCAACGAACCAAAACAGGGACTCAAACGTTACGTGGAATATCGTGGATCACACACCTCATCAAACGGGCTACTCCACCTCACTCTCACTGTCCTAATGAACTCATTTTGAAGTTCACGAGAACATTTCCCACACAATGATCGACTTCAGTGAGGAAAGACTTCTCTGATAATGAATCGACGAAAGGGATGGAACAGTTGCACAGTGAGTCCATCGTTTTCAATCGTGAGTTGAACGCTCAAACTGCATGATGAACTTCAAGTTTTGAATAATCTTCATCTTTATCTATACCCCACGATGTTCGGTGCGGGAGAGAATGGAACTTAATACAACGTTGGAAACTCGTTATAGTTCCTTGTATGCTTCATGTAGTTGGTATGCAACTGTGATTGTTTGTGTATGGTAATGATGATATTTGTCATTCTGGAATAACTTCAACTCAGAAGGAAAAATGTAGCTATTCATTCCGAAGCATTGTATTCAACATGATAGCGGACATCAAATCGACACAGTGACAGCTTTCAGGCCAGTCCTGACAACTCCCAGGAATCACGCGAAAGGATTACGCAGGCCGTTGCTGATGACAACAGAAGCCATAGCAATTCGACTAGTGAAGCCCGATTTGGGTAGGCAACGCGATCTCGTGCACCAATTGTTGTTGCCGTGGCCGTAACAAGTGGTTTTCTTATGGTTCCCAAGTACAAATTCTCCCCAGCCCCACAACACCTTTTTCAGATACATTTTTCACACTTTTGTTTTTCACACCCGTCTTTTCAAGCCATTTGGTTACACATTTCACACTTATTGTCGTTCACACAACGAACTAGATTCATCAAGTTGAAGCGTGTTGTCGAATTACCGGATTTGCTGCATATTCACTCACTCTCTGCTATCTTTAGCTGCGCATATACTCTCTTTCACCCAGTACAATATATGTCAATGACTGAAGTGATACATCGAAAAGAAATTTCTTCGTGTTACAAGTTTTTTCATGAATCGATGGGCATATGCTATGACATATGCATATAGATAAAAGTACTTTTGCTGTCCAGTACATGTCGTATGTTGTGCACGAAATTTGGAATACAATCAGTTAGCAATTCGCGAGCATTCTGATTTCATTCCTCGCAATCCGGACATTGCAAGATGTTCAGGTGCCCATTCCTGTTCTCCAATGAGATATTCCATTGTTGCCATTCTTTCCTTTTACCACCCTGTAGGTCCACTACCTGTCCATCTTGCACGTTCATACTTTCTAATTCAACGTGCAACAAGATGAGAAAAGCAGTGGTAAGTGGGGATTGCCCTGAAGTTGAACGCTGTACGATGATAATGATGATGATGATGACTGCCCTCCAACGAGGTATTTCATTCTTAAAGCTCCTGTTTATGCCATCATGATTGAGATGTAACTCATGGGAGAGATTTGTGTGTGCGGTCAAATGCATTGTCACCCTTTTACAAAGTCATTGTTTCATAACAAACAGTGACCATCTCCAATAATGTCAGTGAATTGAGCAACCTTGGAGAACCTAAAGCACGTATGGACAAAACAAATTGCAACCATCAGAAAACGACGATGCCCTCGATTTGACGATGTAGTCAAACAGAAAACAAGATCGGAGCAATTTGCAACTTGGCTGCGTAGAATGTATTTGTCACCGCATGAGATAAACGGCTGATCAGGGTTTCTGCTGCTCAATCCCACGACTTCATTTTGTGACGAAGGCTTATCTCGGTCGACGATCTGCGTTCATCTTTTGTCTGAGAAACCCATTCAGGTGCACACACACAAACACACACACACACACAAACACAGATCACACAGATCAATTCAATGCTTCAAATTTAGACATCTCTTGATTGTAATATAAACAATAACTACTCCTTCCCTACTAAGCTCCTGTTAGTCAGTTTGCATTGGCCGAATGAATTAGAATTTTGTCAACAATATGTCTTTCTCCAAGTGACCCGAACTGATGGGTTTCCGGAGGACCTGGAAGTATCATGGACCTGTTGATTCACAAACACACACCACGTGATTTGCGATTTACTTCACATCAGATTCAAAATAAAAGTTTGCGGTATGTCAGACAAAATGTTCTTTACAGAAACATCATTTTGCTGTCGGATAATATTTCACGTTACACCTCACATGAAGATATTCATCTTACAACAGTAGAAATATTGTCCAATTTTCATGTGTATTCACAACAGAAAAATGACGGCCACTTTGAAACATCTTTCCACGAACAATTTCCAAAAACAGTACTGATTTCTCGATGATGATAGGCTTCCTTCCAATGTTCGAAAGTTGACCTATCGCACTTTCTCCACAATTGATTACGGAGTAGAAGATAAAACACGTGAAGGAGCACACAATAACTGGTGGTATTGTGGCTCCAAGGGTAAAAGCCCGTGCCTAAAGCCTCAAGTAATTCAGTGAGAGAGGACGGTCGATATACTATTACCCGAATAATAATAACATGCAAGTCAAACACTATGGAAGCCCGATGAATGCATTCCAATCCCTCTTGATAATAACACTACTTACAAAAACAGATACAATACACGTCAACCATTCTTCATGTGACTCCATAAATCAGCTCCCGATGTTAGATATTCCCATCAGGATATGGCATTTACAACCCACTCTACTATATAGAAAATCTATTAGATTTGTACAATGAGGAGAAATTAGTAAAGAATAATTGTTTTTCACCAGATCAGATTAGAACATGACACGATGGGTATTTTTCACAAAATAATAGGATATCATCATTCGAAATCAGTCAACCAGTACTCACCAGATTCAACGATCGGCTTATTCGAACCACCGTCAGTACGATCAGATGCACAATCACACGACCGAAATCTTGGCTGTTTCGTACTGGTCCTCGTCTCTTCCTCATCCTCATCCTCACCCTCATCCTGTTCGTCCGTGATCATCTCGTTCGTTGTCAACATCGTTGGGATATTTGTTGTCGAACCTGTGGAGTATAGTATTTCCTTCCTATTTCAATTTCACTTTCATTTGTAATTCATGTGAAATTGTATTGCACAATGATTCAAGTGAATATTTTGTTGAACAACATTTGGTTAAATACAGTATGTCCAATAATATCAATGTCTACCCATTCCACCACGATGGTCCGATAATCTAGAGAAAGGATTTTACGCAATAATTGAAACTCTCGCGAATACTGCTAGTTCCTACCTAGGAACACCGAACAAACATCTCAATGGAGTTTCACTTGGTAATTAGGAAAATTCCAACTGTCTTCCATGTACACGAAGAACCTTGAATGACTACATGACTCCTGGATTATAGACCAATCACAGATAGGATGAGATGGAAAATAATGGGTTTTGCTCAAGTAACCGATATTGATGTGTCCGTTCATTATCCTGTGCACATTTAACCCATGCAGATTCACCGTGCTCATTCAATTTGCAATAATGTGGTACAAAGTGACATATGTCTGTCCAGCAAGTTCCGATTGCTCATTCCACAATTGGGATCACCACTTCAATATGTTCCACAAATGATGTTCTCAATACACAGCATAAACGTGTAGTCTGTTGGTATTTGGGCTTTGATAAGTACGTTGCCCGTTTCAAATAATACTTACAACCAAATCAGTAATTCTGGTATGCGGTTTTAGATGCAGAATACCACTCGTCAGTACCTAGACGAAGTATGTTTTGTACCTTCCACTAACTCTAGCAAGAACTCACATATACCTCAGAATCATCTCAGCTCAATACCGCAAATCAAAGAATATATATGTCACCCTCAAATTCGCCTACTCATTGCACACATTTTTTTGATTCAACTGGTGTTCGCGTTCCTACCCTGAGGCCTGAACAAAGGTGGCAAGACTCATTCCTTATTTATCGATCAACTCAAGCGACCGGCTGTTCTGTCAATCGAGATTCCGTCGTCTCAAGCCTTAGGCTTGGTACCACACCAGTGCTGACTGCCGACTGCCGTTTGCCGACTACCGACCACCGACACGACTTGTCTGTCTGCCAACGCTTGCTTAACACATTCCCTCACAATGCATTTAACCTTATCACGGTACGATCGTGTCTCGATGAGTACCAAACTTCGTTCCAGGTAATGGTTCAGAGATGTTTCCAAATGGTTTGTCTATGATGTGCCGAAAATCTGTTATAATAAGATAATCAAGGGACTAACGCCGAGATAAATACGTTAAACTTAGAGATTCCATGTGCACAACATTTGTCTGTTGACAAACATTGAGAACAGAGTGCATGAAATTTTGTTTGGTTGACCATTCGAACGAAATCAGCTTAATCGAGAGGATTTTGATTTTATTTTAAAACCTCATTTTCTAAGGATCACAAATGAACCACTCTTTCCAGAATCGTGTTCACACTTCAGTTGACCGAATAACTTGTCCTGTATCTTCACGAATTATGTTCACGAATGGGCTATCAGTCCCAATGCCTCAACATTCTCCATCTTCGAATCAGTTCACTGATTTCCCTCATCCATTGCAGTGGCAAGAGGAAGAACTTATCCGAACGACAGTTATTTCATACAACTGCAGAATTTGAGACCAATTCAAGCGCTCCGAGTTCTTTCTCTGTCTTCCGCTATCTCTCCTTCTCTCTGTTGATGTGTGCTCGTCGATGGAAATGCAAAATTAAACATCTGTCCTTCTTTTGAATCAGTTTACAAACCAGTTCACGTTGCAGAAAATCAATCGATCCAAATTTGAAAAACACAAACATTCCTAGATTCGATTCTCACTCTATCATTTGAAACATATCAGATAATTACACTCACCAGATTGTGTGATCGATGAGCTCGAGTCCCTGTCAACACGACCAGATTCACAATCACATGATTGGAATGCACGTTCCCACATACTGGTCTCCTCCATTCCCTCAACCGTCTCGCTCGTTGTGGAAATTGTTGGATAAAGTTCTGTAATGCCAACACATTTCAATTTTCTTCGGTTAGGTTCAATTTCGTTCCCATTTATAATTATCGGAACGGAAAATGGACGCAAAATGAATGAAGTGGAAAAAGTATTGGGTAAAAATTTCCATGTGAATAATATTGTCCTTTATCTCAATCAGCATAGGTAACAAGAAATCGGATTTTACATGATATGACTGATCATGCAGTGTGAACAATCAACTTACCGTGGAAAACAATGGAGGCACAGTACTCCTGTTTCTAAACGATTCATCAGCATTGCAACGCCAACGAACCAAAACAGGGACTCAAACGTTACGTGGAATATCGTGGATCACACACCTCATCAAACGGGCTACTCCACCTCACTCTCACTGTCCTAATGAACTCATTTTGAAGTTCACGAGAACATTTCCCACACAATGATCGACTTCAGTGAGGAAAGACTTCTCTGATAATGAATCGACGAAAGGGATGGAACAGTTGCACAGTGAGTCCATCGTTTTCAATCGTGAGTTGAACGCTCAAACTGCATGATGAACTTCAAGTTTTGAATAATCTTCATCTTTATCTATACCCCACGATGTTCGGTGCGGGAGAGAATGGAACTTAATACAACGTTGGAAACTCGTTATAGTTCCTTGTATGCTTCATGTAGTTGGTATGCAACTGTGATTGTTTGTGTATGGTAATGATGATATTTGTCATTCTGGAATAACTTCAACTCAGAAGGAAAAATGTAGCTATTCATTCCGAAGCATTGTATTCAACATGATAGCGGACATCAAATCGACACAGTGACAGCTTTCAGGCCAGTCCTGACAACTCCCAGGAATCACGCGAAAGGATTACGCAGGCCGTTGCTGATGACAACAGAAGCCATAGCAATTCGACTAGTGAAGCCCGATTTGGGTAGGCAACGCGATCTCGTGCACCAATTGTTGTTGCCGTGGCCGTAACAAGTGGTTTTCTTATGGTTCCCAAGTACAAATTCTCCCCAGCCCCACAACACCTTTTTCAGATACATTTTTCACACTTTTGTTTTTCACACCCGTCTTTTCAAGCCATTTGGTTACATATTTCACACTTATTGTCGTTCACACAACGAACTAGATTCATCAAGTTGAAGCGTGTTGTCGAATTACCGGATTTGCTGCATATTCACTCACTCTCTGCTATCTTTAGCTGCGCATATACTCTCTTTCACCCAGTACAATATATGTCAATGACTGAAGTGATACATCGAAAAGAAATTTCTTCGTGTTACAAGTTTTTTCATGAATCGATGGGCATATGCTATGACATATGCATATAGATAAAAGTACTTTTGCTGTCCAGTACATGTCGTATGTTGTGCACGAAATTTGGAATACAATCAGTTAGCAATTCGCGAGCATTCTGATTTCATTCCTCGCAATCCGGACATTGCAAGATGTTCAGGTGCCCATTCCTGTTCTCCAATGAGATATTCCATTGTTGCCATTCTTTCCTTTTACCACCCTGTAGGTCCACTACCTGTCCATCTTGCACGTTCATACTTTCTAATTCAACGTGCAACAAGATGAGAAAAGCAGTGGTAAGTGGGGATTGCCCTGAAGTTGAACGCTGTACGATGATAATGATGATGATGATGACTGCCCTCCAACGAGGTATTTCATTCTTAAAGCTCCTGTTTATGCCATCATGATTGAGATGTAACTCATGGGAGAGATTTGTGTGTGCGGTCAAATGCATTGTCACCCTTTTACAAAGTCATTGTTTCATAACAAACAGTGACCATCTCCAATAATGTCAGTGAATTGAGCAACCTTGGAGAACCTAAAGCACGTATGGACAAAACAAATTGCAACCATCAGAAAACGACGATGCCCTCGATTTGACGATGTAGTCAAACAGAAAACAAGATCGGAGCAATTTGCAACTTGGCTGCGTAGAATGTATTTGTCACCGCATGAGATAAACGGCTGATCAGGGTTTCTGCTGCTCAATCCCACGACTTCATTTTGTGACGAAGGCTTATCTCGGTCAAGGATCTGCGTTCATCTTTTGTCTGAGAAACCTATTCGGGTGCACACACACAAACACTCACACACACACACACACACACACACACACAGATCACACAGATCAATTCAATGCTTCAAATTTAGACATCTCTTGATTGTAATACAAACAATAACTACTCCTTCCCTACTAAGCTCCTGTTAGTCAGTTTGCATTGGCCGAATGAATTAGAATTTTGTCAACAATATGTCTTTCTCCAAGTGACCCGAACTGATGGGTTTCCGGAGGACCTGGAAGTATCATGGACCTGTTGATTCACAAACACACACCACGTGATTTGCGATTTACTTCACATCAGATTCAAAATAAAAGTTTGCGGTATGTCAGACAAAATGTTCTTTACAGAAACATCATTTTGCTGTCGGATAATATTTCACGTTACACCTCACATGAAGATATTCATCTTACAACAGTAGAAATATTGTCCAATTTTCATGTGTATTCACAACAGAAAAATGACGGCCACTTTGAAACATCTTTCCACGAACAATTTCCAAAAACAGTACTGATTTCTCGATGATGATAGGCTTCCTTCCAATGTTCGAAAGTTGACCTATCGCACTTTCTCAACAATTGATTACGGAGTAGAAGATAAAACACGTGAAGGAGCACACAATAACTGGTGGTATTGTGGCTCCAAGGGTAAAAGCCCGTGCCCAAAGCCTCAAGTAATTCAGTGAGAGAGGACGGTCGATATACTATTACCCGAATAATAATAACATGCAAGTCAAACACTATGGAAGCCCGATGAATGCATTCCAATCCCTCTTGATAATAACACTACTTACAAAAACAGATACAATACACGTCAACCATTCTTCATGTGACTCCATAAATCAGCTCCCGATGTTAGATATTCCCATCAGGATATGGCATTTACAACCCACTCTACTATATAGAAAATCTATTAGATTTGTACAATGAGGAGAAATTAGTAAAGAATAATTGTTTTTCACCAGATCAGATTAGAACATGACACGATGGGTATTTTTCACAAAATAATAGGATATCATCATTCGAAATCAGTCAACCAGTACTCACCAGATTCAACGATCGGCTTATTCGAACCACCGTCAGTACGATCAGATGCACAATCACACGACCGAAATCTTGGCTGTTTCGTACTGGTCCTCGTCTCTTCCTCATCCTCATCCTCACCCTCATCCTGTTCGTCCGTGATCATCTCGTTCGTTGTCAACATCGTTGGGATATTTGTTGTCGAACCTGTGGAGTATAGTATTTCCTTCCTATTTCAATTTCACTTTCATTTGTAATTCATGTGAAATTGTATTGCACAATGATTCAAGTGAATATTTTGTTGAACAACATTTGGTTAAATACAGTATGTCCAATAATATCGATGTCTACCCCTACCACCACGATGGTCCGATAATCTAGAGAAAGGATTTTACGCAATAATTGAAACTCTCGCGAATACTGCTAGTTCCTACCTAGGAACTCCAAACAAACATCTCAATGGAGTTTCACTTGGTAATTAGGAAAACTTCAACTGTCTTCCAACAACCAAATCAGTAATTCTGGTTTTCGGTTTGAGGTGCAGGATACCACTCGTCAGTACCTAGACGAAGTATGTTTTGTACCTTCCACTAACTCTAGCAAGAACTCACATATACCTCAGAATCATCTCAGCTCAATACCGCAAATCAAAGAATATATATGTCACCCTCAAATTATCTTACTCATTGCACACACTGTGTTGATTCGACTAGTGTGCTTGTCCTCAACCTTAGGCCTGAACAAAGCTGACATTACCCATCCCTCATTTATCGATCCACTCAAGCGATCGGCTGTTTTGTCAATCGAGATTCCGTCGTCTCAAGCCTTGGGCTTGGTACCACACCAGCGCCGACTGCTGACTGCCGAATTCGGACTACCGACACGACTTGGCTGTCCGCCAACGCTTGCTTAACACATTCCCTCACAATGCATTTAACCTTATCACGGTACGATCGTGTCTCGATGAGTACCAAACTTCGTTCCAGGTAATGGTTCAGAGATGGGTCCAAATGGTTTGTCTATGATGTGCCGAAAATCTGTTATAATAAGATAATCAAGGGACTAACGCCGAGATAAATACGTTAAACTTAGAGATTTCATGTGCACAACATTTGTCTGTTGACAAACATTGAGAACAGAGTGCATGAAATTTTGTTTGGTTGATCATTCGAACGAAATCATCTTAATCGAGAGGATTTTGATTTTATTGTAAAACCTCATTTTCTAAGGATCACAAATGCAACTCTCTTTCCAGAATCGTGTTCACACTTCAGTTGACCGAATAACTTGTCCTGTATCTTCACGAATTATGTTCACGAATGGGCTATCAATCCCAATGCCTCAACATTCTCCATCTTCGAATCAGTTCACTGGTTTCCCTCATCCCATGCAGTGGCAAGAGGAAGAACTTATCCGAACGACAGTTATTTCATACAACAGTAGAATTGGAGAGCATTTGTTACGTAGCGAATTCTGCCTCTGGCTGTTTTTCACTCTCTCTCAATTTCGCTCCCTATCTCTCTCTATCGCTCCCTCTGTCATTTCCGCTACCTTTGGACGAGTTCTCGTCGATGAAAAGGCAAAATTAAACATCTGTCCATTCTTTGATTCTGTTTACAATTCAGTCCACGTTGCGGAAAATCGATCGATCCAAATGCGAAGAACACAAACATTCCTAGATTCGATTCTCACTCTATCACTTGAAACATATCAGATAATTACACTCACCAGATTGTGTGATCGATGAGCTCGAGTCCCTGTCAACACGACCAGATTCACAATCACATGATTGGAATGCACGTTCCCACATACTGGTCTCCTCCATTCCCTCAACCGTCTCGCTCGTTGTGGAAATTGTTGGATAAAGTTCTGTAATGCCAACACATTTCAATGTTCTTCGGTTAGGTTCAATTTCGTTCCCATTTATAATTATCGGAACGAAAAATGGACGCAGAATGAATGAAGTCGAAAAATTATTGGGTAAAAATTTCCATGTGAATAATATTGTCCTTTATCTCAATCAGCATAGGTAACAAGAAATCGGATTTTACATGATATGACTGATCATGCAGTGTGAACAATCAACCTACAGTCGAAAACAATGAAAGCACAGTACAGCTGGTTCTGTACGATTCATCAGCATTGCAACGCCAACAAACCAAAACACGGACTCAAACGTTACGTGGAATATTGTGGATCACACACCTCATCAAACGGGCTACTCCACCTCACTCTCACTGTCCTAATGAACTCATTTTGAAGTTCACGAGAACATTTCCCACACAATGATCGACTTCAGTGAGGGAAGACTTCTCTGATAATGAATCGACGAAAGGGATGGAACAGTTGCACAGTGAGTCCATCGTTTTCAATCGTGAGTTGAACGCTCAAACTGCGTGATTTATCATGATTCGAACAATCCCCATTTTCATTTGTACCCCGCGACGGTCGAATCAAGAGACAATAGCAGTGCATGATGAATTTCATATTTGGAAAACACAGGTTGGCGAACAAGCTCGTTTTCAGTGATTCCTAATCATGCCAACACAACACAATATATAGGACTAGATGCATAAGGGATACAGTCAACAAAAATCGTGTCAGGGATCATCGTTCACACCTAATGTGGTACAGGATTATCTGGAAACCAGGTGTGAATGGACTAACACGTTCTCAACATGTAAGCTTTCGGACGTTCGTGGACCTGACGTTGGGTGGTGAGTGAGCCAGGGTAGACTGAGTACATGCCCCAATTTCTTCTGAGCACATAAAGGGGGTTGTGGAGGCGAATCGCGACCGCTTCCGCTGTGGCCAAGATGGGGCGGAATGCTTGATCCACGTTCACCATGTGATTAGTTTCAGCTAGGTGTGAAACGACTGCGCTGGTAATTGACCTAATTGTTCCGGTCCTCAACCACGCTGGATGATGCTCACGGATGCGTTCAGACAAGCGTCTGGTCGTGCGGCCGATATACGTTGTTCCACAGGAACAAGTGGAAGAATACACACAAAATGAGGCTGCAGGAACAGGCACATTGTCTTTTATCCGCAAACACACCGCTGGCTTAGAGGTGAACAAAACACGCAGTTTAGCAGCGTAGAATGTTTTGTTGACGACGCTCGCCAATATTATGAAATTATGCCTTTATCAAGAAGATCAACAATAATTCCTCACAATGGCTTCTTGATCTTCGTGCATCATTTTACTTTTGAGGGGATATGCTGTTGTTTTCTTCGTTAATAATTTGATGATTCGTTTCAAGATGCAATGTTCGAGATACACATTGATCAGTTCACTAATTCAAATTTGGACAACTTTTGGTCATAATACAACCAATATTCTCCAATTTACGGCTTCTTTTTCTTTTTCGCTTTCCCTCAGTCGGAAATGCCTCAACAGTGTGTTTGTTTCACCTTCGCCCAATCTAACTAGCACTCCTCGCAACCAGTTTATTTAGAGTCACTTGACTCTATCCACACTCCACTGGATGCCACTTAGTCCACAACAGTGAATTTTGTGCTTGCATCCGCATTGAAACCCCTTACTCACCGATTACATTTTGCACGGCAAATTCAAACCCATTCGATTCTGTTACTCATTACACCATTCTTTGCTCATCCTGATCTTACCAACACCAGTTACTCTTTAACCCGAGAATTCAGCCACGTTATGCTTGTGTGCATTAGCATATTCGCACTCCACAACCAGTTCCAATGCCTCCAGCGACCACAACCGTTCCCCTTCTAATCACCATTCGACAAACTACTCCAATCTCTTCAAATTCAGTTGGTCCTGATTATCTCACCTTAGAAATCTTCTTTCGCGTCGACGCCTTTTTACTCCATTTCTAATTCCTATTCTCTACATGGATAAATTGCACCTCATCCCCTCACACTACATTCATCTTTCTTTCGAGCATCTAGAATCTTAGTTTTCGAAATATTCTCATAGTCTGAACTTAGTAGGCGTGACGTGGCGAACACAGAACTCTGTTTTCGTTACTTCTCCGTAGATTAGTTCAGTGCACATGCAAAGTTTTACCGTTCCTCATAAATATGATCCAGACTGAATACGTAAAAGCACAAACCTGAATATCAAATCTGTTTCCGTTTCGTTTCTGTGGACACATTAGGCATCAGGTTCACCAGTCCTGAGTGTTTATCCCACCATCACGCTGACCCTCGGCCACAAGAGCTATAGTGTCTCAACGATCTGTTTTACGAGCAAATGATTGGTCTGTGTAACCTGATTGCAATCGCCTCGGCTTTGGAGAGGATTCGATGTTTGACATCTTTAAAACCGTTTGCCGACACTTGCGGTAGATATCGCTCAATCGCCCATTCCGCTATAGTGTTTGATCTATATTAATTGCATGAGCCAGTATTGCGCCGATTGCCATCTTATCGATCTTTGGGGCTAACCATATAGAATAGTATTCTTCGATTCGATCAGACAAGCGCCTGATTATTCTTCCCACGTATTTCGCTTCCCAGGAGCAAGAAGCGGAATACACACAACACGAGGTAGAAAAATCAGACAACTTGTCTTTGAGCTTCAGTTGTGTATATGGCTTGGTGTTGAAAGCAATTTGCAACTTGGCTGTGAAGGATGTATTTGTCACCGCATGAGATAAACGGCCGATCAGGGTTTCTGCATCTCCATCCCCCGACTTCATTTTGTGACGAAGGCTTATCTCGGTCGACGATCTGCGTTCATCTTTTGTCTGAGAAACCTATTCGGGTGCACACACACAAACACTCACACACACACAAACACAGATCACACAGATCAATTCAATGCTTCAAATTTAGACATCTCTTGATTGTAATACAAACAATAACTACTCCTTCCCTACTAAGCTCCTGTTAGTCAGTTTGCATTGGCCGAATGAGTTAGAATTGTGTCAAAAATATGCCTGTCTCAAAATGACCCGAAATGATGGGTTCCCGAGGATGACGGAGTATCGTGGACTCGCCGATTCACAACCACACACCACGTGATTCGCGATTTACTTCACATCAGATTCAAAATAAATGTTTGCGGTCTGTCAGACAAAATGTTATTTACAGAAACATCATTTTGCTGTCGGATAATATTTCACGTTACACCTCACATGAATATATTCATCTTACAACAGTAGAAATATTGTCCAATTTTCATGTGTATTCACAACAGAAAAATGACGGCCACTTTGAAACATCTTTCCACGAACAATTTCCAAATACAGTACTGATTTCTCGATGATGATAAGCTTCTTTCCAATGTTCGAAAGTTGACCTATCGCACTTTCTCCACAATTGACTACGGAATAGAAAATAAAACACGTGAAGGAGCACACAATAACTGGTGGTATTGTGGCTCCAAGGGTAAAAGCCCGTGCCCAAAGCCTCAAGTAATTCAGTGAGAGAGGACGGTCGATATACTATTACCCGAATAATAATAACATGCAAGTCAAACACTATGGAAGCCCGATGAATGCATTCCAATCCCTCTTGATAATCACACTACTTACAAAAACAGATACAATACACGTCAACCATTCTTCATGTGACTCCATAAATCAGCTCCCGATGTTAGATATTCCCATCAGGATATGGCATTTACAACCCACTCTACTATATGGAAAATCTATTAGATTTGTACAATGAGGAGAAATTAGTAAAGAATAATTGTTTTTCACCAGATCAGATTAGAACGTGACACGATGGGTATTTTTCATAAAATAATTGGATATCATCATTCGAAATCAGTCAACCAGTACTCACCAGATTCAACGATCGGCTTATTCGAACCACCGTCAGTACGATCAGATTCACAATCACACGACCGAAATCTTGGCTGTTTCGTACTGGTCCTCGTCTCTTCCTCATCCTCATCCTCATCCTCATCCTCATCCTCACCCTCATCCTCATCCTGTTCGTCCGTGATCATCTCGTTCGTTGTCAACATCGTTGGGATATTTGTTGTCGAACCTGTGGAATGTAGTATTTCCTTCCTATTTCAATTTCACTTTCATTTGTAATTCATGTGAAATTGTATTGCACAATGATTCAAGTGAATATTTTGTTGAACAAAATTTGGTTAAATACAGTATGTCCAATAATATCGATGTCTACCCATACCACCACGATGGTCCGATAATCTAGAGGAAGGTTTTTTCGCAATACTTGAAACTCTCGCGAACATTGCTTGTTTCTACCTAGGAACACCAAACAAAAATCTCAATGGAGTTTCACTTGGTAATTAGGAAAACTCCAACTGTCTTCCATATACACGAAAAACCTTGAATGACTACATGACCCATGGATTATAGACCAATCATAGACAGGATGACATGGAAAATAATGGGTTTTGCTCAAGTAACCGATATTGATGTGTCCGTTCATATTCCTGTGTACATTTAACCCATGAAGATTCACCGTGCTCATTCAATTTGCAATAATGTGGTACAAAATGACATCTGTCTGTCCAGCAAGTTCCGATTGCTCATTCCACAATTGGGATCACCACTTCAATATGTTCCACAAATGATGTTCACAACACACAGCATAAACGTGTAGTCTGTTGGTATTTGGGCTTTGATAAGTACGTTGCCCGTTTAAAATAATACTTACAACCAAATCAGTAATTCTGGTATGTGGTTTGAGATGCAGGATACCACTCGTCAGTAGCTAGACCGAGTATAATTTATACCGTCCCACTAACTCTAGCAAGAACTCACATATACCTCAGAATCATCTCAGTTTAATACCGCAAAACAAAGAATATATATGACTCATCCCTCATCTATCGATCAACACAAGCGATCGGCTGTTCTGTCAATCGAGATTCCGTCGTCTCAAGCCTTGGGCTTGGTACCACACCAGTGCTGACTGCCGATTGCCGAATTCGGACTACCGACACGACTTGGCTGTCCACCAACGCTGGCTTTACACCTTTCCTCACAATGCATTTAACCTGATCACCGTACGATTGTGTCCCGTTGAATACCGAACTTCGTTCCAGGTAATGGTTCAGAGATGTGTCCAAATGGTTTGTCTATGATGTGGCGAGAATCCGTTATAATAAGATAAGCAAGGGACTAACGCCGAGATAAATAGGTCAAACTTAGAGATTTCATGTGCACAACATTTGTCTAGTGAAAAACATTGAGAACATAGTGCATGAAATTTTGTTTGGCTGATAATTCGAACGAAATCAGCTTAATCGAGAGGGTTTTGATTTTATTGTAAAACCTCATTTTCTAAGGATCACAAATGCACCTCTCTTTCCAGGATCGCGTTCACACTTCAGTTGACCGAATAACTTGTCCTGTCTCTTCACGAATTATGTTCACGAATGGCCTATCAATCCCAATGCCTCAACATTCTCCATCTTCGAATCAGTTCACTGATTTCCCTCATCCATTGCAGTGGCAAGAGGAAGAACTTGTCCGAACGACAGTTATTTCATACAACTGCAGAATTGGAGAGCACTTCAAGCGTTGCGAGTTCCGCCTCTGTCTCTCGCTATCTCTCTCTCTCACTTGATGTTTTCTCGTCGATGAAAAAGCAAAATTGACCATCTGCCTTTCCTATGATTCAGTTTACAAAGCAGTTCACGTTGCAGAAAATCAATCGACCCAAATGTGAAGAACACAAACATTCCTAGATTCGATTCTCACTCTATCACTTGAAACATATCAGATAATTACACTCACCAGATTGTGTGATCGATGAGCTCGAGTCCCTGTCAACACGACCAGATTCACAATCACATGATTGGAATGCACGTTCCCACATACTGGTCTCCTCCATTCCCTCAACCGTCTCGCTCGTTGTGGAAATTGTTGGATAAAGTTCTGTAATGCCAACACATTTCAATTTTCTTCGGTTAGGTTCAATTTCGTTCCCATTTATAATTATCGGAACGAAAAATGGACGCAGAATGAATGAAGTGGAGAAATTAGTGGGTAAAAATTTCCATATGAATAATATTGTCCTTTATCTCAATCAGCATAGGTAACAAGAAATCGGATTTTACATGATATGACTGATCATGCAGTGTGAACAATCAACTTATCCTTCAAAACAATGGAAGCACAGTACAGCTGGTTCTATACGATTCATCAGCATTGCAACGCCAACGAACCAAAACACGGACTCAAACGTTACGTGGAATATCGTGGATCACACGCCTCATCAAACGGGCTACTCCACCTCACTCTCACTGTCCTAATGAACTCATTTTGAAATTCACGAGAACATTTCCCACCCAATGATCGACTTCAGTGAGGAAAGACTTCTCTGATAATGAATCGTGGAAATGGATGGAATAGTTGCACAGTGAGTCCAACGTTTTCAATGGTGAGTTGAACACTCACACTGCATGATGAACTTCAAGTTTTGAATAATCTTCATCTTTATCTATACCCCACGATGTTCGGTGCGGGAGAGAATGGAACTTAATACAACGTTGGAAACTCGTTATAGTTCCTTGTATGCTTCATGTAGTTGGTATGCAACTGTGATTGTTTGTGTATGGTAATGATGATATTTGTCATTCTGGAATAACTTCAACTCAGAAGGAAAAATGTAGCTATTCATTCCGAAGCATTGTATTCAACATGATAGCGGACATCAAATCGACACAGTGACAGCTTTCAGGCAAGTCCTGACAACTCCCAGGAATCACGCGAAAGGATTACGCAGGCCGTTGCTGATGACAACAGAAGCCATAGCAATTCGACTATTGAAGCCCGATTTGGGTAGGCAACGCAATCTCGTGCACCAATTGTTGTTGCCGTGGCCGTAACAAGTGATTTTCTTATGGTTCCAAAGTACAAATTCTCCCCAGCCCCATACCACCTTTTTCAGATACATTTTTCACACTTTTGTTTTTCACACCCGTCTTTTCAAGCCATTTGGTTACATATTTCACACTTATTGTCGTTCACACAACGAACTAGATTCATCAAGTTGAAGCGTGTTGTCGAATTACCGGATTTGCTGCATATTCACTCACTCTCTGCTATCTTTAGCTGCGCATATACTCTCTTTCACCCAGTACAATATATGTCAATGACTGAAGTGATACATCGAAAAGAAATTTCTTCGTGTTACAAGTTTTTTCATGAATCGATGGGCATATGCTATGACATATGCATATAGATAAAAGTACTTTTGCTGTCCAGTACATGTCGTATGTTGTGCACGAAATTTGGAATACAATCAGTTAGCAATTCGCGAGCATTCTGATTTCATTCCTCGCAATCCGGACATTGCAAGATGTTCAGGTGCCCATTCCTGTTCTCCAATGAGATATTCCATTGTTGCCATTCTTTCCTTTTACCACCCTGTAGGTCCACTACCTGTCCATCTTGCACGTTCATACTTTCTAATTCAACGTGCAACAAGATGAGAAAAGCAGTGATAAGTGGGGATTGCCCTGAAGTTGAACGCTGTACGATGATAATGATGATGATGATGATGACTGCCCTCCAACGAGGTATTTCATTCTTAAAGCTCCTGTTTATGCCATCATGATTGAGATGTAACTCATGGGAGAGATTTGTGTGTGCGGTCAAATGCATTGTCACCCTTTTACAAAGTCATTGTTTCATAACATACAGTGACCATCTCCAATAATGTCAGTGAATTGAGCAACCTTAGAGAACTCAAAGCACGTATGGACAAAACAAATTGCAACCATCAGAAAACGACGATGCCCTCGATTTGACGATGTAGTCAAACGGAAAACAAGATCGGAGCAATTTGCAACTTGGCTGCGTAGAATGTATTTGTCACCGCATGAAATAAACGGCTGATCAGGGTTTCTGCTGCTCAATCCCACGACTTCATTTTGTGACGAAGGCTTATCTCGGTCGACGATCTGCGTTCATCTTTTGTCTGAGAAACCTATCCAGGTGCACACACACAAACACACACACACACAAACACAGATCACACAGATCAATTCAATGCTTCAAATTTAGACATCTCTTGATTGTAATACAAACAATAACTACTCCTTCCCTACTAAGCTCCTGTTAGTCAGTTTGCATTGTCCGAATGAACTAGAATTGTGTCAAAAATATGCCTGTCTCAAAATGACCCGAAATGATGGGTTCCCGAGGATGACGGAGTATCGTGGACTCGCCGATTCACAACCACACACCACGTGATTCGCGATTTACTTCACATCAGATTCAAAATAAATGTTTGCGGTCTGTCAGACAAAATGTTATTTACAGAAACATCATTTTGCTGTCGGATAATATTTCACGTTACACCTCACATGAATATATTCATCTTACAACAGTAGAAATATTGTCCAATTTTCATGTGTATTCACAACAGAAAAATGACGGCCACTTTGAAACATCTTTCCACGAACAATTTCCAAATACAGTACTGATTTCTCGATGATGATAGGCTTCTTTCCAATGTTCGAAAGTTGACCTATCGCACTTTCTCCACAATTGACTACGGAATAGAAAATAAAACACGTGAAGGAGCACACAATAACTGGTGGTATTGTGGCTCCAAGGGTAAAAGCCCGTGCCCAAAGCCTCAAGTAATTCAGTGAGAGAGGACGGTCGATATACTATTACCCGAATAATAATAACATGCAAGTCAAACACTATGGAAGCCCGATGAATGCATTCCAATCCCTCTTGATAATCACACTACTTACAAAAACAGATACAATACACGTCAACCATTCTTCATGTGACTCCATAAATCAGCTCCCGATGTTAGATATTCCCATCAGGATATGGCATTTACAACCCACTCTACTATATGGAAAATCTATTAGATTTGTACAATGAGGAGAAATTAGTAAAGAATAATTGTTTTTCACCAGATCAGATTAGAACGTGACACGGTGGGTATTTTTCATAAAATAATTGGATATCATCATTCGAAATCAGTCAACCAGTACTCACCAGATTCAACGATCGGCTTATTCGAACCACCGTCAGTACGATCAGATTCACAATCACACGACCGAAATCTTGGCTGTTTCGTACTGGTCCTCGTCTCTTCCTCGTCCTCATCCTCATCCTGTTCGTCCGTGATCATCTCGTTCGTTGTCAACATCGTTGGGATATTTGTTGTCGAACCTGTGGAGTATAGTATTTCCTTCCTATTTCAATTTCACTTTCATTTGTAATTCATGTGAAATTGTATTGCACAATGATTCAAGTGAATATTTTGTTGAACAACATTTGGTTAAATACAGTATGTCCAATAATATCGATGTCTACCCATTCCACCACGATGGTCCGATAATCCAGAGGAAGGATTTTACGCAATACTTGAAACTCTCGCGAACATTGCTTGTTTCTACCTAGGAACACCAAACAAACATCTCAATGGAGTTTCACTTGGTAATTAGGAAAACTTCAACTGTCTTCCAACAACCAAATCAGTAATTCTGGTTTTCGGTTTGAGGTGCAGGATACCACTCGTCAGTACCTAGACGAAGTATGTTTTGTACCTTCCACTAACTCTAGCAAGAACTCACATATACCTCAGAATCATTTCAGCTCAATACCGCAAATCAAAGAATATATATGTCACCCTCAAATTATCCTACTCATTGCACACACTGCGTTGATTCGACTGGTGTGCTTGTCATCAACCTTAGGCCTGAACAAAGCTGACATTACCCATCCCTCATTTATCGATCAACTCCAGCGATCGGCTGTTTTGTCAATCGAGATTCCGTCGTCTCAAGCCTTGGGCTTGGTACCACACCAGCGCCGACTGCTGACTGCCGAATTCGGACTACCGACACGACTTGGCTGTCCGCCAACGCTTGCTTAACACATTCCCTCACAATGCATTTAACCTTATCACGGTACGATCGTGTCTCGATGAGTACCAAACTTCGTTCCAGGTAATGGTTCAGAGATGTGTCCAAATGGTTTGTCTATGATGTGGCGAGAATCTGTTATAATAAGATAATCAAAGGACTAACGCCGAGATAAATACGTCAAATGTAGAGATTTCATGTGCACAACATTTGTCTGTTGACAAACATTGAGAACAGAGTGCAAGAAATGTTGTTCGGTTGATCAATCGAACGAAATCAGCTTAATCGACGGTTTTGATTTTATTGTAAAACCTCATTTCCTAAGGATCACAAATGCACCTCTCTTTCCAGGATCGCGTTTACACTTCAGTTGACCGAATAACTTGTCCTGTCTCTTCACGAATTATGTTCACGAATGGGCTATCAATCCCAATGCCTCAACATTCTCCATCTTCGAATCAGTTCACTGATTTCTCTCATCCATTGTTTAATAATTTCTTCGCTGAAGTGAATTGCAGTGGCAAGAGGAAGAACTTATCCGAAAGACAGTTATTTCATACAACAGTAGAATTGGAGAGCATTTGTTACGTAGCGAATTCTGCCTCTGGCTGTTTTTCACTCTCTCTCAATTTCTCTCCCTATCTCTCTCTATCTCTCCCTCTGTCACTTCCGCTCTCTTTTGACGTGTTCTCCTCAATGAAAATGCAAAATTAAACATCTGTCCATTCTTTGATTCTGTTTACAATTCAGTCCACGTTACAGAAAATCGATCGATCCAAATGCGAAGATCACAAACATTCCTAGATTCGATTCTCACTCTATCACTTGAAACATATCAGATAATTACACTCACCAGATTGTGTGATCGATGAGCTCGAATCCCTGTCTACACGACCAGATTCACAATCACATGATTGGAATGCACGTTCCCTCGAATTAATCTCCTCCATTCCCTCAACCGTCTCGCTCGTTGTGGAAATTGTTGGATAAAGTTCTGTAATGCCAACACATTTCAATTTTCTTCGGTTAGGTTCAATTTCGTTCCCATTTATAATTATCGGAACGAAAAATGGACGCAGAATGAATGAAGTCGAAAAATTATTGGGTAAAAATTTCCATGTGAATAATATTGTCCTTTATCTCAATCAGCATAGGTAACAAGAAATCGGATTTTACATGATATGACTGATCATGCAGTGTGAACAATCAACCTACAGTCGAAAACAATGAAAGCACAGTACAGCTGGTTCTATACGATTCATCAGCATTGCAACGCCAACAAACCAAAACACGGACTCAAACGTTACGTGGAATATTGTGGATCACACACCTCATCAAACGGGCTACTCCACCTCACTCTCACTGTCCTAATGAACTTATTTTGAAATTCACGAGAACATTTCCCACCCAATGATCGACTTCAGTGAGGAAAGACTTCAGTGATAATGATTCGTGGAAAGGGATGGAACAGTTGCACAGTGAGTCCATCGTTTTCAATCGTGAGTTGAACGCTCAAACTGCGTGATTTATCATGATTCGAACAATCCCCATTTTCATTTGTACCCCGCGACGGTCGAATCAAGAGACAATAGCAGTGCATGATGAAGTTCATATTTGGAAAACACAGGTTGGCGAACAAGCTCGTTTTCGGTGATTCCTAATCATGCCAACACAACACAATATATAGGACTAGATGCATAAGGGATACAGTCAACAAAAATCGTGTCAGGGATCATCGTTCACACCTAATGTGGTACAGGATTATCTGGAAACCAGGTGTGAATGGACTAACACGTTCTCAACATGTAAGCTTTCGGACGTTCGTGGACCTGACGTTGGGTGGTGAGTGAGCCAGGGTAGACTGAGTACATGCCCCAATTTCTTCTGAGCACATAAAGGGGGTTGTGGAGGCGAATCGCGACCGCTTCCGCTGTGGCCAAGATGGGGCGGAATGCTTGATCCACGTTCACCATGTGATTAGTTTCAGCTAGGTGTGAAACGACTGCGCTGGTAATTGACCTAATTGTTCCGGTCCTCAACCACGCTGGATGATGCTCACGGATGCGTTCAGACAAGCGTCTGGTCGTGCGGCCGATATACGTTGTTCCACAGGAACAAGTGGAAGAATACACACAAAATGAGGCTGCAGGAACAGGCACATTGTCTTTTATCCGCAAACACACCGCTGGCTTAGAGGTGAACAAAACACGCAGTTTAGCAGCGTAGAATGTTTTGTTGACGACGCTCGCCAATATTATGAAATTATGCCTTTATCAAGAAGATCAACAATAATTCCTCACAATGGCTTCTTGATCTTCGTGCATCATTTTACTTTTGAGGGGATATGCTGTTGTTTTCTTCGTTAATAATTTGATGATTCGTTTCAAGATGCAATGTTCGAGATACACATTGATCAGTTCACTAATTCAAATTTGGACAACTTTTGGTCATAATACAACCAATATTCTCCAATTTACGGCTTCTTTTTCTTTTTCGCTTTCCCTCAGTCGGAAATGCCTCAACAGTGTGTTTGTTTCACCTTCGCCCAATCTAACTAGCACTCCTCGCAACCAGTTTATTTAGAGTCACTTGACTCTATCCACACTCCACTGGATGCCACTTAGTCCACAACAGTGAATTTTGTGCTTGCATCCGCATTGAAACCCCTTACTCACCGATTACATTTTGCACGGCAAATTCAAACCCATTCGATTCTGTTACTCATTACACCATTCTTTGCTCATCCTGATCTTACCAACACCAGTTACTCTTTAACCCGAGAATTCAGCCACGTTATGCTTGTGTGCATTAGCATATTCGCACTCCACAACCAGTTCCAATGCCTCCAGCGACCACAACCGTTCCCCTTCTAATCACCATTCGACAAACTACTCCAATCTCTTCAAATTCAGTTGGTCCTGATTATCTCACCTTAGAAATCTTCTTTCGCGTCGACGCCTTTTTACTCCATTTCTAATTCCTATTCTCTACATGGATAAATTGCACCTCATCCCCTCACACTACATTCATCTTTCTTTCGAGCATCTAGAATCTTAGTTTTCGAAATATTCTCATAGTCTGAACTTAGTAGGCGTGACGTGGCGAACACAGAACTCTGTTTTCGTTACTTCTCCGTAGATTAGTTCAGTGCACATGCAAAGTTTTACCGTTCCTCATAAATATGATCCAGACTGAATACGTAAAAGCACAAACCTGAATATCAAATCTGTTTCCGTTTCGTTTCTGTGGACACATTAGGCATCAGGTTCACCAGTCCTGAGTGTTTATCCCACCATCACGCTGACCCTCGGCCACAAGAGCTATAGTGTCTCAACGATCTGTTTTACGAGCAAATGATTGGTCTGTGTAACCTGATTGCAATCGCCTCGGCTTTGGAGAGGATTCGATGTTTGACATCTTTAAAACCGTTTGCCGACACTTGCGGTAGATATCGCTCAATCGCCCATTCCGCTATAGTGTTTGATCTATATTAATTGCATGAGCCAGTATTGCGCCGATTGCCATCTTATCGATCTTTGGGGCTAACCATATAGAATAGTATTCTTCGATTCGATCAGACAAGCGCCTGATTATTCTTCCCACGTATTTCGCTTCCCAGGAGCAAGAAGCGGAATACACACAACACGAGGTAGAAAAATCAGACAACTTGTCTTTGAGCTTCAGTTGTGTATATGGCTTGGTGTTGAAAGCAATTTGCAACTTGGCTGTGAAGGATGTATTTGTCACCGCATGAGATAAACGGCCGATCAGGGTTTCTGCATCTCCATCCCCCGACTTCATTTTGTGACGAAGGCTTATCTCGGTCGACGATCTGCGTTCATCTTTTGTCTGAGAAACCTATTCGGGTGCACACACACAAACACTCACACACACACAAACACAGATCACACAGATCAATTCAATGCTTCAAATTTAGACATCTCTTGATTGTAATACAAACAATAACTACTCCTTCCCTACTAAGCTCCTGTTAGTCAGTTTGCATTGGCCGAATGAACTAGAATTGTGTCAAAAATATGCCTGTCTCAAAATGACCCGAAATGATGGGTTCCCGAGGATGACGGAGTATCGTGGACTCGCCGATTCACAACCACACACCACGTGATTCGCGATTTACTTCACATCAGATTCAAAATAAATGTTTGCGGTCTGTCAGACAAAATGTTATTTACAGAAACATCATTTTGCTGTCGGATAATATTTCACGTTACACCTCACATGAATATATTCATCTTACAACAGTAGAAATATTGTCCAATTTTCATGTGTATTCACAACAGAAAAATGACGGCCACTTTGAAACATCTTTCCACGAACAATTTCCAAATACAGTACTGATTTCTCGATGATGATAAGCTTCTTTCCAATGTTCGAAAGTTGACCTATCGCACTTTCTCCACAATTGACTACGGAATAGAAAATAAAACACGTGAAGGAGCACACAATACCTGGTGGTATTGTGGCTCCAAGGGTAAAAGCCCGTGCCCAAAGCCTCAAGTAATTCAGTGAGAGAGGACGGTCGATATACTATTACCCGAATAATAATAACATGCAAGTCAAACACTATGGAAGCCCGATGAATGCATTCCAATCCCTCTTGATAATCACACTACTTACAAAAACAGATACAATACACGTCAACCATTCTTCATGTGACTCCATAAATCAGCTCCCGATGTTAGATATTCCCATCAGGATATGGCATTTACAACCCACTCTACTATATGGAAAATCTATTAGATTTGTACAATGAGGAGAAATTAGTAAAGAATAATTGTTTTTCACCAGATCAGATTAGAACGTGACACGATGGGTATTTTTCATAAAATAATTGGATATCATCATTCGAAATCAGTCAACCAGTACTCACCAGATTCAACGATCGGCTTATTCGAACCACCGTCAGTACGATCAGATTCACAATCACACGACCGAAATCTTGGCTGTTTCGTACTGGTCCTCGTCTCTTCCTCATCCTCATCCTCATCCTCATCCTCATCCTCACCCTCATCCTCATCCTGTTCGTCCGTGATCATCTCGTTCGTTGTCAACATCGTTGGGATATTTGTTGTCGAACCTGTGGAATGTAGTATTTCCTTCCTATTTCAATTTCACTTTCATTTGTAATTCATGTGAAATTGTATTGCACAATGATTCAAGTGAATATTTTGTTGAACAAAATTTGGTTAAATACAGTATGTCCAATAATATCGATGTCTACCCATACCACCACGATGGTCCGATAATCTAGAGGAAGGTTTTTTCGCAATACTTGAAACTCTCGCGAACATTGCTTGTTTCTACCTAGGAACACCAAACAAAAATCTCAATGGAGTTTCACTTGGTAATTAGGAAAACTCCAACTGTCTTCCATATACACGAAAAACCTTGAATGACTACATGACCCATGGATTATAGACCAATCATAGACAGGATGACATGGAAAATAATGGGTTTTGCTCAAGTAACCGATATTGATGTGTCCGTTCATATTCCTGTGTACATTTAACCCATGAAGATTCACCGTGCTCATTCAATTTGCAATAATGTGGTACAAAATGACATCTGTCTGTCCAGCAAGTTCCGATTGCTCATTCCACAATTGGGATCACCACTTCAATATGTTCCACAAATGATGTTCACAACACACAGCATAAACGTGTAGTCTGTTGGTATTTGGGCTTTGATAAGTACGTTGCCCGTTTAAAATAATACTTACAACCAAATCAGTAATTCTGGTATGTGGTTTGAGATGCAGGATACCACTCGTCAGTAGGTAGACCGAGTATAATTTATACCGTCCCACTAACTCTAGCAAGAACTCACATATACCTCAGAATCATCTCAGTTTAATACCGCAAAACAAAGAATATATATGTCACCCTCAAATTCGCCTACTCATTGCACACATTGTCTTGATTCGACTGGTGTGCTTGTCATCAACCTTAGGCCTGAACAAAGCTGACATTACCCATCCCTCATTTATCGATCAACACAAGCGATCGGCTGTTTTGTCAATCGAGATTCCGTCGTCTCAAGCCTTGGGCTTGGTACCACACCAGTGCTGACTGCCGACTGCCGTTTGCCGACTACCGACCACCGACACGACTTGGCTGTCCGCCAACGCTGGCTTTACACCTTTCCTCACAATGCATTTAACCTGATCACCGTACGATTGTGTCCCGTTGAATACCGAACTTCGTTCCAGGTAATGGTTCAGAGATGTGTCCAAATGGTTTGTCTATGATGTGGCGAGAATCCGTTATAATAAGATAAGCAAGGGACTAACGCCGAGATAAATAGGTCAAACTTAGAGATTTCATGTGCACAACATTTGTCTAGTGAAAAACATTGAGAACATAGTGCATGAAATTTTGTTTGGCTGATAATTCGAACGAAATCAGCTTAATCGAGAGGGTTTTGATTTTATTGTAAAACCTCATTTTCTAAGAATCACAAATGCACCTCTCTTTCCAGGATCGCGTTCACACTTCAGTTGACCGAACAACTTGTCCTGTCTTTTCACGAATTATGTTCACGAATGGCCTATCAATCCCAATGCCTCAACATTCTCCATCTTCGAATCAGTTCACTGATTTCTCTCATCCATTGCAGTGGCAAGAGGAAGAACTTATCCGAACGACAGTTATTTTCATACAACTGCAGAATTGGAGAGAACGTCAAGCGCACCGAGTTCTGTTTCTGCCTCTCTCTCTCTCTCGCTCTCTCTCTCTCTTCATGTGTTCTCATCCATGAAAATGACAAATTTACCATCCGTCCTTCCTTTGATTCAGTTTACAAAGCAGTTCACGTTGCAGAAAATCAATCAACCCAAATTTGAAGAACACAAACATTCCTAGGTATCGATTCTCACATCTATCATTTGAAACATATCAGATAATTACACTCACCAGATTGTGTGATCGATGAGCTCGAGTCCCTGTCAACACGACCAGATTCACAATCACATGATTGGAATGCACGTTCTCTCGAATTAATCTCCTCCATTCCCTCAACCGTCTCGCTCGTTGTGGAAATTGTTGGATAAAATTCTGTAATGCCAACACATTTCAATTTTCTTCGGTTAGCTTCAATTTTGTTCCCATTTATAATTATCGGAACGAAAAATGGACGCAGAATGAATGAAGTGGAGAAATTAGTGGGTAAAAATTTCCATATGAATAATATTGTCCTTTATCTCAATCAGCATAGGTAACAAGAAATCCGATTTTACATGATATGACTGATCATGCAGTGTGAACAATCAACTTATCCTTCAAAACAATGGAAGCACAGTACAGCTGGTTCTATACGATTCATCAGCATTGCAACGCCAACGAACCAAAACAGGGACTCAAACGTTACGTGGAATATCGTGGATCACACGCCTCATCAAACGGGCTACTCCACCTCACTCTCACTGTCCTAATGAACTCATTTTGAAATTCACGAGAACATTTCCCACCCAATGATCGACTTTCGTGATGAAAGACTTCTCTGCTAATGATTCGACGAAAGGGATGGAACAGTTGCACAGTGAGTCCAACGTTTTCAATGGTGAGTTGAACACTCACACTGCATGATGAACTTCAAGTTTTGAATAATCTTCATCTTTATCTATACCCCACGATGTTCGGTGCGGGAGAGAATGGAACTTAATACAACGTTGGAAACTCGTTATAGTTCCTTGTATGCTTCATGTAGTTGGTATGCAACTGTGATTGTTTGTGTATGGTAATGATGATATTTGTCATTCTGGAATAACTTCAACCCAGAAGGAAAAATGTAGCTATTCATTCCGAAGCATTGTTTTCATCATGATAGCGGACATCAAATCGACACAGTGACAGCTTTCAGGCCAGTCCTGACAACTCCCAGGAATCACGCGAAAGGATTACGCAGGCCGTTGCTGATGACAACAGAAGCCATAGCAATTCGACTATTGAAGCCCGATTTGGGTAGGCAACGCAATCTCGTGCACCAATTGTTGTTGCCGTGGCCGTAACAAGTGATTTTCTTATGGTTCCAAAGTACAAATTCTCCCCAGCCCCATACCATCTTTTTCAGATACATTTTTCACACTTTTGTTTTTCACACCTGTCTTTTCAAGCCATTTGGTTACACATTTCACACTTATTGTCGTTCACACAACGAACTGGATTCATCAAGTTGAAGCGTGTTGTCGAATTACCGGATTTGCTGCATATTTACTCACTCTCTGCTATCTTTAGCTGCGCATATACTCTCTTTCACCCAGTACAATATATGTCAATGACTGAAGTGATACATCGAAAAGAAATTTCTTCGTGTTACAAGTTTTTTCATGAATCGATGGGCATATGCTATGACATATGCATATAGATAAAAGTACTTTTGCTGTCCAGTACATGTCGTATGTTGTGCACGAAATTTGGAATACAATCAGTTAGCAATTCGCGAGCATTCTGATTTCATTCCTCGCAATCCGGACATTGCAAGATGTTCAGGTGCCCATTCCTGTTCTCCAATGAGATATTCCATTGTTGCCATTCTTTCCTTTTACCACCCTGTAGGTCCACTACCTGTCCATCTTGCACGTTCATACTTTCTAATTCAACGTGCAACAAGATGAGAAAAGCAGCGGTAAGTGGGGATTGCCCTGAAGTTGAACGCTGTACGATGATAATGATGATGATGATGATGACTGCCCTCCAACGAGGTATTTCATTCTTAAAGCTCCTGTTTATGCCATCATGATTGAGATGTAACTCATGGGAGAGATTTGTGTGTGCGGTCAAATGCATTGTCACCCTTTTACAAAGTCATTGTTTCATAACAAACAGTGACCATCTCCAATAATGTCAGTGAATTGAGCAACCTTAGAGAACCCAAAGCACGTATGGACAAAACAAATTGCAACCATCAGAAAACGACGATGCCCTCGATTTGACGATGTAGTCAAACAGAAAACAAGATCGGAGCAATTTGCAACTTGGCTGCGTAGAATGTATTTGTCACCGCATGAGATAAACGGCTGATCAGGGTTTCTGCTGCTCAATCCCACGACTTCATTTTGTGACGAAGGCTTATCTCGGTCGAGGATCTGCGTTCATCTTTTGTCTGAGAAACCTATCCAGGTGCACACACACAAACATACACACACACAAACACAGATCACACAGATCAATTCAATGCTTCAAATTTAGACATCTCTTGATTGTAATACAAACAATAACTACTCCTTCCCTACTAAGCTCCTGTTAGTCAGTTTGCATTGTCCGAATGAACTAGAATTTTGTCAACAATATGTCTTTCTCCAAGTGACCCGAACTGATGGGTTTCCGGAGGACCTGGAAGTATCATGGACCTGTTGATTCACGACCACACACCACGTGATTCGCGATTTACTTCACATCAGATTCAAAATAAATGTTTGCGGTCTGTCAGACAAAATGTTCTTTGCAGAAACATCATTTTGCTGTCGGATAATATTTCACGTTACACCTCACATGAATATATTCATCTTACAACAGTAGAAATATTGTCCAATTTTCATGTGTATTCACAACAGAAAAATGACGGCCACTTTGAAACATCTTTCCACGAACAATTTCCAAATACAGTACTGATTTCTCGATGATGATAAGCTTCTTTCCAATGTTCGAAAGTTGACCTATCGCACTTTCTCCACAATTGACTACGGAATAGAAAATAAAACACGTGAAGGAGCACACAATACCTGGTGGTATTGTGGCTCCAAGGGTAAAAGCCCGTGCCCAAAGCCTCAAGTAATTCAGTGAGAGAGGACGGTCGATATACTATTACCCGAATAATAATAACATGCAAGTCAAACACTATGGAAGCCCGATGAATGCATTCCAATCCCTCTTGATAATCACACTACTTACAAAAACAGATACAATACACGTCAACCATTCTTCATGTGACTCCATAAATCAGCTCCCGATGTTAGATATTCCCATCAGGATATGGCATTTACAACCCACTCTACTATATGGAAAATCTATTAGATTTGTACAATGAGGAGAAATTAGTAAAGATTAATTGTTTTTCACCAGATCAGATTAGAACGTGACACGGTGGGTATTTTTCATAAAATAATAGGATATCATCATTCGAAATCAGTCAACCAGTACTCACCAGATTCAACGATCGGCTTATTCGAACCACCGTCAGTACGATCAGATTCACAATCACACGACCGAAATCTTGGCTGTTTCGTACTGGTCCTCGTCTCTTCCTCATCCTCATCCTCATCCTCATCCTCATCCTCATTCTGTTCGTCCGTGATCATCTCGTTCGTTGTCAACATCGTTGGGATATTTGTTGTCGAACCTGTGGAATGTAGTATTTCCTTCCTATTTCAATTTCACTTTCATTTGTAATTCATGTGAAATTGTATTGCACAATGATTCAAGTGAATATTTTGTTGAACAAAATTTGGTTAAATACAGTATGTCCAATAATATCGATGTCTACCCATTCCACCACAATGGTCCGATAATCTAGAGGAAGGATTTTACGCAATAATTGAAACTCTCGCGAATACTGCTAGTTCCTACCTAGGAACACCAAACAAACATCTCAATGGAGTTTCACTTGGTAATTAGGAAAACTTCAACTGTCTTCCAACAACCAAATCAGTAATTCTGGTTTTCGGTTTGAGGTGCAGGATACCACTCGTCAGTAACTAGACGAAGTATGTTTTGTACCTTCCACTAACTCTAGCAAGAACTCACATATACCTCAGAATCATTTCAGCTCAATACTGCAAATCAAAGAACATATATGTCAGCCTCAAATTCGCCTACCCATTGCACACATTGTCTTGATTCAACTGGTGTTCGCGTTCCTACCCTGAGGCCTGAACAAAGCTGACATTACCCATCCCTCATTTATCGATCAACACAAGCGATCGGCTGTTTTGTCAATCGAGATTCCGTCGTCTCAAGCCTTGGGCTTGGTACCACACCAGTGCTGACTGCCGACTGCCGTTTGCCGACTACCGACCACCGACACGACTTGGCTGTCTGCCAACGCTTGCTTAACACATTCCCTCACAATGCATTTAACCTTATCACGGTACGATCGTGTCCCGTTGAATACCGAACTTCGTTCCGGGTATGGTTCAGAGATGTGTCCAAATGGTTTGTCTATGATGTGGCGAAAATCTGTTATAATAAGATAATCAAAGGACTAACGCCGAGATAAATAGGTCAAACTTAGAGATTTCATGTGCACAACATTTGTCTGTTGACAAACATTGAGAACAGAGTGCATGAAATTTTGTTTGGTTGATCATTCGAACGAAATCAGCTTAATCGACGGTTTTGATTTTATTGTAAAACCTCATTTTCTAAGGATCACAAATGCACCTCTCTTTCCAGGATCGCGTTCACACTTCAGTTGACCGAACAACTTGTCCTGTCTCTTCACGAATTATGTTCACGAATGGGCTATCAATCCCAATGCCTCAACATTCTCCATCTTCGAATCAGTTCACTGATTTCCCCCATCCATTGTTTAATAATTTCTTCGCTGAAGTGAATTGCAGTGGCAAGAGGAAGAACTTATCCGAAAGACAGTTATTTCATACAACAGTAGAATTGGAGAGCATTTGTTACGTAGGGAATTCTGCCTCTGGCTGTCTCTCACGCTCTCTCTCTCTCTCTCTCTCTCTCGCAATATCTCTCCCTGGCTCTCTCTATCTCTCTTTCTGTCACTTCCGCTCTCTCTTGACGTGTTCTCGTCGATGAAATTGCAAAATTAAACATCTGTCCTTCTTTTGAATCAGTTTACAAACCAGTTCACGTTGCAGAAAATCAATCGATCCAAATTTGAAAAACACAAACATTCCTAGATTTGATTCTCACTCTATCACTTGAAACATATCAGATAATTACACTCACCAGATTGTGTGATCGATGAGCTCGAGTCCCTGTCAACACGACCAGATTCACAATCACATGATTGGAATGCACGTTCCCTCGAATTAATCTCCTCCATTCCCTCAACCGTCTCGCTCGTTGTGGAAATTGTTGGATAAATTTCTGTAATGCCAACACATTTCAATTTTCTTCGGTTAGGTTCAATTTTGTTCCCATTTATAATTATCGGAACGGAAAATGGACGCAAAATGAATGAAGTGGGGAAATTAGTGGGTAAAAATTTCCATATGAATAATATTGTCCTTTATCTCAATCAGCATAGGTAGCAAGAAATCGGATTTTACATGATATGACTGATCATGCAGTGTGAACAATCAACCTACAGTCGAAAACCATGAAAGCACAGTACAGCTGGTTCTATACGATTCATCAGCATTGCAACGCCAACAAACCAAAACACGGACTCAAACGTTACGTGGAATATCGTGGATCACACACCTCATCAAACGGGCTACTCCACCTCACTCTCACTGTCCTAATGAACTCATTTTGAAATTCACGAGAACATTTCCCACCCAATGATCGACTTTCGTGATGAAAGACTTCTCTGCTAATGATTCGACGAAAAATATGGAACAGTTGCACAGTGAGTCCAACGTTTCAATCGTGAGTTGAACGCTGAAACTGCATGATTTTTGGTCATAATACAACCAATATTCTCCAATTTACGGCTTCTTTTTCTTTTTCGCTTTCCCTCAGTCGGAAATGCCTCAACGGTGTGTTTGTTTCACCTTCTCTCAATCTAAATTGCACTCCTCGCAACCAGTTTATTTAGTGTCACTTGACTCTATCCACACTCCACCGGATGCCACCTAGTCCACAACAGTGAATTTTGTGCTTGCATCCGCATTGAAACCCCTTACTCACCGATTACATTTTGCACGGCAAATTCAAACCCATTCGATTCTGTTACTCATTACACCATTCTTTGCTCATCCTGATCTTACCAACACCAGTTACTCTTTAACCCGAGAATTCAGCCACGTTATGCTTGTGTGCATTAGCATATTCGCACTCCACAACCAGTTCCAATGCCTCCAGCGACCACAACCGTTCCCCTTCTAATCACCATTCGACAAACTACTCCAATCTCTTCAAATTCAGTTGGTCCTGATTATCTCACCTTAGAAATCTTCTTTCGCGTCGACGCCTTTTTACTCCATTTCTAATTCCTATTCTCTACATGGATAAATTGCACCTCATCCCCTCACACTACATTCATCTTTCTTTCGAGCATCTAGAATCTTAGTTTTCGAAATATTCTCATAGTCTGAACTTAGTAGGCGTGACGTGGCGAATACAGATCTCTGTTTTCGTCACTTCTCCGTAGGTTAGTTCAGTGCACATGCAAAGTTGTACCGTTCCTCATATGTATGGCTTGGTGCTGAAAGCAATTTGCAACTTGGCTGCGTAGAATGTATTTGTCACCGCATGAGATAAACGGCCGATCACGGTTTCTGCAGCTCCATCCCACGACTTCATTTTGTGACGAAGGCTTATCTCGGTCAGGGATCTGCTTACATCTTTCGTCTGAGAAACCTATTCGGGTGCACACACACAAACACAGATCACACAGATCAATTCAATGCTTCAAATTTAAACATCTCTTGATTGTAATACAAACAATAACTACTCCTTCGCTACTAAGCTCCTGTTAGTCAGTTTGCATTGTCCGAATGAACTAGAATTGTGTCAAAAATATGCCTGTCTCAAAATGACCCGAAATGATAGGTTCCCGAGGACGACGGAGTATCGTGGACTCGCCGATTCACAACCACACACCACGTGATTTGTGATGCGCTCCTCTTTGGGTTCAAAATAAATGTTTGCGGTCTGCCAGAAAAAATGTTCTTTACAAGAACATCATTTGGTTTTCGGGTAATGTTTCACGTTATACTTCACGTGAAGATATTCATCTTATACCAGTAGATATATTTGTCAAATTTTCATGTGCATTCAGAACAGAAAGACAATGGGCACTTTGAAACATCTTTCCACGAACAATTTCCAAATACAGTACTGATTTCTCGATGATGATAAGCTTCCTTCCAATGTTGGAAAGTTGACCTATCGCACTTTCTCCACAAGTGATTATGGGGTAGAAAATAAAACACGTGAAGGAGCACACAATACCTGGTGGTATTGTGGCTCCAAGGGTAAAAGCCCGTGCCCAAAGCCTCAAGTAATTCAGTGAGAGAGGACGGTCGATATACTATTACCCGAATAATAATAACATGCAAGTCAAACACTATGGAAGCCCGATGAATGCATTCCAATCCCTCTTGATAATCACACTACTTACAAAAACAGATACAATATACGTCAACCATTCTTCATAGGACTGCATAAATCAGCTCCCGATGTTAGATGTTCCCATCAGGATATGGCATTTACAACCCACTCTACTATATAGAAAATCTATTAGATTTGTACAATGAGGAGAAATTAGTAAAGATTAATTGTTTTTCACCAGATCAGATTAGAACGTGACACGGTGGGTATTTTTCATAAAATAATAGGATATCATCATTCGAAATCAGTCAACCAGTACTCACCAGATTCAACGATCGGCTTATTCGAACCACCGTCAGTACGATCAGATTCACAATCACACGACCGAAATCTTGGCTGTTTCGTACTGGTCCTCGTCTCTTCCTCATCCTCATCCTCATCCTCATCCTCATCCTCATTCTGTTCGTCCGTGATCATCTTGTTCGTTGTCAACATCGTTGGGATATTTGTTGTCGAACCTGTGGAGTATAGTATTTCCTTCCTATTTCAATTTCACTTTCATTTGTAATTCAAGTGAAATTGCATTGCACAATGATTCAAGTGAATATTTTGTTGAACAAAATTTGGTTAAATACAGTATGTCCAATAATATCGATGTCTACCCATTCCACCACAATGGTCCGATAATCTAGAGGAAGGATTTTACGCAATAATTGAAACTCTCGCGAATACTGCTAGTTCCTACCTAGGAACACCAAACAAACATCTCAATGGAGTTTCACTTGGTAATTAGGAAAACTCCAACTGTCTTCCATATACACGAAGAACCTTGAATGACTACATGACCCTTGGATTATAGACCAATCATAGACAGGATGACATGGAAAATAATGGGTTTTGCTCAAGTAACCGATATTGATGTGTCCGTGCTCATTCAATTTGCAATAATGTGGTACAAAATGACATCTGTCTGTCCAGCAAGTTCATTCCACAGCTGGGATCACCACTTCAATATGTTCCACAAATGATGTTCACAACACACAGCATAAACGTGTAGTCTGTTGGTATTTGGGCTTTGATAAGTACGTTGCCCGTTTAAAATAATACGTACAACCAAATCAGTAATTCTGGTATGCGGTTTGAGATGCAGGATACCACTCGTCAGTAGCTAGACCGAGTATAATTTATACCGTCCCACTAACTCTAGCAAGAACTCACATATACCTCAGAATCATCTCAGTTTAATACCGCAAAACAAAGGATATATATGTCAGCCTCAAATTCGCCTACTCATTGCACACATTTTCTTGATTCTACTGGTGTTCGCGTTCCTACCCTGAGGCCTGAACAAAGGTGGCAAGACTCATTCCTCATTTATCGATCAACACAAGCGATCGGCTGTTCTGTCAATCGAGATTCCGTCGTCTCAAGCCTTGGGCTTGGTACCACACCAGTGCTGACTGCCGATTGCCGACTACCGACTACCGACACGACTTGGCTGTCCACCAACGCTGGCTTTACACCTTTCCTCACAATGCATTTAACCTTATCACGGTACGATCGTGTATCGATGAGTACCAAACTTCGTTTCAGGTAATGGTTCGGAGATGTGTCCAAATGGTTTGTCTATGATGTGCCCAAAATCTGTTATAATAAGATAAGCAAGGGAGTAACGCCGAGATAAATACGTCAAACTTAGAGATTCCATGTGCACAACATCTATCTGTTGACAAACATTGAGAACAGAGTGCATGAAATTTTGTTTGGTTGATCATTCGAACGAAATCAGCTTAATCGAGAGGGTTTTGATTCTATTGTAAAACCTCATTTTCTAAGGATCACAAATGCACCTCTCTTTCCAGAATCGCATTCACACTTCAGTTAACCGAATAACTTGTCCTGTCTCTTCACGAATTATGTTCACGAATGGCCTATCAATCCCAATGCCTCAACATTCTCCATCTTCGAATCAGTTCACTGATTTCCCTCATCCATTGCAGTGGCAAGAGGAAGAACTTGTCCGAACGACAGTTATTTCATACAACTGCAGAATTGGAGAGCACTTCAAGCGTTGCGAGTTCCGCCTCTGTCTCTCGCTATCTCTCTCTCTCACTTGATGTTTTCTCGTCGATGAAAAAGCAAAATTGACCATCTGCCTTTCCTATGATTCAGTTTACAAAGCAGTTCACGTTGCAGAAAATCAATCAACCCAAATTTGAAGAACACAAACATTCCTAGGTATCGATTCTCACATCTATCATTTGAAACATATCAGATAATTACACTCACCAGATTGTGTGATCGATGAGCTCGAGTCCCTGTCAACACGACCAGATTCACAATCACATGATTGGAATGCACGTTCTCTCGAATTAATCTCCTCCATTCCCTCAACCGTCTCGCTCGTTGTGGAAATTGTTGGATAAATTTCTGTAATGCCAACACATTTCAATTTTCTTCGGTTAGGTTCAATTTTGTTCCCATTTATAATTATCGGAACGAAAAATGGACGCAGAATGAATGAAGTGGAGAAATTAGTGGGTAAAAATTTCCATATGAATAATATTGTCCTTTATCTCAATCAGCATAGGTAGCAAGAAATCGGATTTCACATGATATGACTGATCCTGCAGTGTGAACAATCAACTTATCCTTGAAAACAATGGAAGCACAGTACAGCTGGTTCTTTACGATTCATCAGCATTGCAAATCCAATATATATATATATATATATATATATATATATATATATATATATATATATATATATATATATATATATATATATATATATATATATATATATATATATATATATATATATATCCAAATCCTCAGAAAACGATGATGCCCTCGATTCGACGATGTAGTCGGACAGAAAATCGGATCGGTGCACACAGCTGTAACGTTGATCATTCGTAGACTTTATGACCCATCTTTGTCCGGTGCTTCAGGATGGGATTGAATTTGTGCTCATCTTCCTGTTGCTCAGCAGCTTCAATTGATTCTCGCTCATTTGGTGTCTGTTGCTCATTGTCCGGATGACACGGGTGCAATAACAAGCACGCTCAATTGGACTGCTAATCAAGATGCCAACATTTTTCATTACTCGCGTTTGAACTGTGTGCGCTCAGCGATCACAAATTGTTTGCAAACCGGGTAACAACTGTTGAACAGAAGAGCAAAAACTAAGAACAAACTTACCTTCAGAACAACTTCCTTTCGAATTGGAACCGATAGCGCCAGTGGTCCTGACGTTCGTGTCACTATTCATTTTCGTATCGGTATCCGTGTTTGTGTTTGTGTTTGTGTTTCTGTTCGTGTTTCCGTCTAATTCTGCATCCTCATCCGTGCCACTGGGGTCAGAAGTCGAAGTCTTCGTCATTTTTCGCTCACTCTCATCATTCCTCTTCTGTGGCTAATTTGTCTCTTCTAATGAACAAACATTCCCCGCCTCTTTCCTCAAATCACCCTCACAATCAGTTTTCGTGTCACCGTCTCCGTCACCGTCACTTCCGGTATCGGTATCAGTATCAGTGTCAGTGTTAATCTTCTCGAAATCCACACTTGTGCGTGATTGGTTCGTGTATGAGGTTGATTCATTTAATTTTCTCACTGACATCGTCTGGTCGGTGGTCATGTGCGATATTGTTGACCACGGTGATGGTGGTTATGATGATACTGAGGATTGGTGTGAATGAACAAATCCACACAACTCATATATGCTTTAGGAACATTGGATACTACTTCAATCAAATTGAATAATCCCATCCTATTCTCAAGTGTCCAATTTCTTGCTTTCATCAACACATTTTACATTATTTTCTGACAACGGCAACTTGATCTTCGTGCCTGATTCCTATTTGAAGAGGATATGTTGTTTTCAGTGGCAATTTGATGAATCGTTTCAAGATGGAATTCTCAAGTTTCACATAAATCAATTTGCTGCTTCAAATCTAGGCAGCTGGTGCTTGTGATACTGTTCACAACCTCATCTGCAGTGCAATTCGGTCTCCTATTGGGCATTACTCGATTGAGAAATGCCTTAATAATAAGCTTGCGCATTTACAAGCAATTTTTAAGAGCCTACTTAATAATAGCCATGCACCTTGTTACGCGTTCCGATGCCACCATGTCTCGGAGGCCGTGCGCGGAAACCTGTCCACTTCCCCGTTGGACACCGGGCTTTCAAAGCTTTTATAGAACACGTAATGGCGAGGAAGCTCGTTTTCATTGATTCATAATCATACTATTTCAACCAAAATATATTACGACAAGTAAAGAGATTGGACTGATTTGGCAATAGGTAGAAGTATGGGAGATATTTAGCGACATCAAGAAAAGAATAAATTCGTAGTTCTTGATTAACTCAGGACGTGATGTAAATTGTTCCACGCGTGTTATATAGGTGTTTTTGTTGTCCGTGGCCTGTTGTAGGTTGAAGGTTTGGCCAGAGGAACTTAATGACCCACAAGATTTAGTGTTGAGAGCACAGAAGGGACTGTCGCAGCTGATGCTGACAGCCTTTCCTAAGGCCAGGGTGCTTTATTTTGCTGACACGGAGTAAGGGAAGCCTCGGACAAGTGTTTGACTTAGTTACATTTAAAAACACTGCTTCAGTGAGCGACTTACATTGTGGTGCTTGCGGATGCGTTCAAAAGAACGCATGTTGCTAGGTCGATACACATCGTTCCCCGGGGACAAGTGAACGAGTACATACCGACGGATTAAGTATTTGTCTTTCATCCACAAAATCAGTTCTAGTGTGGACTGGAACCACTTCTGGAAATAAGCTTAGTAAAATGTTTTCCTAAGGACTCCTGATGATCTTTGTGTGATCTCCGCCAACGTGTCTCTTTTGGATGACAGAGATATGTGTATCTGCTTTTTTTCAACCACAAGCTGTCTTGGAGTTTTCACCTCCATCTGCATCATTTTATCAATCAAGCCATCCGGGTGGGTATTCAGAATAAAAATTCCCCATACCGTCGGGAGTTCTTTATCAATGGTATCCTCCGAGCATATTTGTCTTGTTGTTAGTGAGGCACCTAAGTAGGTTCCTTTTCTTCTTGAGGTACTAGCCAGTAAAAACGAAAGTATCCCCCATTCCACATCTCCTCCCTACGTGCTGACCGACTGAGTGAACCATCTTCACGACGACTCATCCGAAAGTCCAAGAAGCCTTTTTTGTTGTTTGATTCTGTTCCCATTGTGGACTGCAAGTTTGGATGAGTTGATCAAAACATGGTTGGTAGGTGACTTATCTCTTCTCAGAAACTGATTAAACATAAGATGTCTTTTACTTGGCGTTTGCATAATAATCAGCCGTAGATTGTTGCTCCAAGCGGACCTTTTTCCAACTATGCCATAAAAGCATGGGCAAATAGCGGTCCTAGTGGAAGTCCATTTCTACTTCGTATTTTTTCAGTAGATCTGATTGTTGAACTTGAACTAAAAGTTGTGTGTGGGCAGGGAAACAGAAGTTGTTTCAAAGCTTCTAATGGAAAGACTGCATTGATTGCGTTCCTTTCGATGTAGTCACATAAGTAACCGATGGTTTCACCGATTGGTACTTCCGTGGACAGTGAACTGGAGTTTAACAAATACGCCCGTCTTTCTGTCACATTTAGACCTTTGGCATCACTCATGAGCCCAGATGTATCTTTCAGGCTGTGGTTTAACAACTGTCGTACTGGTTCCAGCAGAATTGTGAACTACTTGGCCACTGCAGGGTACAATAAATGGCGAACGTCAGGAATAGATCATGAAGAAACTACGCCGTCATGCTCTTTCGGCAATTCACACTTTCTGGGAACAATGGTTCCTGTAGGTCGACTGCTCATTTTCTGCCTTCGTCTACGTCGAAACTCATTCTCGTTGACCATACTTTGCACAAAGAACTTACATCCCTTCAATTCGGCCACAGACTACGGCCTCCTTTACTCATCTTCCACTCAGTTTTACAGATTCTCCTCCAAACCGCACAACAGTCATGTTTAGCCTGCATGCTTTGAGGTATCCTCTCTTCAGAATTACTTCCAATTTCTCCGCTGACAGGAGTTTCCTTCTTCGCTATCAGACTACAGACTATTTCAACCTCTTCAAAATCACTCTGTCCTAGTCGTTACTTTTCACAAATCAGCACAAGCGGAACGCTTTTTAGTCTTCCACGAATTCTTCCTGCAAGTGAACCTGACCTGAGCAAACCGCATTCCTCTTTGATACGGGGATTTTATGTCTCCGAGTTGAAGATATTTTACGTTGAGTGGTGAGTAATTCTCGCCCAAAGCCCGATCCATTTTCCAACTTTGCTTCTGCAGCATAATCCTGCCGACAGGCCTCTAATCAGTTCGTTCGCTCACATGCACCGGATTTTTTTTCATTTAGTCACAAAGAGTAACAAACCCTTGTCAATTATTGGCAAAAGTGAAAGTGAATAGGCTTTTATCAAACAACCATTCTTTTCTAGCATCTTGGAAATTTGAACTGTCTGTCCGGCTTCTGTTCGTACTTCTCTTGATAATCTCTCAAATCATAGACTCAAAATCCTTCACCCGATCTTTTTTGAAATGTACAAAGCACTCCGCACTCTACTATGTGCCCGACAGGCTATGCTACCTACCCAATCTACTATAACTGCTTTTCTAGAATACGGATTGTAGCAAGCACATACAGGTCTTTTCAGCTTGTAGTACCGTGGTGATATTTATTGATTTATAGTTCTTCTATCATAAAGTAAAGGAAAATCGTCGTTTGAGGTCATTCAACCGGTACTCACCAAGTTGTGTGATCGGCGTACTCGAACCAATCCCAACACAATGGGTTTCGCAATCACACGATGGAAATTTTGGTTCTTCCGTCCTGGTCCCCTCCACTTCGCTGTACATTTCACTCGTCGTGGATGCGGTTGGAATGTTTTCTGCGGTACCAACACAAATCGCCACATGTGTTACAACCATGAAATGTGTTAGAATTTCGAGTGAATTCGAGCAGTTTGGTCAACGGTCCGTACAATATAATGAGCAACCTTTGAGGTGTATACAATATATTAAATGATAATGATTTCTGCATCCGTACACGTAAGGGGTACATAGACATTAGGCACTTGGTAAAGAATATACTCGATATCCTGAGTGACCCACAGTGCTGACGGACACACTGTGAAAGGTGGGTTCAGCTAATCTATGCTAACCAGTGACACTTCATCAAAAACGGGACTTTATCATTTTGAGTCATCGAGTTTCAAATACGGAACCCGACAAACCAGTCTAAACGTGCTTCTTTTTGTGATTCCTATTTGGGTTGATCATCCCATTCCAATCCAAGGCAGAAGAGTATGAAGCTGGATATATATTTAGGATTTGACCGCCGCATAATGTCTACAGGTTTTTCTGCCGAGCGAGCTTGTACGGGAGAAAAGCCCATAGAAGAAAAAACCAAGACTTGGATGGGACCGTCAGTCAAATACACGTTCAGAGTTCCGTTTCATTAATCGCCTCGGGTTCCAATCTAGCACTTTTACGTAGTGGTCTGTGAAATTTAAAGGTTGTGGTTGTTGTGACATTGCTTTGACAGTATTTGTATGCTGTATAGTTAGCATGTGACAAAAGCCCTTGAAATCCAGAATTATTTGCAAGGCACATTACCTCTGCAATCTACATCAAGACGTCCAACTGTTGTGTCACTCTAAGTCTCCATCATGGTGTTGTGATGATCACTTCTGTTGCCATGAACAACGTTTGCTAGACAAAATATTTGTCACAAAGTGGCTAACATCCCGCAATCAGACATTCACATCTTATCACTGTACAAACTCATTGTAATCATGTCACCTCCGGTCAGTTCCCCGGTCCGTAGCCTCTAAATTACTGCGAGCCGCTTCTGAAATATTTTGCCACTTGTTTAACCAGTAAGAGAGGAACATAAAACGGTATTTGTATCAAATATAAATGTCGGTTTAGATAACCCTGACAGTGAAATATTCCCAAATGACGACTACATGTAGACCATATACTGGAAGTTCATTTGACCATCCCATAGAAATGAAGATCAAAGATCGCTACCTTTGTTTATTAAATTTATTTCACTACGGCAGCGACCAGACACGACAGCGAACCAAGAAGAGTACCATATTTCTCCCCGGAACCGAGTACAGTACATTCTCTGGCATACTGAAAGATTATTTTGGGCACACATGTGCACAGAAAGTGTCCGTACGTGGTACAACGTGGTTGAGCAGTGCAAGTCGATCTAATAGCTCAAGGAACGCCTAAGTGTAGAATGTTACTTATCTGGCCTGTTTTGTGTTCACGGCGGCCAGAACAGCATGAAGCTGCTTCGAGCAATTAATGAATCGAGATAATACGGCAAACAGGTTTGTCCCGATACCATAATGGCGTGCTCGCATCGCCACGGATTGGGATATAATGTAAAATCGAAAGGTAACTGCAGAAAAAGGGGATGCATTATTGTACCATATGAACGGAAGATCATCCTGTACCAAAGTGTTCAGAGGTTTTGTAATTTGAAATACCGGGAGGATTAGATGAGTAGTGGTTAATTGTAAGTCATTTATCAGACCACTGCAAAACAAAATCGAATACTCTTTTCAAAGGTTGTCGTGACTGATATCACCGCTTGCTGCTCTTAGTCTTGAGGAACCGAGATAGCCTACCTAAGTTAGGTGGTTATGGCCTTAGCGGAACAAGTAAAATATATTTCGGATCGTTACCGGGAGGGATTGAAGCATGACGTAGTGGAGTAAATGGGTACACTTTCGTGGATTGTTAATCTGGCACGATACTGATCCGAGCGAAGACTCAGTGCTAATGTTATTTAGTTTTGCGAAATAATCCGTTGATGGCACGTTTCAGTGGGTTTTTCCTGGTAGACTTAACTCTTTTATACATTGTTTTTACACACGGAAGTGGGTCTAAGCGACGAACTGTCAAGATGCCCGCTGCGGTAAATGAATGGTTCTCGGTTGTATTTGTCTGAAGGCTCATTTATTGCATTATTACTGTTGTGAATGGAAGATCATTTATTCTTTTTGTTTTTAGAAAAATATACAGAATCAGAAACCGGACGTTGGGAACATGTCGGCACATTCGGACAAACCCACACAGAGGACAGTGAAATGTGTGTGTGTGTGTATGTGCTTCAACCAAAATGGTTTTTTTTGAAGCCGATATATTTTGTCACACTCCCAGACTTTTTTACCACTTCGTCTGAACATCACTTGAATCGCACGTGTTATTTTTATGAATACACCCATTGATGTGGTTCTTGAAACGGTAACGTTTTTGCAGCTTCCGAATTCATCGTACCGATCAGTTACGTAACAATTCACGGTACGTAATACATCTACTCTTACGGCTACCATCACTCCCCTCATCCCTGGTCTAAACCAAGTGTCACCAAAACAGCATCTTGGTTCTGAATCTTATTTTTGTTCTGCACTCCTTTAGGTCAACTACTGTTGACCTTGTTTCTTATTGGTTAACACACATCTTCGTTTATTTCACTTATTAGCATTTCAAATCCAGCTTTTTGTTTCATGTTTGATTTCTCGTGCTATTTCGTCTAGCCGGACCACAAAGGCTAATCTACGGAGAGTATGCCTGGTTTTAGGAAAACTTTGTCACTTTTTCCAGCTCAATCGCATTTTCTTCGTTGTGTTTGCGAAATTTATCAGTCCTGAAGTGTTTCTACAGGTAGGGGTAAGAATCACAGAAAGTCTAACCGATTGAAAAAAAATTAATCTCATAGTCTTTACGAAATACAAAACAAAGTTTTTCCACAAGCTTTTGACAAGGCTATGGCTGTGATGAACAGATCTCGGTTAATATGCCACCGTGATACATTGTTTGATGCTTACAGTGTATATGATAGACCGGTTATCAAATTCACTCTTCATATCAATCTGAAAACTATTCATGTTCTATCAAGTGTCAGAAGGTAATAATATCCCAAAATGTTTTGATAGGAGTTACAAAAGGAGACGAAAGTAGTCCCTATGATCAAGCTTCATCAGTTAATTTGTTTTATTTACTTTCTTTCTATCGTAAGATAATAGCACAATATTTCAGGAAGGGGATCTCGACCAATCAAAGGCTGCCAATTGTGAAGTGACCGACGGCTGCGCGCAGGTTTGAACCCGGAACTTAAGGGTTCCAGTTTAGTGGAATAGATCAAACTGAGGTCGATTGCAAAACACAGATCAGTGTAGTACAATTAAAGATACGTATTCAGACCCAACCTGCGCATCTCCGATGTCTCATGGCATACATTTTTATTGACCGTCGAATTTCACTCACTAATCTGTTTTATCTAACAGTCAATGGGAACTTCTTTCAAATAAATATCAAGAACCATATTTTAACTATACGCTTCCTAATGAATACTATTTCAGGGCCTTCAAAGAAATCACTACCTCATCTGTTTCACTGGTAATTTCAGTCGATTTTATTTGGAATAGTCCAGCATAAAGCTTCAACGCCCAACCCATCACGGTAAACAAATGGAATCACTGTTAAGCTTTTCTGATGACCTCAATGGGTATCATCTCCAACGGTGCACTTTCCAACCAGTTACGTCATGTTAAACTGGTCAAGTAACCCGTTCCGTAAGATTGTTTTTAATACCCTCGTTGCATTCGAATACCTGCCAAGAAAATAACTATAAAAGAAGCTGGTCCTCACACGGGTAATCTGTTGTACGCCTTCTCAGTCACGGATCTATGGGGGCCCAATCACTGTATTGAGCCGAGGCAAACCTTTGAAAACCCAAATATATCGATTGGGAGTGACTTAGAGTCACTCATTCTAGTAGAGTTTGAGTCCTTAAAGAGACTTGTTGGATATGCGCTACAGTTGATGATTTAATACAATGATTAGACGATGCTTGTAGACGGGCTTTAAATGGTAGTTTGAGCACTAATAAAGTTGAATATGGAATTGCTCCGCAACATTTCAAATTGTTTGCCATTGTTCACACATTTCTGCCTTTCTGCGCAACTGAATCACGAAATCAGTGTTCGAGAACCATACCGAGGTGATACCTTGCAAACACCACCCGATCAACTCGTCTAAACAACACTTTAGGACGGATAAGCTTTATATCACCCTGGCAATACCGGTGCTGAGCGATCGAGCAGAGCACAGAAGGACAACACTTCAAAAGAAAAGAAACTAGCCGTCCCATTTGAATAGTAATTTATTCGCGTTTGACAATGAGTCTCATCTTTAATGGGAACAGGACAATAAATATTTTGCTACTAAGCGTACGTCTTGATTTATCCACAATGGAGGAATACTTATATCTCTGTTTCGTTTTTGCAAGAATAGTCAACTAGGCACTGCATACAGCTTAACACTTAAATACAACGCCTCATTTTGCATGGCTTTTTTTTATTCCATTTTGTCTAGATATCAAGCAAACCCAAAGCACTTAACATCTCAGTGAACTTCATTCCTAAAATTGGTGATTTGTATCTTCTTTATTCTTTGTGATCTCGTGTGAGAATCAGTGATAAATTTTCGAATGATATTTATCTTTGCCCCAAACTGGCAACACAGCTGACGTTGAGTAGACTTTAAAAATGGATTTGGGTATTCCAAGCACCCTAAACCTCCAATTTTGATCACATCCTTCTTAAATCCCGTGTTCTTTCCAAGCAAGTATCAACTGGGCTTTATTCCGTATTATCGTCTCTTTATGACTAGCAAATAGACCATTTGACCAAATCGCTACAATGTGATGGGCTTTGGTTAAAAATTCATCGTGGTGGACTTCGTACCTTGTGTTCCCGCATTCGAATCCTTCGGCGGCAGGCCAATCTCCCTTCGGTAGCCTCTGAATTGCTGCTGGTTAGTAGCGTAGATCAAAACCAGAAAATGTTCACTTGGCTCTATACTGACTAATTCTACAATACCCATACACTGTATTGGTTTTTCAAGAGAAATATTACTTGGATATTTAAACTATCTTTTTTGTAAGGCAACGGGGCAATAGATGGACCAACTTGTTTAGCAGACAGTACTACAGTTTTGTGATCAGCCAACAAGTATTTGGCCGTACTGAATCGAGGATAATATTGGAGCCAACAAAGCGGAATGAAGGTTCAATCAATTATCAACAGTTCTCTGAAGCAAATCAACCAACTGAGTTTGTAATTGGACTAACTACTCAGAAGAGCTGGTTGAGGATAATAAGTGGATTCATAAGATCACAGGCCAGAACTCGTCTACTGACCATCATTCGATGGGCTAAGCTACTTTTGTGTTCTACTCCTGAGAAAGTAAGTTAATCATTATCCTACTCAATTATCATCGTTGTACACAGGTAGTTTTCTTGATTTGAATTTTTAGACATTAAAAATAAAGTCTTGTTTGGTCGGTGAATTCCCCTTGCCTAGGGGTACTTTAAGGAAAAACTGGACAAAGTCGAAGACTTGCCGGTTATCAAGTCGAACTTAGCTCTCTCACTCCAATCAAACTGACGGTACCGTCTGCGATCGGTGCTAACAATCGTTCTCTCTTTTCAGAATTGTCAGATTCAATAAGCATTTTCGAGACACTAACTCATGTTCATACATGAGCAGCATGTATTCAAGAGCTTTGGCTGGATAAGAATGATGACAACTCCCTGATTTGCGCTGGCGCACTCCGGTGTTATCGGCAAGACCGTGTGATGAAGAATGAAAGGTATGGAGGTGTAGTGGTGAATGTCTGTCAATCCAGTGTTTCCTCAGATGCAGTCGCTTCAGAAAAGCTACTGTCATGAACGTGTACGTAGCACCTTTTGTTTACAATCAAATATATTCTTCTTTTGTGCCGCTTTATACAATGTGATGGGGTAAATAGCTCCCCTCCTACACAAACATATACATATGATCGTAGGCACTTTCTAATATGCTGCTTCTTTTCCGCTTTTATTGCTCGGAATAACTGATATCAGTGCCTCTCCTAAAAGAGGGAACTCTGTGTTAGACGAAACCATTACCAATCAGCCTCGTTTATTTTCTCTTAAACTGAAATCCCCTGTCTGCGCAAGTGAACATTGTTTGCTTCCTCTGAGGTCGAAAACCTATTCACACTCTGCCCACCGATTATTCATGTCTTCAAGTCTGACATGATTTCATCTTTGTAACCTTTCTCCTCACACCATATCCCTTCTCAATACAGCCATTGTTGTTATCTTTTCATGGTTTTCCTCTACGCTGTCAGTCTTTCAGGCAGAAGAACTGTTTACTGAAACCCGGAACCGGTTCGCGCTGAACTTGCCAAGTACTGCTTAGAACCTGACGAGTCAAACTAAAGATCTATCATCAAAGTCGGAAGTAGATCTCGAAAGATTTTAAAGCCTTATGGTGACAATCTGCTCCAGATATCGCAAAGTTGATTTCCAAAGCCGTGGTCAGCTAACCCAACATCATTTGATGGCTCTGAAAGAACTGAGAAAAAGAAAAGTTACACTGATTCTCAAACCAGATAAGTGATCGGGTATTGTTCTTATGGACAGGCAAGATTATGTCGGGAAAACTTCGCAGTTAATTCAAGACCCAACTAAATTTTCCCCCTACCAGATAGAAGAAGAAACTGAGAAAATAGTAAACCGATTAGCTGGATGTTTCAGGAAGTTAAATGATCACGGCTACATAAGCAACGCTACCTACGAAGGACTGAAACTAAACAGGTCGATCATTCCAAGTTTTTACGGCCTAACTAACGTCCATAAAGAAGGATGTCCCATTCGACCAATTGTGGCCATGAGCAATTCACCATATCAGCCAGCAGCTCAGTAGCTAGTATAATTATTGGAACCTGTTTGCGCATAACTTGCCGAGTACAGCTTGCGAGACAGTTTTGAATTCGTGTCCACCATACAAGATTTAAACATTCAGAAGGCTATCCTCTCGTTAGGAGTCACATCCCTGTTCACGAAAGTTCCGTTTTTGGAAACCGTGGACTTCTTATGTGAATAAGTAAAAACGTCTCACATACTAATGGGCAACCCGACAGAAAATTTGAAGGAACCATTGCTACTTTGTACGCTGAACGTTCAATTTCTGTTTAACGGATGTTTCTACCGATAAAGAGACGACATTGCCATGGGTTTCCAACTAGACCCATTGCCAGTGGACATTTTCATGGCCAAACTTGAAAATGGAAAACTAAAGCAAGCCACTGAATGTTTTACTCATTACAGTCGGTGCATGGATGACTTATTTTGTTTATTAGACCAAGAGTGTAACGTACCTCACATGCTAGAAAAAATTTAACAAAGCCCACGACTCGTTAGCCTTCACCAAGGAACTGGAAACCTAGAACAAATTGGCTTTCCTCGACGTACTACTAACTAGACGAGATGGTCCAATCCAGCTGCGGGTCTACAGGGGAAGACTTGGAACGGCCAATACACAGATTCCCACAGCTTCTTACCCGCGTCCCTTAAACGAAATTTAATTCGATGTCTGGCATTCAGAACCCGAAAAATTTGCTCAACTGAGACTTTGCAAGATGGACTTAGTTCCGTTCAAAAAGTCTTGCGAGAGAATGGCTATCCCGAAACGTTTAACCAAAAGAACAAAGAACTGAAATTACCTGCCGAGCGGTCTACTTGCTTACTGTAGAAGGCACTTTTCCCTTAAGTATCTTTCAAGGGAGATACACACGCATAAAGGCTGACAAAAACTCTTGGGGCATCTGTAAACTCAACTTCCCCCAGCCGCTTGACTGAAATGCACATTCTCCACCTCTCCAGTGACCCGCATACGAGTGAAAGACAAACTCCCTGAGCTGACCTCTTCCTTTATCAATAATTCGTTCAGGTGCAAATGTGGCAAGTCTTAAACAGGTCGCAGGCCTCAACGCATTAAGGAACATTACCCAAGATGGGTGAGTCAGGGAAAAACCGGTGGGCTTACTGATTCGATTCCAGGCCATTTGGCGGACAGTGGCCACACGATCGACCCTAAAAAGCTTTGAAAGTCATACACCGAGTTCCACCTAATCGATCAGAGCTAGTCCGGCTTCGATCCCTGGCTACGGCAGAGCCATTCGCCCACGAAGCTCTGATCTATGTGAACAAAAGCGACTAGTCCAGGCTCTCCAGCTGTCCTGACCAAAATCGGAAACCGGGGATAGCCGACGGAACCCCGAAAATCCACTATCGGTTACCACTCGTGACGGTAGGAGTGGAACTCTCACCACAACACGCACATGATAAAGCCCCCCCCCCCCAACAACCCCACTTTTTAACGCCACGACAATGACCTCCACTCAGGCCAATAGCTAACGCATTCTAATGTCACCTCAGCTATATGAACTGTAAGAGCACGAATGGGGTTCATTGAAAACAACTGTTCGCCCTCCAGCCTCTTTTTCTAAACGTCTACTGAAACTCTGTGTGCCTTCTTTAACTTGTGCCACCCCTTTGAAACACCATTCACCTCTGGTGGTATGATTACCTCACCAACACTCAAACCATTCAGAAGACAAAAGGAAATCGCACACAAGTTTCATCGAAGTTCAGAAGTCATGAGAACTTCGCAATCGGCCAAGGCATAGATAGAGCATTTAGGTGTTTCTCTGGCCAAAACGTTTTTGCCTACCTAGAATCCCAAGCTTCGTTGCATGGCAGAAAGCACTTGTGGCCAGAATACCAAAAGCACTGATGATAAGGTCGACATGAACCACCTTATTCCTACATTTACGCATCTTTCCATTGATAGCCCTCCTTTGTATTCTTCTTGTGCCTCTGCTGAATATGAACCATTCTCTACCGCAGACGTTTTAAAATTCTTCATAATACCCAAACATCGTCGGATGCTTGTCTTGATAACCTTCCTCCAGCTATTCTAAAGTACGGTACTGCCCAACTTGTCACACCGATTACCATTACAATAAAATAGTCTTCATTTAAATTTTGGATTCCTGACCTGCGGTGTCCAGTTACTATCGTTTTAATTCCGAAAATCTTTAACTATTCTAGTGTAGTTTAGCTCTTTTGTTCCACTGGCTTCATATCTGCCATCCTTATAATCATTGAGAAGGCTGTTTTACCTGTCTTCGAAAGATTCTGTATGTTCCACTTGAACCTTTTTTAGTTATCTCATAAACCCAAAAGATCCACCCTTTACGCCTTACTCTGCTTGGTCCACTGTATCACTAAATCCTAAATAACTCTGATCGATCTGTCCACCGCGTTTTCCTCGATTATTCTCCTGCCTTGGACTTAGTACCGCGATCTCGTCTTCTTTGGAAGTTTAAAACTCTGATGGTCCCGCACAACTTCCTTCCTAGCTGTGGAACTATATTTTATAATCCTTTTCAGCAGACTGAGGGAGGGCAATAGATTTCTAAACCAGATGTTAACAATTCTGGTGTATTTCAAGGTGTTATGTTATCCCTCCATTTTAAGGCACTTCCAGTTGCCCAGATTTCCGGAAATTCAATGGAAATCTATCTCAAATGTAATGCTTCTCTTCCCATTTGTATCTGAAATAGAATCCATCGAAATCCCTGTTCTCTGTCTCTCTCGCTTACCTTTCGCCACAGATCCTGTTACACTGAATTCTGAATCCACACTCAGGATTAGATCTGTCAAGAATTTGGCTGTTAGCTTAGACACAAATCTAAGATGGACATCTCACTTTCGGTACTGGGTCTGTAAACTGCAACGCCTATCTTCTCAAGTAAAAAACTTGAACATTTTCGTTTAACACCCATAATTATTTCCAAATTTATTCTTCAATGTGTTCTTCCAGTCTTAATGCGTTGTTCACCCGCTATTTTCCCTGACCTTTTTCAACAAGAATTCGAAGCCTTTTGCCACGGACTGTTAATTATTATTCGCATATTATCCCTCCTCTGTGATTTTCTTTTGACTGAACTTGTTAACCAATATACTGAATCTTGCGTAGCCCTAGCCCATAAGATATCACTGGATCCAGCGCATCCATTACACCCCGACGTACCACTTTTTCATCCTCATTTATCCATCAAACTTGAATTTCTGCATCCTTCTCCTCGAATTAGTGTATATAAAAAACTCTTCTGTGTCCTGTCTGGCACGGGTACTTCCAAACAAAGAGGAGTCCAAAACGGAAATACTTTCTAAACTTGATTGGTGTCTTCCTTTTCATTCTTATATGCCTTTGGCGTCCAATGCTTTACGTTTTTCTGATAATACTCCAGTTTTGTCGGGGCGTTTTGACCGAAAAGTAAGCACTTTGCTTGCAAAAATCTGCCACACGAATACAGATGCATCTTACATAAGCTGTCGTTTTGGTACTTAGAAACCGAGGTGATTCGAAAGCAGAGGAGTTTTCTCACTAGGACTAGTGGGACGAAACAAAACACTTCCTCTACTTCTTGGGCCCATGTGTTATTGGGTTAAAGGAACACTGATAAATCAATACACCCTTACGGAGCAGTTCTTTGGCGGCAGCAGCTTTCGTCATCACGGAGAGCCAAGAAGGCACGATACCGCCATCCAAATTTAACCACTGTTCACATGATCAGTAGCCAAAATAGAAATTCAAACTTACCGGGGAAATGCAAATCCTGTGAACAAACAAAACAGCTATTTCATTTGGCTGGATTGTTACGAGTCACCAGCCCAACATGATCACCTTGTCCCAACTGGAATTCGAACTGGAATGCATGATTACAAGTCACACATGTAACCACTAGACCATCTTGACTGGCTCTTAGCATAATTTTTGCAACTAGTCTTCTTCAACAAATCGCTTTTCCACACCATAAAAATTACTACGAATCACCCAGTCACAGTAAATTCTGTTATACACCTTGCATCGCAAGTGGAAGATTCCAGGTTCGTGTAAAATGCTGGCAAAATTCACGAGATAGCCCATATTGAACTCAGATCGTTCCAAATAGCCGGTGTCTTATTGTTGACGTTGTGGTTGCTACGGCAACTAGTATGAGGCACATTTTTATTACTTATTTAATGAACAAACCAACAAATGATCGATGAACGGGATTAGTGAAACTTGTACAATTGTAATAGCTAGAAGCGAGGGTATATGAAGCCGACATAAGTGGATCAAAAAATAACTGATGTGAAATGGAAAATCACGAGGCAAATGTAGGCAGTGCGTATGAATGAAATATGGATTAGAATGCAGGCAATTTCGTGCCCAGTGCATACGAAGATCATTTATCCAAAGATCCAAAATGATGTAAATTTGTGACAAAAGTGGTACGGAAATTTTATAGGAAAATCACTGACTATGACAAATTATCCAGTGGTTTCGTGCTGCTCAGTCAATCAGATTCAAAGAATGATAAACAAGATCAAGCAGGAAAATGGAAAGAGAATTCACGACGGTACGGAAGAATTTCCAAGTTATGCTAGGTGGCTGAGGAGGGTCGTTGCTAATGCTGTTGCCGAACGCCGTAGTCACTTGTAGCCAATGAATAGGCGATGGAATGATTGATTTCAGACGTGAACTGCCACCCATCAAGTCTAGATTGCCGAACAAGGCTGACACTGGTGGGGAATCCATGGACTGCATGCTCCCGTTCGCATCAGGTCCTCCTATTTGGTTTGACGACGGAACGTGAAGACACCGTCAGTGTAGGTGTGTGTATGACAAACAAGGATTGATAGAGCGTGACGAATTAGTATTTTAACCAGAATCGACACGATTATTTTTTTACATCAAAATCCAACTTATTCTGTGACTACCGGCCACAGACAAAAAGATAAATCTGAAATAAGGATACGCCCACAAAAGGCCAGAAGCATGGAAGCTAGCGAGACGATTTTGATGTGGGCTATTAGCGCGTACTTTTCAGAAAATGAGGGAAATATGATTTTGGGAGGGACTTTAATCTGCGATCTGTGAAAACATCTGCAATGAACCTGACCTCAGTTTCCACTGTTATTAACTGGTGGTTGCTGGTAGGTAGCCATAAATCTATATTGATGTCGTGGAACAGGCGAAGCCATGAATTCATGCTCTCGAAACTAACGCTTACACTGGTCTGACTAACCACTGATTCAACTGAGTTGTACCTTTAAATATGTCTCATTCAGCAAGTTCTACCTCACTTGGGAAGAGTAAAATTAAACTAAACCGATATGAAAGCAAAGTCCAATTTTTTAACTACCGTCCTTAGCGGGTACACCGCAGGGAAACACTGCTCGTCGAGAATTTCATACATCAGGATAGTTATAAGATGACATTAAAGCCGGAGCTGCGAGAATCCTGTACAAAATCTCGAACACCCGTGGGAGTGGTTAGTAGTAGTTCAGTGACTCACGGTGTTTATTGCTTTGGAAATACTACCGCCATCACCGGTCACTTTGGCGGTGGATAACAGTCCCCGGTTGCCGGACTTCTTACCAAGCCTAAAATATCGAAACCCTCTTAAGTGGTTGCGGTTATCCATAATAGGTTTGGCCTTCTCACAACACTTATGCTTGGTATGGATTGGCAAAATATCACAAAAGCTGTTACCCAATGTTTTAATGATTCATTCACCGGAAGTGTACTATTTCCATATTGAGAAAGATCAGATTGGCACAATCGCTAAGAATGATGATTTTAGACGGAAGACAAGCACTTAGTAACAGATGTAACCTACTATAGGGTGATTCTTGGAGAGCACTACACGTGGAAGTAGCATTGATAGCAGTCATTTCAAAAGGTCACGCTGGAAAGATGTTCTATAACCGCAATCGATTGTTCAAATCTGCCCATATCTACCGAAGGAATGACCTTGTCCTGTAAAGTTGACTAACGCTAAGCACGCTGATGTTCTGGTTCGTGTCCCTGGCTCTTGCGTGAAGACTATTCTGCCTCTGAACCATCTCGTTTTATAGGTACCAACAATCAGTCTACATAAGTTGTGTAGCAATCGTCGGCACATCCGTGGACGATAATTTGTTGGTCCAGCTGCTGTTTATAACAGACTCTTCTGAGTGGTTGGTCGGGTTACGGACCCGATCGGTTGATTTGGTTCCGGTCAGTTTAGACAGTTGATGGCAACTGTTTAGTTTATCAATCCACTTCACTAAATGCAGCCGTTGATATCCACTCTGGTTAGTCCAGTAGTGAAACTATGTGGGATTCACATGCCCTAATTATTGTTGTGTTCGAGTCTACCTGGAACCGGGGCTGAATCTGCACACCTGATGAATCATCATAATACATTAACTCTGCTTGGTTTCTTTATGACATTCCAGCCGCACTGGAAGCTTCTATACTGCGTGATGTACTGCATTCTGTAATACCCAAAAGACACAATATTGTAGGCATTTTGCACCAGCGTGCTTCTTCTTTTAGTCCGTCTGCGAGAATCACTGTTAAACGAATACGCATTGCCATTTTATCATCCCATTTTACCATGGCTCAGACATAATTCGGGTCTAGTTAGAAGCAACTATTTTCACTCTTAAATCAGTTGTAACTGAGTAACACACGATTTAAGAATCCTTGTGGCATGAGTTGATCACTAAAATTACTAGGCGTCGTTTATCCTTCTAGGCTAACGCAATCAGATGAGTGACACTTGACGTGTGACACATGAAGCACACTTTTAAGTTTATCCTCTAGTACGGGAACACTTCACGGGTGCACACTTTTCTCTCTGTGGCACCACAGAAGCGTATGTTCTTTACGGTGATCGACTGTCTGCATACATGAACAAGTAATTTGGTTGAATTTTCATCTGTTTTAGGACAGTAGATTTCGTCACATTTCATCACATCCAGCGGTCTAAACGATAAGATCTCTGGGGAGAAAGAGAAAAATCCCTGACAAAATACCAGTCCGTGATTGTCTTGAGTGAATGTGACTTTCGGCAGCATTAGCAACGATTCCACTTTACCGGAAGCAGTCTGTATCATTGTCATGCAATAAGTTGGGACTATTCCTTTCTAAATAAGAAGATGAAACTACTGTTTGGTGGCGAAACAGAAAGCTTGAGTTTGATTCACAGGAGAGATTCGACATCAATAATATGGACGCAGATTGGATATCTACCTATCTTCATGTCAGTTCCCCATGCCATATGATGTGTACTACGTGTACGCTCATTTAAAACAAAATGGATTAATTTACAGCGTCGCAACAAGGTAGTAAGTCCATGAAACACCGAAAATGTGGGGTGCCAATGATAACATCTAAACTGCGTGTTAGAATTCCATCAACAAATACAAGCGTTTTTGACGACACACTTAAAACATCCCTTCATAAAGAAGTCTCATTGGACCCTTACATGGAATTTGGCTTTCTCTTGCATTGTGGATCGATCAGCTACATGCTGAGTCTCAAAAGTGAAACAAGTGTTTCCAAGACCGTATAGAAAACGACTATGTCGACTCCCTTCCAATGATTCATGTGTCTAACTTTGCCGGTTTTATGCCGTTTATCTAAGAATATCAGATGCTTTAGGAATAAGTAGCATCTGTTGGGTATTCCACAGCATAAAAAGAGGTCTGTTTTATTTATTTTTTTCTATTTCACGTGTATGCACGAATGCATTTAAAGGATTTGAAATTCCTGCCTCCGAGACGATAAGGAAATGCCAATAGGAGCCCCCTTCTTACGATGACTCCATGGATCCCGAATGACAAACGAAATTGCGAAATACTATCCCTTTTTCTGGACATTTCGCAAATAACATTGCACTCTGAGGTCATGCAACGGAAAGACCGCTCCGCGGGAAAAGGGCTATTTCCGTTCAGTATCAGTGACGGGAGGGAGCTGCCTCTTGCACCTTAGATCTTTAATACACCGTTGGGAGCCAGCTTAGATAGACTGGTGGCCAGGTGGTCGACTCACAACCGTTCACTCTGGGTTCGAGTCCCCGTCGCTACTCGGTGGATATGCACTGTTGATGATTCCTAACAAAGATGAAACAGCTGTGCAGTGCCTCCATGATTTTCAGCTGTGATCTGAAAGTTTACACTGCATGGTGAATCATATTATACATATTTGATCTCCTCCTACTCTTGTGTCGATTTATGAAGATTCGTTTTAAGGTGAAATTGGACTCCGGTGCTCCTTGCACACAGCTATCATCTTAACCGTGTAGGCAGTCTGGTTACAGAACATAGGGCTCGTGATAATCGGCGAGTCATTGTAGTGGAGGTCGGAATACGCAGATGGCTTTATGCAATCACTCAGTTGCATTTTAAGACCATAACTGTCAAATACCGTGGTGGTCAGCCCTCGTTCACGTGGGTTTTTCCAGCTGCTGTCATTTCTTTTGTGCAGTTAACTGTTATTATCATATTCAGCAACACCATACGAATTTCTGAAGTTCTTCGGTAAAATATGATCATGGTTAACAGTTTCCATACACAGCGCGAGCAGACGCCCAGCGGATGCGCTAGAGAACTCTTTGCCAAACCAATAAAAGCCCATCAAAATTACGATCTCTTCATTTGGGAAGAGGTAAAACCAATAACTACGGGCTTGTATAACTTTGAGATGACGCTTTTCCTCAAGATTCCTGAACTATCTACTGGTTTTTTACTTATTCCCCTCGCTTTTCATTTTTTTGTTCTCCTTACAGCCCTATAAGGCCTGAGGCATGAAGTGCAGAGATAAAATGATCCATCAGCTGACCACATAGTGGTAGAGTCGATTGAGTCTCTTGGGAACTATGACCTCATCTGTTCATTAAAATCAAGCAATTAGATTCCGTAATGAAACTGATGAAACAAGACGGAAGATAAACGCTTTGTTATTGCCTTGCATGTACGAACATAAGTCAGGAGCTTCTTGGCCAGAATGATATGCACCATAGATACCGTCTCAACCAGGGTAGAAAACCATCTCGCCAAGTTGCGTGCCAGAGAGTACCCAGACCCCTTTATTCGCTTCCACAGAAGGCAAAGGAATGAAGGTTCTGCTTCATTCGACATGGGGGAAAAAGCTTTACTTGGCAATATATCTTTCTGTTAAGGGGGACAGACTGACGCAGCTCATCGCACTGCGGATTGGAAGCGCAGTACGAATAAACTACCCTGCCAAAGCAGTACGATATTGTTGCTCTTTCACACCTCCTTTTACGGACGGCTTCACTGTTGAGTCTACCTCTCGTTACACTTACTCCACTGAGGATAATAGAAGCTTTATCGACCGGTCAGCTCAGCTCAGCCCTGTGCATTCAAAACGTTTGAGCTTCACCCTGAGCCCACTATGACTTTACCCAATCATGCACGAGAAAACCAACACACGCGTGCATGCACACACACACCTCTATCTAATAAAACCTTGTTTGCAAGCAACTCATTTCATACTCCCTGTGTAATGTTTTCGGTTCGGGACCGGTGACAGTATACGAACGGAATTCCCGGCACAGTGCTTGTCTTCTGTCGTGTTTATTCAAACGAGCTCATTGTCAAGTTAATTATAAACCTACAGCTTCATACGTTATGACAGCTGACCACTCCGCTCAAGTTCACAACGATAAGTGTCTTTAACATGTCCACATAGAGTCTGAACTATTAAACTGAAGTAGGAGAGCGGAAACCTAATGGAAGCCATCTTTCAACCTTTTAGACCTTCTCTTGATTCTACCGGACTATTTCCAAACAGTATTTGGTTCTCGTAACCCACGGAACTAAGAGTTCGTTTTTCTTTCTGTCTTGTTATCTTGTTATACCTACGGGCAGAAATCTAAAACCGGATAATCATAACCAATGACCTCGAAGTAGCATGCAGAACGGGTGACTAATGCAAAAGCTTTCTGCAAAAGTAATCCATACGTTGACAACACGTGATAAGAGGAAGTTCATCTGCATTTTCAGTATCTAAAAGTTCACGATACAAGCCGGAACTGAACAGGTGACGGACTTTTGTGTGTGACTCCGCATGCCATTTACACGGTTCTACATAGGTATCATCATGTCCGTCGGATCTCGTTCAGCGGTATGCTATCCTCCCACTGGGAAGTGGCCGACGAGGCTGGCCCAGTGACTAGAACCAGAACAGGTATTTTGTATCCTTGTTGGCTCATCAGTGGATTCGTATTCAACTGACCGTACCTCGATAGTTCGGCTGATAGAACTGCTTCGGGTAAGCAAGAGGTAGCCCATTCAGTCCCGGCTTGCGGTATGGACTTTTAGAAACGAAAAATGCAAGTAGATCCTCTATTATCTACGTGATTCCAACTCAGTGTACCAAGCGCATGATTATACCATCTGCCAAGAATATTCACGCAATCTTAGTGTTATTTTATTTAGATTCATTATCAGATCTCTGACATATTTTTCAGAACAAGTAATCACCTTCACTGGCTCGTTCGTCTTCCGGAACAGGTCGCACACGAGCTCATTGGTCGTTGGGGTCAATCCTCTGTAGATATTTTGGGTACTAGGAGGGGTAGTTAGGTGTCATAAATAACTGAACATAAACTGCAATTGCGCTGCCGCACGCGCGTAGTTGAGATTCGAATGATCACTACCTTATTCCGTTTTCCTTGGAACCACTAAATTGATGCAGACGGACGGAGTTTATTAACGTTTACACATACCGAGCTTGTCAACCCATTGATCCAGAGAAGCTTGATGGCATCTGATTGGTCAGTGGCTATAGGTTGCATCACGTCTGCACGATGATCCCGACCTTGTCCGTCGGTACACGTGACTTTGTTGTGTAACTGGCAAAACGTTTTCCTTTGACTAAAATCCGAAGTGCATTCTGAAGAAGTTTTACACATGATACTCATAAAAGGCCTTACTTCCGCCATGTGTTTATGGGACAGACACGAACCACTTTCGTCAACTATGTTCAGTTAGGTTCAGAAGAAAACAACTTTTCGACTATGCATGCCAAATGGAGCTGCTTGAAAGCTAATTACCGATGGTTACAGTGGCAGTACTCTGCTACACTCTAAAACATGCAGTCCAATGATAATCTAAAACTAAAAAGATATTTTTAGAAGAGGGAAAAGCTTACCATTACGGAGGGCATCAGGATTGAGTATCCGAGGTCCGAAGGGCAGCTTCCGAACGTTATTCGGGTCACCAGCGTTACTAGGCACAGATGCTTCCAAGTTACTCATACTCCCGTCATCCCATTTGTTTCCAGATGCGTTTTTAATGGAAGACTGAGGACCCCTATTTGACGACAACGGTAAACTGGCTCGACAACGATCCATGCACGATTTAGAACATTCACCTATGACTGGATTCGGAGTGGAACCAACAGACAACAAATTGTCCGGCTGATAAACATTCGGACGAGCACCATGACTTGAACCACCTGGACCACTTCCACCAACACCATTCGGATTTCCGCCATTCGGATTTCCGCCATTCGGATTTCCACCATTCGGATTTCCACCATTCTCGTTGTTCGGCAATTCATTATTCAGATTGTATGGACCACGTCCACTGTTAGGATTGCCTGCAGGACCTGATCCACCTGGACCATTTCCACCAACACCATTCGGATTTCCACCATTCGGATTTCCACCATTCTCGTTGTTCGGCAATTCATTATTCGGATTGTATGGACCACGTCCACTGTTAGGATTGCCTGCAGGACCTGATCCACCTGGACCATTTCCACCAACACCATTCGGATTTCCACCATTCGGATTTCCACCATTCGGATTTCCACCATTCGGATTTCCACCATTCTCGTTGTTCGGCAATTCATTATTCGGATTGTATGGACCACGTCCACTGTTAGGATTGCCTGCAGGACCTGATCCACCTGGACCATTTCCACCAACACCATTCGGATTTCCACCATTCGGATTTCCGCCACTCGGATTTCCACCATTCTCGTTGTTCGGCAATTCGTTATTCGGATTGTACGGACCACGTCCGCTGTTAGGATTGCCTGCAGGACCTGATCCACCTGGACCATTTCCACCAACACCATTCGGATTTTCGCCATTGGGATTTCCACCATTCGGATTTCCACCATTCTCGTTGTTCGGCAATTCATTATTCAGATTGTATGGACCACGTCCACTGTTAGGATTGCCTGCAAGACCTGATCCACCTGGACCATTTCCACCAACACCATTCGGATTTCCACCATTCGGATTTCCACCATTCGGATTTCCGCCATTCGGATTTCCACCATTCTCGTTGTTCGGCAATTCATTATTCGGATTGTATGGACCACGTCCACTGTTAGGATTGCCTGCAGGACCTGATCCACCTGGACCATTTCCACCAACACCATTCGGATTTCCACCATTCGGATTTCCACCATTCGGATTTCCACCATTCGGATTTCCACCATTCTCGTTGTTCGGCAATTCATTATTCGGATTGTATGGACCACGTCCACTGTTAGGATTGCCTGCAGGACCTGATCCACCTGGACCATTTCCACCAACACCATTCGGATTTCCGCCATTCGGATTTTCGCCACTCGGATTTCCACCATTGGGATTTCCACCATTCGGATTTCCACCATTCTCGTTGTTCGGCAATTCATTATTCAGATTGTATGGACCACGTCCACTGTTAGGATTGCCTGCAGGACCTGATCCACCTGGACCATTTCCACCAACACCATTCGGATTTCCGCCATTCGGATTTCCACCATTCGGATTTCCACCATTCGGATTTCCACCATTCGGATTTCCACCATTCTCGTTGTTCGGCAATTCATTATTCGGATTGTATGGACCACGTCCACTGTTAGGATTGCCTGCAGGACCTGATCCACCTGGACCATTTCCACCAACACCATTCGGATTTCCACCATTCGGATTTCCACCATTCGGATTTCCACCATTCGGATTTCCACCATTCTCGTTGTTCGGCAATTCATTATTCAGATTGTACGGACCACGTCCACTGTTAGGATTGCCTGCAGGACCTGATCCCCCTGGACCATTTCCACCAACACCATTCGGATTTCCATCATTCGGATTTCCACCATTCGGATTTCCACCATTCGGATTTCCACCATTCGGATTTCCACCATTCGGATTTCCACCATTCTCGTTGTTCGGCAATTCATTATTCAGATTGTATGGACCACGTCCACTGTTAGGATTGCCTGCAGGACCTGATCCACCTGGACCATTTCCACCAACACCATTCGGATTTCCACCATTCGGATTTCCACCATTCGGATTTCCACCATTCGGATTTCCACCATTCGGATTTCCACCATTCTCGTTGTTCGGCAATTCATTATTCGGATTGTATGGACCACGTCCACTGTTAGGATTGCCTGCAAGACCTGATCCACCTGGACCATTTCCACCAACACCATTCGGATTTCCGCCATTCGGATTTCCACCATTCGGATTTCCACCATTCGGATTTCCACCATTCTCGTTGTTCGGCAATTCATTATTCGGATTGTATGGACCACGTCCACTGTTAGGATTGCCTGCAAGACCTGATCCACCTGGACCATTTCCACCAACACCATTCGGATTTCCGCCATTCGGATTTCCACCATTCGGATTTCCACCATTCGGATTTCCACCATTCTCGTTGTTCGGCAATTCATTATTTGGATTGTATGGAGCACGACTTTCTTTGGGACCCGATTCATTGTCATTATTATCGTTTTTCGTTTTTCCATGAATGGGTTCATCATTGTTGTCTATTTCAACACAATTGAGTTTTTTCATCTTTGGTGTTTCTTCTCTCGGCTCCAATATTAGCTCTTCCTCTTCAGAGACGGGAGTGCTTTCCGTTGTTGTTTCTGACGTTTCAAGTGTGGTTCCGGTTAGTGTTCTTTGTTTGCATGTACATGGGATGAGCTGCTTTGTCGAATGATGTTCTGTTGTGAATGAGAAAATCAATAGTGAATTTTCGGCTTATCTTTTTTTGATTTAGGATCGTTTTCACAACAGAACAAATTGTAAGACGAAACTACATTACTTTATATTTTGGTCTTTTGTGTCGAAAAACGATTCTGCTTACTTGGTCATATTGCGACAGAATTATCATCTCAACTCGGATCCACATTGGGATATTCTAATTAAATGTTTGCTTACTGAAAAGATTTCAGTAGACAACGTAAGTTATTTTTATACAAACGGCCGGCTGTAACTGTTCCGCATGTTTTCATTGCCGTTGATCTGTAATAGTGTCATTGTTTACCTCTTGTACCTTTTCACGGGGCATAGTTAAAACTATGAGCGACAAATAATGGTCTCTATAACCATCTGATAGAGCTTGTTCTGAGCGGTGTAATTTTAGTGAACATCTTTTGTACAGAATGTGGGATGGAAAAAGAATAACTGTGCCCGTTGTACATCATACGAATGATTCTTTATGAAATGGGATATTTTTTGTTAGATAACCTACTCCCCTCCCCCCAGACAGAAGCTTTGGTTTTCCCCCTAGAATCGCCCTTCTTCTCAAGTTCTCCACCACGGGAATTAGCGTTCTGGTCTCAAACACATTGTCTCCAGTCTAGGCAAAATCACTCCTGCGCAATCGCGAGGTCACCCTGATTGGGAGGGAATAAGCTTCGGCAATTTAAACACCAAGATCAGCTATCAAGAGCCAATTACAATCTTTAGTCTTTACCACGAACAACACAAGTATTCAACAGCACTGTGAATAATGTACTTTCTTCCATCTTCCTGCTAGTTTCAAGAATTTCCAGCACCGCTCCACGAAACACAGCATCATGACTGCTACAAGATTCCAAACCGGAAATGCAAAACTACCTAGCGAGTGCCAGTACTGCCGAAATATCACTTTTAATTGCTTCGATGGCAAAATAATTCACCCTGGGTTCGAGTATCCTTGGCGGCTCGGTGGACGTGTAATGCTGATAATTCCAAACAAGAATGAAACAAATGTACAGCGCTTTCATGGTTTTCAGTGATGAGTTGAACGTTCGTACTGTATGATGAATCATATTATATAGTGGTAAAAATTAGTTGTTCAATAGCATAACGTAGTCGAACAATGGCTAAACAATAAAACTTTACCGTCGATTTTTCGATACACTCCGAACCGATCTTGATCCTGGCACAATAATCCATAGCACACAAAATTTGAATAAATAATCCAGAGCAGAAATCAACACCGGAAGGTTTTTAGATAATCAAAGATTGACCTTGTCCTTCCCTGCGGATTTCCATCTCCTCATGGACACGGCATTTGGCGTAATCTGGATCAGTATGTAATTATATAGGTGTTGTCGAAATTCGTTGAATGAACATCTTCGCAAATAATTCCTCTCTCCTTCACTTTTAGTAATATACCACAACACAAAGCTACAGTATAAAGTTCTATAGGACTTGAAATCGATTGTGTTAGTTCTATATATAACGCCGTTACTTGCGAGTAATACATGGGGCTGATGATACTTTGCTCGCCTGACTGTCCTTTGGACTCCACCTTTCAGGCGCAAACCTCGAGTCATCCATCCAACCTGGACTCGAAAACACCAAAGTCGAGTTTCGCTGCTGTTAGAGCTCGTCAGTAGTGCATATCCTCCGCCACAGCCAGGCTTTGAACCCGGATCCTTTCACTTAGAAGGGGTGCGGGTTACCATTGTGCCGCCCCACTGCCTTCCGGGCTGGAAGATATGCACCACTGATGTGCTCCTACAAGAGTGAAACTCCCGTCTGGTGCTTCCGAGATCAGGTTGGTCGGATGACCTGAGGTGTATCCGTGAAAGGTGGAATCCAAAGGATAGTCAGCCAAACAAGCATGTTAGTTCTGTTGCAATCAGTTGACGGGTTGAATTGTGAAACCTTCGCCACCACGATAAACAAGTCTGAAGTTCAGAAATCTGCAGTTAGTTAAGTGTTATATATCATTTGTTGTTGAGCCGACATTGATAAAATTCGCAATGGGTGGCTTTTGTCATTTGGAAATAGATGTTGATCCCACTAGAAGTTTTTTTTTTGAATTGTCTTCCATGATTCTGCCTAGCAGAAATAATCAGACAAGAAGCAAACATATTTGAAGAAAACTATTTCGCCAAATCACGGCAAACTGCAGCCTCTGGAGGAAAACTTCTGGTATATTGCAATTGCGTGACCCGAATTTCAAGGTCGTATGAGCGCGGTCCTTTATTTATGGATTTTATTTTTGCCGCGTTGAAGAAATATTTACAGAAAATCCGAAAATTTTGCTATTTTCTTAAAGAGAAGAGGGCGAACGTTGTACGAGCCTATCGAACTCTTGTTCCTGTGATAAACATATTTCCTGTTTCTCTTCTGAATAACAACATGCTTTTTGCGTTATCCGTGTAAAAATGGAATCTGAACAAGATATAGTTTTCAAAAAACGAACATATCCGGCTTGAATAACGGTGTTAGCTGTATCATGATAAAAATAACAGCTAGAGAGCAATAAGTTTTCATTATAGGATAAGATTTGATAATAAGGTCTTATTCGCCTTTTCAAACAAGAGTGGATAAAAGTTTGTTGCTTCAGCCTTCAGCCGATCGAACGCCGTTCATATACGAACGACAAAGGCGGCTAAATATTGAAGGCACAAAATTATCCGAATCGGCTGGTAGATCGTTTCGACCATCAATTTACTTTGAACGAACTGTGGTGAGAATAAAGGGGCTCAATAATACGTCCGTGTAAACAGATTTTTCAAAGAAACTCATTTCAATGAATTTCAGGTTACATAGTTTACCACACCAGTCAGTTTGGGGTGCAAATAATCACGAGAAACCTTGATGACGTGGCATTACGGATATCCTAAAGGACATGGAATTTAACGTGCTCAAAGGATGGAAATTCCCTGTCTGTCAGACCGGAAGTCTTTCTAGGAAAACTTTCTGACTATAGAAAGATACGCCATACCATATCACATATGGGGCTGTGCATCCTAAAGATATGGAAAAATTGATGCATTTGTTCTAACTTTTCACATCGGCAAAAACATCGAAGAATTCAACGGCTTAATTTCCACAGTTTCTTGTCACAAATCGAAATATGAATACGATTAGGAATTTATTACCTGTGTGTAAGGAAGAATTTATCACACGGTCCCATGTAACTTAGAAAATGTAACTAGGGTGAAAATTTTTATGCTTGAGGATGATTATTTCGAAAACCTTGGTGTTTAGGAAATTTTTGAAAATACCCGTATAAGTGCTGTGCGACCAATGCACGTGTCAATGACTTTCGCGACAGATTCATCCCTGTCCTGTTCACCTTGAAGTCGCCAGTACGGGGCCTGTCTGTAACACACTGGTCTGTCCCACTCTACAGATCACGTGCGGCCAGCTCACTGTGAGACTAATAGGGACTGACTGCTTTCGTCGGCCTGTCGATTCCTCATATACGCGCTTACTGTACGCTGTACCTGATTGCGCGTTCACTCGTACGAGGGTGTTTTCGTTCTGATACTGATTTTTGGGATACAACCATTAGTGTGTTCGGGCAAAGGCATTTTTACACCAACTAATGTTTCATATGACACTGATTGCTGTAGTTACGAGGAAAAAATCCATTTAAAAGTATGTTATGGTATCAGAGACCATCAAACAGCAGAGGCAACGGCATTGTTCCCTTTACATATTTACGAAGATCACGTATTTTCTAGAGCCTCGCCTGAGATTTTCACGTCCTAGCTCTGAATTGAATGACTTCGCAGCTAGAACCAAGGATTTAATTCAATAATTCAGATCTACTGACCCACTTGTTGTTCCCGAACATGTACGAGATCTCTCGAACCACATATGCCCTAGCCCGGAGACCGATTTGGATCATTGGAACTGTAACCCGTCACCCAAGGCCATTCTCCACCCTCGCGTATTGTGAGTCATTCATTGTTATACATAGTTACGAATGGGAGTAACTAAAAACGAGTTTGTTTGCTACGTTGTTTTGTTCGCATTATGTGCATAAATTTAAACGGACAGAAATTACAAATCATTTAGTCGAGGACTACGTATGAAAGCAAATACTCTATATAATCTTACACCGAGCAATGTTACGGATACCGGCCAAGCTCAGCACAACAGAACAACTTCGTTAAGCCGTGTGCTGTTTGACTCAAAGATCTACGAATAAATCTTCTCTCAGAGGCTGAAGAGTGAACCAGATTAACGGCCTAATATTTTCGATGAAAAAGGGGAGTACATAAAGTTGTACCAAAAATTAGGCGTCGCACAGTTTAAAAGTAATTGTAGCATTTATTTATCTTTTTTTTATACTATATCATAAGTGAAATCTTCTTAGGACACCCGGCAGATGGGCAGTCCACAAAGCGATCAACATCGCCGAAGTTAAAATTCTCTACTCTGGTCACTATTCGGAAGCCTAAAGATTGACCTCTACTTCTGTGCACTTGCTTATGGGAAGCCAAATATATTTGTCTCACCAGTAGATAGTAGACCAAAACAATTCTAGAAAATCTTCAAGGTTTTCTTTAATAAAGGGTTTATGAAAGGTTATCAAAAGCTAATTGGCAAAACAACTAGTCAGTGCAGAACATTCGGTGGAATTCAAAAGCTCTTCCACGAGTACGCATATGACCCCGGTAAGTCTACCTTATCTAGAAAAATTCATTTTGCGCTTTACCAAAAGCAACAAAATCCGTCACCCTGAAATTTTGATCTTAGCTTGGCCTCATAAGCCAGGAAGTGGAGCTCATGTGATACTAGAGCGTGGGTTTAAACCGTGTCAGGGTCAACGGCATTTCACTTCTGAATCATGTTTTGCTCTGCCCCACTGGCTCTTGTGAGATTATTCTGCTTTCAAATCATCTCAGCTTATTAGCAAAGAACACACCATTTGTTGTAACTCAAACTAACTGGTTCGAACATGCATCGGGTAACCTCAGTTCTGACTGACTGAATAGCGATACGGCTAGCCAGCTCTCAATAGGAATCCGTTCTTGTCCTATAGCTGGCCCGTCGGTTGCGAACCAATTGGCTCAGCCAATGACCTAGATACTGGGCAGGCACTAACGTGCTAAATGCGGACTGAACTTGGCTGTCTACCATCCTTAAGGTTACCCATACCTCCAAAGATCAATTCAACATCATGAAAACCCTTAACAAAACGACTGTTCCATTGCCTGCAACCAACATCAGAGGTGATGTATTCCAAATATTTCAACTTCACTGATACACTAGTTCCTGGGATATAATTCCTTATAGGTGCTTCCCCCCTCTCAGCAAGAAATTTATCCTGTCACCTAGCCACAGTGCGATCATACACCCTTCGAAAATTACCAATCGAACCTCACTGTTTTCATTCCTACTGTATACCGTACTCGAAAACGGCGGCTGATCGCTGGGACTTTCGTATCCCCTTTTTGGCTACTGATAATGATGGCAGTAGTTAGTTTTCTTGCATCGGCCGAGAAAAACCGTCAGATTGTCTACACAAAATTAAGATGAACGAAAACCGTACTTACGAATCACCACTTCAAACGCGAAACTGGAAACTCTCAAGGTGATAATACAAATATACTGACTCATTCTGACGGCCCCGTTAGATGTATTTCTACGAATATGCTCATTTATTGTGGTCGCAAACCCAGCTTTGCACGATAGTTGAAGCTCCGTCTGATTACAGGAATGTGAAATAACGTTGTGTTATTAATTAACAAACATTAGCATATAACTAGAGGTCCTCCCTATTTTTCTGATTATCAGAGGTATAAAATGAATAACCGTGAATATTTAGGAACTTTGAGAATTGAAACGGAGAAGCTGAGAATTGGTTCAGATGGAAGGCGTATCTGTTTCAACTATTGGTTGTTGTTAGTCACCTTATCTTAGCTCATTTCGACAAATCGTCCTCGTTATAACATGTGTTGGACCATTTGCATCGTTAGTGGAACTGCTATGTGATTGTTCCGTTATCGATAAACAGTCTGAATCCTTGGTGAGCCTTGTGTGCCATCTAGGAGCATATCTGTACCAGTATTTCCAGTGTATTTGAACATGCCCTAATTATTACTTCTGATGATGCTACTGCAGTTTCTTATGCCGAATTTTGTTGTCCAGGAAATCTCTTAGTGTTCACTTGCACCCTAGGCGCACTGTCTATAAACGTGCTTGTATCTCTTGAGAATCTGAATGAATTTAAATCATTCATTATTTCATATGTGGCCAACCACATATGTGAAGCTGTGTGTATTCGGGCCATACAGATTCAGTTCATATTTGGTTGGCATAACCTGATTCTCAGTAACTAAGAAATATGAGAGAAAAATCAGACACTAGATCGGGCTTTTTCGTCCTGAGAAGAAATGTTTCTTCATTCTCCAGTCTTTACCGCTCCAGCCAACCGTACGGCGTGTTGGAATAAATCTCCATCCTGACAAAGCCTCCACTCTGCAGACTAGGTTTCGTTGAACAGCCTGCAACATGCAGTTTGGAATTTTCCAGCAAACCGCTACTATCTTGGCCTTAAGATCATCTTTGTTCTCCGGTTTCTGTTCTTGTAATCGACTCTTCACACTACCCCACAAGAAAAGTTCAGTTAGACTTAAGTCCGGAGAACGTGGTGACCACGATATTAGCCCTCTCAGTCTGATCCATTGCAGCGGAAGATTCTCATCCAGCAGATTTGTCATGGCTGCAGCGCTGTTTTGTGGTGTTCCATCTTGCTGGAACAAAGCCCGCGACGAAATGCATAGAGGAAGACTCTCGAGATAATCACCAAGTGTCTTCAACATGTTCAAGTAGTGGACCAAACTATCGCCAGTCTACCGATCTGACTAATTCAGGCGGTCATTTATATCCAGGCTTAGCATATCTGGCATGCCTCAAACATGCATACGTTGTTTAGATTTTCTCACGTGGTGATCCATTATCGCTGTATAGGCTTACCTACTCGAGTACTCCCAGATTGTGCACAAGGCTCACCAAGGATTCAGACTGTTTATCGATAACGGAACAATCACATAGCAGTTCCACTAACGATGCAAATGGTCCAACACATGTTATAACGAGGACGATTTGTCGAAATGAGCTAAGATAAGGTGACTAACAACAACCAATAGTTGAAACAGATACGCCTTCCATCTGAACCAATTCTCAGCTTCTCCGTTTCAATTCTCAAAGTTCCTAAATATTCACGGTTATTCATTTTATACCTCTGATAATCAGAAAAATAGGGAGGACCTCTAGTTATATGCTAATGTTTGTTAATTAATAACACAACGTTATTTCACATTCCTGTAATCAGACGGAGCTTCAACTATCGTGCAAAGCTGGGTTTGCGACCACAATAAATGAGCATATTCGTAGAAATACATCTAACGGGGCCGTCAGAATGAGTCAGTATATTTGTATTATCACCTTGAGAGTTTCCAGTTTCGCGTTTGAAGTGGTGATACGTAAGTACGGTTTCCGTTCATCTTAATTTTATGTAGACAATCTGACGGTTTTTCTTGGCCGATGCAAGAAAACTAACTACTGCCATCATTATCAGTAGCCAAAAAGGGGATACGAAATTCTGATGGATTGGCCATCGCTCCTGAACACCTTGTACATGATACCAAAAATGATTAAAAATGAACCATTGAAAAAAATTCCCCGTCCTTCTTTTTGAGCTTCAGAAGCTTTCTGTCTTTTCATTCAAGATCGTTTTTTTCTCCGCTGTGACGGATAATCGAGGGACCTACGCCGGTTCTCTTAGTAGAACCTCTCATCTTTCTTATTAATCGATAGTATCACTGACTCACCCTGGTTCTCTGGAACTTGTTTCCTCCTCCATACGAAGCTGAAAACAGAGCTGCCAACTCTCATCAAAAGGCTGGGGTAAGTACTTCAGAATCATGGGCAGGGCAACTCATCTTTTTCGGCAACCTTCTCTGTTTATCATGGCCTAATTCAAGGATAACCGTCACCTCCAATTGAGAATTTGTTTACTAAATGCCCAGTTCGCTATTCAGCACCCCATTTTAGGTGAAGGTCTTGTAAGCCATCTTTTTGAATATTGCGCTCAACGAGTAAGATGGCATTCTTTAGTCCCAGTCTGTGGGTCGTTTACGTTTCTGCTCTAGACCCTCGGTCTTTGAGGAAACAGTATACAACTTCATAGTTTCAGCCTTGAAGCCAAAATGACAGAATACAAGATTCGGCTTTCAAAAGGTACAACCAGTCATTGTTAATTATTTCCAACAGAGCCGTTTTCAACGCTGACAGTGACCGGATTGGCTGCTTTATGGATACTTTTCATGACTGAATTCGGGTGCTAACTAATTACTTGGCGGACCATGTCACATTTCATTGGTATTTGCATGAAAATCTTCAAATCCTGAGCCCTTCCCGGCAGTGTACTTAACGGCTTTTATACGAAACTCATCACAATAAACTGTACTAGATGACCATGAGACGGCGGAGTTCTGATTGCTTTTTCATAGTCATCATTAAATATGCCTTCTCTGCATATTCAACGAGTCCTATGAAACACTGTTTCAATGAGATTGGTCATATGTTCCGTAGACACAAATTTCATGACATTTATCTACAGTTCAAACCGTGGGATCCTCCGTTAGTCTCCTGATCGATTAGTCTGATCGGTGATAAACACCTATGTCCAGATATTTTATGTGATTGTGTTTTAACCCGGATCTATCAGTTTGATGTGATCATATAACTTATCTGCTTCGTTATTGTTGTCACTGATGATAAATATGTCATCAACGTAGCCGCTGATAAGATCAAGATTTGAAATGTCCCGTCATTATTTACATCCCAAGTAACCAAATAAAATATCTTCCAGAATAAGTCCAAAGGGACTTACAATAGACACTTCATTCATTTGTTGAAATCATACTTTGAGGAGAAAAAGAGACCTACATGTTCAATATGCAAAGTAGTAGAAGCCGTTCTGGCTCACCAGCACGTAATCCAACAGCCAATCTGTTCCTTTCAATAGTTTGCAAATTATCTGAGTATTTTCATTGGGTGGAATATTAGTAAAATATCTTTGTTTCTTATATTCCTTTCCTTTGGATTTGACACATTTTCAATGTGCTTTTCACCTTATAATATGCAATTGTTTTTTTTGACTGGTTAACACAACTGAGCTAACAGTTTGACTAGGACATGTTGAAGTGAACTGGCCGTACTTGTTATTGGTTTGGTTGGAACACTTGCTTTTCGTATTTCCGGCAAATCATACATTTGTGATATTTAGATTTTCTTGGTTGTGTGCGTTTAGCTGTCGATTTCAGTATCAGGTTTGCTTGTGTTGACGTGTTTAATTTGGTGCAAACCTTTCTTTCTCCCTCTCTCTGTTGAGGGTCACATGGAGAGAAGTGCAAGCCGAACTTCGTTTCATCCGTCATAATATTGGACGTCTTTTCTTTGTCGGTCTACTTATCCCTTACTCCGGATCCTTTATATGAACATAAGATAGAAACTGTAGTTTCTGTTTCAGTTGCTTATTTGCACTCATGCGTTCTTTTGTCACCAGAGTCTTTAGTTTTGTCTCAGTAATCCTGATTCATAAATTTTGCTTAAAGGCTGTCTGCTGTTTCTTGATTTACTGACTCTAGGTCCCATGGTTGTTCGAGGAAGGCTTCAAATGCAACTTGTGATTCAACACCATTAGATATTGTCGAATGACTACTGTAATTAAGTCCACATGGTAACGCAGCGAAACCGGTCAGGATACCTTGTTAAAACCCATATTTTTTGGCTGTATATCCCAATCTGTGATGGGAAATCACGGCTATCTTCAAGTTGATCAGCAGTTTGTCACGTAGAATAGACAAGAAAACGGTAATGTGCATTTCGCTATTGAAATACCAGTTAGTAGACAAATCGCTAATAAAAACAGGACGTAGCTGAGTGAATGTGTGACATTTGTGACGTGATGTATGCAGTGTATCGTCTACACTACGAAAAGGTGATAGCCATTCAATCGAATCAACAACGAGCGTCAGTCACGTAAAGGCAGAAGTTGGTCCGCATCTAAGTGGACACTGGTGCATTTGCGTGGGATAAATAGTTTTCAAGGGGCTTGCTTCTAAGTATACTAAAAACACACGCATCCTTAAAATCGACCACTGCAATTTTCTACCGGTGTAGCTGAGTAACTACTACCCCATGAAAGCCTGTCTGCTCGTGCAACCGTAGTGACGATGTTACCAGCCAGACTTCGCACCAAATAATCACAACACACGGATGGACCAGATAACGTCACTTCACTCGTATTGACTGCCTTTTACGAGCAGCAACCACGCAATTGGGGTTTGCCAATGGAAGGCCGAACGAATGAAAGCCAGCCAATAGACTATACTCCCATGATGTCGTAATACCTTTTGAACCACTACTCAGTATTTTTGAAGTGCATTTCGTATATATACGAACCGAATAATGATGTTAATCAGAGACCAGAATCATAAACCCGTCTACCGGATAATCAAAATGCATTCTCTAACCCAGAGGCATCGAATATATCACGCCATCCCATTACGTTAACAGAGTGAGGACAGTTTCTTTCCCTCTCCCACATCACATGATACCACTGATTCGCCGACTCGACGTCCATCCACAAGCAGGACATCACGCACAACAGAGGTTTGTGCCATTTTTGCACGGAAAGATCGTGGGAAGATAGGTGGTTAGAAAGGCTGATTATCTGCTACAAAGGCATGTGATCAGTTGACCAAAGAAGTGCACTAAGAGGATGTGGCATCCAAACGTTGCGCTCGGTTCTCAAATTAAACTGATAATTTACCAAATCTGTGTGGTAGTTTCTCAAAGCAATCTTGAAATGATTTTAGTGCACTTCTTATTCAGACTGTCTTGAAGTTTCTTCTAATTTTCTAAAGATCAAACGGAGTTAGGGTAAGGTAATGGAAGTGTTGTGGCAAATAGTACAAAAGAGAAAATAAAAAACTCCTCAGACCGATTCGATATCGAAATCTGTTCTCATACGTTCAGGCTATCACGTACCAAACTCTACAAGAAACCGAGTGGTTGAACGAAACGCTATGAAACTTATTTTGCTTTATCAATCTTATGTTTTGCTACCTATGTTCACCAGGCTTGAGTGAACCAAGAAAACCAAAAAAAGGCGCAATTTTTGCCATGACAGTGTGTCTAGCTGTGTTTTTTCCCATGGTGATAGAAATTTTAGGCTGCGATAAAATTCCTGACAAGACGTTTGCATTCAACTTACTTTGATCATCTTCATTATGGACCGGGTTCGCATAATCGGTCCGTGAACATGACGCGATCAGGAAAAGTAGCAGACCAATTCGGATTTGACGGGCCTAAAAAACGAATTGGACAAATTTACTCGTCATCAAATTGGTAGTTCGATTATTTTACAACGTACGTTAAAACGCATGTCCTATGAATCCTATGATAGTTGGTCAGCGACTCATGAGAAATCCGAGCAGTCAAATGTGTCACACGTGAAAATGTGAGTCGTGCACACACACTCCATGGGGTTCATTTATATACGATTGTTCTTTTAGCGATAATGCACAGATGTACTAAGAATTAGACTACTGGTTTGGAATAGTTAGTGGTTGGCTAAAGTGCAGCACACAGGGCAGCTTCTGCTCATCAGGCACCAGCGCATGAAGCAATAAATAAGCAACAATTTGGAACTTGGACGTAACATAAGAATTTCCGTGTGGGAGCCGCCTGATAACAGTGTAAAAGTGCCGATCACGCGGTTTGGATGGGTTTACGAATGCACTTTTCAACCATCCATATGCACACACACACACACACACACACACACACACACACACACACACACACACACACACAGACACATGCTTCATTTCGATGCTTAAACAAAAGTGTAGGTATGATTGATTCCAATGAAATAAGCTCACGGGAAATGCATCCTTCTAAGTTCCTCTCTTCGTAGTGCACCATCTGGTCGATAACGAACGAACTGCTGCAACGCTTGGGCCGACTGTGAAATACCTGCAATCCTTTTTAATAGAAAAAATTAAACCACCGGTACATGGTACAGTCACAATGTGAGTCGGCGATAACCATAAGGGGGCGATTCTTCGGGCGCTGTCTTTTCGAATAGACTATAACACGTTCTACACCGTCAACCCACAGATCTTGCTGAATTTAGAATACTGTAGTTTGTTCTAGATGTAAAGACCACCGATGCCAAAGATCTTCGACGCGTAACTCAACTACTTCACTCTCGTTAAGAACCACTAGCATAATATGTATGTCCAGCTGGCCTCCACTTCGTGGCTCAATGGCCACCCATTTCTTATCGCAACCAAATGTGAACGTTTTAATGAACGATCCTGCTGCTTCGGAGCAGTATAAGTCTTTTGATTACAGGTTCCTCGATGCTGTTTCAGTGAGTGGGAAAAAGCAACTAGTTGCTGACATTGGGGAAATCACCCGTAAACAGGTTCAACCGGATCGGGAACCTCTACAACGCAACTTGACATCAGAGAGACCACGGACGGTATTCCCAAGCCACTCTGGAATGTTCGTCAGAAATTTATCTTCTATTGTATCGGATAAAATTACTCTAGAAGCCCTATTACTTGGTCATAGATTTTGCTGCCCGAAGTCCAAATGGAGAACCTATTTAATCAGCGAGCTGACTTGGTTCCGATAAGTGAGCAGAAAGTTGACCAGCTAAAATCAACACTAGTCAGTTTTAATACCAAGACAGCCAAAAGGAGTATTCTCTCCATGAACCACCTGGAAGCACTGGAGAAATTGAGAGAAAATAAAGCCTTCCTCATTACTCTCTCTGACAATGGATCCGGAATCCATGTCATGGACAGGGATGACTACCGGTACAAGATGGTGGAACTTCTGAGTGACTCGACAAAACAAGCAACACTGAAAAACACATAAGTACCATACTTCGAAAAATAAGACGGAATAATGTAATCGACGTGATCACTTTCGAAATGATAAGGCCAGTATGATCAACAATCCCGAGATTCTACTTACTATCAAAAGCGCATAAATTAGAATCCCAATGCGACCCGTATCGTAACGTCGCAAGCTGACTAACTGAGATCCTCGAACCGATAAGATGAAAACTATTACCTCACGGTCAAGAAAACATTTTTCAATTTGTCGACGCAGTTCAATATGCAAACCTCAATTCAGAAAAAACGATTTCTGTAGATGTTTCGTCATTGTTCACAAAAGTGCCTCTATCGGGAACGATAGATTGTATATTTGCGACTACATGTCAGCAAAAGAAATCAGTATGCCTGTGGAAGACTGTAAACAACTTCTGAGATTCTGCACTTAAAACGTTCATTTCCGATTCGACTGTATTATCTACCGACAGAAAGATGGTGTAGCAATAGGGTCCGCACTTGGTCCTTTGCTTGCAGATATATTCATGGTGAAAGCTGAAAACAATACGTTGAATCCAATCATCAGCTGCTTGTCGATGTATAAAAGATACGTCAATAACATTTTCTGCCTGGTACCGTGCAAAAGTAGAGTGCATCAATTACTACAGGCGTTCGATGAGTAGCATCCTAATCTAAAATTCACGTTGGAACTAGAAGAAAATGAATCACTACTTCTTTGAGACGTTCTTCTGAAAATATGCTCGAATGGATCGGTCGAGTGGAAATATCTACCGCAAACCAACCTGGCAAGGACAATATGCTCATTTTCAAAGTTTCGTACCCATTCAGCGGAAACGAAATTTAGTGCGGTGTCTCATCTACAGAGCACGTCAAGTATGCTCTGAAAACAAACTCTCGGAAGCGATAGAAACGATCTGTAATGTATTGTGAGAAAACGGGTATCCCAAGGATTTCCTCCGACAACATATGGACATTATCTCTCAACCGAAATACGCAAATGGCCCAAAAAAGCCAATTTACGTAAACAAGGAGTTTAAGGGAGACATGGTATCTGAAACGCTGAACCGTAGTCTATCGCATGCGGTAGCAAATACATTCAACTCCGCGAAACTCAGGATCTCATTCAACAATAGCCCGTACTTTCGATTGAGACTCAGAGACACTACCAAGCCATTCGACCTCATTTTATGTATACTCTTATCCCTGTTCCTGTGGGGCGGAATACGTGGGAAGAACAGCTAGGCACTTGTCTGAACGAGTTCAAGAGCATTGCCCTAGTTGGTTAGTGAAAGGAATCCAGAATACCGTAACCAGTGCGATCGCGCCCCACGCGATCGATATGGGGTACCTGCTTACATGAGACGCAATATTCAAGGTCATCATCTGAATGTCACAAAGACGCTCCAGAGGGGACAGACAACGAATCCTATCCACAGCCGAGGCGATAGCAATCAGGTTGCATCGACCAATCTTGTGTTCGCAAAATCAGTTTGTCAAGACACGGCTTCGTCCCTGGCCAAACGTCGGCAAGATAGTGAGACAGACACACACAGTCGGCGAAACCAGTGGCGGAATTATCCACTCGAATGCATTACCGTCAGCCTGACAGTTGCTGTTGTGAATTCCTGTGAACAACTCTGAACTATTTACTAACTTTATCAATTTTACAAAAAACAACCCGTACGTGTACTATATTGGCCTGATGTGAAGTACCGAAAAGACAGATCTGTGTTTGCCACATACCGTTTTCTGGAAAATCCTACAATAGACGCATTTGACCATTCGGTCAGCGTGTCTTTAGTTACTCAATAAAAGCTATCTGATGGAGATTCTGCTGACTGTAATGCGGTACTGACTCTCAATCCATCATTGAAAATCTATAGAAACTCCGCGTAATTGTCTCATCTGGCTTTTTATGAATCGTCAGCGATGCAGCAATAATGACCTGACAAAATCTATTCAGAACCCCTCAGGATAGCCCATTTTCTTTCATGTTTAAGCGACCGATGGTGTTCGAGTGGTTTAGGGCGTTTACCTTCCATCTCGGAGGCCACCGACTCGGATTTTACCACTGACGGTTACTTTGGTGGAAGACCGTCTGCCTGCTTGTTACCAAGCCTAACCTATTGAGACCTTATGTGGTTCTCGGTTCAGAGTCTCGGGATCAGATTACGGTCATTTCTGACAATGTGGTGGACCTCCAAGTCTATGCGGTGTACTGCAGTGACAAGCAGCCGAACACCATGTTGTTTTTTAATGTAAATTGTGGTGCCTGTCTACACACTTACTGGGCTAAGTCTCATGGAATTTTGAGTCTTTCTCTGCTTTTGCTGATTGTAAACGTACAATTTCCGTTGGAATATCGATGGTGCAGCATTCTATCCATTAAAATACTCCTTTCTTTGCACTCCTGATCAAGCGTATGATGATGAAAAAATTAAGGTGGTAAAAGGGGCTTGTCCAATGGCCACAAGGGCCTACCTACGTCGCAGTGACGATAAGTTGGGAACTACGATCCTGAGACTTGGACTTGACTTCTGCATAAGTTTTAAGCAGGCAAGGCACGATAACAATCTGACGACGGAAACCTGCTGTCAATCGCCTAATGATTAATGCGTGAAGGTTCCCCAAATCTGTATGCAGTCCCAGTACCCACGTGTATTTTCTGGCTAGCTGGTTGTGACAGCAGCACATTGTTTAATGGCTTTTCACTGATGAGTTGCGCGCGGTGATACTTCGTGTTCTTCATTATTGTTGAGCGGATAGTTCTTTGTCATAAAAGGGTTGTATCGCACTGGACTACTTTAACACAGTCCCTTTATGAAGGTTATTCTTTTTTTTCTATGGTACGCGTGAGTAGCTTTTTCTAAATCGCACTGGAGATCACATTTTTAACTCTATTCAAACTGATGCTTGCTTGTAAAGAAATCCATCAAAGTGTGTGTCAGAGTGTGGTTTGACATGTTCAGTAGACGGTCTAGTCTCGCTAGAAGACAGCATATCAACACCTGTCCAGAATGCAACTCAAGGCTTGAGCCAACGGATCCGCGATCGACAGGACAGCGGATCCATAAGACGAGAAAGTATTACCGTCAAGCGATAGCTAGCCATACCACTAATCAACCAATCAAAAGAGGTTACCCAAGACAAGTTTGAACCAGTTATTCCGTTTTTATGATCGATGATAAAGACTTTTTCTTCCCAATTTGAACAATATGTTCGGAGTTAATAAACTGAGATTACCTGAAGGCAGAATACTCTTCTCGTTAGAGCTGGTGGGAAGGAATAGAACATTGCGTAGACATTCCTCAGTAATTTTTAGAAAAATTAAACACCGCCCAAATATAGCCAAGCGAAGTCCGTCAATGAAGCTGGCCACAGCTTGCGGCATGGAGGAAAGGGTGTCAGTTTGAACTCGGTCGGCTCAGTACTGTAGATGACCTAATGGGAGCCTGCACAGTCCACACCCCCTCTGAGGGTCTTGGTTACGTTTATTGAAGTGGGTATTTAGTTATATGGAGTTGTAGTAAAATCGATCGTTCAGCGAAAAGGAATTTTTGCTTCACTCCGTCGTGTATGTCTTTTCTATACGTTGTTCTATGGCGCTTGAATATGATCATATTACCATTGCCTGGATGTATGCGTTTTAGTGAGTTCCAGGAGCACGAAAATTCTGTTAACTTCAGCTTGTACACACTTTCGATTTTTTCGCTATCCGCACGCCCCGAGCTAGTTTCTGATCTGCTTTTGCAGTGGTTTATTTTCCGTGTATCGATCGTATCGGCGCTGTTTCAGTACCACGACACATCAAGCAGCTTTTTTCGGATCCTTAGGTGTTGTATCGGAATTGAACAATCGCGCCTGTTGAACGGAAAATCGATCAACATCTATCTCCAGCATGCTGTTTGTTTGTTGGTCGATCCTGATGTGTATTGAGTAATCTCATTTGAATCGAGATGAATGTACGCTGGAGTTTTCATGTAACTCGGCTCTTTGGCATTGCTTTCGTAACTTGTTTGTTTGTCTGTTGCTTGGTCACCGGCTACGGCCCAGATTTGTGTACACTCTCGCACGGATACATGGAGTGCCACTATTACGTGTCATACCACACAACAGTAGGCATTTGTAAATTTCTTCTTTTCCCACGTACGTAACGTTTTTTAGTATAACACTCCTTTGTTGGTATTGACTTTTAAAAGTGTAGAATGGAAAACACACTTTTCGCACGTACACGATACCGTACTTCACGAAATATCAACAACATGTGAATAAATCTACCTTTCTAAAGCAACAGCTCATTCAGGTTTGAAGAATCACAGAATTCCTGCAATCCGCGATCTAACATTGATCAAGACATTTATAGAGGCCTCCATTACGACATCAGCGACGCACTCTTGCACCATCTGGATGACGGCTATAGACTACGTCGGGATTTTTGTATCTAGAATTCCGCCATAAGAAGTACAATCATTTGTGAAATAATTACTTGTTGCTTGTTTGATTATGTTTGTGCATGCCTTAGCTACAAACTCGTTGGACGTGAAATGCGAATTAACGAAGTTCGCAGTCACAAAATCCAGTAAGCGTCAGTTCTACGCTCAAACCACCGACGGCCATCAAGAAGTCAAAGATGTGCTTAGCCATGTTTGGCGTATTTACAATGCAAGCATGACAGAAATAACCAATGAGAAGCTAGTGGAATGCAGTGGTCGGCACTTCTATGCGTGTACCAGTCTGTTAGTTAGTCAGTCATGGTAACAAAACTCGTTGGGGTGGTTGAGCAGCGACTCCATCCGGCTGGGATTGTACAAAACTGTAGAAATGTACACCAGAGAACCTGACGCGATGTGTGATTTGAAACTCAAACGTGCGGTTATCCGGCCACATAGACATTTGATCAAGTCACTGTACCGCTTCGGGTTCTTTGAACTCGTACTTCAAAGTTTTTTTTCTAATTCTTATAACCACACACTTCTCTGTTGTTTTTCATTTACTACAAGTATCCTAGATTATATTTTACACTGATATCGGTAATTAGGTCGGACATTCAGGCGTGTTAGTGGTGTGTTCAATAATTCCGGAAACTTTCAGGCTGAAATGACAGCCAAGCAATAAATCAGAAGTGGCACCTCACAAAGGTATCCAAAGCGTTTACCTAGATATTGTAGAACCCACAAAGATCTCAGGCGTAAAAAGCGAAATGATAGTCGCTATATGTTCCTGAATATATCAGTAATGCGCTGGGACTATGTAAGGTCTTAGCTATCAATATGTAAAGAACAGCAGCTTCTTTCGATTGATGATAGACATTTTCTCTTGAAGATAGATAAGAGAGTGACGATACTTTTGGGTACAATAGCGACAATCAGGAAAGTTGAATAATGGAATATGAAGAATCCATAAGTCCGAGAAATCGAAAGTTATCATCTGATTCTGCCCCGGTGGCAACTTGATTTGCATATTTTCCCGAGAGATTGCTCGAAGCTTCATGTAAGTTGCAAACGTAAGAAGTGAAAGAAAAGGGGAGCAAATTAATACTTTGAGGTATTCCGGAACGCTTAGAAACCGAGATTCGGCAATATCTCCATTGGGAGTCGTAGGCTGACTTCTATGATTGAAATGGTCTCGGATCAATGAAAAAGCGGATAGAGTCAAACTGACACCTTGCAGCGTAGATAAAAGCAGAATTCTATCGACACATACCCAGAAAAAGTGTCAGTGCTATCAGGTAAGAGCCAAATGGAGTTGACCAGATAAGTTACGACATTTATTTCGGAAGGATTGCTTCGATAACCAAACTGATAGTCACCGTGAACATCAATGATCTAATAAATGCACGAATACTGCCAATTTTCATGCAAATTTGGAATAACTGAGGTATGTTTATTTGGGTGGAACTAGCCCGTTTACTTTTTGGGTATCGGAGTGCATCGCATAAAAATGATTTCACTGTTTGTCTTACTGACCAGTCATTATTTGCCTCTAGGGCCTAGAAACCCCTTACTTAGTTGCCATCACCCCCAACAAATGATGACCATCAGACACAGTAATTAAATAAATTACGATAAAATAACCTTATTTGAAGTTTGAAATCCTAAACAGTGTATTTCCAACGTTAGATAAATTGTCATTGAGTGCATGAGCAGGAATTCATAAAGGTAATTTTGTTCTCCTTAGCATTGTTGTGTTCGACTTGAACGGTCATAAGCTCAGACTGACAGTCTCGCTCGCACAAGCACACCCTGCGGACAATTGATCCAAATCCATCACACGCCTGCAATCGTACACACAAATATACAGAGTTGAAGTTAGTTGTACTTCTTCCCGGACTGTGTTGACCAATCGGACCGTACCACGCGCTGAACGGCCTTGCATGACCTAATCCGATTGTGCGCTTAGCTTGCGCATTTTGCTTGCATACGTATCTGACTCACGCTCCTACCCGTCTGTTTGTGTTCTCACGTACAGTCTGACAAAACAAGCTGGATAGTTTCAGTCCGATCGAATTCCACTATCTGCTACTTAAACTACTGTCAGTAGCAAATACTCATCAAACCGTCATTGCTTGGGGAGAATATTCCTGAGTAGGGTATCACTAATCAGAGGACCAGCGAGATCATTGTTTACTGAGTTTGGTCGTCACGATTGCGATCGTTGTCTTCCAAATGGACAAATTTACTGTCATCATGACTTGCGTGTTTACCTTCTTGCTCGCTGTCGTAACTAAACTGGTTGCGAACCGAATTATAAATAGGAACCAACAGACAGATTTTTCCCTCGTTCGTAATTATTCGCGTCCTATTTTTGACCAGTGATGCTGAAAAAGTGAAATTTCCGTTTTTGTCTACTAGTTCGGTCATGGATTTTACTCCATGAACTCTCCTATATAACACGATTTTCTAGGGAACCACTTATTAATATGAGAATGAATAACGTAGAATGAGAGTAATTTATCCTTTATGTCACTTCGCTGTATATATATCCGGAAAAGAGAACCAGGATTAAAGCTTCAAATGTGGGATGCCTAATTCCTATTCTAAGGGACTACAGTTTGCTGAACAGCTTTATCAAATCGGTTAGGTGCACATTGCATGGTCAATCTCCTGGTTTCCGTTAAATCCCTCGATCAATGTCATTTCAGAAACTTCAGTCCCTCGATCTTCCATCTAGTTCATTCGTATGGCTTACCGGCTATGCGGTGAGAAGTATCCAACTCACCAGATCTACGGGGAATTCGTTTTAACGCCCAATGAAAAACTCTGGCTTTCTTCGATGTGCTGTTTTCCGCGCTTCTTCTACTTATGTTAGCGACTTCTCCTCTAGCACCTCCGGTATTGGGCCCCGGAGGTTTATGAGGATTATTTGAATTGTTTACGTCTTCATTCATAAATGTGGCCATACTTGAAAAAGGAATCAAACGAAATTGCATGATGAGTTCATTCCGTCAAAACTGCAAAGATGTGATCAAGATAATTCGTACACTGGGAATAGATATCTACGTAATGCACCGTACAACTGGTGGATTTAATCAATCGAACTGGAAGCATACTGGTGGAATGTATCTGTTTAGCCACGCAATGGGCACGACATCCAATACCTGGTACAATGAAAAGCCGACCAGTAAAATATCGATGAAAACGGTGATCAGATCTCTGAATAACATCGGAATCGCTTTTTTTTACAGGGCATTAAGTTAGCCATCTATGTCACCATGAATTTCCCCAGTGTTGACGGAAAGAACCTTGTAAAAAGAAGAGTATTAGCAGCTCGGATTTTTTAGCTCTTCAGTTATGCTCGCAGATAGTCAACCCTCATCCTTTTCTTAGTGGCTTCTTATGTCTTCCGTCTACTTCTCTGTTTCTCTCTCCTCGCAAATCAACACCATCTGGCATCCTAAACAGTTTGAAAAAGATGCTTTCCCGTCAATACGTTGATTAGAAAAGTCAGAAATACCGGTCTGTACAGTGAAGCTTGAACCATTTTCCTGCGTCTATACACGTACATACCGCAGTTTGATTTGGCCCAGGGAGGACGTGGCTTTATTCACCGACGGTGTTGCTTTCCGTGTGGTAAGGAAGAAGATGACGTAATCGACTGCGTAGTATATGCATTTAGTGATTGAATTCAAGCGTTTTTTGACTAGGTGATTCATCAGCTTATATGTCTTCTGTGCATATCCAAAGTACCTTGTGAAACAGCGTCAGAAAGAAACCGATCTTATATTTCATGGATGCACAGCAAGTAAAAAATGCTTATCATCCAGACGGCGTGCTTTATCGGCAGACTAACCTAGCCCATCGGTCTGGTCAGCTAGAATTATTTATGTCCGTGAAGAAGATGTGGGTGTTTTGCACTCTGAGACGAGTTAGCTTGGCATTTTCGGTACATGATATTATTGTGATTAAATAATCTATCTGCTTCGTTATTGTTGTCACTGAGGATAAATATGTCATCAACGTAGCCGCTGATAAGATCAAGAGTTGAAATGTCTCATCATTATTTACATCCCAAGTAACCAACTAAAATATCTTCCTGAATAAGTTCAAAGGGACTTACAATAGACACTTCATTCATTTGTTGAAATCATACTTTGAGGAAAAAAAGAGACCTACATGTTCAATATGCAAAGTAGTAGAAGCCGTTCTAGCTCACCAGCACGTAATCCAACAGCCAATCTGTTCCTTTCAATAGTTTGAAAATTATCTGAGTATTTTCATTGGATGGAATATTAGTAAAATATCTTTGTTTCTTATATTCCTTTCCTTGGGATTTGACACATTTTCAATGTGCTTTTCACCTTATAATATGCAATTGTTTTTTTGACTGGTCAACACAATTGAGCTAACAGTTTGACTAGGACATACTGAGGTGAACTGACCATACTTATTATTAGTTTGGTTGGAACACTTGCTTTTCGTATTTCCGGCAAATCATCCATTTGTGATATTTAGATTTTCTTGGTTGTGTGCGTTTAGCTGTCTATTTCAGTATCAGATTTGCTTTTGTTGACGTATTTAATTTGGCGCAAACCTTCCTCTCTCTCCCTCTGTTGAGGGTCACATGGAGAGAAGTGCAAGCCGAACTTCGTTTCATCCGTCAGATTAATTACCGTCTTTTCTTCATAGGACGATTTGTTCATCAGTAGTAATTCGAACCACTTTGTATAGACGTAAGAGTGAAATGGTTGAATTCCGCTTCAGTTGCTTGAGTCCACTTGTGTCTTTGTTTGGCCAAAAATTTATTTGTTTTTTGTTGGCTGTCCTGTATTTCTGATCCAGGTTTACCAATCTTTCCGTGAGTCATCGTTACTCGTCTTTAGTTAAATGTTATGGGTTCTACAAATGGTTAAAAAAGTTATAGGAGCATCTAATTACTCTGCACAATAGTATCTCGTTAGTTGAATAAATTAAACAAGGCCACAAGGTAACACCTCAAGTTGGGGCCGATTGAGTTGGTACGAAGATAAATGATGAACACACATTTCGGGATCTTCACAAAACGTAAACATCATCGGTTCATGATATACTGACTAAGTAAACCCGTTCAACTCATATATACTGCTTTGGCGAACCTTCCTGGAGCGGAATTTGATAAACTTCACAAGACGGCGCAAACTCGGTTTGTCAACAACAGTTGATGCTTTGTGTAATATTGAACGTAGATGTAATATGCTGGATACGTCTTTCTGGCTACGAAGCCTTGCTAACCGTTTCATATTCCTCTATGCTGGACGTATTCTAACCTTGTAAAAAAGTTTACAACGTTTGGTGAGATAAAAATTTTGGACAACAATTTGTTCTTGTTATCTGCCCAGCCATCGTGTATTTCACTCCAATGTAGCCCGTTTAACTGGCAAATCCCCTTTGTGGGAAGATGACTTTTGGAAAACTGGTAGCCATGATTTCCATCAAAAGTGTGAACAGAGAAGCCGGAAACCTAGATTTGCAGTGTAACTCCTGTTTTAAACGGGTCGGAGGAATAGTTACCCATAGGTCATCAGAAATCGGTTGGAAGATACCAGATATGCTTGTGAAATGACTTGATCGTACTAAAAGTTATATCCAGTATAGCTTCCTCATCTTCGTTTATATCAGATGAACTATTTTTAAATTGCCGTGCCCTACTTGAGTCTATTTATCACTTTGTTCAGATTTAAAAGGTAGATACCACGGCTCATGAACAGGTAATTCATACAGCAAAAATTCCTGAATCCGTGGGCACTTCAAAAGTTCTCTTTTCACCACAGCCTACCGGAACTTTATAAGTAGCCAATCGCGTAATGCAAGCATTGGCTAGATGATCTCCAGTGGAGTCTCTCGCTTGTAAGTTCATTGATGACAGCTCACTGGAAACGTGTACAGATTAAATCGGAAGGCAGAATGACAAAGCTTTGTGAATATCCGTTCCTTCATATTGCATGTTTCATCAAAGTTGGGTCACCTCCATTCACCATCGAGCCGCCGGTCACTTCCCCAACTGACAGTCTTTGCTTGGCCGCGACCCCCTTCCTGAAATATTGTACTGCTATTATGTAATAAAGAGGAAGGAAACAAAAGAAATTCCAACAAAACAGCAAAAAATCATCATGAGCGTGGATCGTATATATTCATACTCCACTGACCGTACCACGATAGCTCAGCTGGTCGAACCTCTGTTCGGTAAACGCAAAAGACTCCCGTTTGATTCCCGCTCTTGGCTTTAGACTTTGAATGCGAAAAATGCAAATGGAATTTCCAATATCTCACCAGTAGTCTGCTGACTTCATTGTGATATGGTGTACATGACCCGCCGCCATATAACGGGACTCTCCTTTGTCCCGTTCAGTTTGCCAAGACCTGTGGTGGTCAAACTGTTATCGTCGTGTACTATGGCAGTTTTTCATTGGTCGTGGCCCCTTCCCGAATTATTATACTTTGTTGTATTTTCTAAATTTTTAAAGACCTTTCGGAAGAGGCAAACGAACAGAGCCACTGGCCACCGGGCAAAATCCCTGAAGCCTTGCAAATAGCATCTGAATGTATAAATGCAAGATGTGCAGCCTCGAACAAGAAGGGGCGGACTGGGTTATCTAATATCACAAAAGCCAGGAACAGTCCGGGGGATACCGCTTTGTACAGCTATTCCCGAGACCCTCCATAGAGTAGTGTGAAGTTATGCGCTCCCGCCATGCTACAGAGTTCCTGGTAAGCGAAACGCCTCATGTCCCAAGCAGTCGAGGTGACAGGACAGCGAGCTGAAACTCTCTACTGCGGAAAACAGGCACACGTAACCCGTTGGATCTTGAGAACGCTCCTGGAGGTAAGTAACCCAAAAGTCTCTGTACAAGTGAAATACGATTACCACATAGACGTTGCCTGCCTCTCAGATGTCCGACTACCTAGCTCCGGTACTCGGTATGTCAAGGATCTGGGAGTCTATACAGTTCGTTAGCTCCATCACAGCTGGATTTTGGGCAGTTTCGAACCCCGTGGTATCGTATTTACCCCGAGGAAAGTAGTCACCGGCATCCTGACTTCTTGGGAATCATCCTCCTCTCCAGGTTTGTCCTGGCATGCTTCAACGGGTCCATACAATCTGTCGGCTATCTTGCTTTGTATACCAACCAGTGCGGCTAAAAACATAACGAAAGACCACTTTTGGGGCAACTTATAAGATTTAGGCAATTTTGCTCGGAGTCGTGACGTACTCTTCGTCACCAAGGACTGGACGGGTCCCCCAGTTCGGTTCATTCAACTTTTCCTAAGAAAGTTTGAACATGGTCACCTTTGTGAGAATAGAAATCGCCTTTACGGTTAACAATTAGAAAGTAACATTCCGGCTTACTTCCAAGTCCTGTGTTGTTCCAGTCATTGAGGGTGGCGAACGTCATCCCGTGCAGAGTATCAAAGACTGTCCCATCTGAATAGACTCGCCTTACTCATGGACTCGAGACATGTTTATTCGAGCTCACGTCTAGACTGTGAATGGGCCATTCTGGGTTATTGCTGTTCCGGCCCAGTGACCACACTCTAATGATGTTGGATCCTTGCACAGCCGTATCTTTTTGAGAGATCATAGGCTTTAGTCGTTTATCGTGAGCCGTAAATCGAGAAGAATGGACTAATACTATCGCTGGATGCCTTACAGAACCCATTCAACTGTTGAGTTCTCACCGTGAATGATAAATCTGCTGAAACCGGCAGACAATGTGTTGAACAGCGATGACCTATGCCATTATGAGCGGGATGTGTGGGCCAAATTGAAGAATCGATGTTGACTTGTTACAATTACCGACGAGGCTTTGTATTTCAACTTACATGGACAAGAAACTTGGGTAGGAGAATCTTGTCATCACTGAGAAAATCTTCTTATTTGAGGCCCATAAGAATGAATCAGTCGGCCCGCAATCCAAACCAACACAAAGTGCACTAGAACAGGCTCTAGAGCGGGTCTCGTCTCGACTACGGGTAGATACACAGAGTGACAACAGACAGACAGACAGACAAACGTAGGAAGAGGGCACGTGTGGGTTTAGTCTAACCACATGCTGTGGATGGAGTTTATTGTGAAGTTCCTATCAAATTTATTTGCTTCAGTATTAGTTTTGTGGTTGCCATGTCATGAATGATGATCGGAATGGAACACAGACTGTTGGGAAATTTCGTGGTACTGAAGTTCACAGCATTAGTCGACAGAACCGCTAAGATCATACCCTCTCATCCCCGCGAGGGCAGGGAACACACTTTCACCGAGTGATTTTCTCAATCAGCTCCGGCTGGGTGAATAAAAGTAAATAAATTGCTGAAACCGCATCGATACAGATAGCAATGAGAGTCTCCCGTGCCAGATTAGTAAGACATGATTACCCCCTGATGGAGCGGGGGTGAAATTCAATACTTCCCAGCATTAGGGGAATATCAATCAATTTGAGTATTGGATGAATTGATCCATGAATCATTATGCAAAGCAAAAGCTCGAATCAATTTTCGAAACCCATCAGTATGCGCTTGTTTCATCTGAATGGAATAATTCATCTAGTGCTGCAGTGGTCGCCTGCCCACTGAGTCCTAAATTGGACTTGAATTCGATGCGCACAATTGGGAGACCTGTACGCGAACCTACCTTTGGGCTATCTGTCTGACCTGGCCAATATCACGCAACTATTACACAATGTATGGCGAGGTGTTAGCGGGAAAATCCAGTGACAGCGTCACGATATTTGATGGGGTTTAGAGACTCTCTGTTTGACAGTTGCAACAGATCTATGTTTTAAAAGATACCGAGGAAAATTCAGGAAATATTCATTTTTACTGATTGCTCATTCGTCTGTCCTTTTACGGTGCTGCTTCCCTGTGTGGTCTGTTTTATTTAGCCTCAGCCTGTCATACCTTGATGTCGCACCAACCTTAATATACTGCGTTAAACTGTCGCATCTGTCATCGCAGTATGGTTACTTTAACATCACTACAAAAAGTCTCATTAATTATCAGCTCTGTTGTTTATTCTCATACTGAAAGCGTTCAGTTCGTCGAACTTTGTAGGTTAATTTATAACGTACTCGGAATATGATCATGATCATCGGAGTGAATTACTGTGTGTCGGAGAGGGGAAATGGTCAACTCCCGAGACCTGTTGCGAAGACTGTTGTGGCAAGAAGAACCCCAGGCCAAAGAAGGGGCTGTGACTATTTGGAAGCATCCCGTGACAGATAGAAGGGATCCTACTGACAAACAGGCAAACGTCATCAGGATACCAGAAGAGCAGCAAAGTAGTCTAAATTAAAAACTGCAGGTTATTACGCCAACTGAGGCAATCGAGCCAACACAACAAGAAAGATGCGTTAAGGAAGAGGCCGAATGTCTACAGGCATGTGGCTAAGAAGGAACGGAAATGCTCAGGTAGCCGAAGGATTGTTCTGAGCTCAATAAAGACTCTACAAAGGGAGTAAATTGCTGTATATATGGGTGACACATGACTGACTTCCGAGTTCATTACCAAATGTCGTATTATTATGTGGCAATCCTGTCGAAAGTCAGCCCTGATGGCTGAGTGGTTAACGTGTATGACTGTCAATTCTACCATTTTCTCAGTAGTGAGTTATGGGTTGATATTCTCTGATGGATCATTTTATGATCAGTTACTCCTGGTTGAGTAGGCTATCAATATTTGCTGTGCTTTCAACAATACCTCCTCCAATACCTTTCTAATTTGCATTTTAGATGTAAAGCCACAAGTTAGCTGGCTGGTCACCTGCACAGCCCCTGATTATCTTTTACTAGTTAGGTGACTCGTACAAAACGAACCCCAAATACAGAGTTAAAGAACGCGAATTCGGTGATCTATGAGAACTGTAGAAGAATGAAACGAGCACAGATGGTACCAGACCTGGAACTGAGTGCAGTCCGGCTACAATGTACAGGATAATGATGACTTCTTATCACTGGTTCAATGAGAATGGCAAAAACACGCAAGTCAGTCAAAAGTAAACGAATGGGTTGGTGATTATGTAAGGCACACGGTAAAGGGTGATCACTAGTAGTCGGTGATTGAAGTGAGACGGTATGACAATGTGAAATGGGGGTGGTCCAGATTATGAGATGCTGGGAGGGGAAGAAAAATGACTTCACAAAAAACGCATAGCACAAGAGGTTAGCAGCCAGAAAGCGAGAGAGAGAAAAGGCAAGCAAACGCAATAGAATTTGTATGAAGCTCGGGTATGATTAACAATGCATCACGGATGAAGGGGAAATGGGCAAAACCAACCTTTGGTTCAGTCACCTGAACCAAGGGTAAAGGTTGACTTGATGTTGATAACAAACTGAATATGGTTGTCTGTGTCGGCCCTAAGAGTACATGTGGGTAACACGGGAAAAAAAGGCACAGTTCGTTCGGTCTGGGAATTTCAAAAGGCAAATTTACAAACTTATCAGAATATTGGTGCCAAGAAAGATTGGCTCCTCTGAAGATCTTGGATACTAGAGGTCTGCAGTTCAGTAGGTGATGAAACATTCACAACACCGCCACACTCGGTTCACTACACGGAAGCATACGAAAACGATCAGCTCACTTTCGGATGTGACAAATAGTGAATCACTTCTACCATCTGGTCCAATGATACGTAAAGTTCAACCGTTCGATTCCTCTCCATTATTCAGCACACTGTATTGCAATTGTAAATATCAAGCTTATTTTTGCTTTATGTTCCAATAGAAATACTCTTCTTTGTAGACATATTCATATCGTTCCTTCAATTAGACGATGTCCGCTGAATGATTTTGATTGCTAGTGCCATTTGTATTTCCTCAGTTTAACATTCTTTTATAGGCATGCGATCACTGAACTTCACATTTAAGTCATAAACCTAAGTAATGATAAGGGTCATTCCGATGATGATGATGACTCGGATGCTGACAATGATCCCGATGAATCGGATTATTATTGTTATTTTTTAGTAATAGTAATAATATTTTACTGATGATATCATCTATACGTACACTGTGCCTGAATTCAGCGATGGTGCTAAGACCACAAATACAAAATGAGGTGACATGGAGGGTAACGGGAATAATGTTCGTGAAATTATTGAAATCCAAGTGCATTATTTGGGGTGCCATGGATTGCCGCGCTACTTGGTCTTTTAGTTTAGAGTGGGAAGAGGATAGACGGAACCTCGTCTGGCTGTTCTGTTCGAAGATGCACCTCTAACGTTTACACAACCGAGTTTTATCTGCAAGGCAGCGGAGAAGTTTCAGGCGAGCCGATAGCCAGTAAAGGCTGACGAACCTCTTTTGACTCATCTCCCAAGGTGCACAGCGTGACAATTGGTAACGGCTATGTTTAGTAGCGAGCTACTTTCATCAAGTCACATCATCTAGGCTGATGACAAAATTGTTTTGACTGGAATGCCAAGCCCAGTGATCGAAAGCCTACAGGAATGTGAAAATCGTCTGGTCATTTGCAGTTTCAACTTCAAGCCAAGATATCATCTTCTTGTTTCAACCTCTCATAACCCTGGCCCACCGTAATTAGTTCATCTCCAAGCATGGTCAGTATTGACCAATTCGGCTTTTCCCTTCGAGTTACCGGTTCTTTGGTTACCAAGATTCTCAAGATAATCCAGGTCTACACATAGGTAATTCGCCGTAAAAACCAACAGTGCAGAACAGTCTGTTATTCTCGTAAAATTCAGAAAGGTTATTTCTTCAAGGCATCATTTCAATCCTTATCTAATATCATGAGAATAATCAGTCTACTGATACTGTTCACTCGATCGTCATTGAGATTATATAGTTCTTCTATAATACTGTTTTTCTGTAAAGAAATAATGTTCTTTCTTTGTCAGACTCTATAAGAAGGAGAGACACACGTACCATATTTAATAATCAATGATCCCCAATTTCCCGACAGAGTTACACAACCCCTGATACAGAAAGGCCTCGATCTTGTTCTTCCTGTAGTATGTTATAGTGGCAGTCCAAAAGATGTTTTTGGTACAGTATTACTAACTGCTGCTGATCGGTGAACGTAGTCCACATTTCTGGTCGCACTTCTTCCAGTCCTCCGAACTAATTCACCTCCTACTGGTTTTAATTTGCCAGAAACAAGCTAGGAGTTTTTTAGATGAAATGAGTGAATTCAGACATCTTGCTACCAGACTGTTGGGAAAGACTGTTCAAATAACCATTCTGACCAAGTAGATACACTCCGTAGGTAGAGCATTCGTTTCACTTAGGTCACAAACTGGAAGGCGTTAATCGATGTATGACGGGTGACCGATAGTAAAGGTCCAAGGTTACTAGCAGAAAGGCGTTGTTTATCATACTGTAGACACGAATCACATGAGCTGTTGGTCGGCAAGAAGAACTCAGAGGTAGCGTGTCTAATTCCCCAACATGAGCTCCTGAGTTCGAGTCCATGTTGGTCCTTGGTGGACGAGCATTGTTGATCATTCATGATAAAAATGAAACACCCTAATTTCTTTCGTAATAAATAATCTCACCACAGCTGGACAGTATATACTTTCTTCGTTCTAGAGAAATACTTTTCAGCTGATCATTCCCTCCCGCGATCCACTTGATCTGTCGAATCTGATAATTTTTACCTCTCGTCATAAGGACTTTCCAGAACTGTTTCCGGGTGGAACTCAGTGTATCTGGATGGATAACAAATTCTGACTCCCTTGTTGAATAGTTTAAGCAATCGTCATGTTGCGAAGCTTTCATTGTTTATCTTCTAATCACGTCTCTTGAGTAATATCGAATACCCCTTTATGCAAAATGACCTTTTCATATTAGACCATTGCAGATCACCAGGAATATTCGAGGTTATCTGTCGACTTATTCAGCTGCGTGATTTTTCTGGGGCCACATGTATTCAGTATTTTACCTCCTTTTTCTCATTTCAGCTACCAGTTGTAGGAGTTTTGGCAGACACATTGCCTATAGATGGCCTGGTTCTTTTATCAGACACCACCTCTTCGCCCGTCTGAAATAGAGGGCAAGACAGCATTGAATGGGGTGGAAGGATGAACCAGTCAGTGATCAACAATTATCTGAAAGGACCGAAGCCGAATCAACCAATCGGGTTACAAGCAGACTTATAAGTTAGAAGGACCGTTCGTGAATAACAAGTGAGCTAGTAATTTTTGTGGAAAGCTTTGGTTATGATCACCACCCATCCTATATACAAAATGTTTCTTTTGTGTTAACATAACGAGATAGTTTGAAGGTAGAAGAGTATTCCTCTCAGAAGTAATGGGCTACCGCTGAACATCAGTCATCAGTAACGATTGGCTGTTCGATTGTCTATCCGTTATTTCGAAATCGTCGAAATTCACGTTTAATTTCCCTTCCACATTCCCTTAGCTGACATTATGAACAAAACAAGTAGGCAAAGTCTGGGTTTTAAAACTGCAAACGAAAAGCCAAACAATTTGAACTGACCATAGACATGCCATGACATTTCAGGGCAGCTTTCTGTGGCCCTAAGGCGCCCTTGTTGTTAATCTGCGGCAAATTTAGGCTGGTGCGCGATGACTGATACGCTTTTCGGTGAATTATACTGTTAAATGACCTGTAACATAACTGTTGACCACTGACCGTGGGATGTTCTGAAAGCGTCGTAATTGGATTTATAACGTATTTCATTGTTTAACTAACTTGTTTTTCTTCTCCGTTGAGTCGATCAGTTCAGTTGCCCTCGGCTTAAAAATTGTATTACAAAGCAATGAAATACAACTCGAAACAAAGAAATTTTCTCCCATATGGTTCATTCACTTTCAAAAATGTTTTTGCGAGTTGTCACCCTGGCTCTCAGACCACCTGAAATTCCGGCGAAGAACAGACATTATTTTGTCCCAAACACACACACACACACACACACACAACCACATTTTCATAGATTGGACTTGCAAAACGCATGTAATATGGTTAGGGTTGAACAAATATATGGCTGTGAAACACGTACAGGTTTCTGCCAATCTCACTTTGACCAATGACTCATCCGAACTCATAGATAAACGCGCATCTAACTTACGTAAGTTCTCCCCCATCTACCAATAACAAATTGGTCCGAAAATCGAAGCGAAAACCACAGTAGGGGTAGAAACTTCGTATCCAGTGTTCTAATCTGGTCAAATCTCCCTGCCGTTAGGATGTTGATATTCATTCGAGATTTGCGTGTCTCCTCTCCAGCGAACTGAAGGCCGCATTAGGCTGTCATACTGACCAATCAGAACTAAACACCAAGCAGTTCTCTTCTAGGGTCACAAGCACGAAAAGGAAGGAGGATGACCCCGTCAAACCCATAGTGATGTTCAGAAAAGAATAATTTTCCCCACACTGGACGGTTCTCACTCCGCGACCTAAAAACTTCGGTTTATTCAATCGGATGGACGTTAAGAGGAGACAAGATGAAATATTTTACACTACGGCAATGTCACCGCTCAAATGCTTTATGCGCAGTGAAATCCAGTCGGTGAGCTATCTGTCTTTATTCTGGGTCGTTCTTTTATTTGAATAGCTCATAGTTTGTCATTTTGCTATTTATAATTTTTCATCACCAACAGCTATTATACATGTCAATTACGTCTAATTTTCTGGACATTTTAATAAATGTATTCACCAGAGGGTTCATGACAAATAATTTCAACTGAAAATGCTACCAACTTAATATAGACATTTTTCGGGTTCCACAGAGGCAGACGATATTTCCCACTTGGAACAAGCCAACACTTGGTAAAATTTGTTAAAACATAATTCATAACTGATGTGTATGAAATTGATAGTAGAAAAAGTAACTTTTGTACTGCTTATAATTATAACTACGTAAATACAAAACCCGGCCAGCCGTAGCCAGTGAGTAAGCTAGCAAAGAGGCCTGAAAGTAAGCATGAGCGAGCAAGTCACGTGTTCATTCGGGTGAGGTCAAACAAGTTTATTCGATATATAACAAGGTCGGCCATTCAACACTGTCCGGGCTGAAGTATGAGTCAATATCAGCACCGGGCAGGCGAGTATCCATGCACGAGAGGGATACTGATTGACTGTCGGCTTAGTATGTGTGTGCATATGAGTCTGTCTTTTCGTGTACATGCGTATTTAAATCGAATACAACGACAGTCAAACGTGCATGAGTACATCTGTTCAACTGGCACGGAAATTCTGTTGAAATACGAAGTCAAATAACCAAGCTGACTCTGTTTTTGAGTGACTCTTTTTGAATCTGTTAAATTCCGGACAACCAAAAGTTGCATACTGATGTGTCTACAATCCAGTATGGTAAGTATTGCCCAAAACATTTGCGAGGTTAGGTTCCAGAACCCCTGGCGGATCAGGAGTAATCCCGAATGTTCGGTATAAGCCACTAAAGTACGTGTTTCTACGGTTTGACCTCTAAACATAACCCAGATCAGGCCCCCGTGGCACATTCATTCCGCTGAAAATGTAGCCCAATATATTACCCTTAAGTAAACAAATAGCTGGCATAGCAATAGGGAGCAGTCTCGTCTAATGGCTGTTTGCCACACTGGTACATTTACAGTACAGGATGATACCGTTAGCCGTAGAGTATACTAATTAATTGACAGACGGTTTTCTCTTGCGTTCACTGTCCCCCAAAACCAAGTAGCGAATGGGACCTCAAATTTAATGAATGATATTTCTTTATCATTGCCAGGAATGTAAAGTGTGTGAGTTTATTCTGTCGCAGAAGTCATATAACAAGATTAGAATTCAATATAATAAAGAATATATGCAATTCAATGACGGCATCAGAATGTGGCTACTGTACCGAAAAATCTGGAACATGGACTGGTTCATTCACAGTCCAAAAGTGACTCTGATTGGAAATGTCTAGGGTCTACGAGTGAGGAAAGTCTATGCAGATAGAAAATCTTTGATACTCTGCACGAGTTGACGGTTGCCATCCTAAATGAATGACGCAACATAGAACCTGAGATTATCCGGAACTTTATTGGAGGCATGCCTGAATGTTGTATTTCAGCCATTAACAATAAAGGTCATTTCCTATTTTACAAACAGCTGGCTGTCTACGCCATTTGTTCAAGTGTAGGTTGCAAATCATTTCACAACTGCTGCAGTACATTGTCCAAGAAGAACCGATTTAGGTGGATCATTTTAAAATTGGTGTGCATATTTAACATAATTGTGGGTTGAAAATTGGCATGTCAAAGTTTGTCGGTCGTTGTGTTTTGGTTTGAAAGAAGTCACAAAACAAAGTGAATTTACCAACATTTTTTGCACAGTATTGTGAATCGATAACCCATGTGATCCATTCGTGAGTAATGTTGGGAAAATTCGCGGCTCTTTTCTGGAAAATCGGAAAAGCGGATAGAGCCCATGCTGCGATTCGTATCTCATCGAGGTTGATGAGGCTTAACATTTTGATGATTTACAAGTTTCCGTATAATTTAGCAGTGCCAAAAGAAGCCCAAATTACATAGACAACAGAAAGTCCACTTGGATTTTGGGCGGCCTGCAGTTTCAGAAGCAAAAAAATGCAGGTGAACTTTCCATTATCTTATTGAAAAATTTGTCCAAATCTGCCAGATCGCAGTTTGCACGAAGAGGTTATTTGTTCAGCACATAGTTCGTCCCCATAGTAGTCAACTGATACTAGTCTGAATTGCGAAATCAATCCAGTTATGTTGACTTGAAGCCTTTGTACGGCTGTTAATTGAGAGTTAATTCACTGCAGCTCTGAGATTTAGTGGAACACCGCAGGGATTTTAACAGATGAGGGTTTTACAGCTGTAATCTTACTCGAATCGTATGAAGAGTGTGTGGACGAAGAGCACATTTTTAGAATCACACAACGAATCTTCCATATTTATCTTGTAGGTTAACAAGGTTAATATTCAGAATGAACACTCATCGTTCGAAGTACGGGTTTTCGACGGTAGTATTATGGTTTTATACTTGGATGATAAGACAGATTTCCCCGAAATCACATGACTGGTTTCGCCGTTGTATGATTCTAAGAGTGAACTCTTCGTCAATGTGCCCTCCATAGCACTGAAATGAGAGTGCAGCAATAAACCCACTGTAGAGTGCACAAGCAGATGAATCAAAGGGCGTTAGAGTGCCAGGTGCGCACTCCTAAACGTTTTTATCCGTGGAAAGGCTTCTGACAAGAATAAGGACAAATGTGTTAGAAAAAACATTTTTGACAACAAATCACAAGATTGATTTCGATAATATTTACCGAAAACAGTTTCTCATGACACGCTGCTTCCACAATGGGGACATATTCCCAATGAGGCTGTACCAACTGGGTTCGACGACAGTCGGCTTTCCGCAACAATTCACTACATTTCCATCAACATTTACTTGCCGCCATTATTGATCATCCGGCAATTTTGTCTTTCGTTATCCTTTATTAGTTTCATCGAATCACCATATTCTGTTGTCTTCAGTATGTAAGTGAAAGACTTTGATGGGCTAGGCGAATCATCGATTTTCTAATAACACTATTCAATTACGTGGTGTGCAATTATTTCTAACGCGTTCATCAATAGACAGCATATTACTCATATGACCTAGTCACATATTCGAAATGTTATATCATTGGATTTCATTTGACGTTCTTCCCACACTGCTGATTTCTACATAAACAGTTTCATAAGTGGGAGATTCGAATACCATGCAACACACATCAACGCACAAATGTGAATCGAATAATACATGCTCAATCTTTGTTCGAAGTCAGCAAAATCCTCATATTACCTATGAGCCTATCTGGAATGAATGTCACACTTCCGTTTTCCTATCGACAGTAGCCACACGATCACCATAGTGAACGTGAGATGTTCACATCCCAAATTCGAAGACTCTTACGGCCATTGGACAATTCCCCATTGAGCAGTCTTTGATTGACCAAGAGTCCTCTTCAAAAATATTATACTTCACTATAAAATGAATAAAGGACGAAGTATCGATTCGGCCTTCGATTCTAATGGGAGTTCACTGGTCAATTGCAAATGCAATCTGTTAGTTGGCTGTTCATATTCCTCAACTTCCAATCACTTAAGTTTTGGGGAAAAAATAATAAGCATTTGATTGTTCCCGTATGGTGCTTTCTCTCTTTCTGAAGGACTTCTGTTTGGAAATTACTAGAAATCAGTCCAGTTTTATCCAACATATAGCACACTCAGAACAAATGGATTGATGGACGAGCTGGCTTTTTTCGCGATTTCTACTCATGGTAATTTCATAATATATATTTACGAAGTGACTGATCACGTGGTATGAACACTCCACTGACCCTTTCAAGCCATGAAAGGAGCACTACAACTGCCTTATCATCTGACTCGTTAGGAATCATCACTGAGCTCCCACTGAGACCCGAACTTCTCGGACAAATGACCAAGAATTGAACATCTGATCATCATGTTATCCGGGGGCTGGCTCTCGACCTTTTGTTTCGCGTCTACACTGCATGATACCGCTTCCGATTGTTAGTGGCCTTCGAACAGTAACAGCTCATTGTTGCCCACATCGTGATCAGCTCCTGGGATGAACGACTCTTTCGTGGGAAACCTAAATGAACCGAGGAATTCCTTGATAAATAACCTGGGGATCTTGACTACTTTGCAGCTCGCTCATAATTCCGAACAAGAACGGAACACCTGTACGGGTTTTCCATGGATTTATATGGTCATTTAAGCCTTGATAAGAGGTTCATAGACAAGTTGAAGTATTTATTTTTTGAAATGATTACATTTTGGTTAAACAAAGGAGAGAAAGTTAATTGTCCTTGGCTCTTTAAAATGTGTACCGTCTATTTTTAACCCGAACAGCGTGCCACATACTTGAATGCATACGATGCACATACAGCAGAAAATTGGACACAATTTATCGGACCGAAAGATTATGATTCACAGAACAGCTGGTGTTGCCTCGGCCAAGTGAATAAAACTGAAATGTTGGACCATCTTCAGCCTATGATCTGTCACAACCGGATTTGCAAAAATCGATTCCAATCGAACAAACTAAACAATCGGATGTGCGGTCCAGCCACTCGTAATTCGCCCGTCGGTCGTGCCTGGCGTCGATTACAAGCAAACGATCGAGAACGCTCCCGTATGACTGAGTTAAATGCAGCACTGCAACAGTTGCAAGATACTTTACCTCCTGTGTATCGCCGAGGAACATCCAGACTGAGCAAAGTGGAAACTTTACGGGTAAGTTTTAGAAAATAGAAGGAAACTATCAGCTTCAAAATTTCAACATTAGCCTGAAATTGATTAAACCAACAGACTTCTAATCCCAAAGCGGACATTACCTCCCTCTAGAATTGAACGAATGAATTAGTTAATACTGTGGTACAAAAGACCATTGATCTTCTGTGAGGGGTTACACGTGGCCGATCTGAAATTACACAAACAATGAAAACTCTATAAGCCCAAAGCTCGGTGATTTTCTTTTCGGGTACCCACACTTACACTAATCAGACACTAATAAGGTAGCTTAGAGCCGGCCCCTAATATGCCCCATCAACGAAAGGACACCGCAACACTATTACGTAGGCCTTCATCACAAGCCAGGATTGTTCGGTTCACTGTGATCATATTGGGCAGGCCATTTCACAGGGCCGCTACCGGGCCACACAGAAACGCTAAATTAATAAATTATCAAGGTCTCCTATTCTCAAATGAGTAGTAGGAGATTAGATTTGTATATAATATGATTCATCATGCAGCTTGAACGCTCAACTCACCATTGAAAACTATGGAAGCACTGTACAGCTGTTTCATCCTTGTTGGGAATCATCAGCAGTGCATATCCACCGAGCCCCCACGGGGACTCGAACCCGGGGTGAACGATTGTGAATCGAACACCTTAACCACAAGGCTATCCGGGCTGGCTCTCAACGGTTTGTTGAACATCTACACTACATGATATAGCACCCTTCCGTCACTGGCTTTTGAACGGTAACAACCCGCTTCCCACACAGCGATCGACTCCTATGATGGATGACTTCTCTGTAGGGGCCTAAGTACAACGAAGGCATTCCGTTATGAACAACCTACAGAGCTTGGTTACTATTTGCAAATGAGTAGTAGGAGATTAGATTTGTATATAATATGATTCATCATGCAGCTTGAACGCTCAACTCCTATTCTGCCCGCTCCCACTGGTAAAATCGTCAGTAGGTATGAGAAGACCAGTGATCTTACACGGAGGGTTGCACGAGCCCAACCTGTAGGGGCACAGAAAGACAAAACTCCATTAACCCAAAGCTCAATAGGTGCACCAATAGGCACCAACACTTACGTTACTCAAACTCCAATATGGTGGTCTCTAGTGCCACAGTTACAACTAAAATAACGCTATGAACAGCTTCATATAAAGGAAGGTTTCCGTTCGATTTCATTCTTGAATGTGAGCCGTGCTCAGATGTATGAAATGAATTGACCCAACTGACGGCATCTTTTTCTTGACACGGATCTTAAAGGAATTTCTACCACAGCGTACAGCACGAATGCGGAGAATGACATACAAGTCGTTTTGACGACAATTATCAATGATACCTCGGTAAGAAAACAAGGTCTGTGGTGGGTTGGGAAATACCGTTAGATCGAATAACCTTGCAATTAATTGTCATTATTTTTCCTAGAAACTTATGAAGAATATTGCGTAGATCACGCTTTTTCAATTCTCCTCTAACATCTTCCCACGGTCATTAGAATCAATTCTCTCGAAAGGAATTAGCCTAAGTGAGGGTTGAGATACAGTTGTGAATAGTACCTAATAGTAGAGTCTTTTTTCTCTGTGATAAGTGTAATGTTGACAAATTTTTAGGATTAGGGTTTGATTTGTGTTTGAGGCTGGTACCATACAGTAGATAAACTGTCAACTGGAAGCATTTGATATCGGGTAACGACTTTGCCGGAAATGCTGGTAGTCGGTCGACGTCTCCTTTACCATAGGTAATATTTCTCTCGATCGGTTTACAATCGAATGATCCTGATATACTAATCTAAAACCAGGGGATGTCAAACGGCTTGTTTGTTGGGGGTGTCTGGATTGGACAGATCAGCAACAAGGCCTCCCCTCGGTCCGTTTGAAAGAATGGACTGTGATTTGTCGACAAACTCGAAACGTGCATTTTCTATATATCTTGGTACCGATTGAATAACAGTTGGACCAATACACGGAAAGCGAAATCAAGGTAAACGCAGACGGGTCCAAGTTAACAGCAAATGACAAAAGAAAAATCAAGTGCGGTTCCTAGAAGAAATCAACGGATACAGTACCGTAATATGTACGTCAAAAATTGAGGAAAAATTTTTTTCTGACAGTTCTGTAGAAGTGCATGAGACTGACTAAAAGTCACACAATCAACGTCAAACATGGGTGCACATCGTAGAGAAATTACACCCAAAGTGTTTTTTTGGAGAATATTTTGTTTCCATTTTTACAATCTAAACTATAGCTACCTAGTTCTTCTGGGACTGAAAGCTTCCTATACAGATTTTCTTGCTAACCGTGGATATTGGTACTGCTTGCAAGAGGACGGTTTTGACACTTTCCTGATCCTTGAGTTCGAAATCCAGGCACATGTTTTCCACTACCGATCTTTTATTTTTCGGGTAATGATTTTCGTTTCCATGAAATACCAAACCTTGTAGCACTCATTTGGACCACAAATTCCATGTCTAGTTCGTTGCCACCCAAGCACTTGGTTTGCTGTTTAACTCAGATGGACTTCTTACACAACCTCCGCTTCGCAACCCCTGTTGCATTAGCCCTACAGGTTGCGAACCGGAACGAGTCGCAGGGAAGATCTACTGGCTGATGACTAGACAAAAACGTGGTATTTCAAGTGCAAGTAAGATTATCCGAGATAACCCACACATAAGTTCATAGACGAGCTGTTTCGTTGCTGGTTGTTTTTTTATTAGGGCACCTGGGTGATTTGGCTCCAACGGATTCCGTGAATTGTCCACGCCCCACTGATCGCGCTTTTCACCTGAGCCATTACGTGGTTCGGTTGCAGTTCGGCTGGGTGACACTCACACTAAACAGTTAGTCATTACATCAACAGTCAGACGTCGATATCTCTATTTGTCAGAAAAGAATGCCCAAGAAAAGAACTGATTAAGATTTGAATGAGAGTAATGGAAGATTAGATTTGAACAACACGCAAAATCATGCCTCATCTACGTCTACATTTCCCGTCTAAAATTCCGTTTCTTTTAATCCACATCCGATGCTGTAAACGTTTGACCGGATAAGCATATGACCGACGGTAGCCAAGTGGTCACCACCTTGGACCTCCGACCCTTCTATCATGGGCTGGAATTCTCGAGCCGCTCGCAAATACTTCCCCAACTGGCTTTCTTTAATTGTCACTAAGCCCTGCTTAAAATTGTGTACAAATGTTATATGGTAAAAAAGGTATATAAACCAATAAAAACGAGAAGCATCATGTTTGTGAGGAAGTGCAATAGAAGAGTATACCCCACAGGCTTGGAGTGGTCGACTGTGGGGTTTTACAAACCTCTGACCTCCGAGGGAGCAAATGCCCTATACTTCTCGATAAAGACTGATCCATGTGAAGCAACTCTGGGATTTTCACTTGCAATTGAGTCCCGGCTCTGTAAAAGAGTGTCTAAAGTTCTTCAGAAACTCGGCACAGTGGCGTCATTCATTTTGGAATTAACAACCGGGTATTTTTAATAAATTGTTTCCGCAGTAAGACAGTAAATTACTGCGTACTATAAATTACCGTCAGTGCCACAAGTGCAACTGAAAAGTCTTGGAAAAAGTAGGCTTTCACAAAAGAGGCATTCACGATAGTGAACAAACAACCCATATTGTTTTTTGAAGTGTATACGAAAAAATTGGTACTAACGTGAAATAAGTTTCGAAGACTAACTTAGGTATCCTTATAGAGACACGAAGGCCGACAGTTATACGTGCGGACTATGTGAACCATGAGAGTTGGAGCAGAGGACAGCGTACGACCTAAATTGCTCCGACTTTCTCACGAGCTGGACGACAATCGGACTTGTAAATAAAGAAGAAAGCTACGGAGACTGAGGTTTAGCATAACTGGTAACTGGAGGAAATGACTAGGATAAAGCCAATTTTCTGTGAGCTAACTTTGATACGGAAGCTTACGGCCATGTGCATGACCGGAACACGCAAAAGAGTCTGCGGCGGATAAGCACTTTTTCGCGTAGTATCGACATGAGACAAGTCACTGAAGGTCCAGTCGGATAGGCTGACCACTTACTTGGGGGACTTCCAATCCTTCAGGCTGAGAAGCAATGTTAGAGCGGCTCGGAAATGCCCTTCAGTAGTCGATAAATCCAAAACAAGAATAGGACGGAATTGCAATGGCGCCGAAGCTTGTAAGTTAGGATCCAAGCACTTGAAATGTATGGGGATTCATTCTATGCCAACTTAAATTTTTAGGTTGTTGATGTAACCGGTAATGTTTAGATTTCAGCAAAATTGACTCAATTCTTCATCAAAATAATTCCCCATTGGATGGCAATTTCAACACCCTCTCGATACTTCTCAATCACTTTTTCAGACAAAGCCTATTTGGACCATCCCTCTCTACTGATTTCGTTAACACAATATTTAAGCAGTCATACACACCATATGCGATGAAACAATATGAGCCATAGTTGCTTAAAATTAACATCTAGCTGTTTCTCGATGTTTTGTTGAAAACCTTTTTGTTCACTTGTTTCAGCCCGATTGCTCACATGAAGAAACACTTATTTCCAATAGTTTTTTTTGCTGGAAAAATCCCCCTATTTCCTTTATTTTAGCTAGCAAAAAGCTACATCCAAAATCTGATGGACTTGATCCAGAAATCGGCAGCCCATGAGAATGGATCTGATCCGGAGATAAGTTCTTCTTTGTCATCAAGAGGAGACAACCAAACCTTTCCAGATGGGAAATCCTTGTCTGGATTTGAAAGAGGGCTGAAAATTGTTCTTCAGCGACAATTCAAATGAAATCGTTGGTCGAGATGTTGATGCTACAGCGGAAAAAAATTATGCACAAAAAACTCAGAATCATCATTTTCCGGTCGTCGTACAAGACTTCAAATAGACTGCACTGCACAGTATTTTGTCTATTCACATTGCCGCACAGGTCGACTGTGCGCAAATTCGATTTTTATTTATATTGGTAAAATAATAGTATACAATATTCATTTTTTCATCTTCCACGGTGGATCGTGAGTCTAACAAAAGTCAGTAGCACTTTCATGATAGACCGGAAGCCACAGATATGGGACTCAAAAGGGTGTAGCACAAGGGGTATCAGTAAACAAGATGTGTTACAATTCAGAGAGGACAGAGGCACTAATTACACTTTTTTAAGCAGTTGAGATATGATAATGGCAGAAAGTAGATGCCCAGTTCAGAGTATATACAACGACTCTGGTATAGTTTATTCGTTGCTGGTGACCAAATCCGATAGGTACCTGTTACTGCTTTGTTGATACTACCTATTTGGTGGAGTATACCATATACTACTCAGAAGCAGTATACGTGATGGACCGAAATTACGATATCTGTAGCGAAAAAGAATGCGATCAAGTCACTTGGACAGTACAATGAGTTGAAAGAAGAGTTAGAAGACTAAAAGACGAGTGATAGTACTCTCCGACCGTTGGTTGTATGACTTCGATGCATATGAGATATTTATTTCTATCCTAATCAGTTGCATGTGGCCAAAACAGTGTTACCTGGAGGGTAATGAAGATTATTACACCATTATCAGGACTGTAATACGGAAAGGTAGCTCGGGGCACAGGGCTGCTTTCACCGAGCTGGACAGACCAAAGTGACCAGATATGCTTTGTGGCTGTGAATGTAATCCGTTGTCATGCCCACTTTCCACCAATATGGATCCTTATGCTAAATGCACATTTGGTTCTCCCTTGGGCGGGTGCTGATGGGCTTTGAGCTTATTGGCCCTCGTAAAATTTTTGTGATGTTGTTCCGATGGCCTCGACTGGTGTCTTGGTTTATAGCTCTTCATCTGTGCCATCTTCCTGCTTTCGAGGGTCTTGTTACCATCCAACTGTATTTCGGTAGGATCCACTTTGTTTTTGCAGGCTACTGTGGAAACAGTCATGTTTCCGTGTTCTGCTGAGACTCTCTTGTTTGGTGAAAGTGATCGACTCCATAGAATGACAAATGAGGAATTACACTTTTGGGGCTTGCACAAGAGTCAGCTTAGTGGCCACGTGTGTGCTACTTTTGTTGATAATTACATCCGGAAACGCGTTGTTTATTTTAGCCTCCCTGAAGCAGTGAGATCACGTTCGTGGACCTTCCCAGTCCTTTTGCGCCTTTTATTGTTGTCTGTCTGTCTGTCTGTCTGTCTGTCTATTTTTGTACCACGAACAAGGCGTTATCTAACTTCACTGTCGATCCCTATATTATTAGCAATGTGTTAAGCATAGAACTACATGAAGCTACAATGGATGAGCCTTGGTGACGAGCCTCATGACAACTGGATAATCTAATAGCAAAAGATTTGGTCGATGTAAACTGTTTTCCAACCCCAAACTTGAAACCCATTTGCTATAGAATTAAAACGCCCGATTATTCACAGGCCCACTTCACCTCTGGCGGAGTTGAGGCCAGTCTGTTCTAAAGCCAAGACACTCAGGTTCGATACCAAAGGTTGTATGGGGCTTAGGCGAACCCGAAATGTCGTATGAACCGAAATAAGTCACACCCAGACTTGAGAGCGAAAGAGTCGAGAACATCATTCGTTTTTATGCGTGCAGCAATGTGGAAACCAATCTCGAATCCACCTCGTTGTTGAGGATGATGATTACCTGATTACCAGGTTCCATCTAAGAAGAACAGTTCGTGTCCTGAATACGTAGCTCTGTTAGTGCTTCACGCAGCATGCAAAATTGCTCAAATAGCCGCACATTTCTTAAACCGAACGTAATCGTCTTATCAAGGAATGGTAACAACCTTACTATGGCGTTCAAACAAATCCACATACTTTGCATTATTTTATCAGGAAAGCTAGAGCAGTTAGTACGCTCTATGTGACAACGACGACCTTTGGTTTGGTACTCTTCCGGAGCACTTCATTTCCTGATCTTTTCGGTAAGGTACAAACCAACATTTTTCTGTAGACACAAAAATGTGGCAAGTATCGGTATCGTACTATGATTCTTCTCTACGTACGCTGAGCACAACAGTGTTGAGTAAGGTGCCGGAGTTTATTCATACCTCAGTAAAAGGAACAGTATTGAATGTACAGGTTAGGACCACTCGAACTATCCATTCTACTAGATTGTAGCACGATAACGACTGAAGAAGTTAGTCCAATTCCTCTACCCTGTATTCGGTCCTATATGTATATATGTAAATGTATATTAAAAATGGTAACTTTGTGCCATCAGCGCTCAATTCACCACTGAACTACGAAAGCACCGTAAATCTGTTTCACGCCCGTTAAAAATTTATCAGCCGTGCCCATCCAACAAGCCCCCCAAAGGTGTCTCGAGCCCGGAGAGCACACGTGGGTTAGATTACAACAGATTGCATCTCGTCAACACCGCATACTTACGGCACCGTTCTAACACTGATCTTCAGTTTTCTTGACTTGTCTCCCCGGGAAATATGTGTTAAGTTAGCAATACAAAGTACAGAACTTGTCTACTTTATCAGCTGGATTTGGGTGAATTTAATGCAGTGCTGATTAAAAGGGACTGTTGGGGGTTAGCCCTCGGAAAACCTGGGGGTTAGGTGTGTTTGATTCACCAGCGTTCACCCCCGGGTTCCAGTCACAGTAAAGGCTCGACAGGCATGCAATGCCGCTAATGTTTCTTTACAACTGCGATGAAACTGCGGTTATACAGTGCTCCTTTCATGGCTTGAAAGGGTCAGTGGAGTGTTCGTACCTAGTGATCAGTCACTTCATAAATATATATTAGGAAATTACCACGAGTAGAAATCACGAAAAAAGCCAGCTCGTCCATCAATCCATTAGTTCTGAGTGTGCTATATGTTGGATAAAACTGGACTGGTTTCTAGTAATTTCCAAACAGAAGTCCTTCAGAAAGAGAGAAAGCACCATACGGTAACAATCAAATGCATATTATTTTTTCCCCAAAACTTAAGTGATTGGAAGTTGAGGAATATGACCAGCCAACTAACAGATTGCATTTGCAATTGACCAGTGAACTCCCATTAGAATCGAAGGCCGAATCGATACTTCGTCCTTTATTCATTTTATAATGAAGTATAATATTTTTGAAGAGGACTCTTGGTCAATCAAAGACTGCTCAATGGGGAATTGTCCAATGGCCGTAAGAGTCTTCGAATTTGGGATGTGAACATCTCACGTTCACGATGATGATCGTGTGGCTACTGTCGATAGAAAAACGGAAGTGTGACATTCATTCCAGATAGGCTCATAGGTAATATGAGGATTTTGCTGACTTCGAACAAAGATTGAGCATGTATTATTCGATTCACATTTGTGCGTTGATGTGTGTTGCATGGTATTCGAATCTCCCACTTATGAAGCTGTTTATGTAGAAATCAGCAGTGTGGGAAGAACGTCAAATGAAATCCAATGATATAACATTTCGAATATGTGACTAGGTCGTATGAGTTATATGCTGTCTATTGATGAACGCGTTAGAAATAATTGCACATCACGTAATTGAATAGTGTTATTAGAAAATCGATGATTCGCCTAGCCCGTCATAATTTTAATCTCTTATGGACGCACTTAAGACCATTGTTTATGGTAATTCAGTGATGCTAACAAATGATAACGGAAGGCACAAAATCACCGGTTAATTAGTGATGTTATTACAGGTGTAGTCGAAATTCCATTGATGCTGGAAGTTTTGAATTAATCCTTTTACCAAGTACAATTTTGTGCCCTAATAAAATGTTCTTTTACCGGGGAAATTTGTACTGTTTCGTTACTTAAACTTCGGAAATGAACCTTCGATATTTTTCAATTCAGAGCTATTAGAATGAGGTACTAGAAAAGGAACAATGGAAATCTCCTTGAGTTCCTCTACGGTATAAACTGATAGGAAATGTGTGGATGTGTCTGCGGCTATACGATGTTCAACCTAGGGCATTGCTTTCAAGCAAAACAGTTTTCATCGAACACCTTCTGGTTTGAGAGGCCGAGAAGTTTCTTTTTTTAAGCCAGTGAATACGGCATTTTCCCGGGTATCTTTGCTACCTTTCTGCCAACAAGGTTGATTGGGATTTTTACGACTTATATTGAATGGTGCGGTGAGTGTTTTAACAATAAAGTCACCAAAAATGGGTTTCGGAAACAGTTCAATAACTGACGTAATTCTGATTTCCCTAAGTCTCACTACAGATCGCGCATAATGAATTGATGGCCAGAATAGTTTACGATACAATTTGAATATTTTTCTGGTTCGACCAGCTAACCACTTTTGTTGTCCATACAGAAATGGATTTTCACCCGTCGACGGCTAAAGCAACTTACTTTTCTGTCCTTTGTTTGCAGTTGCGCATAGGAACTTACTGAAAAACATAATCCTTAAGTATATACTTGCTGATCTAAGTGATATTTTTTATTCCACCGCAGCTAACATCATTATCCAGGCTGGATGTATCCGGTTCGAAAATCGCATCTCGTTATGACGCAATATTTTGCATGAATAGTGAGTGAAAATAACGTTTTTATGAACCAGAAGGATAAAAAATATGATCATCGCCGTAGGAAGTGTTCGATGAGCTCGCACCAAGCTCCCCCCTCCTCTCCTCTTTAATAAAGTAATGGGACTTTTCCGTTTCCAGTGATGCTGTATTCAACGTAGCGAAAACGAAGTGGATATTTAACGGGCCGTGCTTATGAAACCTTTGATCCAGTTTACGAATTGGAAATTAACAAAAAAGATTTCCTCCGGCAAGTCTATCATCCACTGTGAGTATTCAGTTGACCTGTTAAACAACGTACTACTCTCCTTCTTTTTGTTAGGTAGACACTCAAGGGATTAATCAGAAGAAAGAGGTCGCCTTAGGATTAACATTCACTTTTCAATTGAGGAAAGCACCTTCGGTCCAACAACAATCCATTTTTTAACATTTTTCTAATTTCGAACTTCTGAACTTCCGGCTGATTTATTGTGGTGATTAGGGTCACACAATTCCAACCGGTGCAAAGGAACTACCATTACTGATATCATGCTCTACTCTGTTTAGCATTTCACCGGTGTGTTATGACACGCCACTAGAAGTCCAGGAAAAAGGAATTAAATACAAAAAAGAATGTTCCTTCTAGAGAATTCCGATAACTTCTGTAGGTAATAACTGATCAAGGTGAAGCGAGTTAATGTTGAAAATTAACTGTTATTGAACTAAGTTCATACTGCTTTATTACGAGAACTTCTGTTGTGGGAGTAGTGTTATGTACGTGACTTGGATATACCAAAGAGACGTTAGGCGACCTGTTGAGATTCATAACCGATGGTCTAAAGGGTAACTTGTCACTCTCATCATTGTGTGTTCTTTCGCGTTTCGTACCAAGGATTCCCTACCGGGACGGCTGAGGTACGTAATCGAGATAATAACCGATTACAAACGCATCTGGATTTACTCCAAAGATGTTTATTAGGGGGCTAATTGTTGTTACTTCAGCTTAAACTATTCTATAATGATTCAGTCCTCAGTTGTAAGTAATATGTCGGTGGATGGGCAGCTCTTCTCGGAAGTACACAACAGGCTTCCTGGTTATGGCCGCCCATCAGTCATGCGTATCCAGCACTCCTTTATCGGCTCATCCTCATACTCGTACAATCAGTTGGTTTTCTTTCAGGTTAGCTGTCACTGAACCGCAATGAACTACTCCCGATTCACGGTCGTGATCCCTAAATGGACTTTCCTAAAAGGAGAATCCACCAGCGATTCCGATGCAAAAACGTGGTTGCCGTGATGCAATTATTCTACTATTGATAGCCGTCTCACTCTGGTCAACTATAAAATGAGATCTTCAAGATATGACGCGCCTCGCTGTCAACATTTGTTCACTATCATTGAGCAGAAATGTTCCCCTATCTCAGAATTTCCAAATACTTATTTGGAATAGAAGATTCACTCGCATCTTTCACGTCGAAAGGTCGAACGCCGCGAGCCGCCGACGTACCGGCTACATTCCGCTTACTGGGCAGATATTCTACCAACTGAGCTGTCGTGGTATGGACAGTCGGATGTGAATAACGCAAGTGAATAATCGGTGATGTACGAACCACTATTCCAAAGATACACAGTAGCTATCCTGGTTTTAATCATTGGGCTAGTCTTGTCGAGCATTTCCCAATGGGACGAACAGCACAAAGCTGAACGTGATCTAATGGACAATGCAATATATTCGTAGAATGTATTTTTGGAGCGAGGAGCCTGAATCTTATGTATTGGAAAACCCACTTGCATCTTTCACTTCGAAAAGTTGCGGCTCGCTGCTTTCGACTTTTCGAAGTGAAAGATGCAAGTGGATCTTCCATTACACGAGATTCAGGCTCTTCGCGCCAACAGTACATTCTATGAAATAATTTGGAAGACACGACAACAATTGAAGTAATACAAATGTTAAAATTTGTCATCCTTGTTGAGATCTAAATTCGTAAACGATTGCGATGGGTGGCGTATGTGCACAGGTTCGAATCTCTATGGGGTCATCAAGTAACGACACAAAAAGGATTCCCGTTGACGTTAGGAGATTTTATTCGTATGTATGTAATACGATTTATCGTACAGTATCAACGCTCTTCTTCCTTGTCTATTTTGATGAAGCTGCCCAAATCTGCAGATAGGTCTAGGTGACAAGGAGCGTCTCGGTTTCACTTGGTCCTCCCACAGAGAAGCCGTCTTTCATAGAAGTTGGTTGATATGCTGGCAACCGGTTTTTACTGCTCAAAAGTCAGTGACGGAACTGATCTAAATCACACGGTTACAATGTTAAACAAGTCACCAACAACCATTCAGGATAGCCTGGTAATAAGATGTTCAACTCGCAATCAATCGCCTCAGGGTTCGAATCCTAGTGCGTGCTCGGTGGATGTGCAAGGCAGCTGAAGACTTCTAACAAGCCGGATGAAATGGCTGAGCATAGCCCGCGTTGTTTTTGTGATGAATAATATTATGTAAAACTCAGTATCTCTGACCGCACACTAACGTGCCCGATTGTGTGCTTCGTATAAAATCCAATCGTTTTTGCTCCATTTATCCCGTAAAGGAACACAGTGATGGGTATTTTAAGCCAGGCACGCCACCTGTCCATTTGTGATTTCTTTTTTTCCATTAGTGACCTCCATCTATGACTTCATCCTCTACTAATTCAAGTCCACGTGTGGTTGCGCAATTCGTAATCCCTACTGTTATTAAGAGCAGACAATGTTAATGAATCAACCTTCCCCCCCCCCAGCGAGATGCGGCTGTGTGTGAGCAACCGAAATTACTGGTCACATCATCTGTACGCTCTCCCCTCTTAACTGTGATTTTGACTACGACATGCCCGAACAGTCAGTCATTACGGGAGATTCGAGTGACTGAACGATTTTGGGTTTTGTTGGCTGACTGTCCGCTGGACTTCAACTTTCACGCACAAACCTCAGGTCATCCGACCACCTTACACTCAGAAGTATCAGACTCGTGTTTCGCTCCTGTTAGAGCACATCACTGATGCATATCCTACACAGCGGAATCGGGGATGAGATGCTGGGGAACAGTGAATCTGGAACAATCACGCGATACTCGAGCACGAAATGCGCTCAAGCCGAAACATGGGAGAATGGCTATTCTGACTGGTCCCCAAATCAGCGGGGTGCGGTGGAGGCTGGACAAACAGGTCGAACTCAAAACGTGGTTATTCGTGTATATACACGCGGTCTTCGAAGATGAATGATGGGTAAATTGATTAAACTGAATTTATGATAACCTCTTTCGCTTCGTCAGCTATCGCTAGACCGAATTTAGATTATAATTTAGAAAAAGTGTAGGAAAGCCATAATTTTAACATTAAAAAGGGAGTACTAATTACGATAAAGCCTACGGGTTCAAAGCTCACTCGAGTGGATTGAAATTCCACTTGGTTAAACTACTGCTAGTAGCACCCCCAATTCCTACAAAAAGCAGAGAAGCTATATGTACGCTTAAAATAGAATATTCTTTCTATTTTCCTTTACGTTATTTACTGCACAATAATGTGCAATATTATCACAAAAGAGCTGCGGCCAATCAAAGGCTTCCTAATGAGAAAGTGAGAGTCGGTCGCAGAAATCCAACTCGGTTTGTAAAGGTCTAAGGTGTATGATGATGACCATTTGACCGGCTTTCTCCCACTCTGGACTACAGATCTCTGAGCATGCAGTTGACAAATTACCCTCCATTATCTAAAATAAACCGACCCACGGTAGCTGAGTTTGGCTTTCGGGCAGAAAATTGGTTCAACGTCGGTCCAGGCGATATCGGTATCACCCGAGCATCGATGATAATATCACCTCGGCAAGTGAAGAAATGTCTGTGCCACCTGAAAGTCAAATCCAGCCATCTGGAGTTGATACAAACCGGTTAGTATTGCTTGGAGATGAATAGAGGAATGCAAAATAAAACGTAATAGAATAAACTGAGGTCACAAATATGAAGCCAGTAGATGATCTTTTCTTACGGAACACTTGAAATACTGTTAATTCGACGGCAACACCAGTTTTTCCGCTTCTTATATTAAACTGAACCAATGACCTGTTCACTTTGAAGTTCCTTTGCAGTGGTTCACTTACACTCTTCACTCTTAACGATTTCTCTTTGGGTCCTTTGTGGAAAGAATTCAGTCTTTACGTCACATAAGTGCCGTTTTCTCACAAGGGTCAGTGAATCGATGAATGCAGTTACTTCTACAAAGTAATCAAACATGAATCTAATCGCTGTATCCGGATTGTGCCTAGTTTAGTTACACAAAATATGGAGCTATGAACCCATAATAGAAATAGGTGGAATTTCTTGAATGTCGTTGAGATTCGCCCTCTCCTCAAGCTCATAGGATATGCAAATGTGGGATTTTCGAACAAAACCAAAAGACATTAGATCCGTGAACCTCACTTGCATATAAAACTGAAAAAAAATCACCGAATTTGAAGATTTATTTCGGTTGTATGAATTCTGGTACAGAAACCAGTAGCTACGACGACGTAACAGTTTTGTGCGCTGTAAGTTCATTGTTGGATAAGCTACGAAAGCAAGCAGCATTCAGTGGTTACACATTGTCCTGCTTTGTTCGGTCACAAATCCCTTTATTTATTGAAGTGGTGAGTAAGGTAATAGTGTGACTTAATAGTATATTGAAAAAACCATCCTGGTAATGTTTTGTCGAGCAAAAACATGGAGAATGACATTCTACGTATTTAGTCACGTACGGAGTGAAGCAACTGGATAGTGACCTGCGGGACTTATTCTCGGATGGTATACTCGCACAAAACTGAACGCTACGTATTAATTCCTGGAAGCAGACAGCGTAGATAAGTAAGGATATCTCCAAAGATACCACTCTACATACGTAACTCTAAATGCACAATCTGTCATGTAGCTCCGTATCCATTGAATTCCGGTCGAATTCCAGTTTTCACTGCCAAAAAAGCCTTCCGTAGCCAACTTGTAAGTACCCACCGTGGATGACAGAAGAAATCTAATGGAGTGTACTATTGGTCACGGACACCATTTCTTTACTAAGTTTGGCTTCCGTGAATGCCTTACAAGTAGACAAACAAGTGTGCCGAGATTTAAATACCGTCGTGGAGGCCCATAGCCTGTGTGCATTTGTTTTGCTACTTTAATTCAATTGGTTACGAACTGTATTGGATATGGAAGCTAACCGACGCTTACAGATTTCAACTTCACACCTCATGCGCAACAGAGTGAGTTCCACCTTCGTCGATTGCTGTACTACACATTGCTATTGACATTCATGTCCACAAATCACTAATTTCATTTAGTATTTTCTCGTCGATTTCATGGTGCTTTCCAAGGAGACATGGTTTTCCAATCATCCATAAAAAAAGAGAATAAATGATGTGGAATGAAAGCGATGTATTATGTTATTTCGTTTTACAGTTCGCCAGAAAAGGTAACCACGATCGTAGCATTTCACTGAAACTGTCCAGTTCTAACAGACCTTATTATTGCTTTCACAGAGGACTTCATTCTATGACCTAAGTTACTACAGAAGCCTTATTCCTTCCTACCCAGTTTATTGGCGTGACATTCAGACTATTTGTCGAAAAGTACCCCATACACGGGATTTTACGACATGTCGTCCAGATTGCTAATAAATAACTCTGGCTTTCACCATGCTGCTATGTTGTCGCCCTTTTATTTCTCCCATTTAAGCCAGCGATTCCCCACGTCACTCTGGTAGAACCATAATTGAGTGTGATGATGTCGTAACTATTTGTCAGGCTGCGTCAACCATAAAGGACTATTATAACTGGTCCATATGCTAATCTCCAAAGTATTACCAGTTTTTCTGAACTCAGCTGTACGATTAATGTGTCAGATCGGTTCGGAGCGTATCGAAAAATCAATGCACCATGTGAAATGTCATGGTAAAATCTGAGTGTTTAATAAAACAGCGTAGTAGAAATCGTTGGTAGGTTGTCGACGCTTCGGTCACCACGGGTAACCTTTTTCAAAACTGGCTTTACAACAGGTAGTAAAACCAATCTTGAAAAAGGTTACCCGTGGTGACCGAAACGTCGACAACCTATCAACGATCTCGACTACGCTGTTGTTACACAATCAAATTTTACCTCAGTTGTACGATGATTTTGTGCTCTACTCGCATGCAATATGAGAAATCCCGTCTGGATCAATCATTGTTCATTTCTTCAGTGCGCACTTCAATCTTCATCCATGTACTTCCATACACGACCAAGCGTATCGTGCGTATGGCTCATCTTAGTGCAATCTTGGACTTTGATTAGTGCAGCGCGCACGCCTCTCGAGCATGACCTGCATCCAGATCACGTGACCCTATTTGGCAAGTCTGCGTCTACCAATCACATTGTTCAAGGATCAGCGACTGTGTACGCATACTCCCTTTAGATATTTCATATCCGTAAAAATGCTGTTCTTTGCATGCTAACTGACCAAAACATTCCCGCGCCAGTTCGAGTGTCTTCTGATTTCAGTTGGCGCAATTCGGTCATTACAGGTGGTCTTCCAGTTAATTTTTCCAGGTGTTGTTAACGTGTCTGCACCCATCCTCGAACCACTTTTCTAAAATGATCTCTCCACTCCGCGCACCAGCCAATTCCCTAGTATTAAATCGGTCAAACACACAGGACTGACGTTAAACATTGACCTTCATCGGTCTTCTCATTTTGTTAGTAGCTTGTGCGAATGGTGTTGCCTTATTTTTCAAATTTGAAAGCTTAGGCAATTATACGTGAAATACAAAGTTATCTCTTCTAATGTTTCTTAGTGTGCTTTCACCAAACTTACCCCGTTTATCCCACGTATTTTTTTCCATATCATCAAATCACGATTTTAGTTTTGTTTCCAGGTATTCACGTAATCAGTCGTGTATCTTCCAAACTATTTTTTGAAGTTATCAGCAGGATATATGGTTTGCATGTTCATGCATGTGAAAAAAGATAGTTTTACTCAGAATTACGCAGGATTCACTAAAAGTAAAAACGGCTTGACTGCAAGGTAAAATGGTATGTTTACGTTGATCCTGTGTCGTAGGATGAACACTAAGCCGTTCTCTAACCACCAACCCCCATCCAGCGATGTTATTTGTCCCAAGATTCCTGCAGTATTATCTAGTCACATCCCACTTTTCGCACCGCTCCTCTCTTTACCACACACTGTTCACCCGACAATCCAGCTCGCATTAGCGATGCTATCGAGTTAATCGACACTAAACCATCCCATACATTCACGTTACACCGTAATTGCCATTCCAGTGATGCTTAGTGTGTTTGAAGGATCTGTGAATACCACATATAGGAGCGTGAATTTCAATTTTTCTACCGATAGCAACAGCACTAGTTAGATGTTGACTTTATCAGATGACACTCAAGAAAAAAAGAGCCACACTTTTCCTTTTAAAGAATCATCAACGACGGCACGATTCGCCAACTATAGTTTACAAGCTTAACGACGTGGATTTAAAAACAACTTCAAAATGTCACCAACCTACCATGCGTAACGTTAGTCTTCTTGGCCGTTTCTAGCAGTCGTCAAAAGGAAAATCTCAAAAGCAAGCAGCACCGTAAGACCATCGGACACTTCCGATTGTAATTTCACACTGCATACAGAAAACCCAGTTAGACAACCGCTTGCTTCTTGTTTAATTTAGAGCTATATCTGACCTAAGGTATCCTTAGTAATTCATTCCCACATGAATGAAAAAATCACCCACATAAACTAAATACGTTGCCAAAAATCTGCGAAAACCCAGTGTCAAAAGACGTTTTCAGAATGTGATTCCACACCCGGTACTAATACTCAACTCACAAATAAAAACCATGGCAGCACCGTACAGCTTTTCATCCTTGTTAAAAATCATCAGCAGTGCACATCCACCGAGCCTCCACTGCGACGCGAACTCAAGGTGAGTCGAACACCCAACAACCAAGCTATTCGGGATGGTTCCCAATAATTTGTTGAACGTATATACCACATGATATAACACCCTTCCACCCTTCATTTTGTTTTGAACGGTAACAATCCGCTTCTCGCACAGCGCTTGGCTTATGTGATGAATAATTCGTCTGTAGGGGTCTAAGTACAACGAGAACATTCGGTTATAAACTACTCCGTTATAGGAATACTATCATATCCTACAAATATAATCTCCTACTCATATTCGGAAAAGATCTTTTCACAAAAATTCCAAACTGATGGAGAATAGATTCCTTCTGTTGGTTCGTAAGAGAATTGCGGTAATAGTATGTTTTCACTGAATTTGTCTTGAGACGAATCGTATATGACAGACTAAACCAACTGGACTTCAGTTTTTTGTCTGAAGTAACTCCCCAAATAGTAAAGCACAAGTTGTAACAGTTTGAATAATATTTATCCGTTATAAGTTTTAGATATTAAGCAGTGTAATCGTGAAATCTATACTTTACAATCTGGCCAGTAGACGGAATGAGCGAAAAGCAGTGAACTGCATTCAATCGTTATTCTTTCTATAGTCAATCGACTAGAACAGTAATATACTCACTCACCGGATGTGGACGTGATAGAACAACGACGAGGTTCATTCTCAACTGACTACAAAGTGCTTTCGAGGGTTTTCTGTCCCCTTTTAACTGGTCCGTAGTCGATCTTCATTGATTCTCACTAATGTCCGTTTCTTTCTGTGCGGTTCTCTTGCCATCCAAAAGGTAGATTAAGCTGCCTAATTAGGGTAAATGGGATATATCATATTAAGACCGACAAATGCGACTGGAAAGCCAGGTGTAAAGCGACTGGTTCACAGCAAACTCGCCAATACCTATTCACAGACTTGATGCTACTCCTAATTGGTTAATACAGGCTCCAACCGTGCACTCGTCGCGTATCTGTCAGAATCCGTTCGTCCCCTTGGGAGAAAGTATCTGATGCATCCGTAGATGCCCCAGAAAGTCGAAATTCGAAACTCACTACTTCCAGGCTTGCTAGTAGTAAAACGGTACAATGAACAACAGAAATTACCATTGAACAGGTGAGTAGTGGCCATGATCGCTGACAAATCTCCAAAATTCTAGCCAGTACAAGTTGACGTACAACTTGGAAGATAGTAAAGCCGATCAGTAGACTTAAACGATTTGCCATCGAGATCCGGGGTTCTACTTCCGGCACTAATAACAAGATAACACTGGTAAAGTGGCATCCATATCACACCGGTGCCAAAGAAAGGTTCGTCTAAAACCGTTTTCAGGTAGAAGTTCGTCGAATAGCTTGAAATCAAAAAAATAAAGTCTCCACGCATTCAGGAGGTAAACAAACACAAGTCATGAGCAACAGACCTTTCAGATGTCAGATGTGCCATTTTAAATTAGGCAAGTCAGAGTAGGTGGTATGTGCCATAAGACTTCACCGGCATACATGATTTGTAAAGAATAAAAACGAATAGGTGTAAAAGCATGTGTGTGAAAGAAGTAGGGTGATAGGATGGTACCCTGCAAAAACCCAGTAAAGTACAGTGATGACCTTAATGACGAGCTAATTGCTCATGATTTGTAAAACAATCAGATAACAAAGTGGTGGCTTAGGGTAGCTAAGATGCGTAGCAACTTACTCCCAGATGCACAACTGAATCCTTTGTTAAAGTCTTGAAGACAAAGTAATAGCAAAATATAGCGTGTAAAAGCTATGATTGCACTTAATAGCATACATCAATGACGGTATGCTAGCTGACTGAGGTCTTAAATTTCCCACTCGGAGCACATCCTATACACCGAGAATCTTTCATATACTTTAAGGCGACTAATTCGTGTGATATGGATCGTAGTTTAGACAAACCTACGTTTAACATTATTGTGATGGATGCTACCCGCTTATGAACAAGGACATTATTATAGGATAGAAGTTGACCCGACTATCTAGCTGCTGCAGAAAATAAAGTAACAACTCATCTTACCACCTTCTGGTGGCAACACAACGGGCTCTATGACATCCAACTCCCGCTGAGCTTCTTTTAGACTGCAAACAATTCAAACTATACAAGCATTTTTCCTAGGCTGTTGCATTCGTTGAACATTACTGCCGAGAGCAGAGTCACTCGGTACGTTGATATCTCGTTTGCGCTGTACAACATACACGACAGATAATGAACCGAAGCGACGAAAGCCCACTGATCTGCCCAAAACAACTTTCAGCTTTGCTAGCAAAAAGTATGCCAGAAATCAGGCCTGTTATTCAACTGCTTCGTCACAATCCCTGTGGTTTTCTGTGATGATTGCGAGTGAAATGAGAACTTGTTTGTTTAACCGCATTATAATTCCCTCGTACATTTACATCCCGCCGAGTACAATTCGAATTTGGTTAACCTATTTCGTGTTCCATTCCTTGAACGAACTCCAGTTGTGGATTGGAGCTCAACTGCCTGTTTTCAGTGTATTACGTACTCCTATTGTCATTCCGATACACAAAAACTGGCTTTGCTGTCAATTTATCATCATATATTCTTCTAATATGGATGTGTTGAATATTCGTTCTAATGCGTGAAATTCTGAAGACTATCTAGAACGATACGAAATATAGCGCCTCACATGGGAAGGAATGGATTCATAGGGCAAAACTGCCCATTTCTCGACTGTTACTAAAAAGAAAACTCACTCATTGGTCAAGAATTCGGCTCTCCCGAAAATCCCCCCACCTTTTCCGTACGACTGGTTAAGGATCTAATTTTGAAACACATTACCTGGAAACTTCGACGTGACTGACGGGGCGAAACTTCACCTTTTGATGCAGAAAACCATCCAGCCTATTCGGGAGTTCATTTTTCGATTGAAAACACAGGCGTCTAAATGCAATTTTGACGATCAACTTAAGGTATATTTGCGTGACAGACTAATTGCTGGAATTAATTGCTCCGAATCTCAGCAACAGCGGCTTCTCGTTCACGAATGCACGGTACGTTCCGTCAGACGAATTTTTTAACAGTCCAAAAACGTGAGCAGGGATGTTAATGATGAAATACAAAGGCTGCTTTTTTCTTTTTATTTACTTCCTTTTATCACGTAACAACCATACAACACTTCAGGACGGGGGTCGTGGTCAAATGAGGAAGTGGCCGGCGACAGAAGCAGAACTCAAACTCAGGATAGGAGGGTTTGAAGCCCACCATGATGTCCGTTTGACCACCGCCGAGAACCCTCAGTCAGTTCCTACTCAACGAAGATAATGAGACAAATACATTGTCAAAGATATAAAATACAATCGCAATTCTCAATGCAACGTCCAGCTATCTGACCAAATATGTTCAAGATTCACTGGTCGATTCCCTAATTCCAAGTGTTATAAATGTGGTAAAGCTGGACACATACAGTCTGTATGGACGAGCAAACAAGCCTGTTTGGTAAAACTTTCCACAGACAGTAAACGCATATCCTCCAATTTTAAGTCTCTCAAGGAAGTCAGTCCTAGTTCTTACTCCTGCCGTCCAAGTATCCGTATATTTCTGGGGAATTACTGCAGAAGACATTCTTTCATAATAGGCAATGAGACTGTTAACTGGTTTATTTCTAACACGGTCATCTATCGTACTGATCCTCCTTAACAATTCCACTTTACTGTCGTTTCGGTCAATGATGTTACTGAACGTCAATTACTCGTACTGGAATCGTGTGAAATGGGCCTCACTGGTGATCATTCAAATACCTTCACGTGCTCGTTTCTCGTGATTAACTCCGGCATTCCCATCATCGGTTTAAACTGCATGAACCGAGTGCGTGAGTCATCATCATTTTTTGCCGAATCCCATCAGTCATCTCTTCCACACCTCATCCTGGATTGTTATAAAGTTTCTGGTAGCATTAAAATGACTCTCGTGAATCTAAAGGTAACTGGGTCCCCCATTTTTCATGAAATGCTGCCTTGCGGATAACTCGAGCTAGCAAATAAAGCGATGAACGATTTGGTCTTTAAAAAAACAATTATACCCCATTGAAAAGGAGTGGAAAGACCCCTAGAATTTGTCTTGACTATCGGATCTCCGGAACAGACTTCCGAAACAGTCAAATTGTTTATCTCTCGCACCAGAGGACGTTATGCATCCGTTTTCCAAACTTGATCTGAGAGATGCATTCTTACAAATTCCTGTTGCTCAACAATCTCGTGAGCTATTGGGTTGTTCCGGTATACATTTTGCTCTTCGATCTCACCTTTTCACTCAGCACTTATAAAGAATCGCCAATTCTCTGATTTAGGATTTTAAGGGCTTTTGTATATCAGGATGGAATTGCCATACACGCTCCCACAAAAGAATACCACGGCGAAAGGATTACTTTTTCTACATGACAGAGTGCATAGACGTAACCTTGCTATCGCTCATGATAAGTGTGTATTTTCTACTCCAATGCTTTCCTGTTTGGGTTATTTAATTGATCCACACTATTTTCATCCCGACCCCAAACGTCTTGTTGTTGCCTTGGTGCCCTGATTGATCTCAATCCGGTGTACAATAAATGTTAGACATCCTTCTGTGATCCTAATTGACAAGAAAATTATATGAAAGAAAACCGAAACCAGGGAGAACTAAAAAGCAACGCATCGACAATGAACAGGTGCTCCACCTGGTTGGAACCACGCAGAAGATCGTACGAGTGGTGTCACTGCCCCCAAAATAGGAACTAGAAGTTTCGCAGTATCTCCATGTCCGACCTTCCTACTGAGAATGAGTACAATTAAATATGCTTGAAACCGCGACACTTCCATTGAAAAAAGAAAGCGATAATTCCCCCCCCCCCCCCCCCCCCCCCCTCGAGGATTCCTGCCCAAACGATCACCTTGGTCTTATACTGACTTCAATCAGCGACAAATTGCCTGGGGTTCTCTTGCGACCGGTAAAATCGGATGGTTTCCATTGCATGTACGTGAAACGTGGCTTCGTCATTAAACAAGGTACACCGTGCTGTTGTGTTCGTAGTTAGTAGCACAACACGTAATAATCACACTCCATTTATTTCTATGGACGTAAACACAAACCCGGCTGTAGCCGGTAAGCCATCAGGGAAGTGCGTAAGTAAAGTCACTGAGCTGAATCACGTCCATGCGATAGTGTGCATTCGCCTTAGGTCAACTAAGGCCGACCGATAAGCCAACAAACAGTACAGTGACCGAGGCATAGTTAATGAACAACAGACGCATGTCCATACATGAGTAGTATATTGACCAACTGCCCGCGCAGTAGGCCTGACTGTTCACACCGGATAAAACACGTACATTATCGCGACTGCGATGCCATGTGCCAAACTGAAGTTGACGGTCTGCAACATCTAACCATAACCGTTCCAGGTAACGTTCCTTAAATGGCTTCAAGTTGTTCTCTCGTGGGATCTGATACGCGAACGACCGTGGCTGGTGGCAGTAGCTTTCCAGTGCCCGGACACTTTGCTGCGAGTGGCCTCGACTACTTCCTGAAACTAGATGTGACACATTTTCTGATGGCCATTTTCGGTCGACCGCACTTCATTCTGTCCCCAACCGATCCCGTTTACTTGAATCTGTTCATTAGCCTGCATGCAGTCGATGAGGCCATCTAATCTCTTTAGATATTATTAAGTGGAAATCTTCGCCATTTGCTTCGCATTCCACTTACTCTCGATGAGGAGACAGACCAACCGATTTTTCCCAATCTTGTTTGGCATAACTGCGATCGCAGACGGTTGATTTTTATTGTCCCACTGATGTGTTTGCAATCAACAACCCCATCACGGGCGATAATCAACCACGGTGCATTCCGTTACTGATCGTAGTTCGTGCAAATTTTCGCACGCACACAAATGTACTCACAAAGTTTTCAATGAAGGCATGTCTACTTCGTGGTCCCTGCGACCGTCGGACACTTAGACGGTAAGCGAACTGACCTCCGATGTCGATCGCGGCTGAACACTTAATGCGCGGTTTGTCTCAGTTGCACGCAGCCCTTTGCACTTCACTCGATATGTTTACAACTTTTGATCGGCGTTATTTCTAGCGTTACTTGTATGACGCATTGCATGTCACCTACCTGAAATTCTCTTGAAAGAGAAGCCGTCGAACTATTCGTGTTCTAAGTCTCTCAGTCCATACAGTTAGCTTTTGATGGCACCGTCTCCTGGAACCGATGCATCCCAGTCTGAACTTCTCCAAACTATCTAAAGTTTGGCTCCCTCAAAGTACGAACAACGGACGTTCGGCCCACGCCATAATGCTGGAACATCAGTCGTGTGCAGTAAGCAGTGGTACTGCATGATGAATCATGTTATGCAAAATGCCATCTACTACTTACATATACCTAGTAGCCAAACTCTGAAGGTCGTTTATAACGGAATGTCCTCGTTGTACTTAGACCCCTACAGACGAATTATTCATCACATAAGCCAAGCGCTGTGCGAGAAGCGGATTGTTACCGTTCAAAACAAAATGAAGGGTGGAAGGGTGTTATATCATGTGGTATATACGTTCAACAAATTATTGGGAACCATCCCGAATAGCTTGGTTGTTGGGTGTTCGACTCACCTTGAGTTCGCGTCGCAGTGGAGGCTCGGTGGATGTGCACTGCTGATGATTTTTAACAAGGATGAAAAGCTGTACGGTGCCTACATGGCTTTCAATGATGAGCTGAGCACTGATACTGCATGGTTAATCATATCATGTTGTAGACGTGGAAAAAATGTTTCATCGATCCGTTAGTTGCCGTTCTGGGGCTGCCACTTTTGTTCGCTATGCACATTGCCAGTCCGCCAGAACTTATTCATCAGGTCCCTAAAAGTTGCTTTGGATACTCGTTGAATATCCAGATGATGGAAATTAAATCACCAAGAAGCTTCTGATCATTCGCGTTCATTTTAAGCTTACAGATGAACAAGCTCCATTCGTAGTTCCAGCTTCAGCCGTTTCTCAGGAATTTGTTGCATTTTCGTTTATTCTCGATAAAGAAAAAAAAACAGCTGAGCGTTCTCAATCTTGTTGTGGTCAAGAACGGGATGACAATTGACGATCAGACAGGCTGTTTTTCTGTCCTACCGACTTAACGGTCGATAATCCGTCCCAGGGAATTAGGAACAAGAACGTGCTCACTCAGCTTTTAGCCGGTCTGATGCACCGGAGTGCTTCGTTGCCTAAAGACCAGCGTGTTTTATTCATGTTATATAACTGCCATGGGTTCAAAGATCCACGTTGCATTGTTAGAAAGAACCAGAAGTTTTAACCATGTACTGGACAGCGGCACGAGACTTCAATAGCCCAAATGTTGATGACCCGGGAAACAACCATATTCTCTGTCACTAAAATTTGACCATTGGTGACTGAATTCAAACCTTGTAAAATAAAAGGCTCGGACTGGCATAACTAAATAAAAAGACCTGATAAGAATCATTACAATTCAGTCACTTTTTCCTCATCCGTAGTTGTGCGACGCAGAGAGTAATATTCGGAATGACAAAGTGTCCGCTACAAACCAGATGTTACAACAACTGAGCTATCGCAGCTACGGCCCTTCAGCCATAAATAAATCCCTAATGAAACAAATACAAATCTGTTGATCTACAGATACTCCACTGGATTTAGCCTCGTCGGCCTGAAAGCTGCAAAAAACATCAACAATGGAGCGGTCACGCTCGACTTGCACGAACTTCCGCCGATCCTACTCATGGAAAAGAATAAAAATCAGGAGCATAGTCAAATACGAGCCGCGGGTATGAAATGTTCTATTGTACAGTGGACTGAAAGATCCGGGAAAATGTTCACGTGTGTGCACTCGGTCTGTGTTATCAACTAAACCATTTGGGTGGTCCGCGGGCACGTGGTCTCACTTCCGACGGTTTTGCATCGGGTTCGGGAGTTGTTGCTGGCACCGATTCCGCTCGAGCCTTGACTTCGACTGAATCTGGGGTTATAGCTGAATGGTCATCGCTGACTTCCTTCGTAAGTTGTTGTTGCTTTTCTGGCTCAGTTCCGGACGGTTCAGACTCCAAAGAATCCAGTGCGGTAGACGGTCGTTTGATTTTGAACAGATCGGGGAATTCGAATGTTGTCCCAGGAGCCTGGATTGGAATGGAGAATTATTGGACAGTGAATGGAGGACTATGGGGTGTTATGTTGTCAGTTTAACTTGTACAGTTACAGACCAGTCACGTGATCAGCAGCCGTACCACCGGCATGGATAGAAGAATTGATCCAAACTACTTTCATCTCCAGCAGATTGCGGAACAATCTGAAAGGAAGACAAACTCTGTTAGGTCCTACAAGTGTCACAGATAAACAGTCTACATTCATGTAATTAAAGTCTGATTTTCTCTTCCTTTATCAATTAGAACATTTGCTATGCAAAAATAAACAGAAAGAAACCATTCAACTAGAGGAAGAATTCGAAAGGGGTGACGAATCACGTGGAGCCTATTCAGATCAGATTCTTCACTGAGTCTACCGAGAGTGGTTCAGTGGTTGAAGGCGTTTGCCACCTCGGAGGTTAGAGGTTCCAATCCCGTCATCGCCGGTCACTTTAGGGACGGTATTCCACTGTCATCCGCTTGTTATTACGCTCGACTTACTGGGACCTCATGCGGTTCTGCACCCCAAATTTTGAGATCAGGTTGACGGTCATCCCTAACGGCGCAGTGGGCCTTCGAAGTTACGGAAATTTTGTCCACACGTTTACAAACTACTTACTATCAATATGAGCGCTTGCACATGCAGCCTCGTTGTTCGTTGGGTTAGCAGTGACCCAGACACGAAAAACTATGAGAAATCACAACTGTGATTCATTTGTGGGCTCTTCAATGAAGAGTATCCATTCACACTCCAGACGACTCAAATTAGATCCTAGTGAAGATATAACATCGGAGTGTACAAGTATGAAGATGAGTGAGCAGAAGGGTACCGGGCATGCATACCTGATGAGCCACAAGAACCGCGAAACCGGTAGTGTGCTTCCGAGGGAATTTTTTCCACACGTTTACATACTACTCGCTATCAACATTATATATATATATATATATATAATGTGCATGTGTGTGTCGCGGCCAGTGGCGTCGTTGCGCTCGGACTCCTTTTTTGTCTTCCTGAAATTCGCTTATTTACTCTTTCTTTGGTTTTTCCACTTTATGTTTCCATTCATTTTATCCTCAACTCGACGATGCTGTGAGGCAGGAACTAAAAACCAAGCCTAAAATGCGAGGTTATTCGTTGAATAAACTGGAAATTGATATAAACCCTCTATTACATTCACGCACAAGCATGTAACAATAAGAAGCACAACGGTACTGCCTGATATCCTGACCCGAGGGAAGTCGTCTAAGGTTAGAGGTCGGAACACTATTACCACTGGCGAACTTTGACGGCAGACCGCCTTTTACTGTTATCCGGTTCGTTACTAAACCAGAGTTAACGGGGATTTAAGTGAGACTCTAGTCGAAGTCTTGACAGCATTGTGGCCATCTTTCCCGATGAAACGCATTTTTTTAGCAGACAAGGTGGGTAGTTAGTTTGTGTGCAGTTCGACCATCAACCTTGCACATCTGTGCATTGGTTTTGACTGCAGTTCGGTTGGACGGTTCTGTGCACGTCCATAACAATATATTGGACCCCCAACGATTGCTCTTCGTTTACGTAATATGCACTCATTGACCAAAGACGAAAAACGTCAGGATGTGTCCCAACTACCTCGAAGCATACACACTACGAACATCATGGTTGCTGTAATAACAACGCCCAACTTGGATGCACAAACGAGACGGAAAACCGCACAGGAGGCTCACTCATCAGCCCGATCGATGGGATCGATAAGTAAGATCGATTCTTTTGCGCTTAGCTAATAAAGCACACGTACTACGAAGGCGTGAATGGCAGCCATGTGTGAGTTTGAATTTCACACGGCCAACGACTTTTTATATTCGGATCACTCAACTGTATACCGGCTGTAGATTGCGCATAGCAAGCGAGTACAAAGTAGTCGCAAGAAACGTAGCGCCACGTCATCTGGAGCATGCCCATGACTTCACAGAGTTGGAATCAGATCAAGAACAGTGCTTCCGGAATGCGCCGACCTCAGGACTGTCACTCATTTTGGTCTACATCGATCGACTATGATCATGAGTGATTTTGTCCAAGTCTTGAGGGAGTGTGCACCAACCGTCCCACACAGCTGCCGCTAGACGATAACCACTGATCTATTTAGCAAGCAGAACTGTTTTTGTGTCCCTGATAACAACTTCAAGAATCAATCTTTCAACGAACAAGAACGGGAACTAAATACACTGAATTTTACCCTGACTTATGATAGCACAACAGTCGTGTCTTGGATCCCATTTATCTAATCACCAATAGAGGCGCGGGAACCGAAACTAGACCACCTACTAACTTGGATGAGAATGCGGGTTAATACGCCAAAAGACAGAACCTCATCCGAGTTATGTGGTTTGAGGAGTACTGAACTCAGATGTTTATATAGTTTTGCTGGGAAGGAGAGGGCCGACCTACGGAACCGATGGACAGTTGGGGCAACCAATCAATCGGGAGAAACAACGCGTATGGTACCAATGTATGAGGGCACGATGAAATACAAATTTCAAGTTAACAAAAAATGAATCAAGCTGATTCGAATCACTCAAAAAGTAAGATATTTTAGGGGAAAATAACAACACTGTTGTGATCTGCGCCTCTGCGTGCGGAAAACCGAAATGTCTCTCCAACAACTTCCCTTTTGAGTGTTATCTGTACCAGCGGAAGAACGTTTCCAACTACGCGCGTGTGAGAGCTCACCTTAAACGATCAGACCGTCGGCGGGGTAAGAAACCAACACTGACGTGTGCTAGTTCACTTTTTACAACTGGAATTTTAAAGGTAGCCAGCAATACATCCAGTGGAAGTGGATGCTTCTGAGATGACGTGGATAACTCACCATGTCGTGCCCGCAAATTCTTTTATTTTTTACTACATGCTTGTGCGTCAGTGCAGTGGAAGGAGTATACCCCATAGCCAAAAAGGTCCACTTTACTATTAGGAATAACCAGCCAAAAAGACCCTGAAACTTAGAGTGGATAACCACATAAGATCTCAATAGGTCAGGTGTGGTAACGAGCCGGACGACAGTGGGGATTACTGTCTACCGCCAAAGTTACCGGCGGTGGCTGGGATTCAACCCCCCGAGGTGGTAATCAACCATTCTACACCGCTCGACCACCACCGGTCGATTCTTGAGTCAAATCCAGTTGTTACATACAACCGATATATCACAAAGTACTCCATCTATAAGCCGTTTAATAGTGCCTTCCGTCCAATTTCAACAGCTTTGGATTAATTCCAATTGTTTGCAGCGTACGAACAGTCCATTATACCTAAACCCTGATTGTCTGGCATTTAATGTATCCAATGTTTTGGAGAAGAAACTTTATTTGTTGTCTCGTTGGTGATATCGAGTAGGTGTTGACCGTCGGTGGTCAAACGGTTATCACTGTGGTCTTTAAACCATTCTAGGTCGGGGTTGAATATTCGCTCCGCCTGTCCATGACAGTGTTAAATTGGTCGACACCCTCTTCATGAAATATTGTGCTATTATTATATAACACAAAAAAATAAAAGAATAAGTAATTTCATTTTTCTCGTAGTGGAGTTGATACAAATCTTGATCTGAATTGATAGTCTCTAATCCAAACAATGCATTCAGTTCCCATCTCATTTTTTTACTTTAAACCCTTCAAAATCTATTCCCCCCTCCCGATGAGGATCATCTGCATTGCTCCATTTAACTGAGTCAATCAGAGAGCTGTTGGCGTCATTGATGACTTAGTTTATACCTGATTTCCGTGACCTAACTCAAGGACTGCCGCGGTCATCGTTCGATTTCACCTTTTCATCTCCTTACACTCCCCAGATCACCACTGCTTCCGGTCATTTTCCAAATTCTTGGTCTGTTAGGGCCCCAGAAACTAGAGTGCATCATCATGTCTGGCATATAGTAGAGTGGTTCTGAGATCATCTGACAGTGAAACTGAGAACACGGACCTCTTTGATCTTTGCAGAACGCGCATGTGGATCATGGGTGTCTGACTGTATCGATCACTATGTGGATAATTGTCGGAGAGATTGTTCCATTCCTCTAATACATCGACGCAGCTTACTACAGCGACATTATTTTCTACTAAATTATCTTACTTTCTGAGTAACTCCAATTTATTTATTGTTACTTTGTGAATTGCATTTGTATCTCATCGCCCCCCTAATACACTGGTAACGTACACGTTGCTTCCACTGACTAATTGGTTGCTCCAACTGTCCATCGATTCCCATTGTCAGGGGGATCGCATCACCGTGGAAAACAAAACCACCGAACCCAGCTCATGTTTATCTGTCGGTCAGACAAAACTAAACAAAAAATTCATGTATCGGTGACGTCAAAATCACATCCGAATTCGGGAGAATGAACTGTGAACATGATGGGATAACCATGAAAATCAAGTTTCCCTTTTGTTCTACTTTTTTATACGGTTTTCCTATGCGACTGCGAACGAATTACGCTTACGAAAGTTGAATAACAGCAAAATTTCACGAGTTCTTGATCGCGCTGAACGTATTGTTTAGGTCGTGCAAACGTCACATCACCGAACGAGATGGAATCATCATCATTGCGCAGGTGATGAGACGTTCGCGGGGCCCAAACGCAATCTGAAGCTTCTGAAAAAAATTGACCTGAGCTACAAAAAACTCGTTTTTCAAATCACCGAGAAGAACAGCAAAACCCAAGAGATGATAACTTTAAACCTTAATACACATTTACAATGATGTCCAGTTTCGGTTAGAACAATCCGCTAATGCATTCCATTATTGTTCTCCTCTTACTCCTTTCTCCTTCATTATTTCCTTCTGAGATTGCCGCTAGGAGATAGCAACCAAGGCCACCGTACCCAGCGCACGGTTAATGGTTGTCTGAACAGAACAATCCACAAGTATGAAAAGTGTATGGATACAAGAGTGACACGGGTTGCAACATCTAGCCATATCCTCCCAATTTTCTAATCACTGAGTGCGTTAATCGTTTGGATCCAGCCTAGAAAGTTCAAAAAGCCCTTGATAATCAGGTCAACCGAAGAGTCGCTTTACTACTTCCATTTGTCTCTCGAACCGGTCACCTTGTTCGTCTTTGGAACACTACCGGCTTCAGAGAACATGACGCACCGAAGAATCCCTATCCGGGGACAAGTACAACACATGCCCCCAAACACCGCAACTTCGGTAAGCTACATTGTTTGGTTGCACTGATGACCTCTTATGGATGATATAAAACTCAGTTAAACCGCGTATGAGAATCTTGAGAAAGAAACGATACTACGATCAACTCCAAAAAACGAGGTAGCACATACTACCTTGAAATCATGCTACTGAACCCCATCCTCCCAAGACGAAGCGGACTTATTTTCACGCAATTTAAATAATAAAAAGTGACAGACTTCACGGTCAGTGTGAGCCTAGAAAGAAATTATTCGAAGTGAAAATAAATGAGAACAGGCGGTTGGTTATTTTTTAAAGTACTCACCAGACGGACATATGCCAATTTCTCGTAGCGTTCAGGTTTTGGGGGGAACATGAGCGGATTTACTATACGCTGGAGCCCTTTTTCGGCTGACTGGTCATTTGGCTCCACTGTAGAGAATATCAGTGTTAGAATGAAGAACAATACAAGGCTTACAATCATGGAACACCTGTTTCACACGAACGTGTACAACAGGCACATCATAGATCTTTTCCAGATATTGTTGCACATCGTACTTGGTCATTCTACACTTCGAAAAAGGGTTAAAAACCGTTAGGGGATACCAAAGCAGAATGGTGACTTACTGGGGATGCACTTTGAAAACAACATGATCTGTGGGATTATTTGGTCCCGGATAAAGCATTTTCATCCAGTAGGGTGGCAGGAAACAACGCGGTCGCGGATCACCCGGGGTAAATTTAGGATATTCCACAAAACGCTGCCAAAGCGGGCTAACACACATTGGGCAAGATTCACCGGCATAACTTGACTGACTTACACATAGTGTGGCGTTTTCGGGAGACAAATAGGCCGAATAAAAATGACGGGGCGCATCTTCACTTATGAAATGAAAGAAACCTGACGGTAAAAATGTTTTTTTTTTCATAGGATAAGTTAACATCACAGTAGGGAAGAAAACAGAGACAGACAGATGGAACTATAAAGAGCAAACAAAAGTTGAAAACTAAGTTCGGCAATGTTGGATCGATGGTTTTTGATGACAATAAATGTGGGATAGTTAACCATCTTCATTTTGAAAATCATAAAGTCGGTCGTCTCGTAGCACGAAACGTACTCTTCATTTTCAAAGCTGAAGGTGCTAATACAAGACTGATAGGGTCTCGCTACCACATTCACTCCCCGTGATGACATGCTAGAGAATACAGAGGTTTCACTACTAAGGAGGTCGTATAAGTGCGCACGGGAAGGTTGATAGACGAGGTCGACAACCGGAATAACAGGGGCTCAGGCGACATTGTGCAATCACCTGTGAAGACGGTATTCTCCCGTTGAAACGTAGAGTGTAGAAAGCTGCTGTATATAGCGTGCTTCTCTACACCTGTGAGACTTGGCCAGTTGAAGCGACCGACTGTCTTCGATCGCTGCTTTCTGCGGAGCATCTCGCAAGCTAAGTAGCCATATCAAATAAGCAACTGTCATATGCACATCTTCGGGGCCTGATGTGTTGCCTAATCAATAAGTATGCCGTCCTAGGTCCGCCGGCTTCGTTGGTATGGGCACTTGCTGTTTATCCCTCCTTATCGACTCCCACGTTGTGCTGTTTGGTAAACCTGGGGTTGACGGAAATGAACAAATTGGTTTTGGCGTTATTTTCCTCACAAACTTCTCTTAAAGCACATTTTTAAACCATGGGGTTTACTTATTTCACTTTGTGTGTACTAATAAAAAGTTTTAGCAACCGACTACAGCTTGTATTCTTGATTTTCGGGCTGCCTTTGATTCAGCTGACAGAGAATTGCTGTGAACCATACTACCGGCGAACGGAATGCCTTAGAAGCATGTAATTGTCATCAAGTCGTACTACGCAAATACGCGTGCGAGAATACGCATCTACGTAAAAATACAATGAATTCTTCCTCAGTCCCGGTGTTAGGTAAGGCTCTCCCTTGTCACCAGCGCTGTTTAACTACACCACCGAGTTCATAATGCGTCATGCGCTCACCGATTACCCTGATATTCAGCTGGGCACGGATGCTTTCCTAGCCGATTTCGAATTCATAGACGAGATCATTACCCTTGGAGACGGCCCGACCGTCTTACAGCCGGTGTTGGGTCACGCCAAATCCATGGGTCTGGAGATCAATACGTCGAAGACCAAGATCTTCTTGGTTTTCGCTACCCAGTACATTCTACCGATACACAAGAACGGCGAACAAGTCGAGAACGTCCAGGCGTTCAAATATCTGAGCTTCATGATTTTCCCAAACTTCCAAGAGAAAAACGAAGTCAAGCTGGACTTTGATAATGCCAGCTTCGCAATGCACTCCGGGTACGCAACGAAATCAGTCTTCGGACCGAATTTCACCTCTTCCGGGCGGTTACGCGTCCAATATTCACCTGCGGTTGCGAAACGTGGTCACCACTCGTCGGCGGCGGGACCTTTGAATACCGGCCGTGCCGGTTCGTGATTTACCGAGGAACCCTTTGTCGGATCCCGAAGTTGGACTAATTTTCAGAGCTAAATGTTATCTCACAACGGATCTTTTTTAATTTCCTACGGATCCTCCCTCTTGGCGACCGGCTTCAAACATATTCGAAAGCAGTCAGAAATCGTGTAAAACGTCTATACGTGGGCACTCAAAAAACATTGTGCTAGTTGGCGAGCTGCTCTAAGACATCATACTGTTTTCAAAATGCCGATACCATCAACATCTTCAAACGTTTGTTCGCTTTTGGGGAAATTTGATGAAGCATCCCATATCACCTTGCAAAATTCATCAAAAAACGTCGGTGCAATGCTCCTCCAAAAAAGTTGATCGTACAGAGACGTTGATGACTACATCCATATTGATGGGTTTGAAGTTTTCAGGGCAATCGCCCTGCGAACCCGAAAAACCGAGGTGGAGTAATCACATTTGTCGGTCGCAAATGGTGCAAGTCTTCTCACCTCTCCTACCAATTCAACACGATGAAGACCAATTACACTGCAGTTCGTAGTAAGCGAAGTTCCTTTTGCCATCTAGCCCTCGGTAATTCTTACGTCGCACTAGATACTCCCACTGATGGTATCAGTCAGTTAATTGACAGCCTTCCCAACCATATTAAAATTCTTGACCAGTTCAATAGACTTAACATATCTTTTTAATCGCTTTGGGTTATTCAAATCATGTGCATTTCCCAATGCGTTTTGATACCCTTTTGAATTCAGTGTTAGTTAATTATCCAAATATTTTCAGTTTTTAAACGTTTCCCCATTGGCACTTCTGGTCACTGTAATTTACTTCTTCACCTTAAAACTTATTGTAAAAGTAAATATTTGACCAACCTCCCCGCACTCATCGCGCACTGTCTGCGAACGAGCTTACACCCCTGAGAATCCCAATAAGTTCAGGACATTTGTCGGCTCCATTGATTTTTCTATTTTTCCTTTACACGATGCGTCCTCATACCGTGAACACTTAACCGACTACCTTAACTCATCTTATGACAAGCGTTGCTCCATGAAAACCCATTATATTCGGCCAATAGGTTCTCCTCCTCGCGCTTGAAGAGGCGCCGTAAAGCTGAGGAAAGGGCGTAGAAATCAAGCCGGCATCATGCTGCAAAGAAGCCATCCACACTCATAAAGACTGAAATACGAAGTCTGAATAACCAGTATACAGATAGAGTGCTAAATAACAAGAACCGCTATGCTAGGCCCAAGATGGAGCTAAACGTTGAAGACTTCAATCATCAGTTCACCGTTAACTCCGACACATCCTCACCTACCTCTATGTACTAGATCCCGTGAATCCAACCGTTACACCTAGAGTTATACAACAAGTCAAGTACCATAAGTTTGGTGACCCCGAATTTCTGTCACTAGTGTTACTGAAATCCTGCTCTTTTGAATTCACATCCCCAATGACTGATCCAGCTAACCGTTGTATTGGTTGTGGAGTGATTCCCGATTGTTAGAGATCTCCAGGTACCACACTTGTCTCCAAGAGAAGTTCCAACAAATATCTTCCGATAGCCTGCACATCTGCTTTGCTGAAAGTAGTTTAGAATGTACTCCTACCCATTACCCAAGTTCACTCTCTAGACCCGGCACAATTTGCCTATAAACCCTCTCTGTCAACTCTCGTTGCTGTTGGCTACATTTCCAATTCTATTCTTTCTACTCCCGATCACGGTGGCCGTACCGTCAAGCTAATTTTTCTTGACTATAGGAATACATTTAGTTCCCTTCATCGCGGTACTCTGTTGGACATTCTACATGATGATGGGGTTGAAGGTCGCACGCTGAACAGTCCTCATGATCATTTTTCTAATCGCACACAGTTTACTTATTGTTGTAGCTGACACTGATCTTCCTTCAAGTGAACTCTGGTGTTTTCAATGTGCCATTCTGTATTTATTTCTTTTCTCTCTATATTAGTAAACTCCTTAGTTCATCTGATCCGATTGGCTATAAATATGCCAACTATTTCGTACTTGGATGTCCCTATAACGAAAATAACAGTTCCATTTTAAACCGGTCCTGAGAAAGCTTACCCGCGGCAACCGAAACGTCGACTGACTACTATCTTTTCCGACAACGCTGGGTTGCCGAAAAATGAACACTTACCCATAACTTGAATTTTCTTCAAAGTAGTGTGAATGAACTTGGCTACTGGTCTACCTCCCATTCTCTTCCTCTGAACGTTTTCAAATGCGTTGACGTTCCCCTCAATCTTCTATTTGGATCACGCTACGAAACTGTTTTTACTAACATCCCATATTTCTCCACTGATAACCAACATCTCCCTAAAGGTTTTTCCGTCCGCTATCTAAAAGCTAGTCTTACTCAAAATCTTTATTGGACAAGTCACGTTGGAACAGTCTTCGTCAAAGTCAGAAAGCTTTATTTTTTATCATTCAAACTACGAGAACTTAGAGTACCTTATAATCTTGTACTTTAAATTGTAACCTTTTGCATTGTTCCCTCTTTGGTTTTACTGCTCTCTTATTATTTTCCCCGGTTTAAAAGGAAAAGATTTTGGTCTTATCACCGAATCTCTAAGACTGCTCTCCCGTTGTAGCAACAAGGACAGAAATATTCCCACTGACTCTAACATCAGCAAGCATTTTGATGCTTGTGACAAATTCGCAAATAGATTACTTTCCGATACAAATCATTGTCTTCATTCTACGCTCTCAAAAGTCATCTCATTTCCTTCCACCCGCTCGAAATTCAAAATATTTTGTTCACGCACGTCTACATATGGAAACAACCTCATCCCTTACTTTGTCCGCCTACTCGCAGACCTCGACCAAGCAATTAACGATCTCATTATTTACCTGTCATTAATGAAATTGCACACACTGCTTCGTTTTGCTTCCATGCATTTGTCTGCACTTTCCCATAGCCCTGCATTCTTTTCTTTTGGATTCCTCCGTAAATTACATGTATGCTGAAAATTCACCCTACTTCGGGTGTATAGAAGCGTTTATTGACTTGACTTGGGAACACGAGGAAGCCTGGAGTGTTTGATTACTGGTGACTGCAACGGATCCTGAAAGCGGCTTGGCACGACAGGCTTTCAAACGACGCAATAAGACGGCGGTACTTCGATATCGAAAAGCTGTCAGTGTTCCTTCATCTCTGGTGACTTCAATGGCTTGAACACGTCCTACGACGTCCATACGACCTCAAAAAGTGCCTCCCTCCTGTTCCATGTCCAGGATGGTGCTGTCGCCTTGAAAGACAACTAAAAATATGGGTCAGTACTATCAAATCGGATGACGAGCGACTAGGACTACAGTCTGCCTATGGCGTTCGCAACTGGAAACAGAACGGGATTTCTCTGTGCTCTGGTCTTACATTCGAACATCGCTTATTGGACATCCATGAAACCAACCCATCCTCTCACGTGAGCTAGCCGCATAAAAGTAAAACTTGAGAACAGCAGTCTCCTGCCAAGCACAAAACACCATCCGGGAACCCTCAAATTATTTCTTGCTGAGGGTATTGCACTCAGGGAGGAAAATGGCCAGAAAGAAGCAGTCATATAAGTCCTATAGTTTTCGACGCGGTTTGCTATATATTAATATTATATATATATATATATATATTTATATATATATATATATATATATATATATATATATATATATATATATATATATATCGAGCTACATCATGTTTACATAAATATTAGATGTTACACTGAGAATAATCATAACACCCAACAAAGCCATATCCCCGTGAAGCAATAGCTATATCAACTGACAACAGACGTTCAAGATAGGATTCAAACCCCACTGGTTTAGACCCATGGTGACCTGCTTTGATTCGAAGGAAAAATGATTAATTACTCCTATAGCCATCATCATTCTAATTTCACTAAAAAACGGTAGATATAGAAATGTACTCCAAAGCACTTGAGCAAAGTTCAGTGCATTGAAAAACTATTTCACTGAAGTCTGTTCGGACTCATCCATCCATTAAACTAACCACAGAAAAAATTGGAGCTCTGTTACTTGATTCAGGGATGAAAAAACCCTGCATGGTGGACTCATGATGCAAGTGCGGCTACACAAGTCCAACTAAATGACCGTTACATGTATCGACCTGATAATTCTAAGAACAACTGAGTATGATTCATGAGCGAAATGCTTGACGTTGCGACGCGTTGTCTCAAGGTTCATCAAAGTTTGATACAAAAACGGGTTACTCGCATCAGGATTATTGTTTCCCTTATCAGTGTCTGGGTCACATTGGCAGATGAACGTCGCTTGACGTCTTAGCGTGAGGCGGAAAAACTTTCAGCCCGAAGCAACTAAAATCTATAACAGCATCGCGGGATGACCAAATAAGGCTCGGTCAGCATGATCAGAACTCGTCAAACCCAGTGATCTAGTGATTTGAACTTATTTTATTACATAGTTCATCATGATTACAGTAGAAAAGGCACACTGATAACCTCAATGGCCCGCTGCACTATGAGGGATAGCCGGCAACAAGACCGAGATTTGGAGTGGAGAATCACGTAAAGCCCCAATAGGTCGTGTAGTAAAGGGCCAGAAAACTGATATCGTATCATCAGACAAAAGTGCACAGCCAAGTTTGTGCGTAATCCAGATCGTAGAGCAAATGCGGTATTGAAGCGTGGGTTCAAATCCCGCCGGGGTCAACGAGGTTTCTGGTGTCATATATATAGTGGAGAAGCCCACGGACTTGAATATGGTTTGATTTTAAAGAGATCCACCATGTGGTGAAAATGACGGATAGCCAAGTAGACTGCTAGAAGCTACCTACCGAATATACTATAACTAGGTTCAACCGGCTGCAGAAATCTGGAGAGGGCTGCCAGGTGTCTTGTACTTTGTGTTGTAGAACACCACCAACAGCTGACTACTGCACCTATTCTCACAAGAGAAAAGGGGAGGTGATCTGATGGAATCTTTTGAAATAATCAAAGAAATACGGAGGCAGTGGAAAACAGTGAGCTGCTTCTTTAGCTGGAAGGAAACGAAAAACAGACGGCGCTCACGAAACTAGGGAAAGAGACCCAGAACAGGGACAAGCCATTCGTTTGCAGTAAGAGTGGTGAGTGACTAGAACAAACCACCAAATGCGATGGTTGAAGCCACGTCAATTCAAGCGACGTCTAGAAGGCGTATGGAAGTTACTTGAAGGCCGAGGAATAGGTCCTGCGCAGGACCGTGCGCACGGTCCCGTAGGACGCCCGCATCGATATTCGTTTTTCTTGTCACAGGGATGCCATTGGGATAATGTGTACAGGGAAAGAAGGATTGACCAGAGATACCGAGTTTTTACTAATCTTTTTCCGTCCTCAGAGAACGAGAGACGTTGATCATTAGTACCCTGCTAGCAGAAGCGGTGTAAAAAGTTGCAAGCTACTTGTGAATTTACGCACTTCTTCCCCCAGTTATTTTTCCCAAATACTCGGGCTGGTGTCTCATTCTTGTACCGTCTGCCAATGGTGAGAAAATTCATTAGGAACACGTGGGCACTTAGGTAGTCTTATATCTTGGCCTAACAACAACCAATGAATTTATGATTCGCCCCCACTAAGCAATGTTGCCGAACTCAGGAAGCAGTGATACTAGACCCATTTCGTCCACGTGGTCACGTGCTACTATAGTAGTACAACAATAGTCAGCGAAATTATTGACCAATGCTATGAGAACTAATTTCCCTTGCTGCATCCACTTGGCGGGATCTTCCAATTCGACTGTGCTGTTCTTTTTACTTCACGGAATTTTTTCACATTACTCAGGTTTCATTGTTTATTTTGATTTTTTACCCCACCGGAATTCAACCTAGTGCACTCGCCATAACAAACGTCCTTCGAATAACGTCACCATGCCGAATTTGTCAAATACTCTATCGAAATTCAGATGGTGTTCAAGTGCCCCATGGATAACCACTTCTTCCGAAAAAGCCTTACACAATAAACTGAAACGGATTTATCGGAAAATTAATGGTAACGGAAGGAAACGCCGCGCGAGATGGAGAGTGGATTTAAGGAAACGAACTACCACTCATGTGTTTACCAACTCTAATCAGTAGCAACGTTCGTTCCCTTATTGGAAGCATAACAGAGCTGAATGAACTTGTGCACCGTCGGTAATACGCAGAGCTGGGAACCCCCCTCCTCCTTCAAGAAACCTAACTACACGAAGATATCGACAGCAACGCTATTAAACTAGAAGATTTCGCCGGTTATCACAAGGATCGTCGTGTCCCATATGGCTAGCGAGATGGTAGTGTCATCGCATAGATCAATGAAGGTCGGTTTAAGTCAGTGTAAGAACTATTTTGCATTGTGCCTCTTATATAAGTGCATCTATGCCCCATACAAACTTAAGTTTCTGTGCAACCAGAGGTGTACCATTCTTGCAAACACCTATATCTCCCACTCATGTTCCGTTAATGGGTTCGAGTACTTATCCGACTCATTCGCCACAACTCTCATGGAATATATTGATTTTTTATTGTGTATGCTGCACGGAGATTTCGAGATTCGATGCTAGCTTTTTAACCACGTTGGGTTTATTAAACACTGTGAAGTTCCCTACCAGGATGGATGCAAAATTAGATTTATTTTTTGTGAACAACAAAAATCTGTCTCGCGTAAAGCTTTGTTTGCCTCCTGGGACTTCTGATTACGGAATTGTTACAGTAACTCCTACGATCTAAACCAAAACCAATCACGAATTATTTACAGAGCCGCGGTTGTAAACATAGAAGACGAAAACGTGCCTCAGATTATCTCACGAGACACCGAGAAATGACTGCACAGTCTGATTTGGGCATATTCTCGCAGGCGTGATCTCTCCCCGTTCAAACTCTATTTTCTTGTCCAGTTGGAGGGAGATTTCATTATCTTACATCACCAGCTGTGCAATTGGGAAAGGATTGCAGATACTCAACGTACACACGTGGTTAGGCATTCCAAGTTTTTTCAGCTCGACCATGTGACAAGAGACGTTTTCAAAAGGTTAAACTGATAACGTAGGATGAGCGCAGAGTAATGACTATGCTTAATCAATCAGCTGACTTGTGAGTTTTACTATATTAATTCTATATCGTGCTAAAAAAACAAATCTACATGGTTATTCTGCCTTCAGACGCCGTTCACATGTTTTCGAGCACAGCAAAATAATGAAAATGTGAGAATAGTAGAAAAAAGTATTTAATAACGTTTCTAATCTAATAACTCGGTGGGCAACGACTAGGACGATCGCGTTTTTCTAAGTTTACTGTGCTGCCGCGCTTGTGATTTACTGAAGTAACTGAAGAAATTCATTGTGAATGAAGCCATTTCAAGTGCCATCACTTGGTTTGTTGGTAGTATTGACACAATCGCAGCTGCATTCCTGTCAGTTATACCCATTTTGTTCTAATACTGCACCTCGATCTATCATTCAACCTCTTGTCTGCTCCATAAGTTCGCACCCGTTATGAACAGAGGTTAGTACATGAGCTAGAATCTACGACGAACAGTAATGTAAATGAGCATTGGGCACATATCTAGCAGACAAGGGACGTGGCAGCAGGTTTCGTCTGTGGTCCTAGATCCGATGTCCATCAAAGACACTAGATTTCGCAAGAGCCGTTGAGTATAATGCAGCATCACGACGAGACTGCATCTTGGCGTGGTGTGATGGCTTGAATGCCTCCATGACCCAAAGAGCTATGCAGGATGGCTTCCTTAAGCCGGAAATGCAATCATGCCTGACAGGTCAGTGGGTAGAGGCCAGACAGAGTCCAGTCTCAGAACCAGTTGATGGGAAACATCTAATTTTAGCCACTATGCCCCTGGAGAGGACACTCCAGCAAATAAACACAGAGAGAAACAGTTCACCGATCAAAAAACCTCCACTAGATGGACGTAGGAGTAGAGTACCTAAGGTTTCTCTCGACGGTGGGAGAAGTCATCATACTTCATTGGGCAGCCATCGCCCGCCTAAGCTAGGCAGCCCCCAGCCCAAAAGATGCTGCCCCGTCCACGTACCACTTGCTCCATTAGGTGCATGGAGCTAAGGACTGAATCCGAAAAGCGGATCGATAAGAAAGTACCAGCGAAGACCAGACAAAAGGCATGCAGTAATCGGGTCTCACATAACAAACCATAAGAAGTTCCTTCACGAGTGCTTTGGTCACGTTTCCGTGCTGGTTTAACAACCCACTGCCTTGTGGGTGAAACTTTTGAGGCAAAGGCTCAGGTTAGGTTTCCCAAATAAAAAACCATTCTGCGATGTGGGCGGCCGCGAAGTATGATTCGCCCATAAACCTCCAGTACCTTTCCTGTAAAGGGCTATACCAATTTTCCCCCTTTTAATTTAAGATCGATGCAAAACGCCACGGGTAACTGCGGCTGTGATGAAAGCAGTAGTTCAGGAGTTGGGCAAAAATCAAATGCACTTCTTAAGCCTAAGTGTTTACTTCACTTGGCTGCCTTTAACATCCGCACACTATGTCAGATAGGGCAACAGGCTGCCCTCGCTAGAACTCTTAACACTTTTAAGATAGATGCATGTTGTGTCTCCGAAACACGCATACAAGACCCCACCTCTGTGATAACTCTTCGCACTCCGGATACAACCTCAGTCTCTCACTTCACTCTTCGTGTATCGGGTGATTTGGTGTCTAGAGCTCGTGGTCAGGCTGGCGTTGGGATTTCTTTGAGCATGAAAGCTGAGCGTGCACTGCTGGACTGGATTCCAGTCAGCAGTCATTTGTGTGCATTTCGGTTGGACGGTTCTGTTCGTGTCAACAACAACAAACTGAAACGCTGATGTTTGTTCGTTGTGTCTGTGTATGCGCCGACTGACTGCAGTTCCTCTGAAATCAAGGACGAATTCTATCAGGATTTGTCTCAGCTACTTCGAAGCGCACGTTCAACGGACGTGGTGATCATTGCTGGGGATTTCAACGCCCAGGTTGGCCGTTTGGGAGATTCCGAAAGGCACATCGGAGACCCATTTGCTACCCCAGCCGGTCCTACTGAATACGGCGATCGTCTCATTCAGCTGTGTTCTGACTTCAGATTGTTTCTGGCAAGCACAAACATCTGCCATAAGAGGTGGCATAAACTGACATGGCGCTCTCCTTCGTCTTCACAACGTTGGATTCAGATTGACCATATTGTAATTGGTCACAGCTGGCGTAGATCAATTGAAGATTGTCGTTCATTTTGGTATTCGCCTGTGGATTCAGATCACGTCTTGGTACGTGCTCGCTTCTGTTTACATCTCGTCCGTGGTCGTATCAAAGTAAATACCACTTGTCCCGCGCAGTTTCTTTCGGACGATTACCAGAGACACAGTTTCCAGATGGAGCTGTCTACGCAGTTATCGATGCAGCCAGATGTTAAGGACCCAAATGAACGCTGGCAACAGACCAAGGAAGCTTTGTATGCCGCTTCGAATGCCACCCAGAACTCGGGTTCAAGTCGGTCTCATAAACGATGGATATCTTCGACATCAGCTGCTCTGTTGGATGCTCGCAGATCCGACCCTCCGGATGCCACATTCAATAAAGTGCTTAAATCCCTGAGACACCAACTGACTAGGAGCCTGAGAAGTGACCGTGAGCAGTGGTGAATTGCCAAATGTAGGGAAATGGAAAAGGCTGCGTCTATTGGCAACACACAACCTTTTCCGTTTGATTAGAGGTACCGGTCCACGGAAGCCTGGTGTAAGTGAGCTAACTAGGCAATCCGACGGCTCATTGATTCATTCTCAGGAACGTCGTCTGGAGCGCTGAGCGGATCACTTTAGGGAACAATTCAGTTGGTCCATTTCAACTTTGGACCTTCCAAATATACCTGCCAGCGAAACAATGCGGGTGAATATCAGTCCTCTATCATACATGGATGTTATGTGGGAGATAGGTTACTTGAAAAGGTACAAAGCTGCAGGACCGGATGGGTTATCTCCATCTTTGAAAAAAGATGGAGGCGGAGCTTTGGTTTCGGTGTTAAGAAAACTCCTCCGTATTATTTGGGATAGCGAGCAGATTTCCAGGGAGTGGTGTGAATCGGTGATTGTGCCGATTTACAAGAAAGGTGACAGATCATCTTGTGAAAACCACAGAGGAATTAGCTTGGTAAATGTCGCGTCTAGACTGCTCACCGGTCTTATTCTCCACCGATTATCCAGTGCCCGCGTGAGAATCAAGCAGGTTTTAGACCCGGTCGGGATTGTGTCGACTACATCTTCACTCTTCGGCAAACCTTAGAACACAGACACAGCTTCCGTAGGCCCACAATAGGCGAAGACTGTCGGGGTTTGAGCACCGATGTCTCCGTAGCATTGTCTGAGTATGGTGGGAACACCGTATCAGCAATGCTGAGGTTTGGCGTAAGGTTTTGGGAACCAGAGGTCAGTCTGTGGATCAAGTACTGAAACTAAACAGGCTAAGGTGGTTGGGACATGTGTTGCTCATGCCCACTGATAGACTTCCTCAGCGTACGCTGTTCTCTGAGAAAGGTAATGGTTACAAGGTCGAGGTGGTCAGTCGATGACATAGCAAAAAGGTATGAAAACCTTGACCAGTGGACTTGGCCACGTAGGACGTGTTAGATTTCCAGGTTGGGGTCCACGTGATCCGTCTACTAAACGGTTGGAAACATTAAGTGATACGGCCAGGTGTCGCGACCAGTGGCGTAGTTGCATTCGGACTCTTTCCTTGTCTTCTTGATTGCCCCTAGGTGCTTTGACTCTTTATATCTTTGTCACTATACTTCTATTTTTTCGCCCTTTACCGGACGATACCGGAAGGTAGCAACCGAAACCAGAGCACAGAAGTGCGAGGTTAATGGTTGAATAAACTAAACTGAACTAAAACTCGACTTGGATCTGTCGACATACCGTGATCACCTGAGTAGCTACTTAAACTTCTGCTACGACGAATGTTGTCCATGGGATATCGTTTACATTCGACGCGATCGGTTCTACCCCGCCGCTATCATATTCACAACAGTTTACTTGACTAATGACATAGATTCTTCTGTTATCCGGCCCAAGTGCTTTGATGTCGATCTGAACGCATCAGATGCATCTACTCGGTTGAATCACTGGTTCCGTACTTTGGACATTTATCTCAAAGACACAGAAGCCTCCAATCTGAACACTCTCAAACACTTTGGATTCATCTGTTTACGATTACATCTCGGAATGCACTGAGTACGGGTCCGCCATCGAGATACTCAAGAAAACCTATCTCCGATCTAAAAACGTGGTACACACTCGGTATCATTTGGCAACCTGTAAGCAAGAAAACGGGCAGGATGTTGATTAGTTCTTGCTGAAACTTAAATCCTTAACAAAGGATTGTGATTTTAAAGTAGTTACCGCATTGCAACATACAAACGAATTAATGCGGGACGCCCTGATCTCGGGTCTGCAGTCCTCGACAGCCCGAGAAAAGTTTCTAGAACAACATGAATTAAGTCTTGACGAGGCATGCGAACTCGCCAGAACTCTCGAACTGGCTCATAAACAGACACAATCAAATACAAATAATCAATCACTCTCTTGCTACTCACCTCCCTCCAGTTTATGTATATCTGTCATGTCCCTTACTTCTTCCAGCGCATCAGTTCTGGCAGCCGCTGGTCAAACATGCTACTTTTGTGGAAACAACAGACACATCCGTCCTAAATGTCCAGCCCGAGAAACAACCTATACAACGTGTGGCAAACTAGGCCATTTTTAACGTGTTTGTAAATCCAAATCCACAAAACCACGTGAATTCTGATCCCGACCTCTTGCTATCCAGCATGTTTGTTGCTTCAACCCCAAACTGTTTATCCCGCACAGTCAACAGAATTCTTGTTAATGGGACACCTCTCCAAGCCCTGATCAATACTGGTAGTTCTGGAAGCTAAATCTCCCGTACGATTTTACACACTGACTATTGGAAACTTCAGCCTACGGACTCAAAGATCACTATGGCGTCCACCTCACTGCCCAGCTCTACCACGGATTCCTGATGTGTCTATCCAATATAAACATATGATGCACAAACGTTTTAAACTTCTAGTATTATCAAACCTGCGCGCGGATGTACTGCTTGGATATAGTTTCCTAGGTCTCCACGAGATCAAGATACCTTCCGGTGGTCAGCGAGGCTCTCTCTCTCTCTGCGGATTACCCGCCGCAAAAACGGAACCACCACTGTTATTCTCCAGCTTATCCTCGGACTGCAGATCAGTTGAAACCAAATCATGGCGCCGCACCCCAGAAGACGAACGGCTTATACGCCTTGAGGTCAATCGCCTATCGAGAGATGGTATTATCGAACCTTCGATTTCCCCATGGAGAGCTCAAGTGCTTGTTACAATCACAAACGACGAATAATGATTGATTACAGTCAAACCGTTAACCGTTTTACGTACTTGGATGCATATCCCTTACCACGAATGAGCAAAATGGTCAAGAATATTTTACGTCACGAACTAGATAGCACTCTCGACCTCAAGAGCGCCTGCCACCAAAACCCAACAGTCGAGGCAGACAAACCATACACGGCGTTTGAAGCTTGCGGAAATCTCTTCCAATTCCGACACATCCCCTTCAGTGTGACGAACGGTGTTGCCAGTTTCCAACATACAGTCGATCAGGTAATGAAAAACGAAGATATCCGTGACTTTTTTGCATACACCGATAATGTTATCATCTGCGGACAAACCTGAGAAGAACACGACAATAATCTTAGTGCTTTTCTCCAAACGGTCGAGGTATGAAATGACGCTTAACGAAGCCAAAACCACTACCTCATCCACAGAGATACGTCTTCTAGGTTTCCAAGTCCATAAAGGGGTAATTAAACCGGACCCGAAAGAACACGGCCCATACAGGAAATACTACATCCCCAGGATGCGAAAGCACAACGAGTGGTTGGAATGTTTGCTTACTATTTTCAATAGAATTAATCCACTGGCGAAAAACAGTACACTTCCGATCCCAGAACATGTTCGAATCGCTTTTGAAACCCTTAAGAAGGACGTCCAGAACGCTACAGTTGTCACAGTGAATTATGACACTACTAATAGTTGAAATCGACGCCTCTGACACTGCTATTGCGGCACCGCTGAACCAAAACAAGAGACCAGTTGCTCTCTTCTCCCGTACATTGACGCCTAGCGGGAGGCATCATTCAGTAGTCGAAAAGGAGGCATACGCTATCGTGGAAGCGGTGCGAAAATGGCGGCACCATCTATTCGGCCGACATTTTAGACGAACCACAGACCAAAAGTCGGTCACCTCTATGTACGACGGAACAAAAAAAAGACAAAATAAAGAACGACAAAATCTAGCGATGGAAAACTGAGCTGCCTGAATTCAGCTACGACGTAATCTACAGACCCGGTAAAAATAACATAATGGCTGACACCCTTTCCCGCAACGTTTGTGCAACAATCGCGGAAACTGGGAAGCTGCGAGAACTTCATAGCTTGTTGTGTCATCCAGGAATCACGAGGATGGTCTATTTTGTTTGATCAAAAATATGCCATTTTCAGTCGACGATGTCCAACGCGTTACCTCTTCCTGTCAGATCCATTCTGAGCTTAAGCCAAAACTTTGTAACAATCCCCCAGGACGACTAATAAAAGCCACGCAACTGTTTGAGAGGTTGAGTATCGATTTTAAGGGCCCGTTACGTTCACACACTCTTAATTGGTATTGTTAACAACTGTGGACGAATATTCCCGTTTTTCGTTTGCATTTCCCTGCTCAAATATGTCTACATTTACCGTCATAAAATGTTTCTTTCAGCTGTTTTCCATTTTTGGTACTCCTGCATTCATCCATTCCGATCACGGTGCAACACTCATGTCCAAGGAATTCACGAATATTTTACACGACAAAAGAATAGCGGTAGGCCACACAACAGCTTATAACCTGCAATATGGTGGACAAGTTGAACGCCTCAACGGCACCTTGTGGAAAACCATATGCCTTTCCTTAAAAACCAGAGGTCTTACATCTACACCTTGGGAATCGGTACTATTGGACTCCCTTCACTCACTGAGATCACTCCTGTGCACCGCGACCAATAGTACCCCAAACGAACGATTGTTTTGATACGTTCGCCGTTCAACCACCGGAACATCACTACTAATCTTGTTGATTGTCCCGGGCCCTATCTCTTTGAAACGACATGACAGATCTTCGAAATACGATTCTCTGGAAGAAGTGGAGCTGCTTATGTGCAACTCAAAGTACGCTCACACTGTACATGCAGATGGCAAAGAAGAGTGTCACTTCGCCGGCTAGTACCCAAAAGGACCGAGTCATCGACGGAAGCCAGAACGGAAAAACCATAAGATCTATCGTCCCCCACGGATCATCACGTTATTCTGGAGGGCCCAGAGTCCGCTAGCGAAAACAGTAATTCATGAATGGACGCGACATCACTATGGGGGAATCAACTCCACCTGCATCTGACTATCCGAGGCTACTAGCACAACAACAAAGAGCACATCCCTATAACCTACGAGACAGGGAAGCGTAGTTATACTCAAACGCTATCACACCAAACACAATCCGTACTGTTCTCAAAACTCCGAACGACTCACCTTCGATTACAGCCGGAGAGAATATCATGAAACCTGCATCTGCTGTATTTTGTGTACCCCTTCATTAAGTTTCTCCATTTGCATTTCAGCCATTATACGCTTGTTATTGGTCAAGTAGAGCGCTCATTACCATTCTTTGATTCCGTTATTCAAAAATACTAAACTGTCGCTGTCATACTCACCAAACGCTCATACAAAAAAATGACACCTCCAAGTTTCGACCTATAGTCCGCATTTCTACGAAAAATCCCACGAAACACATTGAGAACAATAAAACGTGCCGAACAACCTCGTTTTCAGTTATTCGTACTTATACCAATACATAACGTTAAATATGACTCAAAACAAGGAAGGGGGATGTTCATCCATCATCATCATCATCATCATCACGCACACGTGTGTGTGCGTGTGAAATGGATCACAGTGAAGAATTTCCGAGTGGTTGCACACGTGTTCGGGAACAAGAATTGAGCCATGGAAGTTTAAGTGCTTGCACAAATTGTTTCTGAGCACACACGGGAGGATTGTAGAGTCGAGTATTCACGGCTTCGGTTGTGGCTAACATGCGACACTTGACAAGTCTTGATTGCTTGCCCCAGACTTTGTAAATGGTGCGAAAAGCATTTATCACCTCTACTGAATGGTTCGACTCAACAAAGTGCAAACACACAGTACTCGTAATTGTCTTAATTGCTCCAGTGTTCAACCAAGCCGGGTGGTGTTCACGAACACGTTCGGATAGGTGCCTGGTCGTGTGGCCAACGTATCTGATTCCACAGAAACAGATGAATGAATACACGCAAAGGGATGCTGCAGAATCTGGCACTCTATCCTTCAGTCGAAAAGACACGATCGGTTTGGACTGGAACATAATTTGTAATTGTGCAGCGTAGAATGTCCTCCTGACTGAACCTGTTGGTCTTTGTTGAGTAACTTCAGTTTCCGTGTCTCTTTTGAACGGTAAGCGGATATATACGGGCTTGTTCACCACGTTTTATTGTTCTCAATGTGTTCTGTGGGGATTTTTCGTGCATTTGAAACAGGCCAAAGACCCAGCCGTACTTCGTGAACTAAACGGATACGGTAAGTTTCATACAAAACTGGCCCTGGCAAAGGCTTGTGTTCAGTTTATTGATGAGTGCATATCTAATTCAGAGTACCTCAAACAATATCAAAATATTCTGAGGAGAAATCGGATTAACATCACCACTGTGTCTTTACATCGCCAAGCACTCAACGAGATATCATATCAAGTCGCGTGCCAGAAATGGAGCGTCATTTGTAAAACCGTGTCAAGTGCGGGACCAGATGACCCCAGAAAAAAATAAGTTCATTGTTTATGTTCAGTCGATAGTTGACAGGCAAGTCTAGCGGGTATGCGCCAAACTACGAAAACGCGTCAACCCGAGCAAACCAGCTGGTGAGTTCCCTTCAGATCCGAAAAGATTTGTCCATAACTTGTGGTCTGTAAGTCTAGATAAGACATTACTTGAGGTGCTGTCGTTAGGATCAAAATTTTGCCGTCCAACCAATAAAACTAAACAACTGGATATGGAGGTTGAATTTGAGAGCCTACTTGACCAGCTATCCGGTCTCGTTCCGTCCTCCTCACAGGAGTTTGAGGAGCTCAAATCCATACTTGCGAACGCGTGTCACCAATATCGTGAAAATAGACCTTCGACGAAAGGATTATTAACGTTAGAACACCTGAACCATGTGAAAGAATTGCAGGCTAACAGAGAAATATTGCTGTCAAGACCAGATAAAGGAGCGGGTATTGTATTCCTTAATAAATTGGATCATACAGAGAAGATGAAGACGATATTGAATGATGATTCCAAGTTTACAAAGACCCCAAATGAAAAGGACAGGACGATTCGGATAGAAAAGTCGATTTCCAAGAGTGAAATCACTGAAACAGAAAGGCATGATCGATACGGTGATCTTTGAAAGGATACGACCAACTAAGACGACGATTCCTAGGTTGTACGGCCTACGGAAGGTACAAAAAGGTGTCCCCTTGAGACCGATTTCGGATATGTGCAACTCGCCGTATCACGCAGTAGAGAAGTGGTTGGATACATTGTTAGAACGAGTAAGAGTCATGATTTTCAGGCACAGCCACCGAGACACATTTCCTTTTGTAGAGACTATGATAAATTTAGATTTGGAAGGCAAGCAAATGATCTCGATAGGGGTTACCTCACTATTCACCAATGTTCCGATTGCCGAAACAATCAACTACGTGAATACATGCAGGAGAAAAGTATCGATCCGGGCATCTCATTGGATGAACTGAAACATTTACTATTTGTCTGCACTCATAATATCCAGTTTCAGTTCAACAGTGAAACATACCGTCAGAAGGACGGGGTGGCAATGGGGTCACCGTTGGGACCCTTATTTGCTGATATTTTCATGGCAAAACTGGAAAATAACCAGCTCGAGTCAACAACCGAAGGTTGCACCTTATACAAACGGTAAGTGGACGATATCGTATGTGCAACAGATACCAAAGTACTACTTAACAGATTTAACACAGTCCATCCAAATGTTCGATTCGCTTTGGAAAAAGAAAAGGAAAACATTCTACCGTACTTAGATGTTTGTGTAAGCCGTCAAAGTGATGGTTCCGTTCAGTTATCAGTGCACAAAAAAGTAACTTGGAATGGTCAATACATTTATTTTCACAACTTTGTACCAGTCAAAGTGAAAATAAATCTAGTACGTTGCTTGGTTAATAAAGCAAGAAAAATGTGCACGAAACACACAGTCGAAAATAAACTTCGTTTTCTGAGGAGTGTTTTCCTAAAAAACGGCTATCCTGAACGGTTCACGATGCAACGATACGAAGATAGGCTAAGACAGACAGTAGTCGAAAATTAGCCCGTATATATCCGTTTACCGTTCAAAAGAGACACGGAAACTGAAGTTACTCAACAAAGACCAACAGGTTCAGTCAGGAGGACATTCTACGCTGCACAATTACAAATTATGTTCCAGTCCAAACCGATCGTGTCTTTTCGACTGAAGGATAGAGTGCCAGATTCTGCAGCATCCCTTTGCGTGTATTCATTCATCTGTTTCTGTGGAATCAGATACGTTGGCCACACGACCAGGCACCTATCCGAACGTGTTCGTGAACACCACCCGGCTTGGTTGAACACTGGAGCAATTAAGACAATTACGAGTACTGTGTGTTTGCACTTTGTTGAGTCGAACCATTCAGTAGAGGTGATAAATGCTTTTCGCACCATTTACAAAGTCTGGGGCAAGCAATCAAGACTTGTCAAGTGTCGCATGTTAGCCACAACCGAAGCCGTGAATACTCGACTCTACAATCCTCCCGTGTGTGCTCAGAAACAATTTGTGCAAGCACTTAAACTTCCATGGCTCAATTCTTGTTCCCGAACACGTGTGCAACCACTCGGAAATTCTTCACTGTGATCCATTTCACACGCACACACACGTGTGCGTGATGATGATGATGATGATGATGGATGAACATCCCCCTTCCTTGTTTTGAGTCATATTTAACGTTATGTATTGGTATAAGTACGAATAACTGAAAACCAGTTTGCATATCCATTGTTCTAAAGATATTCGAGTAACTTCTGTAGAAAAGGATGACACCACAGTTGAACTCATCTGAACCCAACCAGTTTGCCTAAAGCTGTTCATACTCCACTACGGATGCCCTTGCCTATTTGTCCCATTACACTCTGTCGTCGCTGGGCAAGAAAAGAAAAGCTGTTAGAATCGTCTTTTTCGATTACGCTGACGCCTTCACTTGTGCTGAGGTTCATCATCATCATCGTAAAGCGTTAAACAGGAAAACCACCCCCAATAACCAATGCTTGTCACACAATGTTGCGCGTAAAAATAGAAAGAATGACTATACCAGGTCGACAGAGAGTGGACCTGCGGGCTGGGAAAAGAAAAGAACGCCCCAGTAGCGAACATACGGAATACACAATCTAACTGTGTAAATGCACATTGGCCAATCATCCTGTATACTATATATATATATATATATATATATATATATATATATATATATATATATATATATATATATATATATATATATATATATATATATATAATTTACACCGTCGTGGAATCAAGCATGGTGCCAAAACAACAATGACAATTATTAAGTAGGGGGAGAGACGTAGAATACAGTAAAACAGAAACTTAGTGAGAGGAAAAGATGTTGATTTTTGTTTTGCTTTTTACCGTACACTCTTTGATTTTTGTCATTTTGTTTGTCGGTATGACTTTTTTGTGATTACCGAGCACGAGTGGTCGACAGACAGATCACATAGCAGTCGCGCTACTGACTTCTATTCTCAACCATGTCCCGCAACGTCTCTAGCCAACGACAATCCTCGTCTTTTGGGCAGCAACCAGGGAGGCGGTAAGCATCAACCGAAGCCAACGATTACGCTAGCTTCTTTATACCTCAGCGCCAAGCCATGGTCTGACCGCCGCGTCACTTCTCCCAGCCCTGTCCAGTGCGTATGAACAGAGCAAGGAAAGGTAGGCGACGGACAGAGACTTCGAGAACAACAAACATTCTGACTCGACAGAAAGCGACAACACGATGGCCACCGTTCATGGTTTGCTGCCATATCCTTTAGTGTATCCAGTCAACCGGTTCAGGAATCTTTTGGACCCCAACCACGAAGAGGTGAGGCACCTAATTTTCCTAAGCTCGCTGTACATTTTCTCATTCCCCGTTGCCCCGTCATCTGTTGACCTCCAAGTGGTTTCTTCCCCTCCTTAGCAGGAACGGAAAACAGGACACGGCACATTAAACGTTTTCCTTGGGCAACGCGTGCCCCGATTAACGAAATCTACTAGTCTGGATACGCCGTGATAGAACGTACTCTGAACTGATGCCCAATACTCGATTTCTGACCTCAGCGTTGCTCACTCGACCATTCCACCTAATCTTAGCGATACTACGCAGACATCAAGAGGACATACACCTTCCGCACGCAGCAGTACACACGATCTTCCAACTCCAACGAAATACCAGGTCAGCGCCACAGGTGCTTCAATTCAGCGTTAATCGCTCGAGCCTTGGATATAAACGTGCTCACTTTTACTACCAAGCTCCCATCTGTCGTCACGCTGCTACCGGGGTAAGTGAGGCGGTTGACAATTTCCAGCACCTCCCCATCGAGCATCAAACTCGGAACCGTTGACCTCCAGTCTTGCCACATCACTTTACACTTTGAAGGTTCAAAGCGCATGCCGAATGGTGCTACGGCTCTCCAAAGTCTATCTAGTGCAGTTTGCGCGTGTTTCGTCCATTTGAACAAGCATACAAGGTCGTCCGCGTAATCTAGGTCACACAGCTTTCCACTGTTCCCTAGTTTAACGCCGACATTCTGGAGGTTCCGCAAGGCACTCTCCATTCTCTCGTCCATGACGAAGTTAAACAAGAACGGGGAAATGGGATATCCCTGTCGGACACCACTGGTTGTTTCGAATGGACTAGATAGTTCACTGTAAGTCCCTACGCGGCCAGAAGTATGAGAGTACAATGATCTCAGTAGACTCACGAATTTTATTGGCATAACTTCACGGTTAAAAGCACTAAACAACGCTTTTCAGCCAACTGAATCGAATGCGCCTTTTAAATTGAGGAAAACTATTATTGTCGGTCGATGGTGTGTGACGCGTCTCAAGTAATTGGCGAGGAGTAAAAATCCGGTCGATGCATCCTCGACCTGGGTGGAATTCGGCCTGTTGTTCACCGACGTCTCTATTGCGAACCGGTGTCAGATGGCGCAGTAAAATTCAGGCTAACACCTTGATGACTACTGAAATTAAACTGATCCTGCGGTGATTACCAAATCCATTGCGTATTCCTTTCTTGAAGATGGATACAATCAGTGACTCGCCCCATAATACCGGAATACACTCCTCGTTCCAAATGTCACGGAGCAAGGTGGTAGGTGATTTTACGAACGCATCTCCACTCATTTTGAAAAGAACTGGGGAAATTTCGTCAGGACCGGCCGCTTTTCCAAGTTTTATTAATTGTTTGATTCTAATTCAACTTCTGATGGGGACCCAAGTAATACCCTCTAAAAAATCGCAGTTGTTGACGTCCGAATAACTGCACTATCTAAGCTGCTTCTTGAATTTACTCAGCATTCTTTCTGCGATTGGCGTTCAAACGTCCACCATTACGTTATTATCTGATTACTTCGATAAACTCCAACACTTTACATGATGTCGAGGCAGGGCTTCTCCCGTTGAAACTTTGGGGTTGAGTGTTCACTATTTTCCTTTTCTACGTACCTATCTGCCACGTCTATTTTCAACGACATTCTGATCATCAAATATGCTGATGATGTAGCTTTTGGTGTGCTCTACGCAAATGACTCTGCCTTTCCTATTCTGCCGCAAATCGTCTCGAGCATAACCGAGTGGTCTTGGAACTACAACCTGACTGTTAACCTTTCCAAAAGCGCTGATTTGTTTTCTCCATTCCAGGCGATTGGTGCACAAACATTGTAGAATTTAATCCACCTGTACATATTAACGGAAATGACATTCTCTGAGCTAAGGCACAACATTCCAGTTTTACTGGGTGCCACGCGTAAATTCTCGCCAGAGGAAACTGCTGCGATAGCTGATGACATCGTCACAATACAACCGTGCTGTCGCTAGAGTAACCAGGTCTCCCGTCACCATCGTGCCTGCCTCGCCAACATCTAGCGATTTCGCTTCAGTTTTGTCTAAAATTGATTCGAGCCTGCAACACCTAGCAGTGAGTAGAAGCGGGTCGCAGGAGCGGTACCACGCACGCTCACTTAAGCGTTATAGTCCTTCACTACGACGACATTTCGGCCCTTCAAAAGAAGGGTACTGTAAATACCACAACTGCTTCGGTGAGGGAGCAGAGCTTGGTCACTATGTGCATCTGAGTAGCAGGGGATCAGATTTGTATAATATAAATCATCATGCAGCTTCAACACTCAACTCATCATTGCTCATAATTGAATGCCTTCGCTTTACTTAGGCCCCTACAAAGAAGTCATCTATCACAGGAGTCGATCGCTGTGCGGGAAGCGGGTTGTTACCGTTCGAAGCCAGTGACGGAAGAATGCTACATCATATAGTGTAGATGTTCAACAAACCGTTGAGAGCCAGCCCGGATAGCCTTGTGTTAAGTTGTTCGATTCACAGTCGTTCACCCCGGGTTCGAGTCCCCATATGGGCACGGTGAATGTGCACTGATGATGATTCCTAACAAGGATGAAACAGCTGTACAGTGCTTCCATGGTTTTCAATGGTGAGTTGAGCGTTGAAGCTGCATGGTGGACTATTATATATATATATATATATATATATATATATATATATGTATATATATAAGCAATGTTTGCCTAGGTCGAATTTATATAAATTGTGCGAAAATTTCCAGGGTTGGGTGGAAACTCATTCATTCGTTTTTATCCTTCTATCCGTTTCGATATGACGTTTCCGGCTTACTAGCTTTTGCGCAACCGACTGAACGTATTCTTCAAAGGACTGCTTTTTCCTAACGTTAACTGATCACGAACACGAGATCACAAAAATGTCCGTTCTGATTCTATAATACGTTCGCGCACAGCATCTTGTTCATTAGGCGCTTGGCGCCGAAGTGACAGGCGCGATATGAATAATCTATTTCTTCCGAATACAGAAAAGTACTGCTTCGGAAATACAGACTCGTTGTTACATCCTTTGGGGAACTTAAGGTGAGCCCTCATCATGCGTTTTGCGCAGGACTTAATGTGCTTGTTAAGTTTTTTTTTTGATGCTGAGGACGAACTGTTTTCCAGTGTGTTCTCTAAATGTGTTCGGACAAGATCTCCACATATCAGTCACGCTTAATATGCGCACAATGTTCCAATACTGTATCCTTCGACGTAGGACGAATGGCATCTTGCATATGAAACTTGCCCGAATACCGAAGGACATTTCAATAACGTAGGATTCCCAATGGTACATTTTAAGAGCAACCCAGGTAGCACGTCCAGATGGGGTCCAGATGGGCCTCGGATAGGCAAACGCCGTGTTAATGATGGGCAGTTCCATTGAAAACAATGAGCGACGCTACCGGGGCCCCGATAGGCTCAGCCCACAGTCCTTTTTCTACAATTCGGCGTCTTTTTTCTACTTTTCACCAGTCCGACTCCCGTTTTGTAACTTATTTATTTATTCTAGAATACTGCAAATACATTTGCAATAGTCTGGAAATTTCGTGAAAGTCCACTGTAGGTTTTTCTAATAAAAACAACCAAATGTGCTTTCAGCGCTAGCACATTACAGCCAAGCGTTCGCCCAACACTAGTCCATTGCGCCCAGCTTTGGACCATTAAAGCTCATCGTTCACCAAGAGTGAGCCCATTTTGTCCAGCCTTAGGTTAATACAGCCTAGCGTTTTCCCATTTTTCCCAGCGCTACCCTGGGCTAACGCTGAACAACATGGGCTGACTCTTGGTGGACGACGAGCTTTGATGGGCTAGTGCTGGGCGAAATGAGCTAGCGATGGGAGCAGAACGCTTGATTTTTTTATAAGAAAAGTCTACAGTGGATTATTAAGAAACTTTCCGATTATTACAAATGTATTTTTAGCAATCTAGAACAAGGTAAGAAACTACAAAACTGGAATGGGGCACGTGAATAACAGAAAAAGGGCACCGGGTGGGCATCTGCAAAGAAAACCGTACGATGCACCGAGTCCATCTGGACCCCGGTAACGGTATCCATTGTCTTCAATGGAACTATCTATTACAGCTCCAGCGTTTGCACGTCCGAGGCTCAGATGGGCCACGCCTGGGCGCGCTGACTGGGAAACATCCATCACTACGATCGAAAAGGAGTGACTCATCCCAATGGTTCACAAGTCAAATGGAAACCAAGTGAGCAAAATTTTACATTTGGAGCTATGTGAGGGAACATGTTCAAAGATTCACTAAACAGTACATATTAAAAGAAAACCATACACCGACGTCCAACGGGAAAACCTTCGGTGTGGCGCATAAAGTTCAGTTCAGTTCACTTCAGTTCAGTTCAGTTCAGTTCAGTTCAGTTCAGTTCAGTTCAGTCTGCACAGGACAGGTAATGGCCACGGCCAATCGAGCGTCCAGAATTCCTTCGATGGTATGCACACCTGTTATGCACCCACCACTGCCGAGTGTATTTCGTCGAATCCCCGCTAAAAATGAGAGGGAAACGGAAAACCTCATCGCACATCAACTGCGAGAGACATTGTGCATCGTGCGCTTTCACTGAGACAGTATGCAATAAGGGAAAAAGTCTGCTAAAACATACTCCAGAAGGATTACAGTGCTACCCGCCATCCATCTAGTTGATATACTCAAGGCTCACTACAAGGAAAGATCTCGTACCACTTGCGATCAGTTCAGTTCAGTTTCATTCTCATTCTTCATTCTTCATAATAGAGGCAGAGGGTATCTCTCCCGTGTAAGCCTCCTCACCACAGCTCAGTGATGTAGACTCATGTGTGTCTCCCACCACCTCTTTAGAAATACGTCCAGAAGTCGCTTGAACAATGTGTCGTTGGACTCTTCCACTACTTCGGCTGTTAGCGTGTTCCATAGATTGGTCACCCTCCGAGATAGGCGGTACATCAGTGGGAGGCCCACCGACTGCAGTTTCCTTAGAATTAGCCGGTGTCCCCTCGTACGGCCATGTCCGTGGAGAGGGAGCTCTGCACGTAGTTCTGGGCCGAAGTCGCCTCTGATGACACGCCTGGTGAAGATCAGGTCTCCCCGGACTCTTCGATAGGCCACTGGAAACGGCCCTGTGATCTTCAGCCGCTCTTCGTAGCTGACCCCACGTAGCCCTCCAGTGAGGCGGGTTGCGCCTCTCTGTACTCTTTCCAACTTTGCCACCTCTGCCAACGTACAAGGGAAAACTGCTGCCCCCCGTATTCCTTCCTGGGACGCACATGGGTTGCGTAAATTACCTTGAAAGCGTTCAGTGCGAGATTGCCCAATGATCGAGTAATCGGCCCGAGGACACTCCGAGCTGACGATCAAACTCCATCAGTATTGTGCTTCCTTTTTTAGTGGCGAAGTCACCATCACTCCCAGATCTTTTTCGCAGACAGAGCGCCGGAGGGGTGCCCCGTGTATATTGTACATCCCACTGCTGGACAGTGCTCCTACTCGCATATGCGCGCACTTGTCCGTGTTTACCGGTAGCGACCACAGATCTGACCATCTCTCAAGGGCTCTGATGTCCTCCTGAAGAACGAGCTCTTCAGCGTATGACGTTATCGTGCGCCAGATCTTTAGGTCGTCTGCGCAAATGAGGCACGGCGATTGAAAAACTGGTGGTAGGTCATTGATATAGGCCGGGAAGAGGAGCGGACCCAGAACCGATCATTGTGTAACACCACTAGCTGTCACTTGCCAAGTTGACAGTGACTGTGCTACTCGTACTGCAAAGGTTCGGCCTTTTAGAAAGTCCTCCATCCACAGAATCAAGGAATCTACTACACCAAGAGCCTTAAGCTTACCTAATAGACGGTCATGCAGAACTTTGTCAAAAGCTTTGCTAAAATCCACGAAGATTACGTCCCAAGGGTGTCCTTCGGCCTTGGCTATCGTCCAGCGTTCTCTTGCGATTACCAAGTTTGTTTCAGTTCAGTTCAGTTCAGTTTGCACAGGACTTGTCCACTTCAGTTCAGTTCAGTTTGCACAGGACAGGTAATGGCCACGGCCAATCGAGCGTCCAGAATTCCTTCGATGGTATGCACACCTGTTATGCACCCACCACTGCCGAGTGTATTTCGTCGAATCCCCGCTAAAAATGAGAGGGAAACGGAAAACCTCGTCGCACATCAACTGCGAGAGACATTGTGCATCGTGCGCTTTCACTGAGACAGTATGCAATAAGGGAAAAAGTCTATTAAAACATACTCCAAAAGGACCGCAGTGCTACCCGCCATCCATCCAGTTGATATACTCAAGGCTCACTACAAGGAAAGATCTCGTACCACTTACGATCTAGGGCACCTTTGAAGGATTGGACGGTCTGCGGATCTACCATTCCACCTGGAAGACCGTCCCAACTGTTCACAACCCTGTTGCTGAAGGAGTGCGATCTAGCCATCAACCTGGATCGGGCTTTTATCATGTCCCCTTGTTCTGGAGTCTACGGCCAATTGGAATAGACTACCTGGTCTAAGGCCAGAAAAGCCCTTCATTACCTTGAACGTTTCTGAGATCTCCTCGACTTCTCCTCGTTTCCAACAAGAAAAGATTCAAGTCACAGAGTCTCTGCTCGTAAGTCTTACCCCCCCCCTGCCCTTCAACCATTCGCGTGGCGAGATGTTGAACTTTCTCTAGGCAGGCGGCGTCCTTTTTGTAGAAGGGTGACCAAGCCTGCACGCTACCTTCTAAGTGATGTCGTACTATAGCCTAAATAGGTACGAATACCTCTGGCTGCCGGCAAGACAAAGCTGATAGCAGCCTAAAGAGCTCCCCACGAGCCTTATGCGCAGTAGCGTTGCACTGCTCCGACCATTCGAAGTCACTGTCCATGATGACCCCAAGGTCTTCAACCTTACTGACTGCCTCTATGGTGAACAGCCCTTGATCATGAGCGATAGTTAGGCTCTCTGTTGCCCTTGATAACAAGTGGCTTTTTCAGCTTTCAGAGGTAAGTCCCGTTTGTATGCCCAGTTCAGGACGGGACCTATTTCCTTTCCCAAGTCCGCTCTACCCTCAGGTCCAACAATCTTCACATCATCCGCAAAAGTAAAGCTGGGCGACTGAATAACGGGTGCCAGGTCATTATTAAATAACAAGAATAGGACCGGGCCTAGGACGGATCCCTGCGGTACACCACCTGTGACGTTCACCAAACTGGAGCACCTGTCCCCACTTTGACGTAAAACATCCTGTGGGAGAGGAAGTCCTCCAGCCACCTAAATACTGGCCCACCTATGCCGGAAGTCTGCATCTTGCACAGCAGAAGACGATGATTAACAGAGTCGAAGGCCTGGCTAGAGCCAATCGTGTGTCCAGATAGTGGTGTTGTCTGCGCGTTTCCGTAGCTCCCAACACTGAGTGATTTTCTTTTTCTGAAAGGCAGAAATTTTGTGCAGTATCATCCCTGGCAGAGTAAGGTGGAAACAATAAGTTAATTGCGTTTGACCCTAAAAGCTGCTTAACATAACTCGGGGTATACTGCCACCCAACATAGTTCTACTGCTTTCTTAAAAGCCTTCACTGTTGTGGTATTTATGACCTCCCCCGGGAGCTTATTCCACTAGGGTGCCACTCTATTTGAGAAGTACTTCGCCCTAATTTGGAGCCTCGAATGCTTCCTTTGTAACCTAAGGCTATGTCCCCTTGTGCCTCTCTCGGGGATCAGAGGGAAAAGGTCTTCTTGATTTATTCCTGACAGTCCCTTCATTATCTTGAAGGTTTCTATCAAATCCCCGCGAATACGCCGTCTTCCCAGCGAGAACAGGTCTAGGGAACGGAGACGCTCTGTGTATCTAAACCCCCCTTGCCCAGCCACCATTCTAGTGGCTAGCCCTTGCACTTTCTCCAGACAGTCTATATCTTTCTGGTAAAACCGTGTCCAAGTGTGCACGCAATACTCCATATGCGGCCTGACTATGGCCTGATATATCGGAACGAAAATCTCCGGATCTCTACACGACATAATGGATCTAACTCGAAAGAGTTCTCTCCTGGCCATATCGGCTGCTGAGGCGCACTGCTTTGACGGCTTAAAGCTGTTGTCCATTATAACGCCCAAGTCTTTGACCTGCGAGACCACTTGCAACGAACCCACACCATTCTCACTAGCCCCTGTATTTGTGGTCAAGCATTGACACTTGGTGAGGTTTAGTGGAAGGTCCCATTTGCGTGCCCAGTTTTGAACTTCTAACAAGTCAAGTTCTATATCTACTCCAGCTATCTTGACGTCATCGGCAAACATAAAGGTGGGGTTTGTAAGCCCACGTGCTAGGTCGTTGATGAAGATGAGGAAGAGCAGAGGGCCGAGCACCGAGCCCTGTGGCACCCCACTTGTTACACCTTCCGGTTTTGAAACATGACTCCCCACCTTAACACTAAAGGTTCGCCCTGCCAAGAAACTACTCATCCATTGTCCTGCCTTTCCAACAGTTCCCATGGACTGCAGTTTGACGTCCAGAAATCTGTGGTTCACAGAATAAAGGCCTTGCTGAAGTCCAAGTAACAGACCGCAATCGATTGCCCTTCGTCCAGACGCTTGGTTACGTCATCGAGGAACAGCAGAAGATTCGTCAGACAGGATCGTCCTGCCACAAACCCATGCTGAGCATTTGACATGAGGTTGTGTTGAACCAAATGCCTAGAGATCTGTTTCCTGACTATTCGATCTAGGCACTTAAACCGTACTGAAGTCAAGCTAACCGGCCGGTAATTTTCGGCCTTTTACCGGGGTCCACCCTTGTAAAGGCCTACCACTGTTGCTCTCCTCCAGTCTCCCGGCAGAATTCCCTCTCTAATTGACGTTTCATACAGCTTCGTCACCAGAGCCTTCAGGATCTCGGCCAGAGGCTGAAAGATTGCTGGATGAATCCCGTCTGGTCCTGCTGCTTTATTTCTATTCAACGTTTACAACTCCGCGTACACTTCTTCTTTTCCTACAGTAAGTTCGGGTATCGGAGGCGCCTGTGGGCCCTCCATTCTCTCCCCTAAATTATTTTCCGATCGATATATGCTCTCGAAGAATGCCAAGAGCATGTCAGCCTTGTCCTCGTCGTTTAGAGCTAGTCGTCCCTGTGCTCCTTCCATACTTGCTACACTTTCTCTCATACATTTGTGAGATTGCAAGTAGGCACAGAATAGCTTTGGGTTTGTGCGGACAGACGCAGCTAACCAACTTTCGAAGGCATATTTCTCCACTCTTTGGATCTCTTGAGCTTTGTTCCTAGCCATCTTATTGCTGTTCCATGCCCCCCGAGTTTTGCACAGCTTGTACGCCGCCCATCGTCGCCTACGAATAACTATAGCCTTGCGGACTTTTGATTTCCACCGTGGGGGTAGATTTCTGCTTCTAGCCTCCCTCAAGTTCGAGTAGTCCCATCTTGATGGCCTCCCAATGTTCCTCCACGGAGGCGTTTGTGTGTCCGGGTGCCCACTGAACTTCCTCCGCGGCCCTCTTTAGTTCACCTATATTTTATTCTTCGTAATAGAGGCAGTGGGTGTAATGCCCATGTTAATTGAAAAATTCCTCTTTTGCTCACATTCCCATACTCTAGACCAATTTTGGACTGCCTTCTCCAACCTAATTCATGCTGACACTGTTTTATCATCGACAATTATTCTACGCTTGGTGCACTTGCTTTTTCTTTTTATGGTTGTGCTTTCTTACTGAGATTACTTTGAGGACAGTTGGTACAATAGTGAGATACACTGATTCAAAGCAGTTTTGTTTTATTACTCCTCGGTTTCACTTTCTCGCTCACGTCGACTGACCGTAGACGTTCAGTCGTTTACGCCGATTTTTGGCTGCCACGCTAAGGAAATTGTTCTTTGGACCTGATTAAGCGTGGAGAACTTGTTCTATTTGTTTGGACTTCAGGACAGGCATTTATTATTTACTCTTTTTGGCCAACCGTTCGCCTTTTTACAGAATTTGTCCTATTTTTGACTATCTTTTTGGCTGGATAGTGACTGAGGCTCACTGCCAAAGGTATGATCGTGTTTCTACTTATGTTTTTACTCGCTGATAGTACCGTAGAATTTGCAGAGCAATCGTGTTCTTGATTTGGGTTCTGCATCGATTTGGGCTACACCTTGCTTTGGGGCTCCAAGGTGCTATCCAGAACGAGTGAAGCTTATTAGTCGGTGAATCGATAATTGAATCGTTGGTCAGGCTTCACCCGGACCAGGACTTGAGCGTTTTGGTCGTTACAGTGGGTATCTCTTCCGTGTGAGCCTCCCCATCACAGATCAGTGATGTAGGCTCATGCTTCAGTCTACTACCATAATCTCTTTAGAAATACACCCAGAAGTTGCTTGAACAACATGCCGTTGGACCCTTCCACCACTTCGGCTGTTAGCGTGTTCCATAGATTGGTCACCCTCCGAGATAGGCGGTACATCAGTGGGAGGCCCACCGACTGCAGTTTCCTTAGAATTAGCCGGTGTCCCCTCGTACGGCCATGTCCGTGGAGAGGGAGCTCTGCACGTAGTTCTGGGCCGAAGTCGCCTCTGATGACACGCCTGGTGAAGATCAGGTCTCCCCGGACTCTTCGATAGGCCACTGGAAACGGCCCTGTGATCTTCAGCCGCTCTTCGTAGCTGACCCCACGTAGCCCTCCAGTGAGGCGGGTTGCGCCTCTCTGTACTCTTTCCAACTATGCCACCTCTGCCAACGTACAAGGGAAAACTGCTGGCCCCCCGTATTCCAGCCTGGGACGCACATGGGTTGCGTAAATTACCTTGAAAGCGTTCAGTGCGAGATTGCCCAATGATCGAGTAATCGGCCCGAGGACACTCCGAGCTGACGATCAAACTCCATCAGTTTAATGCTTCCTTTTTAGTGACTAGGCCACTACCATTCCCAGATCTTTTTCGCAGACAGAGCGCCGGAGGGGTGCCCCGTGTATATTGTACATCCTACTGCTGGACAGTGCTCCTGCTCGCACATGCGCACACTTGTCGGTGGCAGTAGCCACAGATCTGACCAACTTTCATGGGCTTTGCTATCCTCGTGAAGAACGAGCTCATCTGTATTTGATGTGATCGTACGCCACGTCTTATGGTCGTCTGCGTAGATGAGAAACGGTGACGGAAAAACTGTCGGTGGGTCATTGATATAGATCAAGAAGAGGAGCGGACCTAGAACCGATCTTTGTGTAACATCACTAGTAGTCACCTGCCAAGTTGACATCGACTTTGTTACTCGTACTGCAAAGGTTCCACCTTTCAGAAAGTCCTCTATCCACAGGATAAAAGGATCTACAACACCAAGAGCCTTAAGCTTACCTAATAAACTGTCATTCGGAACTTCGTCAAAAGCTTTGCCAAAATCTACGAAGATTACGTCTGTAGGGTGTCCTTCGGCCTTGGCTATTGTCCATCGTTCTCGTGCTTTTACCAAGTTTGCCAGGCACGACCTACTTCCGGAAAGGCTTTCATGCTGCTAACGAAGCACTGAACAATCGTGTGACCGGTTGAGTTAACACATCGGCCAGCTTATTTGCCACTGAAGGAAGCACTCCATCAGGTCCCGGGGATTGGTTAGTTTTGATGGTGCGCATGGTTGCCGCCACTTCTTCCTCTGCGATTTCTCGGCACGGCATTTGAGGAGCATCCACTGCAGTGTGTGGGGGATGATTGTGCCTCGGTTCAGGAGCGTAGACTGGCTAGTAAAGCCTCGCCAGTGTCTGTGCCTTGTGTTCATCTGTAACTCCCAGCAAGTGTCTGTCCTCTAGGGCTGGGATTGCAGTTGTGGCTCACGTCCTCCGTCGCAGATATGCTAACAGGCTTTTGGGCGCACGAACCGAGTCCATTGCCAACGTCTCCTGGAAGATACGCCGCGTTTCTCGCGTCATTTGGGTTGGATGGTGCGGTATCGGTCATATCCCTCTCCAGTCGCGTGACGTTGTTTCCATGAGCGATTCCAAAGCTTCGAAAGAAGCCTAAGTTGGGTCAAACCAAGGTGGGCCTTTTGCATGAGGTCGCTTTCTGGATGGTGGAACAAAAGTTTTGCATAATCGGAGGATTTCGTCCCGAATTACTCCCCAAGCCTTTTCTACTTCGTACGGTCCTGGCGAGTACCAGATCACTGAGGATGAGGCCTTCCTGACTTGTTCGAGAGGCACTCGCCAAACCTTGGATCCACAGGACGAAGGTGACCGAGACCAATAAAGCGTCCAGATAGTTGTGTTGTCGGTGAGTTTCTTTGGCTCTTAACGATGCGCGCTGAATGTTTTGTCTGAAAGGCAGAATTTGCGTGGCACCATCATCTTCATAGACGTAATTTCATTGACAAAAATACTGGGGACTCATTACCACGCCCCTCGCTCGCACAGCTAGCTCTGAGAACACTGTGTTCCAGCGTGGATCTAGGGCCTTCTTGAAAGACGGTACATTGCTGCATCCAACAGCATCCTCTGGCAGTCTATTCCACATAAGCACTACCCTATCTGTAAAACATTTAGCCCGTGTGTTCAACCTTGAGTACGCCACCTGTAGCATTAGACTGTGTCCCCTGGTGCACTACTCAGGGGTAGAAACGAGCAAATCACCCGAGAGGCCCTTTGTGATTTTGAATGCTTCTATTGGGTCACTTGGGCCTCTACAACGCTCTAAAGGGAAGAGATTAAGATCCTCTGGACGCTGTGTAAGGTTTCCCCCTCTGTAACAGCCGGTCGGGGAAAATCCCCCTTTTTCCCTCGCGATTCAGTGTTTTTTCCCAACATCACTCATTTCCATACACTATTGACTTGTCTTTACGAACTGGTTGTTTTTCTGGACCAATTGTTGTTTGTTCGCGCCCAGAGCGCTATTTTGGCACATCCTTGCTCAGGACCTGCGTGACGCACGTGCTGTCTGCTCACACGCTGCTATTCGGTTTCTCGTTGTTGAGTCTTTGTGATCGTATTATTGAGGTTTGTATACTGTTTATGTCATTGTTTATTTTAATAATCTAGTATCGTAGAATTATCACGGATAATCGCCTTCTGATTTCGGGATCCGTTGCGAATTTGGCTACGCATTGCTCAAACGTTCGTAACAATACTCAATAGATCTATTTGGAACGAGGAAAATTCACGCAAAATGCCAAGGAAAGGATCAAAGGCAGTCGAACCCGGACAGGAAGTAATACGGCAAGTCTCTGGGGAGGTTTTGGGTACTTATGATTCTTTAGGTAATGCTAGATCGCCTAGTCCTGTCAGTGCTAGCTCATGTGTTATTGAAAGCAATATTGATCGTAAGGACGTTGATTTATATAAGCTGAGAATAATAGAACTAGAGCAACAGTTACTTTTGGCTAGACTACAGGCGCATGAAGCAGAGAAGTGTACACAGAAACAGCGAGAGTATAGGACCAGTGACTTCAACACTTCCGATAGGTTAGAGTGCAATAAGGTAGGGAACCCCACGCAGGTCGCCGACTACAAACCACCATCGATCGATCTGCCTAGAGTGGAGTTAACGGTTTTCGACGGGCGAGCTGAGCAATATTGCAAGTTTGTCAAACAGTTCGAGACGTTCGTTGAAAACAAGGTAAACGACCCTGGGCAAAGGCTTCTTTACCTTACTCACTACTGCCGAGGCCGAGCGCGAGAAGCTATCGACGGATGCACCATGCTCGATCCAGAACAAGGCTACACTAGGGCAAGAAAGATTCTGAGGGACTTGTTTGGCCAACCTTTCAAAGTAGCCCGTAACCTAATAGAGGGCGTGATGGCAGAGGCAAAGAAAACCAAGGGCGACGTCTACACCATGGCCGACCTGGTGATCAAGATGCAGAACTGCTCAATAGCCCTCGACCATTTAGGTTACAGAGCTGACCTAGACGCCATGCACACTTTGGAAGGCATAGTCCGTCACCTCTCTCCCGAACTACAGGGTCGGTGGGCGGAAGAAGCTGAACGGATAAGCCGAGGCGACAGAGAAGCCAACTTCGAAGACCTGACTGAATACTTAGACAGGCAAACGAAGATAGCTGACAGCAGATTCGGCCGACTCATCCGGGACAGCAACCGAGCAAACAAGCCCGGTACTAGCCAAGCCCAAACTCCTGTACGGGAACATCCAAAGTACCAGCCTTGGACCAACACACACGTCATTTCACGAGATGCTACGGCGAAACCAAATTGCAGATCCTGTGGTACTAGCCATGGCCTACCAGAATGCCCCAAGTTCGGCAATGCCACAATAGACGAACGGTGGGGAATGGCGAGGATGGCAGGAGCATGTTTCATCTGTCTCAACACCACGCACCGGGCAGCAGCCTGTAGAACAAGGAATCGATGTGGTTACGAGGGCTGCACGGGCAGACACCATCGGCTGCTGCATCAGGCGAGAATAACCATATCCGAGGCGATTGCCAAGCCCAGCGTGATCTGTTCAACTTCACAATCTGCCAGTAAACCGGTACGTTTAGGCGTAGTGGCCGTGGGAGTAGTGACTCCGACTGGGATAGTCAAGGCGTTGGCTTTCGTTGATAGTGGATCCGACACCACTTTAGTGAAAGAGCGGTTTGCCGACAAACACCGACTAGCTAAAGGTGCGACGTCGTTAGCAGTGAGCACGGTGGGCGGAACACAGGTAATGACTGCCGGTAGATTAAGGCTGCAACTCATCTCTCTAGACACTAACGAGGAAATTGAACCAACGGAGGCATTCACGTTAGCGGATCTTCCCATGCGAGCACCAAGGTCGGTGAACGCAATCTTGACTCGATGGCCCCACCTGCAGGATGTAACCGTCGTAGACTGGGAAGATGATGAGGTGGATCTCCTCATCGGATGCGACGTGCCAGAGGCGCATTGGGTGCTTGACCAAAGAGTGGGCGACCGCCAGGCACCTTATGCCGTACGCACGGCTCTGGGATGGATGTTATACGGTCCAGTAGGGGTACGCGGTTCCGTGAATTACTTATCCGCCGAAACGGACCGCATAGAGTATCATCTGCAACGGCTTTATGAAAAGGAGTTTCATGACATTGGGGACGAAATACCGACGTTGTCTCAAGAGGATCACTTCGCTCTACAAACGGTGCGGCAAGGCTCTAGAGGCCTCAAAAAACAGTTCGAGGTTCCCCTCCCATGGCGCACACCGGTCGACCCGTGGACTGACAACAGAAATTATGTTCTCCAACGATTACTACGACTAAAAGAACGCTTCATTCGAGACCAGAATCTGTGGGAACGATACGCGGATTTGATGAAGCGAAACGAGGACCTCGGTTACGTTGAAAAGGTGCCTGTTAACACCGACAGCAAAAGGGGTATCTGGTATCTGCCTCACCATCCGGTTATCAACCCCAAGAAACCCAATAAACTGCGCGTGGTTTTCGACTGTGCGGCCAAGTTCCAGGGCAAGTCGTTAAACGATCGCCTACTACAGGGGCCTGACTGGACCACACCACTGATCGATGTTCTGTGCCGTTTCAGAGTGGGTAAAGTGGCTTTGTCTGCTGACATTAAGGAAATGTTCCATCAGGTGAAGATTCCGGTAGAAGAACGAGATGCTTTGCGTTTCCTGTGGTGGGAAGGGAGCGACCGGGACAATGCAGTGGTGAATTATAGAATGACCGTCCACCCCTTCGGAGCCATATCGTCACCATTTTGTGCCAACTACGCCCTCCGAGAATCAGCGAACAAACATGGCGATCTGGTACATCGGACGGTGGTAGAAAGCGTCAGCAGGAACTTCTACGTCGACGACTACCTTGGGTCATTCGATGATGTGGAATCAGCCCTAGAGCAATTCAGGGGTCTGACGAGATTGCTGGAAGAGGGTGGCTTCCATCTAACTAAATGGATGTCGAACGCTTCGGAAGTGCTGAAGGTCATCCCGTATCACGAAAAGGCCGAAAGGGTAAGAGATTTGGACGGCTCTCCACTTCCTATCGAGCGCACTTTAGGAATACAATGGGACGCGGAAACGGACGATTTTGTTTTCGAACTGAACGTTCCCGAGCTGCCAATAACCCGTCGTGGCATACTATCTGCCGTCTCAAGTTTGTTCGACCCGCTCGGTTTCGTCTCACCATGGCTGCTACCCGGAAAGATCTTGCTGCAGCGGCTGTGCCGTAAGAAAGTTGATTGGGACCAGTCACTGGACCGAGGGGACCGGCTGGACTGGGAGGAATTTTTGAACACCTTGAAGAAATTAGGGGACATAAGAATACCACGATGTTTGACCCCTGGCCATACGACACGGACTGGAGAACTACATGCCTTTTCCGATGCATCCGAAGTCGGTTATGGAGCTGTGGTTTACGGACGATGGTGCGCAGGAGATGGACAATATACCACGAGGATCCTGTTCGCCAAAGCCCGCGTTGCTCCACTGAAGTCGGTCTCAATCCCACGCCTTGAACTCAGCGCAGCCGTGTTGGCAGTCAGGGTGGTGCAAGCTGTGAAGAGATGTTTCGATCTCTACATTTGGTCGGTGAGCTTCTGGACGGATTCAACGATAGTACTTTACTACATTAACAACGTACGGAGCCGGTTTAGTACTTTCGTTGCTAACCGGCTCACGATTATCCACGATGAATCGGCCACGCACCAGTGGAGTCATGTCAGGTCTGGCGATAATCCGGCCGACCTGTGCTCCCGAGGTGCGAACAACTTCAGGCAACTGGACACGTGGACGAGAGGGCCGAACTTCCTGCAATTGCCCAAACAGGACTGGCCCGTGTTCGAATTAAAAACCCCTACGGAATTGGAACTGGAGATCAAAGGCGTAGTGATAGCAACCAACGTCGTCGAAGCGTCGCCCATTTTATCGCGACTGGTCAGGTTTTCTTCCTGGATGAAGACGCTTCGTTCGCTAGTTTGGTTAACCAGGTTCAAGATAAGTTTACTAGTCATGAAAGGGCTACGGCCCTCAGGTCGGATACCGGTCGGCCCGATAGGTCCCGATGAGCTACAAGCGGCAGAGTACGATATTTTCAGAATGATACAACGCGAGGCTTTCGCCCAAGAACTCAAGAGGGCGGAAGAAGTGGGGCTGACCAATGAAGACATGCCATCTCCAAGAGGCGAGCTGAAGCGTTTAAACCCCAAAATCATCAACGGACTGCTGCGGGTGGATGGTAGGCTGACCAACGCCCACCTGAACTTCGACACAAAGTATCCTATACTGCTGCCAGCGAGACAACCCGTAGTAGAGCTAATGATTCAACACGTCCACGCCATTGAGGGACATGCCGGGGAAAGTCACGTGACGAGCGTCATCCGAAAGCGTCTTTGGTTGTTGAGAGGACGAGAGACTGTAAAACGCGTGATCCGACGGTGTGTGCAATGCAGGAGACGCAATGCCATAGCAGGCAAACAACTCATGGCCCCGCTACCAGAATGCAGGGTAACTACGGGCTGGTGGCCGTTCAGTGACACCGGGTTGGACTATTTCGGGCCCTTGTGGGTCAAGTGCGGGAAAAGATTAGAAAAGCGATACGGATGTATCATGACGTGCATGAAATCACGTGCGGTACACCTAGAAGTCGCACATTCGATGACGACCGATTCGTTTCTACGGGCCTTGCAAAGATTTATCAACCGAAGAGGCGTACCGGCCGATATATACTCAGATAATGGATCGAACTTTGTGGGCGCTCAACGGGAATTGCAGCGTTGGCACAAGAACATAAACAGGGACGAACTGCAGAACCGAACCGTGGCCTACGGCATACGCTGGCATTTCAACCCCCCACAGGCCAGTCACCGAGGCGGCATATGGGAACGCATGATCCGGTCCGCCAGACGGATATTGCTGTCAATCATGGAGCAGCAGCCGCCCGACGACGAGACCCTGAACACCGTCATGACTGAGGTGGAGCGAATCCTGAACAACCGCCCCCTGGTTCCAGTATTGAACGGCGACCCCACCCACCTGGCGCTCACCCCAAACGACTTATTGACGTTAAGGTCGAACGAGGGTTTCCAAGGGCCGGTAAACCTTCGTGGGAGCTACCTCCACGGGTGGAAGCAAGCGAATTATCTGGCCAAGGTCTTCTGGAGGCGATGGCTACGGGAGTACCTACCGGCTTTGCAGACTCGACAGAAGTGGATGGCCAAAACAAGACCATTCAAAGTTGGGGACGTGGTTATGATCGCCGACGAACGCGCACATTTCAGCGCTTGGTCTTTGGGAGTGGTTACGGAAACCATCAAAAGCACCGACGAAATGATAAGAACGGTGAAGGTGAAGACAGCTAACGGAGTGCTCATTCGTGACATACGCAGTATTAACCTACTCGAGAGCGAAGACGGAGGAGCTGATAACCCTGTGGCCTAGTAAACCTTTTTCACACCAGTAATCGAGGTGGATAAAGAAACACTATATATACCACACAATCTCCGTCAAACACGTTAAGGTGCTCGCGGTCCCTTCGTTGACATTACAGAAGGTTCTTTCCGATATGTGGTGATGAGTGCGATTCCATTATACATCCCGATACATACACACATGCATGACGCACTCTACATCCCGTAAACCCATCATACATGTGACAGTGTTCTTTGTTCGCCTTTTGTTGACGCTACCGAATGCCCCTTGCACATGTGGAAGTAGTGGAGCTCAGGTCACACATGCATGCTACATTTACTCGTTTTCTTGCCACGCGGTCTTTTGTTGACATTGCAGAAAGTCCTCCTTTGATGTGTAGTCATAACTGTGATTTCATTGTAACCCCGGCACACACACACACGCACGCACACACACGCACGCACACGCACGCACGCACACACACACACACACACTCAAGCGCGTACATCCAGGACCGGACGGCCCCTTACGAGGACAACGTCTATGTGACCATTCACGCCCGCCATCGGTCATTTGGTCCTGTGGAAGATGCAGACTAGCCTCACGTCTATGTAGCCAATGGGTTAGGAGCGACCAGTAGTAGAACGTCGACGACGAGCATTAGACGCGCGCACTGACAGCAGGGCCTAGGCAGGTAGGAAGAATCAGTACCTTTATACCGAACCTTTGACTTTGCTAAGGATCAAGGAGGATTTTGGTGGGCGGTGTAACAGCCGGTCGGGGAAAATCCCCCTTTTTCCCTCGCGATTCAGTGTTTTTTCCCAACATCACTCATTTCCATACACTATTGACTTGTCTTTACGAACTGGTTGTTTTTCTGGACCAATTGTTGTTTGTTCGCGCCCAGAGCGCTATTTTGGCACATCCTTGCTCAGGACCTGCGTGACGCACGTGCTGTCTGCTCACACGCTGCTATTCGGTTTCTCGTTGTTGAGTCTTTGTGATCGTATTATTGAGGTTTGTATACTGTTTATGTCATTGTTTATTTTAATAATCTAGTATCGTAGAATTATCACGGATAATCGCCTTCTGATTTCGGGATCCGTTGCGAATTTGGCTACGCATTGCTCAAACGTTCGTAACACCCTCCAACCGATGATCCTTCCGGTTGTAAGTCGCTGCATCCCCTCAAAGCACTCCTTATCCTTGCAATCATAGGGAGCTCACGACTGCACACAGTACTCCAGAAGAGGTTGTGCCAAAACCCTGTAAAACACTATGAAGACTTCTGTTTTTACATGTGATGGTGTTGCGTGCCTTAACTAATATCCCTCTGGCATTATGCCGGAGGCTTTTAGTCCTGTGTGATCATTACGCTTAGGCCTTTAACCTCCTACACTCTTTGGAAAAGGATACTGTCGGTCTCGTTCATTTCGGTGATCAGAGATTTAGAAGTAAATCCCATCTTTCTATCTGTTTGAGAACAGCGGCCGGGGTCGGGTCACAAGGAGTCAAGAAGCTTGACGGGTCTGGTAACCGCTGTTTTTAAGTGGGCTGGGTTCTGTCGTGAGGTTTATCGCTCATTGTTGGACATGAGTCCTCGTAGGTTGCCATATATGTTTAAAGTCTTGCTCCAACTCCGTACAGTCTATTATTCAGGTTTTGCTTGGACTTCTGTGTTTTCTTTTTTGTTGGTAGAGAACTACGGAGGAATCTTGAAGTCATGAAGTCTTGGAGTAATACACGGTCACGAGGCTGAAGCCTATGTAGTCCCGGATATTGCGATTATTTTGTTATCTGAATGTCACCGGTGAGTCGCAAGATAGTTCACCGGATAGCTGGGCGATAAGAATAGGGGAGAGGGTCCAAAATACCAATCTAGGAAGTATCTTGCATCTGGTTTTGCCCATGAGCTAGGAGACAACTCACTGGACAGCGGAAGAGGGCAGTTCTTTTAGCTTGAGTAGAGCAAACGGTTCTGCCACGGAAAATTCATCGGATGTCAAACAGCTAGTGTCCGAGTTAAGAAACTCAGTAAGAACTCCACTTGTTGGCACACAGAGCAACAACTCCGATGTTACAAGCTGAAACTTTACCTACCTTAGCTCCTCACATGAGTGGAACGGTAACCTAGCACACAAGTGGTGGCTGTAACAGCCGGTCGTGGAAAATCCCCCTTTTTCCCTCGCGATTCAGTGTTTTTTCCCAACATCACTCATTTCCATACACTATTGACCTGTCTTTACGAACTGGTTGTTTTTCTGGACCAATTGTTGTTTGTTCGCGTCCAGAGCGCTATTTTGGCACATCCTTGTTCAGGACCTGCGTGACGCACGTGCTGTTTGCTCACACGCTGCTATTCGGTTTCTCGTTGTTGAGACTTTGTGATCGTATTATTGAGGTTTGTATATTGTTTACGTCATTGTTTATTTTGATAATCTAGTATCTTTGAATTATCACGGATAATCGCCTTCTGATTTCGGGATCCGTTGCGAATTTGGCTACGCATTGCTCAAACGTTCGTAACAGTGGCTGTCATCCATTCTCTGCTCAGATGAGATCAGAATGGGTCACTGGACCCGTGGTTCGGACCGGCGTACGTCCATACTCTGGCTTTCGAAGTCCACAGTGCTACCACGGTGCTTTGACCGACAGGGGGTTCGTATGTTGTGGCTGCTGAGTGGTGGACTGCAAACAGGAGAATAGAAGGCAAGTTTGCTCCCGAAGAACCGGCATTCGCGCTGGATGGACAGGTTCACTGTGTCAATTGGCTGCAAAGCCTACCTTCGAGACCCCCATGTTAACGACTGAATAAGCAGGAAGGACGTAGTCTGATGCATTTTATTGTGTGACGGGGAAACAGGTGTGATGTCTTGGGAAGGAACGAGGGAGTGCAAAGTAGAGATGCAACCCGTGGGTAAGCTCATTTGGTCAGTCTTGGTTCGCGAAGACCTCACCCCAGCAGCCACCCAGCCACCATTCAAACGTTCCAACATTAACCCCTGCTGTTTAAACACCCCATCAGATCTCCCTTTAGGCGACGTTTGTTTGTCTAGAACATGTTGAGTGTTTGGATGCGTTCCTTTTGTGTCTTGTCCAGCAGCCCAGTGGTCATCTTAGTAAACCGTCTTTGAACAGCTTCCAACAGCGGTCTGTCCCCGACTAGTCTCGAGGCACAGGTCTGAATGCAGAATTCCGGGTGGGGCTGTACGTGCGTTTTGTAAAGTGGCAATAATGTTTTCGTACCCCAATATTTGACAGTCCGACAGAGTTGAAACATGGTCCTATTACCCTCTGCTGCAGCCACAAGGCACTTTCTGGTGGGCCCAAAAGTCTCGTGCATTTTGACTCCAGGATCGTTTGCGATCTCAATGGCCCAGATTACCCTGAGTGATCCTCCATCAAAAAGCCCAGTCCCTCCCACTCCCCCTTCCCCGGAGTAGCTGTCTGCACTTACCTCTGTTAAGAGGGAGCTCCCATGATTCGGTCCACTCCTGCATACTTATCAGGTATTCCTGTTTGCACTCCGAATATGGTTCCCCCACTACCTGGAGATCGTCCGCGAACAAGAAAACCAGGACTTCTCAAAGTGTCCACAAGGTCATCTTTATAGATCAATAATAACTGGGGCCCTAGCACCGACTGTAACACACATTTGAGCAATGCGTAGCTAAATTCGCGACGGATCCCGAAATCAAAAGGCGATTATCCGTGAGATTCTACGGTACTAGTTTGTTGAATGAACAATGACACGAAACAGATACAAACCTTAATTATGAGATTACAAAGACTCAAAAAACGAGAACAGAATTGCGGCCTGCAAGAGAGGAGCATGTGCGTCACGCAGGTTCAGAACAAGGATATGACAAAATAACTCGCCGGGAGCGAACAAAAATGTTGGTCCCTAAAAAATACAGTGCGTTAAACACGTCAGCGGTATAGGCAAGTGAGTGATGTTAAGAAAAACATGGAACTGCAGTGGTTTTTTGAGGATTTTCCAAGATCGGTCATTACACCGACCCCTGCAGCACCCGGTTGCATGCCCGCGCTGCGCTGGAATTTGCGTCTTCAACCGGAACCAGAAAACTTCTACGGATGAGGTACATTCTAATCCGGTTCACGACCCCTTGAGCAATCCTCCTGCCATGCTTTTTGTGCAGCAGCAGCCGAGTCGAAGGCCTCCTGGCAATTCAGTCAACTCACTTGAATTCGCCCGCTTTTGTCCGGTCTGCCGGTCACCTCGCCCAGAGATGAAAAGTGATTCTCTAGACATGACTTCCTCTTTACAAATCCGTGCTGCCTTCTGTGGTTATCCTGCAGTGTCCAACAAGCCTTGTGATCCTATCTCTGACGACACCACGGAGAGCTTGTGGTACCTCTGAGAGCAGGCTAAAGGGGCTCTATTTGGATGAAATTTCCCTCTCGCCTCCCCCGTGGATGGTTACCGCTTTGGTTTTAAACCAGCCAGAAGGTAGCTTGGCCAAGGCTAGTGATCTGCTGAACAAACCTGCTAGCCCAGATCACTGGGCTTGCCAACGGACGTAGGATGACGGGGTGAATCCCATCTGGCCTGGCGGTCTTATTTCACTAGAACTGGTTTTTATCCATTTCCACTTCTGTGGGTCTCAGGATTAATGCAAGTTGGCCAGTTATCGCTTGAAAGGTTGCTACGGTGCCCACAACCCTTCCTACTCAAATTTCTGTGAGTCAAAATCACCGACGGTCACTAAATTTTCGGACTGGGCGGCTATACCGTTCAAAGGTTGTAGTGGCAACGAACCTTCAGTAGGGGACGAGGATTTGGCAAACTTCGGATTTGCCTTTTCATCCAGTGAAATCAGACGGCCCAAAGACACGTGTATGTCAGGCGCGGACATTACCTCTCTCATCATCTCTTTGTGAAAGCCCGCAACAAGTAGGAGCGCACCACCTTCAATTCCGCCTTCTCTGTCAGCTCCGTGGACGCAGTACTCTGCTAGCATCCGCTAATAGGCCCCCGCCAGCACTTGCCTTACAAGTTGCCGAGGGTGCCTTTCGTTCCATGCAAACGACTTGGACACCATTTGCATACATTCCACGTGCAGATGCCACTCAGGGGGGTGGGAGAATGATGGAGGACCTTATCCGAACTGCTTTACACAGCTTGTCTTTTACTACGTAATAGGCTTTGAAGCACCAGGTTGGGACCTAGTGGCGTGCGAGAGGCTGTAGGTTGCACACGTATGTGTTGGCGTGTGAGGGTGGACGCTCGTCGAATGATGCTGGGCAAGCAGAATCCTCACGTTTGGTGGGCCGCGACATTTTTTCGGCCTCATACATGGCTTACGAGGTTTGGGCTTCTGTCCCATTTTTAAGTCTTCGCATTTCCCACCAAAGCGACGCCTGTTTGTTCTCTTCCTAACTCCTCATGAAGGTGTTCTCTTTTTCCTCGGTCTTTGGCATTTCGTTTTTTTTATTTTCCTATACCTTTCACTGGCTCCCAGAATTCCCACTTTTTTCCTTTCCGCTGTCATTTTTTTGTTCCCCTCCTCCCTTAAACCACGGGCGCTGGTGGGAAGTTCCATGGGCGGCAGACACTCGCTGAGAAAAGGTATTCTCCGGCCTTCAGTTATGGACTTTGGCACTCCGGCTGTGGGGAGTAACCACTGAAAGGTGAAGGTGACGCAAATTTTAACAGGTGCCGATTCAAATTAGCCCGCCTGGTTAAGATATCCTTGATGAGTATGAGGTCTCCTTCTAGCAGTCTGCACTCTGCGCTGCATAAATTCAGGGCCCAGAGTCTTCCGGGATGGGGTACGTTCCGCTGTATTTGCGTCTTTTTCGTGGCTCTCCTTTGGACCTTCTTGATTGTTTTTATCTCTTCTCGCTACTGGTAGGCACGCCTGGACGTTTAACTCCAGGTGCGACCTGGTGGGTATGAAAATTTCTTTAGGGAAGGACCGGAGAGCGAACTTACACAAAAGCCGGCCGAGTTGGTTTAGTCTGAAACCCAAATTACGGTCTGCCGTGTTACAGTCAGTTAACTGGGGTAGATCGCCTGAACGAAGTGAGCAATGATCTCTTCCTGTAACGTCACTTTCTGTAATGCACGAACGCCCGGCGAGCACTCGTTGGCCTGGTTCCCCCAAATACGAATTCTTTTGCATTTGCCCGTGGCAAAGGGAATAGAGGTTCATGACCGACCATCCGCGAAAGCTCTCTAGGTATTCTTATAGCACATCTTTGTCATGTACGGTTCAAACCTCACTACAGATTTTGACATCATCAGCGTACGACAGAAAGCTCGAACCTACAGGCATTGGAAGACCGTTGAAGAAGATAGCGAACAGCATCGGACCTAGCATGGAGCATGGTGGCACTCCGCTAGAGGCCTCAAATTTGTTCGAGAAGGCCCCGTTCGCTCGAGCTTGGGACGTCTGGCCGCACAGATAGTGCAATACCCAGGTTACAAGGGTCTAGAGGAGCCCTAGGTTGCCTAGGTTTTCTTGTAGCGAGGAATAGCCCGCCCGATCAAAGCGTAACACGATTATTGGCAACACGTAGCCGAATTCGAACGAATCCCAAAACCAAAACACGATTGATCCCTAAATTCCATGGTAACGGATTAATAAACAAACAATAACATAAAAATCGTGTAAGCCTCAGTCATGCGATCACACGGACTCAGAAAACGAGAATAAAATATTCGGCGTGCGAGAGACAAGCACGTGCTTCATGCAGGTCCAAGATGGAATATGACAGGATAGCGCATTGAAAGCGAACAAGCAAAGGTTGGTCCATGGAAAAATAAAGTATACGGGAGCAAACAAATAATGTACGTGAGAGAGTAGGTTCACGAAAACACGAAATCTTGGTGTCTCTGGAGGATTTTCTAAAATCGATATTTACACCTCCCACCAAGATCCTTCTGAATCTCAGCGGAGTCGAGAGTTTGGAATGAGGGTACCGATTCCCCCTGCCTATCAGACCCTGCTTTCAGTGCACTTAATTGCTACTGCTGACATCTCACTATACTCACATACTCACGATCGCACTTCATCCGGTGGCCAGGCCGACAAGATGTTCCTCCGGGTTGTCCGCTAGAGCGGCTGCCCGGCTGCAGGCGTGAGGGGAGACGTGTAGACTTCGAATCCACGTACTTTCTTCAAGGGAGCAGTCGTAGATGAATGCATGTGTGTGGATGTGCTTGCGTGTGTGTGTGTCGGTGTACGTGTGCGAAGAAACCACAGCAGTGATCATATATAATTGTCCTCATCAAGGTCATTGACGAAACGGGAAATGGTGAACCAGTGTCGGGCATTGTTAAGGATATGGGAGGGGAAAATGATTTGTACCTGCGGGTGACGCGAGTGGAGGTGTATCTGGGTCACCGAGTAAGTCACAACTACCACCATATAAGAGGAGTGTCTTCAGTCATTTCAATGACAAATGGGAAGGGTGAACCCTGTGAAATGTCCCGTTGGAGGTGTGGGACGTGTATATCGAAAACGGCAATCGCTTTCCGTAGAACCGTTCCTTTGGTGACACACAACAGTGTGGCTTTCATGGGATTATGTGGTTAACTGGGATTCTGTGATAAACTCTCTACTCACTAATAGTGTGTTTGCCAGCTAATGTGGACGTATAAGCACATGCGCAGAGAAACTTTACAATACAAATAGATGCTATGGGCCAGCTGCATGGGCATGTTATTCGGATAGAAACTTGAAGCTAAATGTTATTGAGCGACTAATTCGGTGGCGTCGAATGGCTTGTTTTCAACCTGGAGGAAGCTGAAACTGCGCACGTCACGAGTCTGCAATCCCTTGGTAGTTTTTATCTTGACCGTTCTTATCAGTTCGTCAGAGGTGCTGATAGTCTCCACGACAACGTCCAAAGGCCACGCGCTGAAATAAGCGTGCTCGTCACAAGTCACCACCACGTCACCAACTGTGAATGGTCTTCCTTTGGTTAGCCATTTCTGTTGAGTTTGCAGGGCCGATGAGTATCCTCACATCCGCTGACTCCAAAAAACCCTGGAAGATAACTTGTCCGCTTCACTCGATGCGGGCAACCATCACGAAGGTTTGTCGGCCCTTGGAAACCCACTTTCGACCTTAACGTCAGCAGGTCCTTCAAGGTGGGTGCCGGATAAGTGGGGTCGCTGATGGATGCTGGAACTAGGGAACGGTCGTTCAAGGCCCTCTCGATCTTGGTTGCCACAGTGATCAGCTTCCCATCGCAGGGCGGTTGCTTTTCGATCGTTGACAGTAATAGTTGTCTTGGGAGCCCGATCGGGCTTTGCCACGAGCCAAGGCAGTGACCGGCCCGCGGAGGGTTGAGGTGCCATCGGATACCATAAGCCAATGTTCGGTTTTACAGCTCGTCTCGGTTCGTGTTTTACTGCCAAAGCTGCAGCTTTCATCGAGCGCCCACAAAATTTGACCCATTGTCGGGATAAAAATATTTACTGGTGTGCCTCTTTGGTTGGTGAGGCGTTGCGAGCCCGGAGAAAGGAGTCGGTGGTCATCGAACGCTTACCTTCCAAGCGTACTACCTGAGACTTGATGCACGTCAGGATTCACCCGTGTCTCTTTCCCAGCCTTTCTCCGCACCCGGCACAAAGAGGCTCGAAATAGCCCAGCACGGTGTCCCTGAACAACCAACAACCCAGGGTCATTCTGCCCTCCGACACAGGAGCCAAGTGCTGTTTTCCGGCGGAAGTAGTGCATCTCCTACAGTGTATATGAAGAACAAAATATTGAAAATCCCTCCAAATTTTCTACGTGCTTTGTGAGTTTGACTATATTTGACATCACAAAATCCTCAAAGGTTTTTGAGACAACCATTTCTGGTGCCTAGAAAATTGCTTGATGATGTTTTATCGAAGCCAAAACCGACTGAGGGCAATGGTGAATTACTGTCAAATTTGGTGATGAAAATTCAGAATTGCAGTATAGCACCGGAGCGTTTGATACGCCAGTCTGATTTGAATTCATGGCCCACACGGAAATGCACTGTTCGATGTGTACCTATTGATTTGCAGAGCCGATGGACAGGGGGAGCTGACAAAATTAATATGCTTGGGCAAGAGTCAATCTTCGACGATTTGACGGAGTTCATAGGTTGTAAATCCCGTATCGTCAACAGCCGATTTGGACAAACCGTACACAAAAGTTTCAGGACGGTGCGAACTGAACCAACATCGGCCCAAATTCTAGGAAACAACGTTAACCGAATGCAGTCTTCGGCTAACGTGCACGCAGCAATCCGAGGGCCCGAGAGATCAACTCAATGCGAGCTATGCAACTCAATGCATCGGTTACCAGGTTGTCCGACCTTCCATGGAACGAGTGTACCGGATCAGTGGTCCTCAGTACAAAGGAATAGTCCATGCTTTACGTGAATAAACAACTCCAATGGAGCCCGTGACTGCAGCTTAAGAGTGAAATGTGGCCAGGACGGATGCATGGGTAATCATCGGAGGGTTACTACTTGGCTCGCTAAACTTTAAGCCTACTCAGCGGATGAACCCAGAATTGTCTGTTCAACTGCACATGATGATTTCAAGCCGGCCATATTAGACATCATACCTGTTGACATCGTGACACCTAAGGGACTGAGCAGGTTCATGGCATTATTAGACACGGGGTCGGATACTTCGCTGATTACGCGCGAGCTTGTAGAAAGCTGTGAGCTAGTGAGCGAGTCTACCTATCTCACTATCAGCACGATTGCAGGGGGTCGTATTAACAATTCGATGAGGCTGGCCCCGCAGTTAACATCTTCAACTAATGAAGAGACCGTGTACATTCCGGAAGCCTGTGCAATAGGCAGCTTTTCAATGAGACCAATCGGCCCTCTCAGATCAGTTGCCAAGAGATGGTCCCATCTCAATGACATGGTGTTTGAAGAAGTGTCTAGGCCCCACGTTGAAAAACTAATTGGATGAAATGTACCAGAGGCTCATTGAGTGCTGGAACAGAGCGTAAGCAGTCGAAAAGAACCATTTGCTGAGCGAACGATACTTGGCTGGACACTTCTCGAACCCCTAACAAGCCAACTTCAACAGTCGGCATCAGTAGATTGCTTGGCAGTTGCTGAGAGGAGTGCCTATGTGGAGCACAACCAACTTGTTGATATTGAATCCAACAGTCCTTCTCAGGAAAGGGAAACTCACTCGAAAGAAGATCAGTCGGTGCTTTCAATGTTGAATTCAAAGGCGGGACTTCACGATGGGCAACATGAAATTGCTCTACCCAAGCGACCACTGTCAAAACACCCATCGAAAGATGGAGAGGCTGCCCGAGGCTTTTGACATATCTCAAAAAGGACCTATTCCGAAAGCCCAGTTGATAGTTGAACACCAGAAGGTCACTCAAAGCAGCTTGGAATTATCCGACCTAGTGGCAATATACGACACCTTGGTGGAGCTGCGTGGCAGGCAGCGAAACAAAGTACCCTTTGCCAAAACAAAAATTACTGAGCTGAAGCCAGCATCCATAAATGAACTCAAAATGACTGCATTGTCATTAGGGCTGAAGGTAGATACAAGGCTACAGGAGAACTGTACCGCCACCAAACTGAGTTTTGAATGTTAGACATGTCCTACGGTTGTGTTACATTACAGGAAACGGAGGCAGCAGGGAGCGTGTTCGAAACATCAGGGAGTTAATCCACTCGTAGCAGAAAACAGAAATGAAAATGCTGATGATTCAAACTTGAAACTACATTCAAAGGGCTAAATCGATTGCAGACCTCCTCGCGCCGAAGCATTCAGCGTTTTATTTCATCTCGACCCATTTTTTCTAAACAGTTGCAAAATTTACTGGGTTCCATCATTTAGCTAGCGTGCGCAGAGGTGAGAAGAAAAAAATCACCAAGATTTAACTTAGACAGTTCAGGTGAGGCTTATTAGCTAAAGTCACGTTTCGAAACTATTCCTGCCTTTGAACGAGAACATTTACTTACATTTTATACAGTATTGTTTGTCACATATTTTGTACACAGAGAAACTCTGAAATGCTCCCATAGATGTCAATATTCGATCAATTTCCGCGTTCACGTGTGTTTTATTACTGTCCGTTGTGCACTTGTTTTCGAAGCTTATTTATAATCAGAAACCGGTTTCCAGTTCTTTCAAAACATTTGTTGTGATTATTTTATGTAATTCCACTATTTGTTTACTTTTCAGTTTTACGCGATATCTCATTGCCACTTTAGCGTTGCATCTACCTTCAGCTTCTGCCATCACCTTTGTAAACAAACGTAGTTTACCCAGTTGCTGCAATAGTTTACCTCCCGAGGTACGTAGACTAAGCTCGTGCCACGAAATGTTTTACTCAAGAATGCCTTCATTTTGATCGTTGATCCAACTGTGTGCGTCAGTCTTCTGATGAATATGCCGAACTCAAGTTTTGCAGCGGTATTTGGAATTGATTCCTTATGGATTGTGCAAATGATGACTACGACGGAAACCTGTTGTACTCGCAGCTAACACAGAAGGTTGGTAATTACGGGCGCTGACAATAGGCTAAAGGTAGGTAGGGTGGGAATCATGGCCCCATCATGAAACTCAGGCGACTATGTTCGCGTCAGGACTTTGGCCGGCCGTGTAAGGAAAAAAATACTGAAAATCCCTGCAAGTGTCCTACGTGCCTTGTGAATCTGACTATATTTGACATCACTTTGAAAAGCCCGCCTATACACCAAACTGCATTGCATTGTGCACAACTTTGAATTACCCGTTTTGCAGTCGGCCCATCTCTCAGTATCCGAAAATCTTGCAAATGACGCTTGTAGTGTATATGTGTGGAAATCCCCTCCAGACGTTGTCACATAATTTTCATTGTTGAGACCGCGCTGTTTATCTTATTGTCCTTCATACAAGTAGAGCATTCATCAACCACCACACTCGAACATTTATTTATATTTTGCTCACGTGAAGTGGCGTAATTTTACTCGAACTCGGACTGTCGTGACGGTGGTACCTGACATTGACCTTGTGTTTAACTATGGTCCTCGTTGCTAAACGTCATGGCTGTACAGTTGAGATTTGTACATATTTATATGCGTATAATCTGTTAATCCGGTACGGTGGAATAAGCGAACCAATTTTATTCTGACGTTGGGATTCGGTAATTGGACCATGTTTTATTCACTATCAGAATAACCGGTACAATGCTTGTCACGTGGCTTTCCACGGAAAGTCTCTCTACAGCACGTCTGGACGAATCATTCACTATAGCAGATGTCTCCGAGCCGGCAGTCACATGGGGTACTTCTCGTCAAAACTTAGGTGGGAGTTGGCCAGTCTAAGACCTACCCGTTTCAATCCATCAGTAAATTTTGGATTTGGATGATTCAGGCTGTTTTTTGAAAATGTTATTCTTCTTCGCGTGATCCCGCGGCTTCGGCATTCTCGAGCCATCGGGTGAAGGCCTGGAGTCTCATTGGCCTGAGTAGACCATACACTGCTGCTAGTGGTTCATCACGATTTATTAGACCCACTATTATTCGGCTGAATGGATGGACCCCTTTCATGGGTAGCAAATGCCTCTTGGACCTAACCAACCACTCTAGTGGCCCGAAAGTCTTCATCTGTGGGGAAAATCCGGCCAAAAGCGGACGAATAGGTGCCGATTCGATGGCTGCCACCGTCATCATCGCGTCTTTGATCTCCATTTCTGATTCCAGGAGTTGCTTTATTTCGTCAACGGGCTAGTCTTCCTGAGGCATATGCAGGACTCCCGGACCTTCCTTCCACGTGTCTGGTTGCCGGAAGTTGGCCGCACCTAGGGGAAACAGACCGGTTGGGTTTTTGGCGGACTTGACATGTTTCCACAGGTTCGCGGCAGCTTCGTGGTGGATGATCGTGAGCCGACAAGCAAAGAAGGTACTGAAACTACACTTGAAATTGTAAATGCAGCAAAGCACTGTTGTCGAGTCCGTCTAGAAACTGGATGAAGAAGTCGAAACACTCTTTTACCGCTTGTACCTCCCCCACTGCTAACAAAGCTGCACTGAGCTCGAGGGGTGGGATCGAAACCGATTTCAGTAGGGCAACGTGAGCCTTGGCAGACAGAATCCGCGTAGAGTACTGTCCATCTACCATGCTCCATTGTCCATATATTACGGCCCCGTAAGCTACCTCGGACGCGTCATAAAAGGCGTGCGGCTCTCCCGTCTTTGCTGTATGATCGCAGGGCAAGTACTGTGGAATTCGTATGTCTCCTAGTTTCTCCAAAGTGGTCAGCAATTCTTCCTATTCCAGCCGATCTCCTCGGTCTAGTGGCCGGTCCCAATTGGCTTCCTTACGACAGAGCGGCTGCAGTAGGGCCTTTCAGGGTAGCACCTGGGGAGAAGCAAACCCGAGCGGATGGATCAGACTAGAGGCAACTGACGGTATGTCGCGCCAAGCACCTGGCCGGTCGGAGACGTTCAACTCGAAACTAAAGTCATCCGTTTCCGCATTCCACTCTACTCCTAGCGTGCTTTCGGTGGGGAGCGGAGACCCGTCCAGATCTCGAACCCCTTCTTCCTTCTGGTGGCGCGAAACGGCTTCAAGCACTTTTCAAGCCTTCGGCATCCATTTAGTGGGATGGAAACCCCCATCTTTAGCAGATTCGTTAGACGCTGTATTGTGTTAGGACTGAGTGCACATCATCAAAAGAAATGAGATAGTCGTCTACGTGGGAGTTTCTACTGGCGCTATCTACTGCAGACCGGTGAACCGTAGCTCAATGTTTGCTGGCGGCTTCTCACAGGGTATAGTTCGCAAGAAACGGCGACCGATACGTACTTTCAAGCGCAGTGGTCTTTGGAGACCGTAAATTCTGTATTCAGCCAAAAGGGTTGGCTTGTATACTCTACGAGAGGGAGCCTCGAACAGGTTTTTGAGGCCTTCGGTTCCTTGTCACACCGTCTGCAGCGCAGGATGATCTCGAAATAATGATGGCCAGTCGTCTTCGAGGTCGTGCAACTCCTTGTCGTATAGACTCTGAAACTGGTGTTCTATGTGGACGGTTTCAACCGAAGAGTAATTTATGGAGCCACTGCCCCCGATTGGGCAGTGTTGTGCGCGCGGGGTACTCTGCCTTGTGGTCACCTACTCCCTGGTTCAGCACCCAATGTGCTCCTGGAAGGTAGCAGCCGATGAGAAGATCCAATACATAGTCCTCCCACTCCAAGACGGTTTGTTATTGCAAGTGGGACCACCTAGTTGATATTGACCTTGCTGCACGCTTGGGGAGGTTGGCCAATGTAAGGGCCTTTGCTGATTCGATTTGCCCGTTGGTATTTGGGGAGATAAGCTGCAATCTCAGCCAACCTACATTTATTACTTGCCTTCCGCCTACCCTGCTCACCGTCAACGATGTCGTGTTTTTATTGAGTCCAAGTTTATCGGCAAATCACTCCTTCTCCGGGGTAGTGTCCAATCCGCTGCCAACGGAAGCCAACGCTTCAGCCACCCCGCTCAAGGTCACTGTAACAGCCGGTCGTGGAAAATCCCCCTTTTTCCCTCGCGATTCAGTGTTTTTTCCCAACATCACTCATTTCCATACACTATTGACTTGTCTTTACGAACTGGTTGTTTTTCTGGACCAATTGTTGTTTGTTCGCGTCCAGAGCGCTATTTTGGCACATCCTTGTTCAGGACCTGCGTGACGCACGTGCTGTTTGCTCACACGCTGCTATTCGGTTTCTCGTTGTTGAGACTTTGTGATCGTATTATTGAGGTTTGCATATTGTTTACGTCATTGTTTATTTTAATAATCTAGTATCGTAGAATTATCACGGATAATCGCCTTCTGATTTCGGGATCCGTTGCGAATTTGGCTACGCATTGCTCAAACGTTCGTAACAATACTCAATAGATCTATTTGGAACGAGGAAAATTCACGCAAAATGCCAAGGAAAGGATCAAAAGCAGTCGAACCCGGACAGGAAGTAATACGGCAAGTCTCTGGGGAGGTTTTGGGTACTTATGATTCTTTAGCTAATGCTAGATCGCCTAGGCCTGTCGGTGCTAGCTCATGTGTTATTGAAAGCAATATTGATCGTAAGGACGTTGATTTATATAAGCTGAGAATAATAGAACTAGAGCAACAGTTACTTTTGGCTAGACTACAGGCGCATGAAGCAGAGAAGTGTACACAGAAACAGCGAGAGTATAGGACCAGTGACTTCGACACTTCCGATAGGTTAGAGTGCAATAAGGTAGGGAACCCCACGCCGGTCGCCGACTACAAACCACCATCGATCGATCTGCCTAGAGTGGAGTTAACGGTTTTCGACGGGCGAGCTGAGCAATATTGCAAGTTTGTCAAACAGTTCGAGACGTTCGTTGAAAACAAGGTAAACGACCCTGGGCAAAGGCTTCTTTACCTCACTCACTACTGCCGAGGCCGAGCGCGAGAAGCTATCGACGGATGCACCATGCTCGATCCAGAACAAGGCTACACAAGGGCAAGAAAGATTCTGAGGGACCTTTCAAAGTAGCCCGTAACCTAATAGAGGGCGTGATGGCAGAGGCAAAGAGAACCAAGGGCGACGTCTACACCATGGCCGACCTGGTGATCAAGATGCAGAACTGCTCAATAGCCCTCGACCATTTAGGTTACAGAGCTGATCTAGACGCCATGCACACTTTGGAAGGCATAGTCCGTTACCTCTCTCCCGAACTACAGGGTCGGTGGGCGGAAGAAGCTGAACGGATAAGCCGAGGCGACAGAGAAGCCAACTTCGAAGACCTGACTGAATACTTAGACAGGCAAACGAAGATAGCTGACAGCAGATTCGGCCGACTCATCCGGGACAGCAACCGAGCAAACAAGCCCGGTACTAGGCAAGTCCAAACCGCTGTACGGGAACATCCAAAGTACCAGCCTTGGACCAACACACACGTCATTTCACGAGATGCTACGGCGAAACCAAATTGCAGATCCTGTGGTACTAGCCATGGCCTACCAGAATGCCCCAAGTTCGGCAATGCCACAATAGACGAACGGTGGGGAATGGCGAGGATGGCAGGAGCATGTTTCATCTGTCTCAACACCACGCACCGGGCAGCAGCCTGTAGAACAAGGAATCGATGTGGTTACGAGGGCTGCACGGGCAGACACCATCGGCTGCTGCATCAGGCGAGAATAACCATATCCGAGGCGGGTGCCAAGCCCAGCGTGATTTGCTCAACTTCACAATCTGCCAGTAAACCGGTACGTTTAGGCGTAGTGGCCGTGGGAGTAGTGACTCCGACTGGGATAGTCAAGGCGTTGGCTTTCGTTGATAGTGGATCCGACACCACTTTAGTGAAAGAGCGGTTTGCCGACAAACACCAACCGGCTAAAGGTGCGACGTCGTTAGCAGTGAGCACGGTGGGCGGAACACAGGTAATGACTGCCGGTAGATTAAGGCTGCAACTCATCTCTCTAGACACTAACGAGGAAATTGAACCAACGGAGGCATTCACGTTAGCGGATCTCCCCATGCGAGCACCAAGGTCGGTGAACGCAATCTTGACTCGATGGCCCCACCTGCAGGATGTAACCGTTGTAGACTGGGAAGATGATGAGGTGGATCTCCTCATCGGATGCGACGTGCCAGAGGCGCATTGGGTGCTTGACCAAAGAGTGGGCGACCGCCAGGCACCTTATGCCGTACGCACGGCTCTGGGATGGATGTTATACGGTCCAGTAGGGGTACGCGGTTCCGTGAATTACTTATCCGCCGAAACGGACCGCATAGAGTATCATCTGCAACGGCTTTATGAAAAGGAGTTTCATGACATTGGAGACGAAAGACCGACGTTGTCTCAAGAGGATCACTTCGCTCTACAAACGGTGCGGCAAGGCTCTAGAGGCCTCAAAAAACAGTTCGAGGTTCCCCTCCCATGGCGCACACCGGTCGACCCGTGGACTGACAACAGAAATTATGTTCTCCAACGATTACTACGACTAAAAGAACGCTTCATTCGAGACCAGAATCTGTGGGAACGATACGCGGATTTGATGAAGCGAAACGAGGCCCTTGGTTACGTTGAAAAGGTGCCTGTCAACACCGACAGCAAAAGGGGTATCTGGTATCTGCCTCACCATCCGGTTATCAACCCCAAGAAACCCAATAAACTGCGCGTGGTTTTCGACTGTGCGGCCAAGTTCCAGGGCAAGTCGTTAAACGATCGCCTACTACAGGGGCCTGACTGGACCACGCCACTGATCGATGTTCTGTGCCGTTTCAGAGTGGGTAAAGTGGCTTTGTCTGCTGACATTAGGGAAATGTTCCATCAGGTGAAGATTCCGGTAGGAGAACGAGATGCTTTGCGTTTCCTGTGGTGGGAAGGGAGCGACCGGGACAATGCAGTGGTGAATTATAGGATGACCGTCCACCCCTTCGGAGCCATATCGTCACCATTTTGTGCCAACTACGCCCTCCGAGAATCAGCGAACAAACATGGCGATCTGGTACATCGGACGGTGGTAGAAAGCGTCAGCAGGAACTTCTACGTCGACGACTACCTTGGGTCATTCGATGATGTGGAATCAGCTCTAGAGCAGTTCAGGGGTCTGACGAGATTGCTGGAAGAGGGTGGCTTCCATCTAACTAAATTGATGTCGAACGCTTCGGAAGTGCTGAAGGTCATCCCGTATCACGAAAAGGTCGAAAGGGTAAGAGATTTGGACGGCTCTCCACTTCCTATCGAGCGCACTTTAGGAATACAATGGGACGCGGAAACGGACGATTTTGTTTTCGAACTGAACGATCCCGAGCTGCCAATAACCCGTCGTGGCATACTATCTGCCGTCTCAAGTTTGTTCGACCCGCTCGGTTTCGTCTCACCATGGCTGCTACCCGGAAAGATCTTGCTGCAGCGGCTGTGCCGTAAGAAAGTTGATTGGGACCAGTCACTGGACCGAGGGGACCGGCTGGACTGGGAGGAATTTTTGAACACCTTGAAGAAATTAGGGGACATAAGAATACCACGATGTTTGACCCCTGGCCATACGACACGGACTGGAGAACTACATGCCTTTTCCGATGCATCCGAAGTCGGTTATGGAGCTGTGGTTTACGGACGATGGTGCGCAGGAGATGGACAATATACCACGAGGATCCTGTTCGCCAAAGCCCGCGTTGCTCCACTGAAGTCGGTCTCAATCCCACGCCTTGAACTCAGCGCAGCCGTGTTGGCAGTCAGGGTGGTGCAAGCTGTGAAGAGATGTTTCGATCTCTACATTTGGTCGGTGAGCTTCTGGACGGATTCAACGATAGTACTTTACTACATTAACAACGTACGGAGCCGGTTTAGTACTTTCGTTGCTAACCGGCTCACGATTATCCACGATGAATCGGCCACGCACCAGTGGAGTCATGTCAGGTCTGGCGATAATCCGGCCGACCTGTGCTCCCGAGGTGCGAACAACTTCAGGCAACTGGACACGTGAACGAGAGGGCCGAACTTCCTGCAATTGCCCAAACAGGACTGGCCCGTGTTCGAATTAAAACCCCCTACGGAATTGGAACTGGAGATCAAAGGCGTAGTGATAGCAACCAACGTCGTCGAAGCGTCGCCCATTTTATCGCGACTGGTCAGGTTTTCTTCCTGGATGAAGACGCTTCGTTCGCTCGTTTTGTTAACCAGGTTCAAGATAAGTTTACTAGTCATGAAAGGGCTACGGCCCTCAGGTCGGATACCGGTCGGCCCGATAGGTCCCGATGAGCTACAAGCGGCAGAGTACGATATTTTCAGAATGATACAACGCGAGGCTTTCGCCCAAGAACTCAAGAGGGCAGAAGAAGTGGGGCTGACCAATGAAGACATGCCATCTCCAAGAGGCGAGCTGAAGCGTTTAAACCCCAAAATCATCAACGGACTGCTGCGGGTGGATGGTAGGCTGACCAACGCCCACCTGAACTTCGACACAAAGTATCCTATACTGCTGCCAGCGAGACAACCCGTAGTGGAGCTAATGATTCAACACGTCCACGCCATTGAGGGACATGCCGGGGAAAGTCACGTGACGAGCGTCATCCGGAAGCGTCTTTGGTTGTTGAGAGGACGAGAGACTGTAAAACGCGTGATCCGACGGTGTGTGCAATGCAGGAGACGCAATGCCACAGCAGGCAAACAACTCATGGCCCCGCTACCAGAATGCAGGGTAACTACGGGCTGGTGGCCGTTCAGTGACACCGGGTTGGACTATTTCGGGCCCTTGTGGGTCAAGTGCGGGAAAAGATTAGAAAAGCGATACGGATGTATCATGACGTGCATGAAATCACGTGCGGTACACCTAGAAGTCGCACATTCGATGACGACCGATTCGTTTCTACGGGCCTTGCAAAGATTTATCAACCGAAGAGGCGTACCGGCCGATATATACTCAGATAATGGATCGAACTTTGTGGGCGCTCAACGGGAATTGCAGCGTTGGCACAAGAACATAAACAGGGACGAACTGCAGAACCGAACCGTGGCCTACGGCATACGCTGGCATTTCAACCCCCCACAGGCCAGTCACCGAGGCGGCATATGGGAACGCATGATCCGGTCCGCCAGACGGATATTGCTGTCAATCATGGAGCAGCAGCCGCCCGACGACGAGACCCTGAACACCGTCATGACTGAGGTGGAGCGAATCCTGAACAACCGCCCCCTGGTTCCAGTATTGAACGGCGACCCCACCCACCTGGCGCTCACCCCAAACGACTTATTGACGCTAAGGTCGAACGAGGGTTTCCAAGGGCCGGTAAACCTTCGTGGGAGCTACCTCCACGGGTGGAAGCAAGCGAATTATCTGGCCAAGGTCTTCTGGAGGCGATGGCTACGGGAGTACCTACCGGCTTTGCAGACTCGACAGAAGTGGATGGCCAAAACAAGACCATTCAAAGTTGGGGACGTGGTTATGATCGCCGACGAACGCGCACATTTCAGCGCTTGGTCTTTGGGAGTAGTTACGGAAACCATCAAAAGCACCGACGAAATGATAAGAACGGTGAAGGTGAAGACAGCTAACGGAGTGCTCATTCGTGACATACGCAGTATTAACCTACTCGAGAGCGAAGACGGAGGAGCTGATAACCCTGTGGCCTAGTAAACCTTTTTCACACCAGTAATCGAGGTGGATAAAGAAACACCATATATACCACACAATCTCCGTCAAACACGTTAAGGTGCTCGCGGTCCCTTCGTTGACATTACAGAAGGTTCTTTCCGATATGTGGTGATGAGTGCGATTCCATTATACATCCCGATACATACACACATGCACGACGCACTCTACATCCCGTAAACCCATCATACATGTGACAGTGTTCTTTGTTTGCCTTTTGTTGACGCTACCGAATGCCCCTTGCACATGTGGAAGTAGTGGAGCTCAGGTCACACATGCATGCTACATTTACTCGTTTTCTTGCCACGCGGTCTTTTGTTGACATTGCAGAAAGTCCTCCTTTGATGTGTAGTCATAACTGTGATTTCATTGTAACCCCGGCACACACACACACACGCACGCACACACACACACACACACTCAAGCGCGTACATCCAGGACCGGACGGCCCCGTACGAGGACAACGTCTATGTGACCATTCACGCCCGCCATCGGTCATTTGGTCTTGTGGAAGATGTAGACTAGCCTCACGTCTATGTATCCAATGGGTTAGGTGCGACCAGTAGTAGAACGTTGACGACGAGCATTAGACGCGCGCACTGACAGCAGGGCCTAGGCAGGTAGGAAGAATCAGTACCTTTATACCGAACCTTTGACTCTGCTAAGGATCCAGGAGGATTTTGGTGGGCGGTGTAACAGCCGGTCGTGGAAAATCCCCCTTTTTCCCTCGCGATTCAGTGTTTTTTCCCAACATCACTCATTTTCATACACTATTGACTTGTCTTTACGAACTGGTTGTTTTTCTGGACCAATTGTTGTTTGTTCGCGCCCAGAGCGCTATTTTGGCACATCCTTGTTCAGGACCTGCGTGACGCACGTGCTGTTTGCTCACACGCTGCTATTCGGTTTCTCGTTGTTGAGACTTTGTGATCGTATTATTGAGGTTTGTATATTGTTTACGTCATTGTTTATTTTAATAATCTAGTATCGTAGAATTATCACGGATAATCGCCTTCTGATTTCGGGATCCGTTGCGAATTTGGCTACGCATTGCTCAAACGTTCGTAACAGTCATCACCCCTGAGGAGACCACACCTGGCCGTGTTGGTTTACTGGCAGGCCGTGACGTTGAGCAAACCCCACTGGGCTCTCCGTTCACAGCTGGAGTAACATTTTCAACTGGTGTTGTAATCGGTGGTGTCCGCCTGGACCATCTTCGGGGTCATTTGTGGTTCATGTTCGGCTGGCTGCCTCCTGGTGTGAGGTGTGAAGGCAAATGAAACACGCTGCTGTCGTCCTCGCCATTCCCCAGCTTTCATCTTTTGTGGCTTCGTTGGACTTTGGGCATCCCAGTAAACTGTGGAAGTTCCTGCAATTTAGGTGAGCTACAGCCTCGCTTGAAATGGCGCGCGTATCTGTCAAAGGCTGATGTTTTGAATGCTCTCGTAAGGCGGTTTGAGCGTGGCTGGCACTACTTCTGTTTTTTCGGTTGCTATCACGCATGAGTAGACCAAATCTGATGTCAGCTAGTCTGGTACGACTGTCTAAATATTTGGCCATGTCCCCAAAGTATGATTCACGGCCACCCCGGCTAATGCTTTCCATTCGTCCGCCCAAAGACGTTATAGCTCGGAGGAGAGGTGGTGAACTATACCCTCCAATCTGTGCACTGCGCCGAGATCAGCTCCGTACCCTAAACGATCGAGGGCTGTCGAACAGTTCTGCATATTAGTTAAGAGATCGGCCATTGCGTAGACGTTGCCCTTTGTTCGTTTGGCCTATGACGTCACGCCCTCTTTTAGATTACGAGCGGCCTTGAATGGCTGACCAAACAAGCCCTTCAAACTCTTCCTCGCCCGTGCGAAGCTTTGTTCCGGGTGGAGCACGGCACACCCATCAACAGCTTTTCTGGTTCGGCCTAAAAATTATTGGTCAAGTAGAGTAGCCTTTGTCCGGGGCCCGTTACCTTGTTCTCGGAGAAGTTCTCGAATTGTTTAGCAGATTGGCAGTACTGTTCGGGTCGCTGGTCGAAGACCGTCAGCTCTGCTCTTGGTAAATTTATCTTTGGTTATACCGGCGTTTTATGTTTGACGACCGGTTCAGAGTTTCACATTTTCGTCTGCTCTGGTCTGATGAAGGGATCGATGTCACTAGTTTTACGCCCACGCTCCCTGCGTCCACTCTTTTCCTCTGCCTCCTCAGCCTGTCGACTAGCGGAAAACAACAGTTTTTCTGGATCCACTATCCTCAGCTTAAACAAGTCAACGTTTTTCCAATCAACAGTACTATCGGTAATACATGAACAAGCGTTGACTGGACTGGGTAACCTAACATTAAATATAGAATCAGAAGTACCCAAACCCTCCCCAGTGACCTGCTGCATTATTTCTTGTCCGGGGTCCGATTGCTTTGATCCTTTTCCGGGCATGTAGAGGGTTTCCTCGTTCCAGGTTGATCAACGGAGTATTAAGAGGCACTTCTGGGCGGTACGTAGCCCAATTCGAACAAACCCTAAATCCCAAACACGACTGATCCGCAAATTCTATGGTATTGGATTATTTAACGAACATGCCTGCCCCAATTATGCTATCAAATAGACTCAGAGGACAAAAACCAAGTTTCCGGCTTGCGAGAGACAAGTGCGTGCTTCATACAGGTCCGTGATGCGATATGATAGGTAGCGCGTTGGGAGCGAACAAACAAAGGTTGGTCCATAGAAGCAAATTGTAGGGAAAAACACGCAGGTAGTCTATGCGAGTGAGTGATATAAAGAAAACACGAAATTATGGTGTCTTTGGAGAACTTTCGTTAACCGATCTTCACAGATTTGTACCCAGGCCGAGCTGGATGCCATCAGTTACCGCGGGCACTGGCCATTTCATGACCACAGGCACGGATAATTTTTTCTTCAGCGCGAGTTTTAGAATGCATCTCGTCGGTGGGCGAAGCAACTCCGAAGACGGTCGTCCCCTCAGCTGCTACTGGACGTTGGCCATTGGCTTGATTTTCAGAGAGAAGTATGCCCCAGGTAGTGTTTTCCGACAAAGACCCCAGATCCAGAAAAATGATGAGCAGGATCAAAGCAAGCTCTCCTCGAGGCTGCCAGCTATACCGAAGGTAAAAAAAACAGACACTTACAGAAGCTGTAAACATTCGCATCCACATGAGCACTGATAGGTGCTTGCAAATCGATTCCTCCGGATTCCGGATAAGAAAAACCAGGGGACGCTCTAAAGCCGGAGGATTCATAGCTCAGGCATTACTGAGCGGACAAAAGAGGTGATCAGCTCAGTAAATGAAATTCCGGAGCATCGTCTGGTTTTTTTGAGAGGAGCATTTTGAGAGGCGGTCCCATTGGCCTTTATCCACGGCAAGTTCACTAATATTCACGTATTCGTAGATACCAATTCTCTCCAATTCTCTCCGTGTGATGAGCTATATAAAACTACAGGGCTGCTGGACTGGGTGGGTTGCCGCCGTTTATTTTAAGACAATGGCTCAGCAACGCTCCTGAAGCTGACTAAACGCCTCGGTTTAGTATGGGATACGGAACAAGTTCCAAAGAGTCGGAGCGAATCGTTGATCGTACCGCTTCACAAGGAGGGTGACTGGTCCTCCGGTGAAGCCGACAGGAAGATGGGTTTGGTTAGCATCGCATCCAAACTGCCTCCTGGTATTATTCTCCACCACTTATCTGACGCTCGCTAACAGTGCCCGCGAGAGAATCAAGTTGGGTTCAGACCTGGTAAAGGTTGAATTGATAAACTGTCCACTCTTCGACAAATTTGAAAACATAGGCACACCTTCCGTAAGCCTGTTTTCGGCGTTTTTACTGATCTTGGAGCGGCCTTCGACTCAGTCGACCGCATAGTTCTCTGACGCCCTCTCTATTTGAGGGGTGAACCAGAGGAGTTCCTTTGCAGCAAAAAACCTCTGCGTGACGGGTCGATTCGAATTTTGGGACGACCACGGCCTTCCTCTTGAGCACACCAAAAAAGTGGTGAAAGTCGGGGCTGCCCTATTCTATTTTTCTCCCGGGTTTTTTGACTGTTGTCCTCCTAGAGACAGCGCTTCTGTCCCATGATAGGGGTATTGAACTTCTCTCGGGTAAACAAGTGTCGCACCTTGAATATGCGAACGACTGGGCGAAGATCCGGGCAGGACGCGAGCTTTTCTAAACAGTTTATTGGGCTGGGTAGCCGACTTTGGTGTACAATTTGCTCTTCTGAAGTGCATGTTGCCGTTACCACTGTTGGGTTTGGCCAAAGCTAAACCCCTCAATGTCTCGGGAGACTATGACCCAGGTAAACGCGTACTGTTGTTTAGGCAGCTGCATTTCACCCAAAGGTAGAATAAAGGTGGAGGTTTCTTTGCTTATACCGAAGGCTCATTCGGCTTTGTTGAACTTCAGACATCTGTTGGGTCGACGAGGCTCCCGCTCATCCATTAAGGGTCAAGTGCACGCTGAGCCCGTCATGCCGTTTCTTCTGTGTGGCTCAGAAATTTGGACACTACTGGTGGAGGATCTACGAAGACTGTCCAAAATCGGACACTGATATCGTCGTGGCTTTGCTCGAATCTGGCGTTAGCATCTTTTCCAGAATGCTGACACCCGGTGTACAGTCTTACATTCGCGAACAAAACCATGAGGGTCAGAACTAAAGTTCACTGGGCTAAAATGTTTAGGAAATGTTTTGCGCACGTCCACCGACAGGTCTCCTCGGCGCACAATATTAATCGAGGTTGGTAACGGTGAAAAGACAAGTAAGAACCGCCAGTCCATGACGTGTTAGAGATTTATCAAAACCTAGCTCCGGACTTGGCCATGCAGGTATGTCAGACTTCCCGAGTAAAGCTCTAGAGACCCACCGACTCAGTTGTTAGATAACTTGGAGAAAATAGCCAGCTTTCGCGATCGCCGGTGTTGCCGCATCCACAAACCTTCTTTATGAAATGGATAATAATATTTGCATGTCTATAATTGCTCCATCCACATTCCAGTCTTTTCCCATAGTTTCCTGCTGAGGCCGCAGCTAGGGCCTGGTAACCACATCCGCCGCACGCAGAATGGTAGCTTGTGATTTGAAAAGTGCCGAACCCAATAGTCCCACTGCCCGCTCAAAATGCTTTAGTGTGACTCTGCCTAGATTGCCTGGTCCAGGCCCGGGCTCTCAGTAGTAATTGGATACCCTTTCATTGTAGGAGGCTCAGAGAAGGTTCATAATGACAGTCTGGCCCAAGGGGACTACAGACAGCCATACCTGTCCTGGTACCCTCTGGAAGCACCACACCTTAATGCCTTTAGATAACGTCAGTGAATAAGTACACCAATAATCGACGTTTGCTCAACTGACCGGATAAGTCGTTTGCTTCGGAGACGGTACCATACTGTAGAAAAGCCTCCGCCTTAGTTGGAAAGGAATTGGGGGCTTAGACATGAATTCACTATTTGGTGAAGACCAGGAAAAGAAATAGCCACGCAGTCTTATTCCGTGTGCACAATTAACAGCAAAGATAAGTCGGCACCACTGGGATTTTCCCGGAAAAGCGCGGAGGTGCAGTAGGAGAACTTATGGGAGCAACGAACAAAATAAAAGTGCTGTTCACCACAAAAAGCCTCTCTGTGATGGGAACACCACCCACCGGGGACAGAGCCGAAGCTCAATAGGCTAAGAGCCAACAGATAAATCAATGCAAATTTCTTTTCCTGTGGAGTAATTAACCACCGGAATACGCTCCGCAAAGATGTAGTTGGTACGGTAGCTTGTTTTTGATTGTCTAGAAGCTCACGAAATCGATCACGACTCACCTTATTGCAAATTCCGAAGTAAATCGACCACTGAAGTCGGAGCACAGATAGAGCGATAGTCAAAGAACCGTTTACGTTACCAGTGCTGTAACTAACTAATCAATGCCTGAGCCTGAAAAGCAGTACGTGTGCCTAACCGACTGTATTTGGTCTCACGCCGATGCGAGGACAACATTCATTGGGTAGCCAAAGTTCAGGCTCAACCGGACTGTAAATTTTTCATAACAAATGAACAGAATGTACTCAGTCTCAGCAAACCGAAAGTGAAGCCGGCTGACCTGGACTAGATAAACATTGGATAAATAAGTAAGACAAACGAAGAGCAAAGAAAAATAAAACATATCATCTTCGAGGACTTTTCAATGGATTCTAAGTCCTAATCGCGAAGCCGTCACTACGGTGCCCCAAAGCCTTAGCAGTAGCTGCTGCAAATTCCATCAAAATTCAAATTGGACTTAACTTGGGCACCTTCTGCAGGATTGCTCGCGAAATAGTTGTTAGCTCTAAGAAGATATTTTTGTTTCGTTCCCACTTTCCTTTTTCCCTGGCTTAAAATTATGCCCTCCTTATTGATTATAAGTTGTCCTGCATTTCTTTTACGAGGAAGCCGAAACCTGGTTGGCTACAAAATTGCATTACCAGTGAAACCATTGGTTGCCGATGCCTTACTCCATAGAAATGTTGCTCTTGTTGCTCCTTTCGACGATGAACGGGTTCAAAATCCGCTCAGGTCTCTACATCCTGTGACCTGATATGATATGGTACCAAAGTGCAGGGCTGAGCAATGCTGCGGGAGCTAATTTTAAGCTCGGCAAATGGATTTATGTGTTTTATGGTTCATATATCACTCACTGGATAATTACGACACAATAAACGTATCCTTAAGCTTAAAGGTTGCATCGTTGTGTATCCCTTGTTTTGATGCCTCATGCCCTTGTGCCTTAACGCTCCTATGCAAAGAGCGTAAAACACGTTGAAAATCCTTCCGAATCTCGTAAAAGGCTTTTGGAAGTGACTGTGTTTGACATTACTTTGCCATGCTTGTCCGAGCAAGGCATGTTTGCATTTTTATTTGCGTACTCGGGAATTGAATTCGGCCTTGAACCTTTCCCAAATGTCGCGCTTGGACCACGGGACAATGGCCCCTGGGGTTTTATTGTTTGGTCGATTTGGCTGCATACCTGAGGTCTCCGTGTACTTGTTAATATTCTGAGTTTCAGTATGGTATAGTTGAAACTACGAATCAACCTTGTTCTGGTTTTGGGACTCATGTGAAACTGTTACATGTTGCTCGAGTCGCGGTCCGTTTGACTTGGAATGGCTGTGAATCTCGGTGCCAAATGGAATACTACGAAGGTGACACTATTTACGAGGCCCATAATATACTTCCCACTTCTCAACGGAAAGTACTGCGCGTCAAATGCACTGGACCCTTATTTCTCGAGCAACCACCCAAAACAATAACGAACCGAAGCTCTGTGGCGTGGTCAGAGACAAGATCCTTCATCTGCCGTCTCACCGTACCGCCATAGTTTGCCACTGGTGATTGTTACGTATCACAACCTATGTTACAGATGCGGAGTTAGTAGTGACAGCTTTCACCGCACTAAACGGGATAAAGAGTCTCAAAAGAAAGAAGCAACTGCCAAAGTATGCCCTCTATAAAGTGGGCTACATTGACACTGATATTACTACCGACGCTGTCGACACTGACGAGGAGAAACAAGCACTGGCCGACATCACAGTCACCATGCTCAGCCAAAAAATAATCATCCTAGAGGAAAGCTAAGGTGACTGGATAATACCTTCGGATCGCCCAAGAAGAATGCCGCTATCATAAAAAGGGTGTTTTCTGATGGTCAACCTGCCTGAGGCAAGAACACGGCACAGACAAGTATAGACAATGATGTCGTAGACCTCAGAAGTACTTTAACGAAACAGCTCAGCCCCGGAAAGGAGACTGCGGAGAGGCTAAAGGTGAGGTTAGTTTTACGGATTGGTGAAGCCCATGATGCTGGACGTCCTCTCCTCCATAAAGTATTGCTGGTCTCTTGAGGGGCCACCATTGTTATTTTGCGGAGATCCCACAGACCCATAAGGAAGGAAGTGCAGTTTCAGATGGGTCTGAATCCTGCGGACCGTGAGAGGCTAGAGAAGGCTTTCGCGTAACGCAACGAATCTAGGGAGGAGGGAAACAGGTTTGGCGATTCAGGATTTTCGTGTACAGAAAGGCGACCCCACTTCCGGTAGGGCCCGCAGAATATGGTGTCTTCGCCAGCCTCCTCCCCATGCTAGGACACCTTGAGCAAACGTAAATGGTAACCAACAGATACAGTACAGTCATCATATTTTTCAAAGTCCGCGGTGTGCTGAGTAGTGTGGGTAGGCCCGAAGTCCAGTTCACCCACGCAAATGGAGCTGAAGGAAACGTGGCCATGTTCGTAGAATATGACCTCTAAGGTGTCACTCAGCGGATAAAACGTATTCTGAGTTGACATTAACTCCGTCCGATCAGGTGGGGTAGACGCGATATTTGTCTGATCTGAAGTTGCAATTATGCACTTGTGCGAGACTTTGGACCCAAAACGATTTGCGAAACTCTTTGTTGGGCCATTCACCTTCAAACTGGGGGACTGTGGCTGCTGGGGTCATTTTTTGGACGCTTGCAGCCACTTTCTCACACATTTTGGTGATTTTTCCGCTTATTGGCGAAGAAGATCCCTCAATAGAAAGGCTGTTTCGTAGATCGCCAGTGCGCTGTTTCTGTAGAAGGCTTGAAGACACGGGACTCATCTAGGGCATACAATACCTCAACTCTGCTGGTTCGAAAAAACGTCTATTTTATTCCACAAGGTGACAGTATGTTACGCCTTCTCGGTTATCCTATGGCCATTGCAACTTCTTGGTCCACTCACATGGGCCAGTCAAGATATATCCAGGAATATTTTTTAACGTAAAGTTGCTGATCCCCTGGTAGGGTATTCTTGAGTGCTTATACGGCGATAATGATTGCGGATTTTGATCGTGTATTTTTGCGTGTGTCTCGTACCCTTTTGCGGAAGGCTATCCTATATTAGTAAATGGGCTATCGGTGAAAACCGTATCGTCTTGGGTGGCCTCAAATTCCCTTAACTTTGTCCGGGTTTTGGGCAAGACCACTGCCAGGGCAGAAAAGGAGCTAGTGACAACTGTGCGACAGCCGACTTTGTACAAACACTTCAGTGGTTTTTTCAGATGCGGTCTGATCAAAGTGCCCGTGACATCTCCTGGGAGCCCCAATATAGACAGGTATGAAAATATTTCTCTAATTGGGAGCTGTGAACATAAGACACTAGAAAGTCACTTGTGCAGTGATATCTACATGGAGCATGGACCACACATCGGATGCAACATCTGGCGCACATTCTTCTAGGATTTACGAAAGACTGCCGTGGACGTCACCCAGCCAGCACAAAACGTGGTAAAAACTTGTTGAAAGCATGTTTTACCAATTCAGTTTTAGGTGCTCAGTAACCCCGATAATATCGCTTAATACCTTTTAATAGCACCATTTGAATAACACGTAAAAACCGCCTGTCGATGGAGAGCGACGGGACCCTTTTCACTTAAACACCTCTGCTCCGGCCTCCCCATAGCCTTCACACTACTAGTGGTAAACACACACCAATGATTAAAGAGGCTCTCGCGAAGTCATATCGGTATTGTTTCGTTAACCGACCGATAATACGTATATAAACGACCTGATCTTAATTGTTACCACGAGCTTCTCGAAATTATCTCGGATTTCTTTCAACCACTCGATTTGACAGTGTGGAGTAGTGAAAAAACAAATAATGGCTGGAACAATACACTATGAATTTTACGAGCTCAGGGAGCACTCTCCGGCTCCTCCGATTCCAGGTGCGGTGAAATCTGAAAATCTGTGGAGTTTACTTGGCAATCCCTGTTTGACCTAGTGCACTTCCGAGACCTCGTGTTATGTAGCCACATGCTGACATAAAATCGGAACTCTGAATCCGAATGATTTACGAAAACAGTGTGATTTAGCAGAATCTAGAAAATAAAGTTAAAATAGATATAAGCTTACAGGGGAACGGTTTGCTAGCGTTAAGAATATCCCGGACTCATTATTAATTGACAGGAAGTACCTTGCATCACCCCACATAGCTGTCTGGCATCAAGCGCAATTTTTTTCCTAAGAGGCTGCACTCTTTCACGAGGTTTGCTTGCAACACTTTCGGCAATGGGCCCCGAAAAGTCTCCCCAAATGTCCACCCACCTACGGAGGACAGTAATGTAAACTGAAAAAATATATAGCTTTAAAGGCATGAACCTACCAAGCTTTTTCGTCTGTGTTTTTGTTTGTCAAGTGCTGCTCAGTCTTCATAAGAACATCAACACTTTCCAGTGGCAGATGAAAATCATATTTGACCTTAAATCCAGCTGTGTTCGCCTACGAAAAGTGGCTTGCTTTTTGCTAATTTTGCAGCCAGACGTTTGCTACACACTTCTCGTACTTGAACAGAATATTCTACGGAGAACATTTACGTAACGACTTAGGACTTACCCCTCATACTTTCAATGTCGTGTTGCATCGTCTGAAGCCTTTGCTCCACTGCATCATCTGCAGCCCTCAGTGGACTGTAAAAGTAGGAACTAGTCGGCTCCACACGAACGCAGTCCTTCGAGCTGGACATTCTCCTCATAAGTACAATTCTTGATGTTACTGATGTTGATGGAATTTCTTCTTTGAGCACGAAGCCCATGGAAATATGCTCCAACCTTTGTTCCAGTGTATTTCGTGGCATCGGATAAGGCTGAAATATTGGTGGAAAGTTTTCTTTTTAGAATATTTTCAGCGGTCCTCCATTTCACGTGAGTTATCCGATTCATTAGAGCTTGATTCGGTGGTCATGAATCGATATGGTCATTCACTACTAAAAGTAGCTGAATGGAGATGCGAGTAGGAATGAGATCCACATAAAGAGCTTCACGGAGTACTGCTGCATGTAAGCTTAAATGAACATAAAGATCACCGGGGATGACATGTGGTTTGCGTGTGCGAGGCGTACCAGGAATAGTCCGTAAGTCCCGAGGTACTCGGCTAAAATGTGAACTCAACATTTGTAACTACTGTCGTAAATCCGTTGGTGACATGTTGCATTGGCTACGCAAAGGGCTTATATCATCCAGTATGTTTCCAGTGCTTATCCACGTGTTCGCATCACTCGCACTCCTGAATTCCGAAGCAACAATATGACCGCCAAATATAGAAGTATTCACGTGTTCCGCATTGCCTAAGATATAAATGAACATTATGTAGGTAGCGAGTTCTTACCAGCCAGACTCAGGCAGACAGCCCTCCTGGCTATATTCGATGTAGATGCTTCTGCTGTTGGCCTGAACAATGCTCGGAGCATTTGACGCAGTCTTCGTTTCTTAGCGGATTTTGATGAACCAGGATAGGAAAATATTCATTCAGGCACTGCTAAAATAGTTGGATCTCCGTAACTTAGGAAGAGAAGATGAGAAGAGACGACCAACAACGAACTTCCACTTGGTTTTATGGTTTTCATTAATATAATGAAACTGCGCGAATAGGTCGCTGTCCTAGGGCAAGGACTCACTGATCCAAGTACTACACTGAAGAAACGGTCTGAAATATATTGCATTATATTACAATAATCGAATTTAGAGTATCGTCCCGGAATTGGAAAAACTTTTTGTTGCCTCAGGAAGAATCACGAGCGAGCAACTAGCACGAACCAAACCTGACCGCTCAAAGGGGAAGACATGCAGGCGCAGGCCAGAAATTCGTAGCACACCAAAGCACATCAAAGTCAGCTAGTCTTCGTAATGCTCTAGTTATCAAAATTTCTTTGCTCTATGGTGAGTTCCTATGCAAGGCAAAGGATTAATTTGGCCGTTTTGAGCAAAAGAAAGCACTCATCGTAGAGAAGGACAGAAGCGGTATTCAGACGGTGAACCTACAACATGGAAGGTGGTATTCTGTGCTGGCTGGGCACCTGGTCCTTCACAAATCAGGACATCGATAACAATGTGGAAGTGCTTTAGATGGCTATTCGTGGTGTCTCACGTATTACGAATAACCACTTTCCAGCCAGCCGGTGCAGGCCGGCTCGAATAGCCGCCACAGTTTGGCTCATAGTCTCCCTCCCACGAAATACGCAATTGTTTACCACGCATATGATTCCCCCGGTATACAGCCACCACTTTATGTACTGCCATCTTCGCAGGCTGATATATTTCCATGTTAATACTTCTTGACATACCTGTCGTGAAGTGAATAATTCACCTAACTCTTCGACAAGATTTCTATCCATATGCTGCTCATATTCTGCAGCCCACCAACAACATATCCTTTGAATATGTTCGAATTTTTACCAGTGGTAATTATTTCCTATACCATTTATGCATGTACTCCAGACCTTCAGCCGACATCATTCGACCCCGACCTTCAAATCTGCTGGGCATTACTACCGTTTTGATCGACTGTAATATTCTCTTTATTACTCTGCATACACATGTTGTACCTTTTTGTAAATTCTCTTTCCAGCGCCACTATAATCATCTGATCATGCATTCTAGCACTCTTCTAGCGCATTCGAAATATACAATTATTATATTACATTATATTATAAAGCATAGCATCGCGGAGCAGCAAATGTAGATGGGCCACGTGTTCTTGTGAAAAGATTCAACTATACTGTTCCGGCATCTCAGAAGCACGTCTAATCGCCCCGCTAATTTTGTCGTCAAATGAGCTTGAGCGATCTGTGGCAGTGGAGAAAAGTTTCGACCAGAAAGAACCTTGTAGGTTTGGCCTCTGGGGCACTTTTATTACTTCCCCTGAGGCGAAAGACATGTGGTTGACTGGTCCGTTACTTAAGGGCAAAGCCGAGGAGAGCTGGGTGAAACAACCCAGAATAGTGCCGTCAATTAGGAAGGATAACACCGAAATGAAGCAGATCCATTCGGCAACAATGAACAAAGAAGAATTGCGATGGATAGCTCAACTTCTCACAGTGGTCGAACTTATTAAAACTGGTGGTGTGACTGTGGAGATTCACTCGTATTTTTGTGCCGTGAAAATGTGTGATACCTCATTTAATGTCGGGCTGGGACCGTAGTCCGTTTTTGAAAGGCGAGAAGCCACAGGAACTTTCATTGAGTTCACCCGGGCTAGCTATTTTGGAGGAAAAATGAGGTTGTCGAGAATGAAATCCACTGGGAGCCTCGAGCCACCGACCTCAAGACCTGGGACCAATGCTTGTCAATGGGGTACCACGCTTTGCTGGCAGAACTGCTCTGCGCGGTAGCTTACTCAGAGGTAAACTGATGGTTGTACCTGCCCGTGGAGGAATCACCAAAATCATGGAGCGGCACAACCACGAGATGAGAAGAAAAGTGAGCCAACTTCACGTCTTAGTTTACACCCCGTGCAGACACCTGAGTAACTCAGTGGAGGAAAATATCTGACGCACTGCATACCCCTCTTGTTCCGCCTTCGATAAGAGGAGCAAACTCCTGAGGTTACCGGTCCCACCGCAAACCCAAGGGGCTGACTTGGATTTATCCCATCTGTGATGAATTCATCCAAACTGGACACCACGAGGCGAGTGCAGATGCATCCCGTGACAGGTCAGATCGGGCTTCAGCCTCGAAAACCATGAAAAATACGATAAATCTGGCTGACGAACATGACATCAAAAGTGCCGTAGCAGTATGCACCTCCGTCCCAAGAAACCGACACACTGTTCAGCCAAGGGGGGGAGATAGATCCGGGGGCTCCGAGTCTATAGCTGAATGCCGGGAATCGGAGCAAAATGACCAGGTAACCATGTCTTCAAAGCAGAAGAAAGCGGCAAAACACTGTAAGTTTTATCCGTCTGAAGAAGTAAAAATATATATGGTAGAAAGAAAATAGCAGTGTTGTCAAGAAATGTGGGTAAAGTAGTGCGTCAAACAACATTCGACTCCGCATTCCTCACCAGCGGCATTGGAAAGTTAATCAAATGGGCCGAGGCCATAGGAAACGACAAAACGAATTTGTCCCCAGGGCTAAACTATCTTTAAGGAGACGGTGGGAAAATTCAAAAGGAAATAGGGGTGTGGCAGTGGAAGACGTCGCGGGACCCCTCATGAATGAGGAGAAGCTAAGTGAAAGAGCCATGAGTTTTTACCTGAAAAATTTAATACGGACGGTTGGTATGTCAGAGGAAGTAGCCATTAGACGAATCCTTCGCCCAGATAAACAAAACGGACCACGAAGTAAGGGGAAATGGAGCCAAGACCGGTCTTGAGACGTCCCGCGAACCCCAGAAGTAAGGACCACTTCTCAGTGGCAGCCAATCCTATGAGACTGTCCCACACGATTCAGCTACTATCGAGCCCAAAGGCCCAGGATAGGCATATAGGCATATAGGGGCGAACGGACTAAACCTGGTGCCCACACCACTTTTCAAAGCAGCCAGGCTAGCGTCATTGACAGTAAGAGGGCTCTGCATGTCCTCATCACCCGAAGTGTCTAGGGCTTCAGTGCTTGATATGTCTCGGACCAAGTTCTGAAGTAAAATAGGGCAGCTTTGGGGTCGGGTTCTTTACTGGAACTGCACCGCTCGTCTTCAACCCAGGAGCCGAAAAGTTAGCTAGTTGCTTACAGCTGAACTTCGGGCAGATTAAGACTCCTGGCATCTTGACAACACCCTCAAGATCGCAGGAATTTCGGTTAGTATACGAACGCAACCAGAGTATAAATAACTGACCAGATTTAAAGGTGCAACCCCGTAAAGATGACTTGGTTGCAATCAGGAGTACGTGACAGCGTCCCAACGGCGATGTCGGGAGCCCGGGTGCGTTTACGAGCTGAGCAGAATAGATGGACGAAATGCCCCGGAGAAAAGGTTTGTCATTCCCCACAGACAAGCTCAAGATTTTCTCATTGAGGTTGGTTGGCATTTGGACAAATTGTTTGATGACGTCACAGGTGATTCGTCAGTGCAAGCATCAGAAAAGAAGCCAGACAGGAGTTAGAGGGATGAGTTCGGAGGAAGAGCCTCAAGCATGTTCGACTTACATCCGATTGTGCCTTCAGGTTTGCTGGATTTCTTTTTATTTATTTCCATTTTAAAGCTATCGGAGTCTTTCCCCGTGGAAAACTATTACCAGTTTCGCCATGGTTATCTATCTTTCAACCTTCCATCTGAATTCCTAGACTTTATGACCCATGGCTCCATCGATGGCTGGCTGCCGAATGTTACCAGCCAGCTGCGAGTATTCCGTTCGCTCACGGAATTGAGGCATACTAGCCGGACGATTTTTCTTGCCATTTTCCACTATCAAGTATGAGCAACGCGTGGTCCAGTCCCAAAGGTCATTTTCACCTAATCGGTCTTGATGATCAGAGCCACAATACAAGAACCACAATCAAGAATTCGTCCGACCGAGTATTAAGCCGAATAAACAAAGACCGTCGTATAGTTGATAATGTCGAATCAGGTTATATCGCTGTATGGCACAGTTTAAAATTTATAGAGACATGAAAACCAACCTCGATAGTGATCATTTCAATCACACGATCCCATAAACAGGGGGAGAAATAGGGCTGCGTCAATAAGCCACAGTCAAGCTTCAGCGGCCAAACTCGGACGGTAGTAATCAGTGTGACACAGCAAAACAGTCGACGAGTTAGTCAGCTAGAATGTGTACGAAAACGACGGGAGAAATTACTTTGACACTGATATCACTGATCACCCAACCATTAGCCTTAAGACGTTTCAACAGAAAATTTGATCTTTTCGCTGTCTTTGATCTAAGAGGCCCAAGAATCTCGCAGTGCAAGAACCTGGACAATATCCAGTGCTTCAGGGTACACCTCCGGTGCACCGAAATGAACTCAGCAGAATTGATATGACACAAGCCCGTATATCAGAACTCGGTTTTAGTTGACCTGTCACCGCTCGCCTTGGCTTGTAGCGCTGGACTTAGGCCCTTGGTTTGAATCACTGAAAATTGCATTTTAGGTTCGCACATAATAAAAAAGCTTAAGTTTTCATAATTCAGTACCGTGGAGTTTACCAACCGGTTAATCCCGCTTCAACTAGGGAATTCGTCAACTCGTTGCTGCAATTACAATTTCTGTGATTTACTTCACATGAATATTCCAACTTGAAGAGGGAATCTTTGAACTGCCAAGGGCATTGAACTAGAAAGCTGGAGAAAATCTGGAGGTAAAGTGGCAAGTCAGCGGGGCCATTTTGAGTGGTTTTCGCTGTCTTGGTATTTCTAGACCCTTCAGCCCTGTAACTGTTGTGTTGTGAACTTCTTCAGATAACCTGGTTTGTAAGTGTAACATCTGCAAGATTAGGATATCAGAGCCAGAAAGAGTGCTTAATTGGGCTAAAGAGCGTGTACGGAAAGCCAAGGGAAAATCTACCAGAAGAACCTTAGACGGAATTCACTTTGGACACTCTGCGGATTCGGAGGTCTGGGATGGCAGGAAAATGCGAAAACCAATAGTTGTGCAAATCGTGGGAACTATGCTAGTCACTGATCTTCCGAAAATGGAACCGACCTCGTTCGAAGGTCAAACAGACCAGTGTTGTAGATGGACATGACAGTAAGAGAATTTTGCCCGGGGGCACGACGTCAGACCCCGGAATAATATTACTGTACCTGATGCAGTACTGTCGTGGGGTGACAGGGAATCTATAGAGAAATGCGCAGTGCCGAGCCCAAAGCTCGGTTGTGCCACAGCCTGCGAGGTGTTAAAAAATCTCTGGAAGACCACTCATAGTTTTGCTAGACCTGGCTGAGGGTGTACAGATAGGGGCAGGGCTCTCTGGAGGCGAATTTCGCCCCCGAAAACCTAGAGATAATAATACACAACTGTAGCAAGGCCTTGAACCCCGTGGACCACTTTTTGAAATCAAACTCATCGCACAAGTTTGAATCGGCCTTTCCTTGCTGCATGCTGAAATACGCAGTCAGTGAGCCTGAGAAGCGGAACAAATCTTACAGCTGCAATCTCATCTGAATCGAATGGAAGGTGCATGGACGGGGAGTCCATTTTTAGAAGCACACGGTGATTCTTCAAAAGTTAATTCATCGGATGACACGGCTAACCTTCAGAAAGAGGACACATGGTCCCATGTATGGATTTTTGATTCGATTTGTGTGGCAATATATCTGAATAACAGGTCAAAACTTCCTAGGAAGCGCACGGCCGGTTTTGCGGTTATTGACGCTCATCAGGTATGCGTACCCGGTACTCTCTCATCCTATCATTCTTATACTTAAGCACTCCGCAGTTGGTTTACAGATGTAATCCTTTGGATTCAGATGAGATTACAGCTGTAAACCAACTGTTGAGTGCTCAAGTATGAGGGTTAATGGGCGGAAGAGTACAGGATACGGATACCTGATGAGTAGCAATAACCACGAAACCCGCAGTTCTTCCTGGGAAAGTTTGTCTTGTCATCCAGGTGCGGTGCCGTACTACTCATATCAAGGAACAAGTCTTCTTCAATGGATGTAAAGCCACGTTTCAAAATCTCAACAAGCACGTCGGCCAGCAGTCTCACATAGCGAACAGCGGATGAGAGGAAATTGTGGGGAAAAGCCATCGGACGGTTGGAACAAAGCCCTGTCCCAAACCCCGAGCAAGCATGCATGGGGTCACCTGTGAGAGTGTGATAAGACGGCTCGTAAGCTCCGCAAGCGACTGGCCGCTTGTCAGAGTCCCGGAGTATCCCTGAATTGAGCACTTTTGAAGGATGGTTTATGGCCGAGAAGAAAGGCGCTTTCTTGATTTGCTTGACAGTGTCACCCCGTCCGGTCGTCCACCGCAATAAAACTTGGTGTCCCCAAGAGAGCAGCGAGGCAACCACTGCTTATTTGGGGTTCAAAGCGTGTGTTTTGCAGCCAGCGGCCCAAATGAACCACTAAGGCTAGTTTCCATTACTGAAGGAGTCTTAGCGCGCAATGGATTTTTGAGAGTCTCAGAGCTTTTGGATCCCAGACAGGACAAAACACTTTTGACCCACAGCTTGATGAAACATCATGAGCTAGAATAAAAAGCGTCATCGTTTAAGATAAGCACCATCGGGATCATACGTACCACTAAGTCGCGGAAGAAAAAACCTAGAGCTAGTTTCCCTAGTGGACTCAGAAGCCGGAGTGCTACCAGCGAATATAAAAAATAATCCACTAATTTGGCCAGTAGATTACTTTCCGACGAAAGCCCATCAGTGAACTCTTCTGAAGAGGGTCACGTCTGAGGAAATAACAGGTGCATATTGTTGTGTTCAGCTTGAAAATAGAAGCGGCTTGACAGGCATTCCCCCACACAGGCACACTGCTTGCACTTGGTCGAATATGCTGCATTCATGGACGCACGCCTGCAGTCTTACACACACACAAATGACGTTTGCCGTGCTTCATCCCGAAGGGCACTGACCGATCGGATCGTACCGGGTGTTGCAGGACCTTGCACTGCTTAATCCGATTGTACAGTTGTCTTACTGTTTTAATTGCATACACCGCTAAATCGCGCACTTGCGCACGTGTTTGCGTTTGCAACTGCTGACCTGTACTTGCGTTTGCTGTACGGAGCCACAGAATGCAGGTTCAAACTCACAAACCCGCCATTCTTCTACTTGGTGAATTCGGGCACAACATACGCGAAGCTAATGATATATCTCCGGTCCGTGGTGAAGATGCGTGCTTAAAAGCATCATTAGAATGAATGATAATACTGAGGAAAATAAAATGTTCAAAATGTTTGAAAGGAGGGCCTCACAATTCAGTGAAAGTCTAATAAAGCTCGGCAGAGTTTGGAAGGACTGAAAGGAAAACGACTTACGCGGTAAAATCAAATCGGTTTCGAATTGGGTTATGGCTGCATAAAGGGTCAGCCAGAGGTGGAATCGCTGTAACGAGCTTTGATATTAGATGTGGGGGTATGTTATAAGCAGAGATGATGCACAAAGTTTATCGGTGGTTGCCTCCGCGGGATTGATAAATGAAGCAGGTTGGTACAGAACGGGCAGACCCGCGAAGATTTGAAAGGGAACCGAAGGTAGATGCGACAGGAGGGTTTCTCCCGCAAAAGGTGAGGTAATTACCAGGATAAACATCCAGAAGAATCAACAAGTTGAGAGTTTACAGCTGGTGGGAGAAAGATGAAATCACACAAAAAAGTGAAGAATTAATCTTGGACAAAATCGTGGTGTCATGGTGGAGCAAAATCTGGAAATGGAAGGGTGATAACACTCAGCCTGGTTTTGGGCCTGTTAATTTCAGTAAAACGAAAACCTTCACGTCTTATTCAGCCTTGAGCTGCCTTTCGGTGACAATATCAGGCGTGAAAGATTAGAGTGATGAGCATCACCTTTTTCGAAGGAGGAGCATCTCAGAATAAACAAAGAACATAGTCTAAATAATGGTAATTTTAGCATCATTAGGCGAGTAAGTCCACAACAGTGGATTGCTTTTAGAGAGGTTTTGCACCACCGGTCCCGAGCTGTTCATAACTGCAATACATGACCTTGTACGGTGGTTCGTAATTCGAGAGTAACAGGACGGGGGCCTGACCAACTACGAGTGTGTGCACATACTTCTTTCAGATTTCTTTCTGTGGCATCGGATTATCCAAAATGTGTTGCAGGAGCATTCGTTGATGGACTGTCGCAGGTAATTCTCGTGCAAGTGTGATCCCGCCGGTGGTGTTACGGATGTATCAATAAATCCTCAAGATTTGAAGACGAAGTGGGAGGAATAAGGTTGTCCGGTCGTTGCACCAGCTATGTGAGGACGGCCAAGATATTAAAAAGGAAAGAAGTGCTCGGAGTTTGGATGAGGCCTTTCTTATGTAGATGCGAAAGTGCTGCTTTGCCGGTGAGTCATGAGGAAGAAAAATTATAAGGAAGCCAAGTGGAATGGGACCCTAGCTTACTATGGGCATATGCACAGGTCGATGAGTATTGATTTTTGAGAAATATTGATCAGCAAGGTATGACTTCAGTTTACGGAAAAGTGTAACAAATTGGGGCGATGAGACCATTGATTTCGAGTTTGAGACAAAAGAACCATGTAAAGGTGAGTGCCTACCACGAAAGGCGGTTTTTAGGGGGTTTGTGTCAGGAACAAATTTGGTTGTTTAACTGATTCAGTACCGTATCAGGGAATCCACCACTGAATTAGGACAGCGCATTATCAGCGCTTGAGCTGGAGAAGAGCACACGAAGGGTAAAGTCGTCAATACTAATTTATGAACGCGCAATGATTTTACTCCCAAATCCGGCAACCAATACGGACGAAGTTTGGTCAACATTTGCGAGCCCTGGGAGCGTTATTGCCGGAGCGTCGTCAGAGCCGAGGTCACATGATGCAACTTTCCAAACCGAGTAGGAACTACCGCAGTGAACTTCGGTAAGCTGGTCATGGGGTGGACAGGGAACCCGAAGGAGTCAAAGCGGAGGGGGGCAGAGTAGGCGGGCCTACAGTTCTCTGCCCTTAATATTAGTGCATGGTTTGTCGTCGCTCACTCTCTCGGACTCCACTTTCGATGACCAGGGTCCAGGAGACCTAAATGGAATCTTTCCTACCAAACGGGATTACAGTCGAGCCACATGACCTAAAACACCCCAAGCTGCTTACCAGTAGACTGATAGGCGTCTTCTAACGCACCACCTCTACTACTGATGTCACTGTTTGAGTCTTCACAAATAACAATTCACAAGCAACCTGCTACTGATTGACTGACACTTCCCTTACCCCACTTGATGAACCGTACTCACGGGATGATGCACATCACCTTGTTCTCATGTGAAACTACCCAACAACAGTGCCAGAATACCCAATACAGGAATTTATTACCCAAGAAAATTTCGATGCGCTATCCTAACGCGAGTCCACGTATCCCCCTTATCCGTGGTTGCCAATAATGGCGCCGAATATCACCGAGAATCAATTAGTCAATATATTTTTGTCAGCCTAACAGAACAATAAGGCGCAAGCCCACGCAAAGGTTTTCCACTCAGGCTTCTGTTGAAAGATTTCATTTTTCTTTTGAACGGTATTCGGCTTGAAATTGACTCCCCACTTATTCATGGCCTTCAAGTTACGCTCCCTTTTTTCTCAATGATACAGGTTATTGATCCTGAACCTGAACTCACCTTTTATATGGTTTGCCGTTTCCTCCACATTCATCAACGTTTCCGAGTGCACTTCCACAGAGTTTTTTCATGTTTCTCTGTTTTGTGAAGCACTCCATCTATTAAAACCGGGAATATCCGTCATTCCGGGCCCACTCCGTCTTCATAGAGAGCCGTTCGCTTCATATTCATCAAAGCTCACGAGTGTACTCCCATAAATTTCTCTAATTTCTCCATGTTCAGAACCTATTCTGTTTATGGAACCCCAATGAGCATCCGTTATCCACGGCTTGCATCCTTTTGGTTTATGAAGAATCCTTAACACCATATTTTCACGAAGTATTCTGTATTTCACGGGCCACCACCAACCAACTCGAATTCGAACCCAAACCGAATTAGCCACGCAAACCATTATCATTTCGATCCATTCAAACTAATTCTAGCTATATTGTTTTGTTTCTGATGTTTTTGACTCCATTTCTCGGAATTCGTGTGTAGTTAATCTTTTTCAGTAACTTTGCACACAATGATCATGCGCTAGCACGTGCGTCTCGACCATGGTAGAGAAATATACCATTATTATTATTATTGTTATTAATACTGGTAGTAGTTGTAGTAGTATTAGAGAGATCTAATGGCATGCTTTCTCTCCTCAAAGGTTCAGACAAAACTGATTGATAATCCAAATGCTTAGGGTTTTCCATATGCAGAGTCGGGTCTAGTCTGTTATCGGAAATTCCTCAGTTATTGAAGGGAGCAGAGAGGGTTGGCCCAAGACCTTCTCAGCCAGAAGTGTACTTTTTGTCTGTTTTCATTACAGAAAAGCTGGACAGCAAACTAAAATGGTAGCTTTTGCTTCCAATTTCTCCTCGTCCCGCCTTTTTTGCATTTAGCCCACTGGGCCCGAGATTGAAGGGGATGGCTGCTTTCCCTTACCTTGGGGCTGCCTCAGACTTGATGCCATAACCTTCGGTGGAGCTGCAGTCTTAGGCTGTGAAAGGTAGGACGGAAGATGTAACAAACACTCGGATAATGGCAGCTTTCCTGGGGCTCTCTATTAACCACTTGTCTTTGTCAATAGCGGAATCGGACGGGTTCCACTACGTAGACAAGCCCTCTGGTGACTGCGCCGATGGTGTTGATATCCGGAGCTTCATAACAGCCATGACGGCTTTGATGAAAAAACACCACCACGGCCTCTGCAGAGGATGACCCACAGCCAGTACTTTAGCAATGGACGATTGGAGCAGGGGTATCAAGGAGTGTCGGCCTAAAGTCGCACGCTGAAGGTGGGAACTGATAGATGGTAAAGATCCTAGTGTTCAGTATATCGAAAATAGATGAATATTGGAAAGGGTGGGATCGACAGAAATTTGGTTATGGGTCACAATGAAACAAACTGAACGAGTGTTTTGGAGAAAAGCAAAGCATTGTATGAAGAACAAACTGAAGGAGGTCTGACATCTCACAACCACGAACCTTGAGCAAAATAGTGTGAGTCACAAAGACATAGTTGTTGACTGTAACGAGCCTGCGGCTCACAGTACGTTTGGTCTTTTGGCTGGAAACCTCCAAGAGCCAAATGCTACTCGTACCATTTTTGGATAGAAATCGTGCGGCCCAGCATGCCGTAGGGTTAAGGGCTTGGGCTCCATGAGTCTCTTAATCCTCACCTGTAGTGGCACTGAATCTCAGCCGAAAAGCGTAGAAGATTGTGGGATTCAAGAAGCTGCTGGGGGGGAGGGGGTTGAGGCTGCCCCCGGTACAGCCACACTTCGTTGGCGGTTATTCGAACAGTATACTGAGGTGACGGACGATCTGAAATAGCTTGCTCGGAAGGCTGCAGGTAAATGGATCGTTAGGTAAGAAGGAGATTCTTTATGAAGGTCGAACCGTCCCACGAAGGTACGGCACGATGGATCGTTGACCAGAAGGGGATATGTTGTTGCGACGCATGCGGATATTGATCTGGAATACATGATAAAATAACTCCCGGCGCACGGATTGCAGGTCATATGTGCTATCAAGTATCTCACATTGATAATCAAGAAAGCCGGTTAAACTTGAGGCAACTTTTGATTGTGCCGAAAGGTGTATGAGGATGTCATGGAAGGGCTGTGTTCTTGAAGCGGAAATGCGCGAAGATTTTTGTGATGGAGATAAAATGATCCGAATAAAACGGCGGTGGAATATAACGTGAAGCGCAACTCTACCAACGTCCGACTGATGCCGGAGCTGAATTCAAATTGGACATTATAGGGGCAAGTAATGTGGTTTTCAAAGCTTTTTGGAAATGTTGCGGAAAAGTGCAGCGTGAGACTTGCCTGAATGACAAACTCCGAAACCCACTGACGTTGTTTGACTTCTTTCTATCTCACACTTGTGTCACATGCTCTTTTTACCGATAACCCTCTTTCAGCCCAACCGTCGTCTACTTTTGAGGCCGTTTACAGCCTTTACCATAATGTTTTCTTTTCCTTGGTACTTTGCCAGGTCAGATCTCCCTCCTCCCTAACCAGATCGGTCGCCCTTGTAAGTTGCGGTCAGATTTGTCCCAAATATTATATGCAGTTTGGGTCGATTGTGATCCACACGAAACATTACTCAGAACATATTTTGAGCCTCGTAACCTGATTATGCTATATCAAGGTATTGCGTAGTTTTACTAGTTTATTCAAAGTTCCCTCCAATTTAAGTTCGCTGTTTATGGTTCTGGGTATTCGAGTGTGTGTGACCTTTGTTGTCAGAGTAAAAGGCCCTCGGCAAATTTAGGCTGACAACTAGCAGACTGTGGAAGTGTGAGGGATCTAATAAGTGAGGCTACATAGATTACCTGGGTTATGAATTGGCGGATTTTCTGTTCAAGTATTTCGGTAGAGGCTGATGTTTAGGCCAAAGCATTTTTGATCACTATGCTTGCCTCATAAAGTCAGGGGAAATTATTTTGGTATCTGGTGATTTCACGAAGCGCGCTGCTTCTAAATACCTACTAGCGACGATCGCCAGTCTAACTAACCACATTGGTATGATCGTTGTATTCGATGTCATTTGAAGGCACTCCGTTAATCGTTAATATCTATATGGAGATAGCAATGAGGTGATCAGTTGGGACTGAATTCTATCGGTGCCTTCACAACGATGATCAGTAATAAACTTCCAAGACATACAATTTAGAATCGTTTTCGAAGTATACAACTCGGTAGTTTACCGCGAACAAGAGCAGTAACTGACAGATAAACTGCAGTAAAACCATTCCAATCACTCATTTCAGAGGTAGAAGTCCTGGCAGGTCGACTGAGTCAAAGGATATTATGTGCACTGCGATCAAAAGCAGAAATCTCTTTACCTCCCAATGCAGCTCGGGAAAGGTTTCGAGCTGTCTCGCGCTCTGTTGGACATAGGGCAATGACAATTTTGAATGTTGTCAGAATCACGTGATCGGAAGACTGCAATGCAAGCTCACCAAACGAGGTTTTGTAATGGTTTCATAAGGGGACTTGAATCGCGAGGCCTGTCATTTTAAAGATGGGTTTGTTTGTCTTATAATAATAGTTTGGAATATGAAGATCCGTAGAAGACTGGAAAAAATGCCGTCTGGTGTACAAATATCACACCCAGAGTTTATCCCGCTGAATGCTGAGGTGTCATACCAAACACCGCTAGTGATCTAGATCGGAATAAAACACTTTCGGCTCTGTTGGTGTAACTTCCTTACGGAGTCCTCGAATGTTTGAGAGGTGTTCGAAGTTATGGCTGGGAAATTTCCCGAATTTTAACGAAGGGGTTTTACTCGGTTGGGTGATAAAGTCACAGGATGACACTCCATGTTTTGTTTCACGAAGGGTTCGTATATAAAGTCATGGAAGACTTTTTATCCGTTAGTTACTCACTGCGAGGCTTACGAAAGCTTGCAAAATTTCAAGGTCCGGCCCATATAAAAACCCTACGGTAGCTCGGATTTGAATGATACCGTGAAAATTCTTCTGCTCTCAAGCGAGTAATCAGGGAGCCACCTACAAATTTTTCCATGGGGTCAAGAGAGTGACTTGTGATGGTGCATAAGATAAGGAGTGCGCCCACCACCTACTTGGTAAACTCCGTGCCGATGGAACGGTGAGAAGCCCTGTAAAATACAGGCAAACATCATGCTTATTACAGTGTACAAACGTTGTGCTCCGAATGAAGTTCAGGCAAATTCGGTGTAAATGATGTTGTACCATTATCCCTCATTGGCTCACATTTCGACAAAGTTGTGGCTTACTCTCGGTAGCAAAAATACGGTCTCGTTAGAAATGTGAGCATATCTCTTTACCGCGTTCAAGCAGATCATAACGGTGGTTCCCACCTAGAGTCAATTTTACTTTCTCGCTATGGTATATATAAACTTATATGGTTTCGCGCTAGTTCTGCGGCGTACAAGCACAAAACTTGCTCATCGTACATCCGTGTGCACCACAATCGACTCCACCCCTAAATTTCTTCGTCTCATAATTCTAAACACTTCGATAAAACATTGGCTCCGCACTTCTAATGCTACACCTGGATATTTCACGTGAAAGCTCAAAATTAATTATAACTGATGAAAGAATACAGTCTAAGCTGCGGCTACTTGACTATCTGCTAATCACGTGTTTCGCGGGTTTCAGACCCATTCTTTTTGTTATTTAATGCCTTAATTTTGACTCCTCTTTGACTACTTGCCCACTGTTCACAAATAAAATTGGAAAGTCCAACGTGCGGACTAAGGTGAATTGCTAACCCAAATGGTGAAAGAGAGCCCATGGAGACCAGCGGCCCCGTAAGCCAATGGAATAGAAACCGATGAAAACTGCTGGAAATTGTTGCTGGAAAACCCGTTCAGATGATTCTGCGTGTTATTCCATTTTGTTTCTTGAACATACCTTATCTAACGCGTTTTCCTGATCAACCCTGACGGCATATTCAGTCTAATATTCCTATGGCACTAGCACTGAAGCAAACATAGAAACTCGTCAGAAAACAACTTCATCAGGTTAGAAATGCTTACTACTTCCAAGTTCGTCGTGAATTATCCTGAGATTCTGGGTAAACAGATTGATCCACAGTTTACAAAGTAGCATTTTTACATCTTTTGTACGGAAGCCAAAGCCCAAGCATTCCATTCCGTGATAGCAATCAACGAACTTAAGCAGTGCTGTCTTTTGCAATTTTGTGTCCTACCATGGAGTTCGAAGCCCAATTATGATCGTAACCTGATTTTCACACATCCAAAAAAAATCGTTCCGTTAATCGCCTACAACTGCTTTGTTTTACGATTCTTCTTGATTGCTCTTTATCTTACTGCTATTTTAACGCCAAATTTTGCATCGAATTTTCCGAGAAAATTGTACGCAAACTTACTTTAGCTAGTTTGCCCTTGCAGTAGAGTGAGTCTTCCGAAGGCTTTCGCATTATAAACGTGTATGCAAACAAGCGCTGCGATTCTTGGGTAGACAAGCTACCTTTATCCAACGATGAGGGGTGTTCGGAGAGGATTCAGAAGAAAATTCCGAAGAAAAGATTGAGAGTCACAGGCTCCGGGCCACCGGACTAGCCCCATAAAATGGTGGACCGACCCATAAGAATGGTGCCCACTGGGGCGTGTGGTCAAATATCTTCAGGCTGAGACCGCTTTTATGACAAGTGTAACAAAAGCAATGGGTGGAAGCACCGAAGTAGCACTGGGCCGCAAAAGAAAGATATCTACCAGAAGGCTCATTGAGCCATCCTACACAGAGTGAAGGGAAGATGTCAGTATAAGCACCAGTGGGTTACCGGCTTATTAATACGACTTGGTATACCATCGCCTGCCCTCATCCAAAAGGTACGGCGCCTGGATGAGTGTGTACTTTATGCTGACTGATAAGCACCAGGAAGTCCCACTGTGGTGGAGTTCGGGAACCCCAGATAAGAAGACGCCTTCCTCGCAATGACGGATACAGTAAATATGGATCCTAGTAGGGTTATCAGCACAGGATCAAACAACTCGGATTCCTGGAAGGTCACTATAGGCCAAAGGGATGCAGATGAATCCACATCAACCTAACTGTTCAAGAAGAGGCCATCTTGCCCGAAATCTACTATGATGTGCCTCGTTTCAATATTCGAGCTCATAATCTGGTTCACTTAATGCTGTACGACGTTGGATACTGTCCCGTAGAGCTTGATGCAAGGCAGGCTATCAGTGCAAATCAAGTCGAAATGGCGGGCAGAGCAGACGTTTATAGATCCCTCAGGCGTGTAGGCTGAGTACGAGGACCTCGCGTCGCAGAAACCAACCACGATTGCGATGATTTGAAGCAAACTATGGCTAACGATGATGGGTGGTGAGCAACGCGTAATCCTACGGGTCTAAAAACCGAAGACAAATTATTTTAGAAAAAGGCCGCGGCGCTATTTTGCAGTCAAGTAAGGATGCATGAAAATACACGTCCTTACAAGAAGAAGTATTCTGAGCGCAGTTTTTGGTCGGAAAACAAGAGTTTTGAATGTGGCAGTCCAAAAGGCCTTCAAAGCCGGGAAAATGCAAGCGGTTACTTGGGTAGCTACCAACCAAAACCGAGCCGTGTTCAAAAGAAGTCAAGCGGCCCATTTTACTATTGTGACGTAGTAAAACGCAACGGAAAAGACTCGCACAGCGGCAGAAAACAATACATCAACGCTCAGGACGATAGTCGTGCTATCCCTGGGTCGTTCTCCAAAAAACGGAGATAGATGGAGCAGTGCAGTGAGTATTTTCAACTATGCCGGCCACAAAATTCCTCCGATCCGCATAAGCAGCGTCAAGTGCTACCCGAATTAGGCTACTGTCCTTGCTTACCCTCCAGGAGCACAGGAGTTTAATGAACCCACGACCGTAAGCCCGTTATCTTTTTCCCCTTGGATTATGCAAGGACTCAAAAGGATGGGCCTGCATACACACTAGCCAAAAGACCTGAGGTCTAGTAAGTGCCTTCAAGCAAACACTGATTTCTGACGTTTCTTGGCAGGACACCGTTTGCCGTGTAATCACCCACCGTTCAGACGCGACAGCCGGTATCCGAATGACGATCTCCCAGCAAGCTTAACGGCCGCCGGTTTAGGCTGGTCTTTTCTATCGTGACAATTACTGCGTCACCCTTCCTTAGTTCCGCCGTTATTTGTACATTTCCGTCAGATATGCAGTACACGTCTTCACTCCCTTAGCGGTCCCCAAACCTTCAAAAGCCGGCCAATTCACCTACGACCAACTCCACGAAGATTTTGCTTAGTAGAACCAAAAGTTTACCCTACGAATTCTAATTTAATTTAGGCTGGAGACGACGGGTACTGAATGACGCACGATCCCACGGATCCAAGAATCGGAAATAAATTGATCCACAGAAGTCTAAGGTAATATTTTCTAATGATTACTGAGTGTACGTATGAGTTAATCCTCTAGTGGTCAGCCTTAGTCACCATCCAACCGCGGCTTTAAAAATAACGTGGCAAAAAACCTGGCATCAGGGAATTTTCATTAGATGGGGTGAGGAATAATTGCGAAATTCCCTTCCGATACAAATCCTTCCAAGAGGAAACGTTTCGCATGTGCTATCAGGCCAAGCAAATAAATTCCCTGGGGTAGGTTAGCGGTGTTACTTTCAGGGGTCTCCCTTATTGGGGAAGCAGAAAAACATCTACCGCGATATGGTTACCACTGGAAATGATTCTGTTTTGTTTGTCTATTGCAGCGCGTGAAAGCCCCTCCAGCCTCGAAATCGGGGAACGGGATATTCATTTGCATCGGGCCTCCATATTTCCTGTTCCGATCTGGTTGGGCGTGTTAAAGCCTAAGCTCAAGACTGAACCGGATGCCTAGCAGTTTGTATGGTTGGTCTGCGGATGATTAGAATCCATGATTCCGTTCCGTCTTAAACTTTGTAGAATAAAGTGAGGCCCCATCAAGAGTCACTGGCTCGATGGCAGAAACACCGCAGCAGAGGAACCTTTATGGACCCGTTGCTATGATCTTGTTCTTAGGGAATGCGAGCACAAATCATTTAGGTCGGGCTAACAAGCGCAAGAAAAGCCTGTTTTCTTTCCCACCGAGTCACTAACTAGTAGAACAAGTCTCCTTTGCAAGTAGTGACAGCACTCATGGCTACTGCTTTGAGGCTCAAAACGGATGCACGATTGGCCACTTCTGTTCTCAAATTGTGAGGCGTGATTCCAACTGGATGCTTTCTCCTGCTTTAGCTCTTGATTCTCATCGCCTTACACCGCCTTTTTCCACTCTCTCTTTCCTACTGTAGCCGACTATGTTAACCTTTCTCTATACTACCCTACTGATTTTTACCTCATAATTTTACCTATACACTATTCGAGGAGTCATAATAATGTATCACATGGTGGTATTGGTGAGCTGTGGCGCAAAACCAATAACATTCTGAGGTTGCTGTTTCCGGGCGCAAACCGGCTTTTTTCCTTCACTCACCCACCGTAAAATTACCTGTCTGTAACAGGTTCCTAGAGATCGAGGCACGGCGAAAACTCCATGAGCTGTCGGAGCAAGTTACTGAATATTAATTGGATTGAGTCACAAATCCAGTGATCTGAACTAACCAGAGGGCAGTAGCGGTTTTGGAAAAGCAGTAGCCGGCAGACTTGAGGTCGGAGATAAATATCTCATTGTTTTACCATCTCCTCTGCTAAAACTGATGCATCACAAAATTTATTCCCTTAGAAAAAAAGCCAAGCAGTTTCGGGAGTTACGGAAACATGCGGACAACACAGCTCGCAGGGTAGCCGACTGGAATTATCCGATACTGGCCGGCGCAAATGGAAGTGAACTGCGGGCTAGCTTAAGCACGGTAAAATCAGGAGGATACGGACTACTTAGAAAAGGTGCAAAAGCCAGCCACCAGAATGTTGTCTGGCTGAGGGGTGAACACCCAAGCAGAGCTTCCCAAGACGATGGATCACTTTTGCTGAGGCGGCGGTGTGAGCTCGGGTATTCAGTCGAAACTTTCAGAGAAATTAAGGAGTTTCAGCGTATAAATTCCGAAGAGTTTTTTCTACCATCCAAGAGAGCGGGACAAAAAGGCATGGCCTGGGAACGCAATGAGACCTGGAGGCTTCGGTTTGGGGCAGTTCACCTTTCAAACAGGAGCATTTTTCCACTGCGTACGCCAGACGGAATGTTACAAAATTGAGCCCGGTCCTGGTGTTCAGTAATCTATCTTCCAGCCCAATTTCAATGAGGCCGGTATCATGAACTCCCCGCTTTCCAGGGGTCTATCTTCTAACCTACAGGCTATACCACAACCTTAGCTTCCCTCGACCCAGCGTGTTCGTGTACCGGCTGGACACAGTTCAGAGCATTTTCCTCCACTGCTGTATCAGTGAATCTCTAATGGGGACCAACAATTAAACGCAATTAACCTACTTTGTTTTTTAGACACCTTGGACCCCGCGGTCTTTCTTTTTCACAAAACGATTAGCTGACTATCTGAGGACTCTAATCTAAACTCATCCGCGTATTCAACAGTATCAAATTTAGAGGTTTACTGTTGTTTCTGGTTCACACAGTTACCAATTTAAGTCCGCCTTCTGAAGCAGAAACTCTCAACAGCCACCCTGAGGACTGCACGCGTCAGGCTGATCAATTTGTTCCCCGGGAGGAGGGTCACGGCTGGCTGTAGACCTGCACTGCCAAGCTCCATCAGATGCCTGTTAGGTGAACGAACCAGGAGGTTCGACAGAATAAAGTGCATGGAACTAGAAAAGTGCGCAGCAGAACTGAAAGGCGTTTATAAAGTTTGCAAAGTTAAAAAGGGAGTTCTTTATCAAACAGAAAGGGACTATTTTGAAGCAGGCGAACTCAATTTAATTCGTTACTTTCAGGTTTGTGTGCAAAACCTGACATCCAGGTGCTATGGAACATGGGGGCTGTCTTCGGGATAGTAAGTCAGCAACAAACGTTTCCACTGTGGTAGAAATTTAAGGTTGCATTTCTGACCTTGTATACCCTTTGCTGTCCGTCACCAGCTCCTAAGTCTTCCAGCCTTACAACAGAAAAGCATCACTTTTTTATCAGGCGGGCGGTAAGTAACCACCTCTACCATCTCAACCCACTCAGCTCGATGGGCCCAGTTGGGATCCATCCTTGAATTTCTAAAGACACTTGCGCAACACTAGCGGAAATCCACACGAACAAGCTTCAGAGACTTTGAGACTGGCAGCTTGCCAACCCCCTTGAAAGGGGCGATAATCAGCCTTATCCTCTAAAGGGGCAATGGTCATCGGCCAGGGAGATATGGATCCATCGGCTCAACTGGCATCCTCAGTAAAACCTTTAAGAGCTGGCTTAAACGCTGTACGTGGTCACACGCGCTCAAAAACAGAGTTATCCCTTCCGATCAGCGTGGCTTCTTACCGGAATGATCGTGCTTCACTTACATGGTTTGCATCGCGGATAGTCTTGTTGGAGCCCACGATAACTGCATGATTTCACGTGCACTCCTCATCGATTTCGCGAAGCTTTCACAGGGTACCTCATGTTCTTATGCAAAAGCTTAGTTCATCGGAATTTTCGGCAACCTGCTCTCTTTTTCATAGGTGCTTTTAGTTTGTCTATTCACGGATGGAACTGGTCCTTGGCTTTCTGAATCATCTATTCACTGTGATGCCAGGCAGGAATCGGTGGTGGGTACCTTATTCTTTCTGATTCACTTAAAAGACCGGCCAGATAACATGAGTCTACAGTGCAATTTGTTCTACGGATATTGCAAGCTTAGTAAACAACCCTTCATTATTGCACTGGGCAATAAACTACACTAAGCATTGGTCCCCCCACTGGAACCTGCCAACATTTGACGACATATCTGTGAGCAAGCCGTTTGGTGAGGCCCTAGACCAAATGTTTGCAAACGAGCAATACCACGTTACTTCGGGATGAGGAAAAGAGCAAGATTTTGGACTTTTGATTGAACAGGTTGTTGCCTTTCTCGTAACAACATCAATCGGCAAATGGGTCCGCCATCCTGTTTCTCAACGTGGCGAGTCGAAACTCTCCCACAATTTCAAATAGTGACTTTCAGATGTTTTATGGTGCCTTTATTAGACCTCTTTTACAGTACGGCGGTCTGGTTGTACTTTCCGGCTTGGTTAATTACCGGCGCGTTAGAAACTGTGCAAGGAAAAGCCTCGAAGCTAGTTCGCGGGCCTTCTCGCAGAGCTTACACCCCAGGACTGGGCGACCGGAAATTGTATCCCGAAGAAACCCACAGAATTTGTGAACGTTACGCAAAGTGCAACCTTCTTACTACAGGACTCGTACATTACCTTTTCACGTTTGCGGGCCTGAACACCTTCAGAACGCAGGATAAGAAGGTCTTCAGGCCTGGACCTCGTGCCAATGGCCGGAGGAAATATTTTGCCCGTAGAATAGTCTTGCCTTGTAAAAACTTCCCATGAAAGACTGTCGATGCTGCGAGCTAAGAAACCTTCAAACAGCGGTTTAACAAGTTCTTACGGACGAAGCTTCCTTCTTAAACCTCTACCATTTCAAAGCCATCTTGTATTCTTTGGATCCCATTCATCCGACCGGTTTGGCTGGGCCTCATAACTGGATTCGCACAAAAAACTGATACTGTTCCCGTCTTCCTAAATATACGTATATCGTGATCTTGATCAGCTGCATTATAGTACGCTTCCCCTTGCTTCTGTAGGTAATATCTAAGTCTCACCACCGGTAAACTCGTGACTACCACTTACGCTGACATCTGTCGCAAATGCTCCCGCTAGAAGTCCCCTACTGTATAGCTCTCTTGATTTCAGCAAAGCAACTGCCGCAAAAACGTGCTTCTTCAAAAACTGGGGACATTTGGGCACCAACCTGGAACAAATGTACTAATCCAAGGGATCAAAACTTAGATCCCAGACCCCATATGACTTACCCGTTGTTCCAGCATTCAGTGAGCTGACTTTCAGTTCATCGGAACCATTCAGACAACAAGAATGACGGAAGGTCCGAGACATTCGGGCTCAGGTCTCGTGCCTCATACTTCAGGACTAATTAAGGACTTTAAGGTGGATTGAACTGAGCTGGCCATGACTGTTTAAAAGAAGGGATGGCCATTCTCATCAGTTCAGACTCAAGCCACCACAAATCGAAGTCGAACTGCGGCGCTCTAATTAATCTGCTACGTCTAGTTAAACACACGCTCCCGATAAGGAAGGCAAGTTCTGTCTTTTTATAAAGGGTCCCGGGGACGAATCGCGACCAGGGCATTCGCCTGGAGCAGAAACCCAACACTCTCGTTAGGGACGTCAGCTAGGCCTCCATAGTTGGGGGCTTCAAAGCACCACACATGGACTGGGTAGATCAGGCATGAATCCCGAGGGAGCAAGGACAGTACCAACTACAGAGCTGGTATTCAAGCACCCGGCTCCAAAGCTTTTGTTCAGGGGCCGGATATAAAACTGGCTGCACGTAGTCCTTATTGGATCCTTTAATAACGAATCATAAAAAAGATGTGTTGGAACATCGGGCTTACCTTCTTTTGGGAAAGAGTGATCAGGTGAGCGTCAGATTCATTCTCTGCATGCACCAGCCTAATGTAGCCTCAAGGTTGATTACGAAGTTTGCGAATTTAGACCGGTTGTGCTACCAAATAAATCGGAGAATTAACCATAGAACATGTCAGAGGCTCATTTGAGACGGCACTGGCAGTTATTTAGAGGGTAGCTCAATACACTCCAAAGTCAGCATTTTCCCTTAAAGTATGGGGACAAACCAGCATGATAGAGTCCGCGATTGGCAAAACCATCCTGCTTTGCAACCGTAGTTGGGCTCTCCTAGAAGCTTCGGGGAGTTATCAGGCTCTGGCGCGTCAAACCAAGCATAGACAAGTGAAGATGGGTCTTCTGCGCTCTGCTACGTATAGCAATGAAAAGAAATTAGTCCTGTTTGTCAGAAAGCATTCAAAAAAGTATCACAGCTACTTGCAGCCTACGGGTTTACTGAGAGACAAATAGGACAAACCAAGGCCCCTGATACCGAAGCTGCAGCAGACAACCACAGCGAAGCAGACGACTTGGGGTGTTATTTTTTACCAAGATTTACTAGGAATGACGTGCCTGGTAACCGTAGTTTTCGAGTGGCCCGGGTTTTGTTTTTAAGCCCACCGCTCGGCTTTGGACAGGATTCCTTGTAAGTTTCTCTGTACCCTTGATTTCGGAAGCCTGTGTTGATACGGCGGTGGAGTGGTTATCATCGTAGACTTTGGACAGTAACGACTCGGGTTCGATTCTCTCCACCGCCGGTCAGTTTCCCCTTGGCAGCCTTCCATTGGCCGCGGCCCCCTTTCCAGAATTGTTGTACAACGTTTTATACTGAATAGCAGAGAAGGTAAAAAGGGTGCTTTTTATATTTTTTCACCCCAATGTTTTTGAAGCCTGTGTATTTTCCGTTTTGTTCATAGAGATCCGTTGAGGGAAGTGGGTGAAGAAACAAAATGAGGACTCCGCTTTCTGGTGTAAGGCGCAAGAAATTCAGTGTTGTAAGCTGGGACTCTACCCACTTCTAGCTCCATCCATGAGTGGGAGATACCCAAAAGCACTTATAGTGACTACTGTCAATTCCCCGAGAATCCAATGGGCCTCTCGCTAGCTCTCGCTATACAGTCCACCCAGGATCCCTTTTATTCCATTCAAACAACCCAGATCTTTTGCGTACAGTCAATCAATGGACGCCACTCAAAGAGGAGAAATAATCTAGTCCCACCAGCTCGCATCACAGTTTATTTTCTAATACTTCATCGGCCTTAAACCATCAATTTCAGAGCCGCTGAATTGTCTTTTTCTTCAAGGCGCACCAGCCTTGCCACATGCAATTCATGTCTCCGGGTTTCTTTGTTTCTACGAAATGGCTGGTGTGGATGACCCGTTCTCAACGCGGCCTGTCACACGCGATCAATGTTTCGGCCGGGGTCTGGGAGCTGCAGTCATCCACCAAAAGCAGCTCCACTTCCGCTGCTAGCTGGAAATCTGACTGTGATTAAGCCATTCAATACTTCTGAAAAGTGGAGATCGCTCCTGGAGCGCCACAAGCCGGATAATAATAAATGTGTAATGCAATACTCTCCTATCCGAAGCAGGCCTAGGGGCCGCCTACAATGGGCACTGAATGTAGACTGTTAGGGTTTGCTTCCGCAACGGAGATCGTGCCCTATCCTGTTCCCACCTGTCACGGTTTTCCGCTCCATTTTTCAAACTGGTGTTGTCCTGCGTTGCGGTATGATAACGAAGGTAAAGATATCACATAAATCACGCAGCTACCACCTTTTGAGACTGCCCTGCTTGCAGTGAAGTATAATCTTCCCGTGCCGGTACCATAGAATCGGAGCACAGCCGAACCCGAGTTAATATTTCTCTGTACGGGACCAGTTTTTCCTTAATCTTCACCACCGGTACACTTGGCAGTTTCATTTGCAACCTGCCTCTAATGTTCCTCAGCCTTTGTCCAGTCTAAGTAAACCACTTGAGCAGAAAGGGATAATAACACAATGCCATGCCTACAGAGTACTAGTCCCGTCCAAGCGCAAACTATTCTTTCAAGTCTATCTTGCAGCCCCGGTACTGGCCACTACTGTGCATAAGAGTACGGTACTGGGGGTTGCCATACCTAATTCCTCGTAATCTTAACTCCTCGGGTCTCTTCAGTACCCAAGGTCTGACAGGCCAACGTACAACTCACAAGTCCTTCGGGATTCCCTCACAGTTGCCTACCCGGTTCACGCAAATTTGCTGCCCATTAGTAGCACAGCTCCATCAACTCAAAGCCTAAACAATCGAGACTTGTGAATTAAAACCCAGGCCAGCATATGGTTTAGGTGCCATTGGCTACCCAACTGAAGATTTATCATTACCCCACTTATATAAACCCAACCAATGCACTAAAACATTTCGTCATTTATTTTCATAATCCACAGCCGGAACCGTATCCAGACCGCAAACCCCACATATTTCATGTCCCCAATACATCGTCATTACCCACCATATCCACCCCCACACCGAATGACTAAGGAATAAATTTTGGTTTTTGTCGGTGGAGACATAACTGGGCCTGTCATAGCCACCGGGAATGCAATCAAGTCATTCGGCGTCAAACACTGCCAGCGGTTTCTCTTTAGATCGATTAGTGTCTTCTAACGCGATGCCCATCTCACCGATATCACTACTGAAGCCCCGGAAATTAACGGTTCCCTTTCAACCTGCCACTGCACAACCACTAGTGGTTGTCAGTTTTGTCTGTCATACTTGCCATATCCGGCAGGTTTACGGACACAACCTCTACCCCATCAGATGACCCGTACCTACAGGATGATACACATTACCGATGCCAGTTGCTCCCTGGTTATTCCTGGGTCCTACTTGGGACGACCCGATATGACAGCTGGAATATGTAACACAGAACTTTGCTATTGTTCAAAGTTTCTGTACTCCTTCTGAACGCCAGGCCACTTATCCTCCTCATCCGCGGTCTCGAATAATGACGCCGAATAACACTGAGATTTAATAGGACAATATATTTTAAACGTGTCGGCAAAATAAGGCTCGGGCCTATGCGGAGACTTTACTCTCCGTCATCTGTTGCAAAACTTTATTCTTCCTCCAGTCTGTATCCTGCCTGAAACTTGCTCTTCACTGATCCAGGATCCTCCAATTGCGCCTTCTCTTTCCCGTACGATAAAGACTATTGATTTTTTAAATGAAGTCAATTTTTTGCTGTATTACTCTCTTTTTGATATTCTCCAATGTTCTCGAGTGCACTTTCACACCATTCGTTTCATACCTCCCTGTTTCACAACTTACGGGGTTTACTGAAAGCCGGCATATCCACCATTATTGGCTTGCATCATTTTGGTATATAATGCGACTTCAGCATTTCTTTTGAACTCTCTTTTCAGTATTCCCAAGGAGCACTATTGCCCGACTTGAACTCGGAACAGGTTTGCATACGCCGCACAAGCCGTTGCTTGTTTGACCCACTCAGACCATTGCTAATTAGCTTGTTCTGCTGCTGAAGTTTTCGACTCATAAAGTTGTACACCAAGATCATGAGCTGGTGCATGCCTCTCGACCACCGCCGAGAAGTATACCGTTATTATTACTGTTGGTAAGGGGTGAGTGGCAAACGCCATCGGAAGCTTAAAAAATCCGGGAGTACGACATCCATTTGGACTTTCTTGCCTAGTGCTCTGTTGTATCATCCCATTGTCTGTGTTGGTTTGCTTTTGTAAGATCTACGGCTACACAAGCCTTGCTTAGCACCATTCAGCACGTTGCCTTGGTCGCTGAGCCCGCAAATGACATCATCGATCAAGCCCTTTATATCCCTGGAGCCTACGGAGAACTGAGCTAAAGGGCGGCAGTTTTGTGGTATTGTCCCGTTCCCTGACTTAAAGGTCGGTGACACAACGTAGGCCTCACATTCACCAGGTGTCCTCGTAACTCTCATGGAATGGTTGAAAAGGTTTGAGGGTAGGAGAGCTAATTGCTCCACACACCTTTTCAGCCGTAGCGGTGGAATTTTACCCAGATCTAAGACCCCCGGTGTTGTAAGCTGCTGAGCTTAGGTTCAGCCTGTGCGCGAAGGAAAATCAGAGATGCCAAATTTATCGGATACCTCGTATCTCCGTGGTTGGGTCACAGTAACTTGCCTCGTTTGACCTTTTAGAGGACAAGCCTGAGGAGTGGTGCCGAGACAAGACATCAACTGCCCTCTTGTTGATTTCCTTCAATGTTCCTTCCGCTTGCTGAGCATCTGTTATCCCAGTTCCGGCCTGCGTCACTTGAGATGTGTGGCTATGGAAGTTAATGTGTTCTGCTTCTGCCTTGCTCAAGAATCGCTTATGGTACTCAGAAGTATACAGCCTAAACTGTGCACCGCGGAAGCTTTGGGCGAGGGCTTATTCCGTGTGGTTCGGAGAGCACTGAGTTATTCTTCACCTGTTTCATGTAACTCTCTTTCCCTTTGGAGCTTCCGTCATGCGGCGGCGCAAAATCAGACTGGGTCCCAGGGTCCCCACTGATGTTCGGGGAGTAAACGCGTAGCCCCAGTTTGAATTCCCCTCACTCTGTTCCAGTGTGCGTTATCACAGGACTGGTTCTGTGGCCAGCTCGCCACGGCTAGAGAGTCCTTCACTGTGAGTGAACTCGATCGGGGGCAGATTCCATTTGGTGGCTCCTTCGACTCGCAGCGGAGCGGCGGTGTGCGCCAACTTAAACCTGATAGCCTCATGATCCCCAAACCCTGGCCATCCATAAGCCGTTAGCCGATCAACCTTTCGTGGTTCCCTGGTGAGTGCCCAGTCTTTTGCTGACGGAGTAGAAGTTCCTGTCAGCCGTGTGGACTGTGTACCATGTTCATACCAGCCTGAGCTGTGTGTTGTATCGAAGAATGCCGGAAGTATGGACCCGTGGCCGGATTGGCGGGACAATGTAGCAAAGCAGATATCAGGCAAATAGAGGTCACCCGCTTCTAGCACAAGGTCATGTTTTAGTGACCCTACATACTGCGTCGCTTCCATTATGTGACGGGTGGTCAGGTCAGGTCACGTCGGGTCACCGGACTTGAGGCTCGAGCCCAAAGCCTCTGCGCCGGCGAGCGTCAAGATGAATCCCACCGAACTGTGACTTCCACGTTTGCCTTGTGAGGAGGAAACAGGTTTCAGACTAAATTCGCTGTCAGGAAACAGTAGCCGCCCCAGGGTCACGAACTGGATCCTTTTCCAAATCTGGCTCCCCAGAAGGGTGTCACAAATACATGCAGTGCTCGAACAAAGTGTTGCTGGCGGTACTTCGAGGAATAAAGAGAATATGACGGAGATGGTGGAGAATGGTTGGGAGCAAGGGTCAGAGGCAGGTATAATACTGATGGAAATTGGTGACAGAAGAAGGAAAGGCTCTGCGTTCAGTACTGTCACTGAATGACGTATTGAAATGCGTTTATGGAGCACATAAAGCCATCAAGGATCCAGCCTTGCCCCAGATCCCGCCACCGACGTGGCGGGCACCACTTTAGCTGGTAGAGCGTTCCATAGGTTAAAAAGGGCACGCGAAGAAACTTCCTCTTACGATTTTTAATACTCTAGGCTTTACGAGCATAAACTGGTGTTCATTGAGTGTGGAATCCCGTGTCAGCGCCCACAACGGCTCCGTTAGGACGGATGGTACTCCAATCTGCCTAAGGACTTCTATTAGATACTACCCGAGTCTTACAAGTTCCGTGGAGAAAGGTTTTGACGTCAGTGACCCAACTGTGCGGGTTTTTTCTCTGAGTCCCAGTGACAGTCTAGTGAAGTATGGCTGCTCTTTCTCAAGGACAGCAGTGTCCTGCACATGAGCCAGGGCCCAAGCTTGGAAGCGATATTCCAGGTACGGTCTAACTAGTGCTACGTAGAAAGGCAGCAGCACGGAGGCTTCTCTGGAAGTTACGGTGCGCAACAGCAGGTGGAGCGCCAGTTGCCCCTTAGCCGCGGAAGCCAGATACTGGTGGGTTCATTGCAGCTTCGAGGTCAGTGGATCACGTCCACTAGACACACCCTCTTCGCCGGCAGTCTTGTTGTAGCCCGTGCTACTTCCGGCACTTTATCTAGGGTTGGTTCCCAAAGCCTTATTGCTTACAGCTTCCGGCCTGAATTCCCTGTTCCATCACTCCCGATGATATCCATGCTATGGATCCGTAGCTTCGAGTCAGAGACTTTGGCGTGCAATCACGTTTCATTTATCCCGATCACCAGCTCGCTGCACTCGGCGCTCGAGAGGTGGAGTTGGAAAGGCTTATTGCGCTGGTTTTGGCAGATTTGCGCACGCAATTCCAAGTTTCGACCATAGTGGCGCCTCTATGGGTATGGACCGATTACCAGCTCGTAGAGCTGTCTGGGGAGGGATCTTCGTCCGTTCATCTGTGTTTAGGCAGCCAGCCCAACCTGACCTGTAAAAGTGGAGTTTTTTGGACCCGGCAGCTAAATACTGCTTCCTGCTTTGATTCCTTAAAAGTTTAGAAGGGACAACGTGGGCCGGTTTTCCATCGATGATTCAGCCAAACCTTATAGTTGACTTTCACTTTTAGGTGTGCATGGGCTCAGATATAGATCTGAAGGGAAGCCTACTTCTGCAGCCTACTATTTCTTCGAAGAAGACTGACTCGGATGAGCTTAGGCCGGGGGATACTCTGTAAGTGCGAAGGCCGTGGCTACCTGTTGATACTGCATGCTAGTAATCCGTCCATCACAAAATTCGATATAAAACGTTTCCACTGGTGGGGGTCATGGCTTCCTCCGTCTCTAGGGTTGTCGCTGAATGAAGCAGGGACCCCATGCAGGATTACACCACTTGTTTAGAGCAGGGTTTTGTCTGGATTTGTAACACTTGTTAGACCTTTTCTGGTGAATCTGGATAGATCAGGTCTTATTCAGACCTCAGAAACACCACTTAGAACTTTTTCTCATGCCAGCAACTTCTCCGTGTCGTCATCCGACCGCAGTTACACCTTCGTCAGTCCAGGGTGCCGCGAAAATCGTATGTCTTTATTCTCGACCAACGGCCCAAGGCCTATATGGCTCAATTAAGGTGGTGACATTTGTGTACATAACTGCTGAAATGCCCTGCTGTAGTGAGCTTCATGCTCGACGAGTGATGTCCATTCAGGTTGGGGGGGGGGTACATACAACCCCCGGCCAAGTGCTGAGGCCGGTGCTATGAAGTTCCCTCGGAGAGGCAATATCTTCATCCGCGGCGATTTTTCTTCTACTTGTGGGTGCCGGATTGCAAAGATCCCGGAACAGCTGCGTGGTTGGTCCCTGTAACTCAGAAACAACCATGTTCTTCCCGGTGGCCTGTTCTAGGCTATCCATTGATACTTCCCCCTCTACTGCTGCACGAATCATGGTATTCCGTCTTTCGTTTTCAGCCGTTGGCGCCCCGTCCGCCTTGGGTGTGGCCAATGTTCTCCGCGAATTCTTTACGGCTGTTCGAGTAATCTCTACCGCGGTCGCAAGTCCAGACCACATGGTACGCTTTGTGACCTGACTGTTGATACTGACCTTCTGCAGGCAACTACACTTAGCGCGTTGGTCGTACGCTCTCTTTGCGGCCTTGCTACAAGTTCCATGGTACCGACTCTGACAGGTATTGCACCGGACACCATCTTCTACAGCTATCTTGCAATTTTTCCTTGGGAAGGATTATCGCCTCCTGAGGATCCTTTTGGTTTGTAGACTTTGAATGAAGAGCTTCGGGAGACCATTGTAACGCTCACTTGGATCATGTGAAGATAATTCCAGGTGAAAAAATACTGAGCGGTAAGTTGGTTGCTAAAAGTGACCGAAAAATATCTTCAAATCCTACAGGACTTTACGGGCAACTGAACTGCCAATGTGACCAAAAACATTTTGCAAATAAACCCGAACAAAAAATGATACAGAGAGGACTGAAGAGAATAGGATGATATCTGTCGTCTTGATTTAAGGAAAGCATTTGATTTGGGGAACTATTAAATTCTGTCGCTCAAGTTCCCATCATTTGGCATGAGTGGAGGGGTTCAAGAGTGGCTGGGGGACTTCCTCACTGGTAGGACATTGTGCCCTTAAGTAGGTGGTAGGAACTCTAATTTGGTGAACGTCACTGGTGGAGCACCTCAGGGCTTAGCAATAGGCCCACTTTTATTTCTTCTCTTCACATACCATCGGGCCTCAGTCACACAGTCACCAGCCTTCTCTGCAGATGTAAAATTGGAGGGGGCTTGAAGTCGAGAGGACCTTAAAAAGGATATAGCTGGCGTTCGAAATTGTGACTTGCCTCTCAAAGCTGGGAATAGCCACTTTTCATCTCGGAGAGTGGCAAGGCTGACGGTTTTGCACAACCAGGGCCCGTTCACTGCGTCCGCATAAATATGATCGGGCATGTTCGGGGTCTCAACGACTCCGGATCCTAGGCGGTTGGATCAGTATGCAACGGCTGCACAGAAAGCAAGCGGCAAATTCTTTATATGAGATCAGCTTTTCGCTCCGACAACCAGAGGTTTTCGCACCCTTGTGTACAACAACGGTTTGACCTCTTTTAACAACACTGCGAGAATCATGGTCACCTACTTAAAGAAATGAAGCCGCTCGCTTAGAGAAAGTACAAGGCCTCGTGACACGTACGAACGGGGTCAGCGTAGTAAGATGTATGACGGGGCTCCAGGAGCTCAGAGTTTTCTCTGTGAACAGCAGGAGACTACGAGACTGGCCATTAGAAACGATAAAGGCATTAAAAGGCTTTTCTGGGCCTAGGCCGGTGAGTAAATCTTAGGCGGCCTCAGGTTCCAAAAAAAGGAGGCATAAGAAGAGGCTGATAAATATTCGAGGCGTCTTAACAATGAGTTTTCCCGTTCGTTGCATAGTTACCTGGAGACGCCGCTATGCTTGACTAATACCGTTCTGTCCTTTGGAATATATTGGTTTGTGATGTTTCTAACCTCTCAGTGGATCAGTAAATAATGAGTTCAGTTACTTCTAAGGGGCGGTGTGCATATGTGTCGTGCAAGGAAGTAGTTGGCCCTCGGATCGAAGCCTAGAAGAGTGAAATTTGTGAGCGGCGGATTCAAGTAAATGGTAGGAAATTTATTAAAAACATTTGTGAAAAGGCTGAGTTCTTGCTGATCTCCACTCATTCCACTCTCCACTACGGGCCACCACAAGAAAGATCAAAACCTTTGAATCTGTAGTTGTGATGAATCGAGATCCCACAGCACAGTTTGTTCCAGGCTCCATGTCTCACGCAAAAATTTCCTACACCATTTATAGCAGCCCATCCACGGCAGTCAAAAAACACCTTCAAGAGAAAGACATAGTCTTTACCAAGGCTCCGGTAGCTGTTAGTTCAAAATAAAACACTGCTTTTGAGGAGAGGCCCACTGAAATCGTCGAAGGTGCAGCTCCGCTCTAGAGCAGCCAGAGGCCACGGATCAGTGAAAAATTGTGAAGCCACGTCAAGGGACAGTTCCACCGGCTAGGACCCAATGCTTTCTTGTCGTGAATTTGCCGAAACCGATTAAGTCTCCCAGAAAGTCGATTTGATCACTGGGTATCATTTCTCAGGGAAATATTCACCTAGATATGCACTCCGGAAGAGGAACTCCTGGCAAATAACGCAAAGGTTAGACTCGATGTCCGCTTGACGAAAATGGATGAGAATGACAACCTACGTTCGCCCGAGGTGATCTTATGTTCAGATGAGGAATCTCGCTCCGTGCCACAGCCGCCTCACAGACTAAGTGAAGGGAAGGTATGACTTCTTTAGGATATGAACCAAGAAGACAGAGAAGAATATAGCTTGGTGTCCAGAGAGCTACACGAAAGCTAAATCGATGGGAAAACGAGTTCATTTACCAGGAGTTTTCTTGGCACAAAGGTAGCTTCTTCAGCTCTGATGAAGGCCGCTTTCACTCACCATTATCGCCAACTAGGCAGATCCCGCACTGAGGATCCGGTGAAGGCTTGCGCGACTAGGGAGGTCAGGAAAAGACAAGCTCATGTCATGCTATCTAACTATGGCAGCCCGTTGAATATTCGAGATGGGCTCGAGGCATGGGCGGTCATAAACCGGCCAATACTGGTCGCCCTGACGGATAAGTGGCTTAACGGGGAGGAGGTGCATTCCGAATTAGCTCTCTCTAGAAGCACGCTGTGCCGCACCGGCAGAAGCCAGGCGCTTTGTGCGGAGAATAGACAGTTTGTATCCCAGCGGGTGGCTAGAGGGACCCGGAAGGTCTTGTTGAACCCCTTTGGCGTCGTGCAAAGCCAGCATCTAGTGGACCGGTTGGAGTCTTTTATCGTGTCCCAACTGCAGATCTTCCAGCAATATTGACTGGCTTGCGACTTTGGGCCGGCTATAGTCTCCGCCTAATTTTGGGTGAATCCAACTCCCCGAATGGTGGTTAGCGGAACCAAGGGCGAATATCGGGAGTGAATTGCCTCTTCCGTGAGATCCTGTCAGCGGTGCTTGAGCTTCCTCTGCACCAACCAGAACTCGAAGTCTTCAGTAGTTCATCCTAGATTTTGAAGTACTTCCGAGATATTTCTATGTGGGGCAGATTGCGTATCTGCCCCGACTAGGGCGCAGTGACCAAGCGGTGCTGAACATCAGAGGAAACAGAAGAGCAATGTTCGTTTCCACACCACAAAGTAGACTCACAGCTTGGCGAAATCCATCCCAACAAATTGAAGGGGGCCGCACCCTTAGTGACGCGCAATCCACAAGTTTTGACTAACCAACAAGGCTTGGAGAGTGAGTTGAGGTGGAAGCTTGCAATAATGCCAAACCTCTTCTCCAACATCGGAGAGGGACCGCATGATAAGGGCCCAACTTGGTTTGACTTGTGACTTGGGCGTCCCTTGAAGCTTCGGAACCGTGCATGGAGACAGCCACACAACCACGGAAGGGTTTGACCTCTCAGCAACACCCGTAATCAAAGCACCTAACTGAAGCATGGAACGTGACTTAGATGCGGAGACCCAGGCATTGGATTCAGCTCGCGCACTTGCTACAAGGGACATGGGTTACAGCGGCCGTTCCAGCACCACAGTATACATAATCACTGGATGTCACGGGGGAAAGAAAGGCAGTCATATTGGCGGGGCACTGTTTGTCATTCTACGTTCCTTATGTCGTGAGGGGAAATTAGGGGAGAAAAGATAAATGCAGTCGTGATTCAAATAATATCTGACCAGTACTACGGACCTGATTGTGTTCATTCATTATTGGTAAAGTACCTGGCCGATGTTTCAACTCTGCCAGTTACAGGGCTATTCAAAGCGTTCTTATCAGCAGGATGGATCGCTCAGGAGTGAGAAAAGGCCGTTTTTCCACTATGCAAAGGTGGGACGAAGGTCGAAGATTTACTCAACCTATCAGTTTAACGTCTGTGATCGAAAGCGTGATGGGACGTCTACCTTCCACACAACTGCGGTACATATTAGTGCAGACGACTTACTACGTAGATCACAACAGGATGTTTGGTAATGTAGGTCTTCCCTAAAGCGGTCGCCAATTGCTCGAAACCACTGGACAAATGTGAAGGCTAGAGAACTTCTTACGGAACCCACCTTTGTGCGTTTCGGCGAAGCTTTCGACAAAAATCTGAGTTCAGTTCCAATAGGTAAGCTCGAGGCCTTCGGAGTTGTGGATCTCTCTATCCCGTGGATCGGTGTCTTTTTGTAAGGAAGGATCTTCACAGTGCGAGTAGTACAGCCAGTACTGGCTTGGCAAGTGGATGCGAGTGGTGCGAATAGGGTCGGCTCCGTGCGCACTACTCTGCCAGGCCTACAATAATGACGTGACGGCAGTTTTTCAATGGCAGCTTCCATTTGTACGGGCAAACTTGAGACCTGGCTTACGACCGCATCAGATGCAGATAAGCTTATGCTTCAGGCGGACTTCAATGCCCTAGAAAGATGGACAAAACCATGGTCCGTGCCAATAAAATGTGGCAAGTTTGCACTTGTGTGTCTACTGATAGATCCTGTAATTAGATGTACTATGTGCACTACGCACTCAATCGCCATTCTTTATGGGATTGGTTGTGGCCTCATCAACAAGAACAGAGATTACACCGGAACGTTTATGCTTCCAAACGAGGCGTCTTTGGACCAATTAGTCGGTCTTTTGGTCATCTCTCACTCAAAGTTCTCAGGGCCATGCATTCGTCCCACGTACAAACGATTCTGGGCTGGAAATGCCGAACACCGAAAATCCTTCCAAATGTTCAACGTGCTTTGTGAGTTTGACCATTTTTAAAATTACCTGGAAAAGCTCGCTCATATATCTTGCTTTTTCACGTATTTTTATCTATGTGCGACATTTGAATTTGGCCTTGAACCGTTTCTGACTGTCGTGCTTGAGCCACGGGGCTTTGAACCTTTGGGTTTTACCGTGAAGTCTATTTGTCCGCATGCTTGAGGTTCGTATATATTTGTACCATGTGTGAATTTCAATTTAGTACCGTGGAAACTGCGAAACAGTCTTGTTCTGATTTTGGGACTCATCTGAATTGGCTACGCGTTGGTCGATTTGCGAGAATTGACTTACATGGGCTAAGGAGGACCATCTGTGTTCCTGTGTGGGATTTTCTACAGTGGCAGGGTTGGAAGTGACTTAGAGGGCGCAGCTGGCTCTGTCTGGGGACTGCTTGTGATCAACCATGCAGATCGGCGGATGGTTACCCTGTTGCTTCCAGTGGTATATTGAAGGGTCCGAATTGAGTTGGTCGTAATCAGGCGCATCAACCGCAGTGATCTTGGACTAGAATTACTCTCAGAGCTCAATGTTTGCAACTACGGCCGCACACAGGGACCCCTGTCAAACTTAAAGGAGCCGTAGCCGGCTCGCCTACCACTGTAGTACCGCCCACCTCAAAATGTGACCAAGGCAGGGAATGAACTGCCAGCTGGATTGGTGGAAGAACCTGATAGTTCATTGTTCAGAGGATCCCTGGAGGTCTTTCTGGAGACGTGGTGGCTTGTGGTCTGAGTCTGTTTTCACGTGGCTGATTGGTAGTGATGAGGCTTGCACGGGAGGGAAGCCCTCTACCTTTATTATGAAGAGTGAAGAACAACTGACGGATGAACACTTAAAAATATAATCTCTTCCGACGGAGTAAACCGTGCGGTGGTGGATGTGTAGCTGGGGTGCATGAGGCCGAGGTATTTATGGGCTGTCGAGTGGCTTTCGCTGTTGTCTGTCCTGTTTCAAATGAACTGAAGCGAAGACCGTGCGCTGTGCGAGCCGTTCAAAAATCTTGCTGTGTGGTGTTCAATAGATTTTAAGACGAATTCCTTTGCGCAACTCAGAGTGAACGGAAAGCCGCAGAATCGAATACTGTCCCGTTGTCAAGTGGTCCATCATCCAGCTCGTAGGTAATACTTGATGCAAGATGCCGCCACTGTTTGCATTCTGAGCACTCTCTCATTCTACTGTTGCCTCGTTATCCAGTGAACTGTCGTCCAGCCCATCAGTATTCTCTAGATAACAAGATAAGCCCAACATCCGGAAACATTGGAGCCTTAGCCTCTCAACGGTGCACTATTTCAAGAACTTCCCGAACTGGTCTGAAGTTATCTTATAAGCGACTCTGGACCCTCCATACGACCTGTGCAGGATGCTAAGAAAGAAAATGGAGTTATCTGATAGCTGCGCAGGAGGCCGATATGAAAACATTTTATGGCGCCGCCACCGCCGTACACGACGCTGGTCCGACCCCGCTTGGAGCACGCTGCCCAAGTCCGGGATCAGCAAATGGTGGGGGATACATTCAAACCGGAGAAAACCCATAGATAGTTCATGAGTACGGTTTTGGAGCTACGAGGGCTGCAGTATAAGACAGCAGCTTTGGGGTTGCCCTTGCTCAAACTCAGCATATCCCGAGTGGTGGGCTGGGACAATGAAACCAGTTAACGGGTTGTCGGTCACAAACAGGCCGATGTTTACCCGCGTCCCCCACAGATACTAGTTGAACTTAATCACGCCGAGGACCAACGAAACCATCAGAGCACATTTCTTTGCTTCAAGCTGATGACCAACTGGAATGTGCTTTCCGAAGCTATGACGGAAGCAAACTTTCTGGCAAAATTCGAGAGTATGCTCGAAGGGCGCAGGCGTCTGCCTTTCCCTACGGCCTGCGAGTCACCAAAGAGAGTCCGGTTGAAGTTCTTTAGCCTGCTTTGGTACTCTTCTTCCTCCCCTCCTCCCACTTTCCCTCCCTCATTCTGTTCTGTTTCCTCTCCCTCATTCTTGTTCATTCTTCCTAGATACCTCTCCGTATGACTACGCCATCTCCCTAGACTCCTTGCTACAATTTTGGGGGCCGATAACTGGGGGTCTTGACTTTGCCTGGAGAGCGGACCCGCTGGTCACTGGAGACTTATCCGATTGAAATATTGGTGTTTGCCACCATCACGAAAGGCTATCTCGATATGCTGTGCCTCTCAGCTAGTGAAGGACAAATGATCACAAGTATTCGAGGAAAGGCGAAACCGATGGGAGCTTGAGTGTCCAGGAAGCTGCACTATCACTAGCATTGGATGCAAACCCAGTGCTTTGATATGGCTTGACCTGGTGTAGACTTAAATGAGTTTCATGGAGCCTGTCCGAGAGCACGGCGTAGCTTGCGCATGATTTGGCGTTGGAGCGGTATTGCCAGAATGTCCGTATTTCCCTTCCATTTCCCTCTGACGGGTGAAGCTCAGTCGTGCATTGTCCGTCAGGTGGAGGACCAGGCGGGAGGATCACCAGAGCACACCACAGGCACCCACCAATCATCAGGTTTCAAACCCATATGAGCAGAGCAGCTGAACGCCCTCCGGAATGGTACCCTCTAGGCTGCTAGGAGCACAATAAAAGTGAAGCGAAAAGAGAAAACAAAGGGAAAGAAGGTGGAATTGCATGGCTGGAGAGAGAGAGGAAATACCAGGCCAAAATGCCGTCGTGGATCAATAAGCTTGATAATTCTGCTTCCTCAGGGTCATTCGAGGAGCACTTACCTTAAGCATACCAACACACAGTTCAACAACATCCTGCACCCCGGCACACTACCGGTTCACAACTTGATGGTTTAGGGCCAACTGCGTAGTAAAGTCAGGTTGCTTGGTGCGGTTCAGGTGGAGTCCTACATTATTTTTCCTCCTCGGTTGGCGTTCACAAGTGGGCTCTATGCAAAGGATGTGGGGTGAAATGAGTCCTGGTTGAACTGTAAAAGGAGCACTCGAGAGTGACCTATTAGCGAACCGGGGAATTGACAACAGTCATTGCATATCGCCTCCACACAGCGACAGCAACCTCCGTCAACGCTCTCGGGCACAAAATGGATGCGTGCCTGGTAGAGGTATTCCTGGATTATAGCTAACCGCAGTAAACAGCTGTTTTATTCTCTTCTTTCAGCTCTTTTTCCCTTCCAGCTAGTCGGCTCATGCTGCTTTTTGTCACCCTAGTATTTTATTACTGTGGCCATCCCAACCACAGCCTCGGCACCATTCTTCTTGTCATAATTCCGCACTAACGATGTAAAGTCCTACCAATGGAACATTTGAGCGACGAGTAGCAATCAACTTCTACACAATTCAAAACAAAGTTCATTCCAATCCGCCGCTCTACTATATACAACAAATCAGGCAACTTCACAGAGGTCAAACTTTGGCGGTGTTCCTTCTAGGCCCTTAAGCTACAAAAACGAATCAACGACTGCAGCTTATTCACAGCAAATGGTTGGAAACAAAAGATGAGATCACCAGAAACATTCACGGCGAAGTTCGAGTTGGGCGACCCAACCTCGAGGCTAGGGTGGGGGTCAGACTTGCGACAAAGACTTGGAGCTGTGAAACGAACAGTCCGGTAAGGACAGTTCATGTGAGTGAAATGATGCTGTTTGCAATATGAATGTTGATGAACGGGACCAGGTTTCTTGAACTCCTTTGAGTACACCTTCACTTTATTCGACGGCTCTGGAAGTGTCCCACTTGGGATAGCAGTGGGTAGTGGTGCGAGGTTGCCGTCCCCGAAAGGCCCACATTCCTCTTACCCTCCCGGCAGCTACGTGCGGCTCAGCTGGAACTCTTTAAGCTGGCAATGAGATAGATTAAACTTTTATTTGCTCGAGGGGTCAGTCATGTAACCTGGTGAGATCTGACTTGATATGCTCCCCGCCATCATCCCCACTCATAGATGGAGCTAGAAATGAGTGGGGTCCCAGATTGCACCATTGAGTCTTTTGCGTTCTGCACCAGCAAGTTGGGTCTTCACGATTTTCCCAACCCTCATTCTCCAATTGGTCCCCTTGATTACGACAGAAAACACAGAATTCTCAGTCAGTTCAGGCCATAGGACTTGAGGATCGGCCGGCTAGAGTCCAGATTCCGGCATGCGAGAGCATCAGTACCTCACCTTGCTTCGGCTGTGAAGATATTTTCTCGGCACCTTTGGGGCTGACGGATACAGAATGGTATTGGGTCGGCACCTGAAGCCAAGCATATGTGGCTGCGTCCAAAGGTCCTTGACCAACTCTGAGCAGCAAACCTGACAACAGAATCCGGTCAACTGAAAAATCACAGGTACCGGGCCCGTCAGTGAAACACTGCCTGGCTTGAATTTTTGAATTTCTCCCAGCGCATCAACCAAAAAGTAGGAATCCTTGTCAGAGTGAAGTCTGTTTAGCGATTTACTGACCGGTCCACCGAATAATTGAATTCACACCCTCTGGATGGCGCCTCGGAATCTCAAAACATAGAGTAGTCCAAATTGATGCGGAACCCAAGGCAAAAAAGGGACCGCTCTGGAAATTCTACGGTATTGTTTGCGAGTTAAAATATAAGTATATAATAATCATAACTTTGATAGCTAGCCTTAGTCACTATCCAGCCCAAGGACGGTCAAAATTCAGGGCAAACATCTGTACAAAAAGAACAGTTGACAGAAAAGAATAAACAGTTAGTACCTGTCTCATAGCCCAAACAAATCGAATGAACTATTCACACAAAACCAGGCCCTAGAAACAACTTCCCTAGCATAAGACCGATAAAATCATCGTAAACGAGCTGGACGTCCACGGCCCATGGACTTGAGCGATAAAATGAAACCGAACCACAATAGAACAAACCACCTTGAGTCACTGTGACTCATTACCGTAATGAATGCCCACCAATTTATCTCACCAAAGGCCAGGAAAATGAGGGATTCACTCCTTCCAACAATGCGTAAAAACGCCCCCTGACCGAAGCAGAATCTCTCAAAGAGCACGTTAAAGGCCCAGATAATGAAGTGCGACGCATCATGCGTGACACGAAGGTCGTGGCAGATAAAACTAGAGGGCCACTCCTTCCCAACCCTGGGGAAAATATAATAGACGACTGCGGAACCAGAAGGGACGAAAACCGCCGGCATGTGGCTGAGGTTCTAGGGCTGGCTGGCCTGCTTTTTATTTGGCCAATAGTCAACAGCCACAGAATAGGACTGTGGAATGGAACGCAACCAGCGCCGCCACGACCCGTGGTAGTTGTTTTCCATAGCATCTACTAGAGGAACGAGCTGCTATCTAAGGCCGGTGTTTTGGAGGACAACAACCGGGGGATGATGAGGCTAACACCTTGCTACCCGGCACTCTTCAAAAAGGGTAATGCCATGGTCTCGACTAGTACGGAAGCACATGATCCGAAGCTGCCAGCTCTCTATATTGCGAGGACGAAGATGGCATCTTTTGGTAAGTAAACACCCAAAGCCCAACGGGCAAGTCATGTGCCCGACGTGGCGTTAGATGCTGGTAAACAACAAATCGAAGTTTACGTAATTCAAAGGAACATAGGGAAGCGGGCTTACAGGGCATTCGGTCCAGTTAGTATCGAGAAGGTGAAGCCAAAGCGGCGCCCGGCTCTGTAAGAGGAGACTAAAGTCCAACTCCAGTGCAGCCAGAGAAAATGGAGGTATCAGAGGGAACAGCCAAGGAAACCAGCTGGGCTGATGGAATCATATGATTAGCCCGGATCATCGGTACTGTGAGGCGAAAGTAGGGTACATCTGCGGTGTACGTTGGGCCCGAAACCCGGCCGACGGGAGGGGAGAAGAAAGACACGAAATCCGGGGCTTCACTCATTACCCAAGGTGTGACACAGCAGACAACTACAGAATCAATCAAACAGGAAGTCACCCCGGAGATAGCATCCGAGTGTACTCCGGTCGTAAAGTTCACAATAATTTCAGTGACACGGACCAGGTGACCGTCGAACTGGTGTACAAACGCCTGCAATCTCCAGGGGAAACCGGGGGGAGCTGACGACTAGGATCACAGACCCTGACGTCGTTGCAGTGACGGGAACTTGGATAAAGCAAGACACTGACGAAATATTGTTTCAAGGATAAGCTGCTTACAGATAGGATAGAACAGACAGAACACAAGGGGAGGAGTAGCGCTGCCCAAATGGACCGACACAGGCTAATGAGAGGCCCCGCTCAATTTGGCCTCTGGTAGTGTGCGGGCCAAGTCCTGCTCTACCAGGATCGAGATGGGGACAGTCTGTGTTATCTGTATTTACAGGGCGTCGCTGGCGACAAACGAGGAAGAGGACATGCTTTTGAAAAGGATAGACTCAGTGTTTGCACAGACAGGATTTCGTCTTATAATGAGATCATAACCCTCCGGGAATCAACTGGGGAAAAGAGGTCTCTCCGAGGCTGTCAACGGGCGACAGGTTCCTACGCTGGGCCCAGTTGCGTGCACTTGAACAGCATATGATGCAGGCTACCAGACACGAGGATGGGCAGCACCCGTCTCTCCTGGACTTAATTATAGCGCCGTACCACCAGGACGGTAAAGGAGTGAAGTTTGAAGAGCCACTGGGCAAAAGCTACCACGTAGTCCTAAGGATTTCACCGAGGCTCAGCAAGACGCCGGCGGAAATCGTCTTAGGTCGGCCCTAAAGAAGAATTAATATCGGCAAAATGAAGAGGGAAGAGGGGGAAATTCATCAGACGCCGAATATTTAAACGCCTGGGTAGAGGAAGTTCGGAATGCCACTAAGGTAGGACTACTCTGACTCACGGGGAAACTTACACCCCTGAGGGTGGTCAGCAGCAGAAATCAACCCTCACGGTGGAAGTCAAATGTACTCAAAGCTTTAGTCATTGGTAAGCAAAAATAGGTGGCGTACAAGCTGTACAAAACTCAGGTGACGTGAAAAAGCTGCGAGATGGCCAGGAACAGGGCTCAAGCGATCCTCGGAATAGAGGAATATTCTTCTGAGCGCCGGTTAGCCGCCTCGGCACGCACAAGCCCAAAGCAGTTCTATTTTTACTTCCTATTCGGAAAGCGTGTGGAAGGAGGTGTGGCAACTTTTCCAGGGGCATACGCAGGACTAGCTCTGAGCAAGGAAAAAGTGGCCAAAAACCTCTTGGTGTTCTTCAAGAGCACATATCGACCAGCAGGTAAAGTAAAGAACGGAGGGAACAAGGGCGCCTATGTTACCGGAACTCAGTGTAGAAGATATGCACATGGAGCTGCGAGCTTTAAATATAAGCAAAGCCGCAGGACTACATGAGATTCATCCGGCCATAATTTGGCTTCTGGCCGAGATCCTGAAAGCTCAAGTGACTCAATTGTATGAAACATTACTTAGGGAGGGAAGTGAGCCGGAAGGCTGGAGGTGGGCGATAGTGGCAGGAGCAAACAAGGCCGGGCCCAGGCAAAAAGCCAAAGATTACCGACCCATTGGATTATCCTCAGTACTGTGTAAGTGCCCGAAGTGAATAGTTGGAAAACAGATCTCTAGGATTTTGGTTCAGAACAACCTCATATCAAGAGCGCAGCATGGGCTTGTAGTAGGACGTTCTTGTCTAACGAATATCCTATCTTTCCTCGATGAGATGGCCAAGCTTCCGGATGAGGGACAGTCGATTGCCGCCTGAGGCGTGGACTTCAGCAAGGGGTTTTGCTCAGTGAATCACGTTTTTCTGATTGTCAGACAGCAGTCCATGGAAACGACTGGAAGGGCAAGGTATTGGGTAAGTAGTTTTTAATATGGCGACGTTTGGGCGTTAAAGTGGATAGTCATGTTTTGAAATCGGAAGGTTTGAATAGTGGGGCGCCACCAGGCTCGGTGCTCCGTCCGCCGCTCTTCCTCACTTTCACCAATGACTTAGCACGCGAGCTTACTTACCCTTCTTTGCTTTGGAAGACTACGTCAGGAAAGTTAAAGTAGATAAAGAATTTGACGTGCAGCAGTATAAAACCGGTCAAGCAAACGGAACCTTCTAGTAGACCTCATCAAATGCTAGTGCTTGTCTGCTAGTAGGGCTTCCACTGGGAATGGTGTGGGATCGTCACAAATGGTCAATCAGGTCAAAGACTTGGGAGTTATACTAGACAACATCTTCAAACCTTTCAAGGGTTACACCGCGCAGTCAATATGGCCAGCAGAGAACTCTTTCGAGTTATATCCACCATGATGTGTAGAGAGACAGAGATTCTCGTTCCGATCTACAAAGCCAAGGTTTGGCTGCACATGGAGTGTAACGAACGTTTGAGCAATGCGTAGCCGAATTCGCAACGGATCCCGAAATCAAAAAACGATTATCCGCGATATTCTACGATACTGATCATTACATGAACAATGACAAAAAATATACAAACCTCAATAATACGATCACAAGGACTCAACAACGAGAAACCGAATAGCAGCATGTGAGCAAACAGCACGTGCGTCAAGCAGGTCCTGAACAAGGATGTGCCAAAGTAGCGCTCTGGGCGCGAACAAACAACAATTGGTCCATAAAAATAACCAGTTCGTAAAGACAAGTCAATAGTGTATGGAAATGAGTGATGTTGGGAAAAACACTGAATCGCAAGGGAAAAAGGGGGATTTTCCACGACCGGCTGTTACATGGAGTACCGTGTGTGAGCCTAAGCAACGCACTACCAGAAGGATATAGATTGAGTGGAGGAGATGCAAGGTTAGCCGCTAGAATGGTGACTAGGCAAGAGCGATTTAACTACACAGAGCGTCCTGATGCCCTGGCTCCATTCTCGATAAAAAGGCGGTGCCTTCGACGGGACTTGATGAAAGCTTTCAAGGCAATGAAGAGCTATCATGTATAAGTTAAGGAGACCTTTTCTGACTGCTCCCAGAGAGGGACAAAAAGGGGCACGGCCTTAGATCGAAAAAAATGCACTGAAGGCCCCTAATAGAGCCAAATTACCTCACGAGTGGTGTGCTGCTCAGTTGGCTTAAGCTCACTGGGGTGGTCATAAACACCACAACACTCGAGGCTGTTAAAGCAATAGACCGAAGTTAAGTGGAAGTGTACTCCGCATTGTGTTAAATAGTTGAGAGTCAATTACAATTTACTCATTATTTTCTCCTTTCTCTGCCAGGGCAGATACCAAACAAAATTTCTGACTTTCAGAAAAAGAAAATCTCGCAGTGTTTGAAGCTATGGAAAGCGCCGACAAAATTACTGTCTGGACACAATGGGCTGCTTTCTGTCCTTGTCGGATCTACCAATAACAAATCTCCTCAATTATGTATCCTAACAGAAAAACTGTGTGCCGCCTCGCAAAATGGACCACTTGTGTGTCGAAATCACTCTAAGCACTCGGTATAAGTCAATTCTCGCTAATCGATTCAAGCGAGTCCCAAAACCAGAACAAGATTGGTTCCTAGTTTCCGCGGTATCAAGTTGAGATTCACAAAAGGTACAAATATATACCAACCTCATGTATGCGGTCAAATAGACTTCACAGTAAAACCCAAAGATTCGAAGCCCCGTGGCTCAAGAAAGACAGTCAGAAACGGTTCAAGGCCAAGTTCGGACGCCTCACATGAATAAACAAACGTGCCAGAGTGTGGTATATGGATGGGCTTTTCAAAATGGTGTCAAAGAGTCACATTCACAAAGCGAGTAGGACAGTTGGAAGGATTTTCTGCATTTTTTTCTTTACTCCCGGCAACACAAGGTACCCTCAAGGCTGGCAAAACTTCGGTAGTACGGACATGGATAAGCTTCACAATAGGGCAGTGGTGATGACGCGGTACACGGTTGAAAGTGCTATTGTCCAGGAGCGAAGGCGAGTCACAAAGTGGTCCCTGAGTTTCCTCCTGGACGAGTGTGCACCCTTGAAACGAAGCAGTGTGGAGGGTAAGCCTCCGTGCTGGAAGGTCGAAACAGTTAAGGCTGTCAAACATATAAGCCGCAACCAGAACCCCTACAAATCTTCCCGGAATGGACTAGCCTGGGCCCGTTGTAAAGGCTTGGAAACGGCGTTGCTAGCCTTCTTTGAACTTCTGCGAGAGTTTGAGCTCATCTAGCTGTATGGTGGGACAGTAGCCGAAAACATCTGTAGCTACGTACAGTCAACAGGCTCAACAGAGAATTCCATAGGTCCGCTATCCACTAGAGACCACGGTATTGTCACTGATGATCGGGGCAGAGCGGACAGCCCGGGGCGAATACTTTGATGGTTTACACAGGATAGATAGTAGTAGGGTACGAATCGATTTGGCACTAGTGCATCTTCCCCGCAGTTAAACGAACCAGATCTCTCAGAGGTTATCTCGCGTATGTACCTACAGAAGTTAAACAGATATAAGTCAGCGAGTTCGGGTGGCGTCCATCCAGTTATCATCGAGCCTTTGGCGAAAATCACAAATCAGTAGGTACTCAATTCGTACAGGTCCACTTTCCACCACAGCAAGCTGCCTCGGGGCTGGGAAATCGCGGCCGTGTTGTGCGATACACAACAGTGGACCTAAGCCTGCCATGGATAATTACCGGCCGACAAGCCTAACCAGCATCCTACTTAAAGTCCTTGAGAAGATCATCCATGCCCATATCTCTCAGCATTTGCTGGAATACTGCAGGCTCAGCCCGGCTCAGCACGGATTCCTAAATAAAAGATTTTATTCGACTGATCTCTTGTTCTTCTTAGATGAAGTGACTCGACGACTGGAGCAAGTTGGGGTAGGCTACTTCGACTTCAGCAAGGCTTTCGACTCCGGCAAACATCATCTTCTGCTGTGCAAGATGGAGACGTTTGGTATAGGCTGGCCAGTATATAGGTTGCCGACGAGCTTCTCTTCATACGGGGCGTTTTACGTCAAAGTGGGGGACAGGCGATGGAGTTTGGTGGATGTCAACAGTGGTGAACCTCAGGTAGCCTCCCCGAGCCCGACGTTCTTCTTGTTGTTTATTGACGACCTGGCATCCGCCCCTCAGTTGCTTATTTCATTTTTGCGGATAAAGTGAAGTTGTTGGATCTGAGTGTAGGCTAGACTTAGACTAGGATACAGGAACCATCCCGCTTTGGGAATACAAGTGAGACGTTCCCTTGAAAGTTGGAAGAAGCCATTTGTTGTCAGGGCCAACAGAAGGGCCAACTGTCGCTCATGCCCAATGGCTTTTCACCGCAGAGGCAGTCGGTGGGGGTCAAGACCTTGGGTTCATCATGAGCAGTGATTTTAGGTGGTTGGACTAGTGCAAAGCTGCGGCAAAAATGGCTTTGGGTGAAATCCTCAGGCTGCCATCAGCATTGTCTTATCAGAGGTTGGAAATTTTCACACCGATATATATGACTATAGTACGACCTCGGTTAGAAGGTAGCTTGCAGGATTAAGCACCATTCTACAAAAGAAAACAGCTTGCTTGGAGAAAGCTCAGCTTCCCGCGGCGCAAATGTTTGGACGGCAAAAGGCGTAAAGCCCATCCAATGTAACGTTCGAGCAAAGCATGGCAACAAACTTCGATACAGTCCAGACAAAGTTCATTCCAAATAGCTATGATACTACATATAACAAATTAAGCCATTTTTGAGCGACCAAGTTTCAGCAATATTCCTTCGTGTCACTTGGGCTCCAAACTGAACAAAAAATGAACAACTAAAACTGAATCACAGCAAAAGGTTAGAAGAAGAAGAAGAAGAAGAAGAAGAGGAGGAGGAGATTACCGAATATAGTCACAACAAAGTTCAAGCTGAGCGACTCACATTCAGGGCGATGGTGAGGGTCCGATTTATGGCAAAGATTTAGAGCGATATAAAAACTAATCGAAATTCCAGCGAACACAATTCAGACAGATGAAATATTGTTGTTTCCAATATGGATGTTGATGAATGGAACAGGGTTTCCCCAACGCCTTCACAGGCGGGAAAGACTTATACACAGAGATACTTTGATCTCAATCTTTTTTCTTTGAAAGAGAGATGACGTCCAGGGGACCTTTTAGAAGCCTTCAAGGTAGCGTGGGGCTCTTCTGGCCGTAGGCCAGATAGTCTATTCCAAAAAGCTTTGGATCCCAGAACGAGGGGACACAAAAGAAGCTGATGAAAGTTTGATCTAGGCTGTTGACTTGGCAGCAGTTCTTTAGCAACGGTGTAGTGAACAAAAGGAAACTTCTGCCCGATAGAATGATAGATCTGCAGACCTTCCTGTCCTTCAAAAGTATCTCAGATCGTAAGTGGCACTAGATGTTTCTTGTTGGTGAGCTTTGAGTATGTCTACTGGATGGATGACGGGAAGCACTGTGGTCCGTCTGAGGTGTGTTTAACTGACTTTTTCATTTTCTGCATACTGCCCCAGTAGACACTCACGATGCATGATGTCTTTCACAGCTGATGTGCGGGGATTAGACGAAATATACTGTGCAGTGGTGAGTGCACGACTGGTGTGCATACCGTCGAAAGAATTCCAAATGCTCGATTGGCCTTGGCCATTACATGTACTGTGAAAACTGAACTGTTCTGAATCTCTTCACACTGCTTGGAGACCGTATCTGTGGACGAGATAAAATCGGTAGAAGAGACAACAGAAACTGCCAGGAAAACCATGGTGCCCTGGAATTCAGTCTGTTTCGATCATTTTCGCCTTATTTTCATCGCATAGATTTTTTCCGTTTTCTCGTAGCTGCTTAGCCTTGGTGGTATTTATTCATATTCCGTACCAGCTTCATCTGTTTCTATTTGGTGCATAACTTCTGATAACCCGTGGTGAGAGCAGAGTGTTTCATCACCGTAAATTAAAACGGCGCTTGCTGTCGCAGAGGTGACTAGGAAGGACAAATTCGGCCAAATAGAGATTCAGGTATCATGTGAAAACAACGACCGTGAGAGGGATGTAAAAGATGAGGGGATACACTGTGACGACCAGCCTTTGTCACTCGATAAAACTGCTTGGAAAGCATGAGACTTATGCGGAACGTAAGTAGCTGAAGTGGTTCTGCGTGAGTTGCCGATCCCCAATAACTAAAATTGGTTCAAGGGTATAAGGAGTGGTCCGGGTGTGGGAACTGGTAGCGGAGACTCGTAAACCCGTCCGAAAAACGAGTACGCAGGCCCGGGGGAAGAAATCGATAAGGAAGACCATCGAGTGGAAGGAGAAAGCCGAGGACGGGCTGGGTGAAGGTAGGGTGAACAAAGAATTGAATCCAAAGCGGACTAGGCGACTAACCAGCTACAAACATCGGTCTATCGTGCGAGACAATGAAGTCAATAAACCTGCAAGCAATGAGGAGCCACCTCCAAGAATCACCACAAAGCTAGAGGATCATGGAAAATGATTAGAAGGCCTACTCGGGGACGGGAAGAATTAGAATCAACAGAATGGAAATCAGAAAAAGACTGGTGAAGCAGCTACGGGAAGGTATGGAAATGTGGTGATCCGCGGAATTCCGGAACCTCATATTAAGAAGAACAGAATAAGGATTAGGGCCATGAGATATCGTACAGTAAACTGGTTAAGATGCTTCGGTCTGTCTGGCCAGACCACGTTGAAAAACACCTTCGGCTAGGAAAAGAGGGGATAGATGTATCGGAAAGCGACAGAAGGCTAGGACCCACCCTGGTGTAGTTCACAAACCCAAGGCATACAAGCTGGGTGTTGGCCACCTCAGAGTAAATAAGGAAGCCCTCAAAGGGTCGGGTCTTCCTCGAGCCTGATGATGTGACCGGCATGTAAGCTACCCATGGAACCCCGAAAGAGGATACAAAGTACGCTAGTCTGAAATCCCTGAGGCTGGAAATAAGAAAAGCTAAAGGTCGCACGGACGAGAGGGTTACGGAAGACAGCAAATGCCCCAAACTGGAAGATAAGAAAAAATCGTTCTGAACTAAGTATACTGGAGGAGAGCGCGGAACCTCTCGTGAAGCTTCTGAACAGTATTGAGGAAAACGTGGTCAGTGAAAAGAACAAACGGGAAGGCTCCCGAGTTCAGGGTTCGGGAGCTTAAGGAATCCCCTCAAATGAACTAAGAATAAAAGACTGCTAGCTACCGGGCGCCTGCCGTTTCCATACACGAAGTCCTGCAGTTTTCGCAGTAAGGGGATGAATTAGCGGCCACATCGGCCGATACGCGTATAGTTGCTCTCATCTAGACGTGGTCAACACTGCAGGATGTAGTCATTGAGATGCGCGTGGGGGATTCGCGCGGTGCAAGGGGGATAGGATGATGGCAGATCAGGTGAGGCAGTGCTGTTGCCGGTTTCCAAAAGCTTGTGCCAGCAAGAAGGAACGTAAATGGGACTAATAAATGTGCAGTGTATAAGCTGTATAATTAGAACGCAAAGAGGTCCTGTGACTCTCCTTTGAGTTCACCGAAGCCCATTATCTACCAGAGTTGTGGATACCGAACTGCTGGCTTTAGCCGACATAACACAGCCCATCAAGGGGTTTTTCAAAGCCCCAGAAATAGATTTGGGAATGGATGATGCACCACTGGGGTCTTCCGGATATGAACTTCTGCAATTCTTCCAGGAGGAGAGCTCACCTAACATATGCAGCAGAAAACTCGTTGGAGAACAAACCAGAAATCCACGATACTTGACTGAGTAATGACGAAATTCGTGGGGGAATCGGGCCCTGTGGTTATTGCGGCGCCTCTAGGGAAGAGCGATCACGGGGTGATAGACTTCGAACTGGTTGAACGTGAAAGCGCACCGCCAGGCAAATACCGCCTCAAGCTCGGCGGTCCAAAGACCCCGGAGCTAGTTGATGCTGCAGCGGAACTAAATTGGGAGATCACTCAGTTAAAGGGTAAAGAGAAGTGGAATCATATCAGGGGGACCCAAAGACCCTTCTGAATGCTTTTCCGCTGTTCGTGAGAACTAGACCGAATGGCATGCCGCCGTGGTGGAAATCCAGGGCACGGAAAACACTACTAGAAAATACAAAGCAAGGCTCAGGTTTAGGAAGATGGGTAGCCAAAGGAAGCACTTAGAATACATGGAAAGGAAAGGCCTTGAGAACCGACCTGAAATTCAGATACCAGTAAAAATAGAGGCCAGCTCGAGGGGGAAAACGTCGCAAGAAAGCATATTTTATTTACGTCTATCCAAAGTAAACTCTCTGGGTTGCAATTGGTAATAATAAGGACTTGAGGGGGTAAAACACTGAGACGAATGAAGGCAGGGTCAATGTATTGCTCCACTACTTTGAGGGAGCGCATTGCAATGACACTGGTTGAAGCACACCTAGTCTCACTCTATTCGGGGGGGGCAGTTTTGCCACCCGTCCAAATTAAGGAAGACGACGTTAGAGGGGGCTAGCAGGACAAGACCTACGTGGGGCAGCCAGCCCAGATGAAATATGTCCAGCTCCATTTAAGCCATTAGCCAACCTGCTGGCCGAACTTCGTCCGTAGCCACTCAATCAGTACCTGAAGGACTGTCGGCTGCCAAGAGTCTGGGAACTAGGCAAGTTGTGCCGGTCCACGAGGGTGGGAGTAGAGGAGAAGCTTCCAACTGCAGACCAGTAAGCTTGAAATGTACGGTGTTGAAGGCCCTGGAAGGGATTCTACGAAACCAAATGGTCGCCTCCCCGTGTAACAGCCGGTCGTGGAAAGTCCCCCTTTTTCCCTTGCGATTCAGTGTTTTTCCCAACATCACTCATTTCCATACACTATTGACTTGTCTTTACGAACTGGTTGTTTTTCTGGACCAATTGTTGTTTGTTCGCGCCCAGAGCGCTACTTTGACACATCCTTGTTCAGGACCTGCGTGACGCACGTGCTGTTTGCTCACACGCTGCTATTCGGTTTCTCGTTGTTGAGACTTTGTGATCGTATTATTGAGGTTTGTATATTGTTTACGTCATTGTTTATTTTAATAATCTAGTATCGTAGAATTATCACGGATAATCGCCTTCTGATTTCGGGATCCGTTGCGAATTTGGCTACGCATTGCTCAAACGTTCGTAACAATACTCAATAGATCTATTTGGAACGAGGGAAAATCACGCAAAATGCCAAGAAAAGGATCAAAAGCAGTCGAATCCGGACAGGAAGTAATACGGCAAGTCTCTGGGGAGGTTTTGGGTACATATGATTCTTTAGTTAATGCTAGATCGCCTAGTCCTGTCAGTGCTATCTCATGTGTTATTGAAAGCAATATTGATCGTAAGGACGTTGATTTATATAAGCTGAGAATACTAGAACTAGAGCAACAGTTACTTTCGGCTAGACTACAGGCGCATGAAGCAGAGAAGTGTACACAGAAACAGCGAGAGCATGAGACCAGTGACTTCGACGCTTCCGATAGGTTAGAGTGTAATAAGGTAGGGAACCCCACGCCGGTCGCCGAATACAAACCACCATCGATCGATCTGCCTAGAGTGGAGTTAACGGTTTTCGACGGGCGAGCTGAGCAATATTGCAAGTTTGTCAAACAGTTCGAGACGTTCGTTGAAAACAAGGTAACCGACCCTGGGCAAAGGCTTCTTTACCTTACTCACTACTGCCGAGGCCGAGCGCGAGAAGCTATCGACGGGTGCACCATGCTCGATCCAGAACAAGGCTACACAAGGGCAAGAAAGATTCTGAGGGACTTGTTTGGCCAACCTTTCAAAGTAGCCCGTAACCTAATAGAGGGCGTCATGGTAGAGGCAAAAAGAACCAAGGGCGACGTCTACATAATGGCCGACCTGGTGATCAAGATGCAGAACTGCTCAATAGCCCTCGACCATTTAGGTTACAGGGCTGACCTAGACGCCATGCACACGTTGGAAGGCATAGTCCGTCACCTCTCTCCCGAACTACAGGGTCGGTGGGCGGAAGAAGCTGAACGGATAAGCCGAAGCGACAGAGAAGCCAACTTCGAAGACCTGACTGAATACTTAGACAGGCAAACGAAGATAGCTGACAGCAGATTCGGCCGACTCGTCCGGGACAGCAACCGAGCAAACAAGTCCAGTACTAGGCAAGTCCAAACCGCTGTACGGGAACATACAAAGTACCAGCCTTGGACCAACACACACGTCATTTCACGAGATGCTACGGCGAAACCAAATTGCAGGTCCTGTGGTACTAGCCATGGCCTACCAGAATGCCCCAAGTTCGGCAACGCCACAATAGACGAACGGTGGGGAATGGCGAGGATGGCAGGAGCATGTTTCATCTGTCTCAACACCACGCACCGGGCAGCAGCCCGTAGAACAAGGAATCGATGTGGTTACGAGGGCTGCACGGGCAGACACCATCGGCTGCTGCATCAGGCGAGAGTAACCATATCCGCGGCGAGTGCCAAGCCCAGCGTGATTTGTTCAACTTCACAATCTGCCAGTAAACCGGTACGTTTAGGCGTAGTGGCCGTGGGAGTAGTGACTCCGACTGGAATAGTCAAGGCGTTGGCTTTCGTTGATAGTGGATCCGACACCACTTTAGTGAAAGAGCGGTTTGCCGACAAACACCAACTGGCTAAAGGTGCGACGTCGTTAGCAGTGAGCACGGTGGGCGGAACACAGGTAATGACTGCCGGTAGATTAAGGCTGCAACTCATCTCTCTAGACACTAACGAGGAAATTGAACCAACGGAGGCATTCACGTTGGCGGATCTCCCCATGCGAGCACCAAGGTCGGTGAACGCAATCTTGACTCGATGGCCCCACCTGCAGGATATAACCGTTGTAGACTGGGAAGATGATGAAGTGGATCTCCTCATCGGCTGCGACGTGCCAGAGGCGCATTGGGTGCTTGACCAAAGAGTGGGCGACCGCCAGGCACCTTATGCCGTACGCACGGCTCTGGGATGGATGTTATACGGTCCAGTAGGGGTACGCGGTTCCGTGAATTACTTATCCGCCGAAACGGACCGCATAGAGTATCATCTGCAACGGCTTTATGAAAAGGAGTTTCATGACATTGGAGACGAAAGACCGACGTTGTCTCAAGAGGATCACTCCGCTCTACAAACGGTGTGGCAAGGCTCTAGAGGCCTCAAAAAACAGTTCGAGGTTCCCCTCCCATGGCGCACACCGGTCGACCCGTGGACTGACAACAGAAATTATGTTCTCCAACGATTACTACGACTAAAAGAACGCTTCATTCGAGACCAGAATCTGTGGGAACGATACGCGGATTTGATGAAGCGAAACGAGGCCCTTGGTTACGTTGAAAAGGTGCCTGTCAACACCGACAGCAAAAGGGGTATCTGGTATCTGCCTCACCATCCGGTTATCAACCCCAAGAAACCCAATAAACTGCGGGTGGTTTTCGACTGTGCGGCCAAGTTCCAGGGCAAGTCGTTAAACCATCGCCTACTACAGGGGCCTGACTGGACCATACTACTAATCAATGTTTTGTGCCGTTTCAGAGTGGGTAAAGTGGCTTTGTCTGCCGACATTAGGGAAATGTTCCATCAGGTGAAGATTCCGGTAGGAGAACGAGATGCTTTGCGTTTCCTGTGGTGGGGAGGGAGCGACCGGGACAACGCAGTGGTGAATTATAGAATGACCGTCCACCCCTTCGGAGCCATATCGTCACCATTTTGTGCCAACTACGCCCTCCGAGAATCAGCGAACAAACATGGCGATCTGGTACATCGGACGGTGGTAGAAAGCGTCAGCAGGAACTTCTACGTCGACGACTACCTTGGGTCATTCGATGATGTGGAATCAGCTCTAGAGCAGTTCAGGGGTCTGACGAGATTGCTGGAAGAGGGCGGCTTCCATCTAACTAAATGGATGTCGAACGCTTCAGAAGTGCTGAAGGTCATCCCGTATCACGAAACGGCCGAAAGGGTAAGAGATTTGGACGGCTCTCCACTTCCTATCGAGCGCACTTTAGGGATACAATGGGACGCGGAAACGGACGATTTTGTTTTCGAACTGAACGTTCCCGAGCTGCCAATAACCCGTCGTGGCATACTATCTGCCGTCTCAAGTTTGTTCGACCCGCTCGGTTTCGTCTCACCATGGCTGCTACCCGGGAAGATCTTGCTGCAGCGGCTGTGCCGTAAGAAAGTTGATTGGGACCAGTCACTGGACCGAGGGGACCGGCTGGACTGGGAAGAATTTCTGAACACCTTGAAGAAATTAGGGGACATAAGAATCCCACGATGTTTGACTCCTGGCCATACGACACGGACTGGACAACTACATGCTTTTTCCGATGCATCCGAAGTCGGTTATGGAGCTGTGGTGTACGGACGATGGTGCGCAGAAGATGGACAATATACCACGAGGATCCTGTTCGCCAAAGCCCGCGTTGCTCCACTGAAGTCGGTCTCAATCCCACGCCTTGAACTCAGCGCAGCCGTGTTGGCAGTCAGGGTGGTGCAAGCTGTGAAGAGATGTTTCGATCTCTACATTTGGTCGGTGAGCTTCTGGACGGATTCAACGATAGTACTTTACTATATGAACAACGTCCGGAGCCAGTTTAGTACTTTCGTTGCTAACCGGCTCACGATTATCCACGATGAATCAGCCACGCACCAGTGGAGTCATGTCAGGTCTGGCGATAATCCGGCCGACCTGTGCTCCCGAGGTGCGAACAACTTCAGGCAACTGGACACGTGGACGAGAGGGCCAAACTTCCTGCAATTGCCCAAACAGGACTGGCCCGTGTTCGAATTAAAACCCCCTACGGAATTGGAACTGGAGATCAAAGGCGTAGTGATAGCAACCAACGTCGTCGAAGCGTCGTCCATTTTATCGCGACTGGTCAGGTTTTTTCCTGGATGAAGACGCTTCGTTCGCTAGTTTGGTTAACCAGGTTCAAGATAAGTTTACTAGTCATGAAAGGGCTACGGCCCTCAGGTCGGATACCGGTCGGCCCGATAGGTCCCGATGAGCTACAAGCGGCAGAGTACGATATTTTCAGAATGATACAACGCGAGGCTTTCGCCCGAGAACTCAAGAGGGCGGAAGAAGTGGGGCCGACCAATAAAGACATGCCATCTCCAAGCTGAAGCATTTAAACCCCAAACTCATCAACGGACTGCTGCGGGTGGATGGTAGGCTGACCAACGCCCACCTAAACTTCGACACAAAGTATCCTGCTGCCTGCGAGACAACCTGTAGTAGAGCTAATGATTCAGCACGTCCACGCCATGGAGGGACATGCCGGGGAAAGTCACGTGACGAGCGTCATCCGAAAGCGTCTTTGGTTGTTGAGAGGACGAGAGACTGTAAAACGCGTAATCCGACGGTGTGTGCAATGCAGGAGACGCAATGCCACAGCAGGCAAACAACTCATGGCCCCGCTACCAGAATGCAGGGTGACTACGGGCTGGTGGCCGTTCAGTGACACCGGGTTGGACTATTTCGGGCCCTTGTGGATCAAGTGCGGGAAAAGATTAGAAAAGCGATACGGATGTATCATGACGTGCATGAAATCACGTGCGGTACACCTAGAAGTCGCACATTCGATGACGACCGATTCGTTTCTACGGGCCTTGCAAAGATTTATCAACCGAAGAGGCGTACCGGCCGAAATATACTCAGATAATGGATCGAACTTTGTGGGCGCTCAACGGGAATTGCAGCGTTGGCACAAGAACATAAACAGGGACGAACTGCAGAATCGAACCGTGGCCTACGGCATACGATGGCATTTCAACCCACCACAGGCCAGTCACCGAGGCGGCATATGGGAACGCATGATCCGGTCCGCCAGACGGATATTGCTGTCAATCATGGAGCAGCAGCCGCCCAACGACGAGGCGCTGAACACCGTCATGACTGAGGTGGAGCGAATCCTGAACAACCGCCCCTTGGTTCCACTATTGAACGGCGACCCCACCCACCTGGCGCTCACCCCAAACGACTTATTGACGCTAAGGTCGAACGAGGGTTTCCAAGGGCCGGTAAACCTTCGTGGGAGCTACCTCCATGGGTGGAAGCAAGCGAACTATCTGGCCAAGGTCTTCTGGAGGCGATGGCTACGGGAGTACCTACCGGCTTTGCAGACTCGACAGAAGTGGCTGGCCAAAACAAGACCATCCAAAGTTGGGGACGTGGTTATGATCGCCGACGAACGCGCACATTTCAGCGCTTGGTCTTTGGGAGTAGTTACGGAAACCATCAAAAGCACTGACGAAATGATAAGAACGGTGAAGGTGAAGACAGCTAACGGAGTGCTCATTCGTGACATACGCAGTATTAACCTACTCGAGAGCGAAGACGGAGGAGCTGATAACCCTGAGGCCTAGTACACCTTTTCACACCAGTAATCGAGGTGGATAAATAAACACCATATATACCACACAATCTCCGTCAAACACGTTAAGGTGCTCGGGGTCCTTTCGTTGACATTACAGAAGGTTCTTTCCGATATGTGGCGATGAGTGCGATTCCATTATACATCCCGATGTATACACGCATGCACGACGCACTCTACATCCCGTAAACCCATCATTCATGTGACAGTGTTCTTTGTTTGCCTTTTGTTGACGCTACCGAATGCCCCTTGCATATGTGGAAGTAGCGGAGCTCAGGTCACACACACATGCTACATTTACTCGTCTTCTTGCCACGCGGTCTTTTGTTGACATTGCAGAAAGTCCTCCTTTGATGTGTAGTCATACCTGTGATTTCATTGTAACCCCGGCACACACACGCACGCACACACACACACTCAAGCACGTACATCCAGGACCGGACGGCCCCTTACGAGGACAACGTCTATGTGACCATTCACGCCCGCCATCGGTCATTTGGTCTTGTAGAAGATGTAGACTAGCCTCACGTCTATGTATCCAATGGATTAGGTGCGACCAGTAGTAGAACGTCGACGACGAGCATTAGACGCGCGCACTGACAGCAGGGCCTAGGCAGGTAGGAAGAATCAGTACCTTTATACCGAACCTTTGATTCTGCTAAGGATCCAGGAGGATTTTGGTGGGCGGTGTAACAGCCGGTCGTGGACAATCCCCCTTTTTCCCTTGCGATTCAGTGTTTTTCCCAACATCACTCATTTCCATACACTATTGACTTGTCCTTACGAACTGGTTGTTTTTCTGGACCAATTGTTGTTTGTTCGCGCCCAGAGCGCTACTTTGACACATCCTTGTTCAGGACCTGCGTGACGCACGTGCTGTTTGCTCACACGCTGCTATTCGGTTTCTCGTTGTTGAGTCCTTGTGATCGTATTATTGAGGTTTGTATATTGTTTATGTCATTGTTTATTGTAATAATCTAGTATCGTAGAATTATCACGGATAATCGCCTTCTGATTTCGGGATCCGTTGCGAATTTGGCTACGCATCGCTCAAACGTTCGTAACACCCCGTGCGGGAGTGTAGAGCTAGGTATATACTGGCATTGTTTTATGAAGAAGGGGTCGTGCATCGCAAATTTCATGTGCTTTCTGGATGGAGTTACGAGGAGACTTAACGATGGCGAAAAGGTGGAGGTCTGTTACTTGGACTTCAGGAAAGCCTTCGATCCAGTAAATCACAGGCCGCTAGAGCACAAGCTTCGAGCCTGTGAGATCGATCCACCTTTTGGTGACTGGAATTCTGAGTTTCTCAGAGAAAGGCGATCCTACGTAGAGGTGGAGGGAAGCAGGTCCAGTGTGAGTAAGTTTGCCAGTACGGTCCCACAAAGGTCGGCGCTTGGGCCACTGTTGTTTCTGTCATGGATAAACGAATTAGCTTATGAGCTGGATGGCCCAAACCTTATGTTTGCCGACGACTTTAAGTTGTTGGGATATCCTAGGGAGGGTGCCCTGCGGGGTGGCCTCGATAAGGCACACCGTTGGTACACAGAGCGGGAGCTGTTAATCAACACTAGCAAATGCAGGCAACTCACGGAGGGCAACCTTCAGGTGACCGCGAGGGAACTTGGGGGCGGATATACCAGGGCGGCTTTGGAAGGGACTGATACTGTCGAAGATCTGGGGGTTTTTACGACTGCTGATTTCAAAACCCAATGGCAATATACGGAAGCCGCAAGTCGAGGTAACGGTGCCCCTTTACATTTATTAGGAACGTTTGCCCCGCTGGTGCCGTGGGTGCTTTTACCTTTCTACACAACCCAAGTAGGTAAGCTTCCGAAGTATGCCTCGAGCTTAGCATCTAAGTCATACTAGGGACAGACGGCTGCTTGAACCTGTGCAAAAGAGATACACACGAATGTTTACTGAACTCCGAAACAGGCCCTGTGAAGAGAGACTTAGAGGACCAAAGCCGTTCTCTCTGGAATGAAGGAGGATGAGGGGAGGGATTTCATTGAGGCATTCAGGATTATTAGGGGCTTCCCGCACTTGGGAGGACTTCAGTTCCTGCCAAGAAGCACAGGCGAAAGTCTCTAGTGACACGAATTATATCTTGAGAAAGCCGTTGTAATTCGGTGGTTAGGACGAGTTTCTTCTTCCAACGAGCAGTAGATAGTTGGAAAAAACCTCTGTCCTCGATGGTGAAGGCCCAGACGGTCGCTGATTTCAAAAAAAGATTGTTAGTCCATTGGTACATTACTGGTTAGACTTTCAATGGTTGTTCGGCATGTTCGTCCACGGTAGTGGATGAAGATTTTTAATGGCAAGGACGGAACCGATATTCAGACACACACTTAGGTGTCTCGAAAGGATCACTAATTCAAACTAGCCGGTCAGTACTATGGTTACACCAGCTTTAGCGCCACACTCTTCTTCCTGTAAATAAGTGGTCTAGCGGAAGAATTGAGCAACCCGTTATTCATCCTAGCAGAAAGGGGTTTTACTAAGTGCCAAATTCTGACAGATGAAACGAATAGTTTTCCGTTTAAGAAAGTGCATTAGGTAAAAAACCTAGGTGTGATGGCCGCATGGGACTTCAGACTTTCAATGCAGTGCCAAAGAGCTGCAAATATTGCAGAGAGGTATTCATAAGGGTGTGCAAAACTATCATATGCAAAAACCAGAAGTCCTCGTCCCGTTTTACAAGGTTTTGGTACAACCTCTTCTGGAGTACTGTGTGCAGTCGTGAGCTTCCTATGATTGCAAGGATAAGGAGTGCTTTGAGGGGATGCAGCGACTTACAACCGGAAGGATCATCGGTCGAAGGGGGAAACCTTACACAGCGTCCAGAGGATCTTAATCTCTTCCCTTTAGAGCATTGTAGAGGCCCAAGTGACCCAATAGAAGCATTCAAGATCACAAAGGGCCTCTCGGGTGATTTGCTCGTTTCTACCCCTGAGTGCTGCACCAGGGGACGCAGTCTAAAGCTACAGGTGGCGTACTCAAGGCTGGACACACGGGCTAAATGTTTTACGAATAGGGTAGTACCTATGTGGAATAGACTACCAGAGGATGCTGTTGGATGCAGCAAAGTACCATCTTTTAAGAAGGCCCTAGATCCACGCTGGAACACAGTGTTCTCAGAGCTAGCTGTGCGAGCGAGGGGCGTGGTAATGAGTCCCTAGTATTTTTGTCAACGAACTTACGTCTATGAAGGTGATTGTGTCACGCAACTAGTGACCTTTAGACAAAACCTTCCACGCACAATGTTAGGAAACAAGGAGACTCGCCGACAACACAACGATCCGAATGCTTGGCTAATCTCCTCCACTTTCGTCCTGTTCAAGGTGAACTGAACTGAACTGATAGCCTAGGTCTCATAGACTTACTAGGCTCCCTGAAAAGCTACACAGACTTCACCCATCTTTTAGTCACTGGTGACTTCAACTCTCCCAGTACTAACTGGCAAAGAGCTGATGCCGCGGGTATCACTTTTAGTAAACCCCTCCTTGATCTCGTACTGAAAAACTCGTGGGTGCAGAGCGTGAGAAATCCGACTAGATATCGCACAGGCCACGCCCCGTCCCTACTAGACCTGGTCGACACCAATGATTGGTTTCTAATAGATGTGGTGCATTACTTGCCGCCCCTCGGCAAAAGTGATCACATTCTCATTGGATTCGATTATATCGTGAAATGGCCTCCTATTCCCTCAGAAACCAAAATTTTGAGATCCTTCAAAAGGACCAATTTTGACCAAGTCTGTGCACTTTTTCGCTCCCAGCTGAATTCAACTAACCCAGGTAACTCTGCTGATAAAATGGCAGAAAATCTCAGAGAGTTAATCTACTTAGCTGATAGGCTATTTGTCCCCAGAATTCGTCGCCCACAGACCGCTAAGCGACCCCTCCCTCGTCCCATTAGGCGCATTCTAGATGAACGCGCTCGCCTCTTTGCTAGATATAAAGCCACAGGCCTTGCCTGTGATGCAAAAGACTTCAGGATCATACGGAACATATGCAAAGACGAGATTGGGTCCTATCAGAATGCAGTCCAACGATCGGTACTCGATCGAGCACGGACCAATAAGACGTTTTTCTTTCGGTACTTGCGCCGTCTAAGGGATACAGCTCCGACGCCATTAGCTCTCAGAGATAGTGCCGGATCTCCAATAACTTCCCCTACCCAAGTAGCCGGGGCATTCAGCTCCTACTTCCGTACAATTTTTAGCTCCATTCCCATATCATCCCACCCTACCATGCACCAGTTATCTGTGACCGCTACCCTTAACCGCGTCACTATTCCCATGGGTGCAGTCGCTCAAGGCTTCCGACGGCTCAACCAATATTGCTCTATGGGTCCTGACCTAATCCACCCCGGTATTCTCAAGGAAACCGCGGACACATTAGCTGCTCCTTATGCCTAGCTTTTTCAGCCATGTGTTGACGATGGAGTTTTCCCCGGTAGCTGGAAAAAAGCAGTCATCGCACCCATCTATAATAAGGGTAGTAGACATCTTGCTTCTAGTAACAGACCCATAAGCCCCACTAGCATCACTAGAAAAATTTTTGAGGGAATTCTTAAGAGTGAGGTTCTTTCCCATCTTTATAGAAATAAGATCCTCTCCCCGTCCGAAAACGGGTTTCTTCCTGGCAGATCGTGCATCACCAATATGCTTACTGTCATGGATAGTCTAACGAAAGCCTATGGTGATGGCCAGCCCTCACACGCTGTATTCATCGATTTTGCTAAGGCCTTCGATAAGGTCCCCCATGCCCCTCTTCTTTGTAAGCTACAAACATACGGGCTCACAGGCTCCATGTTGGCCATTCTACGTAGCTTCCTTACCGACCGCACCTTCGTGGTTAAAGTCGGGAATGTTTTGTCTCAACCTTCCCCAGTAACAACTGGGGTCCCCCAAAGGTCTTGATCTATATAAACGATCTTCCGACAGCCCTTCCTTCGAACATTGCCATGTACGCAGATGATGTAACCCTCTGGAGTTCAAGCGTTGAAGGCCTGCAAATTGAGGTTTATGAAACAAAAAGCTGGTCCGAGGATTGGAACCTTCCAGTTATTGATGACAAATGCGTGAGCACGTCTTTCGGCAGAGAGACTGGTCACACGTTTTTCATTAGCGGAGCAAACACACTGCCAAGGGTTGACCGACACAAGGTGCTCGGTTTCTGGTTAGATTGTAACCTATCCTTCTCTCATTATCACCAACTTGCGAGCAAGTCTGCCTTTCGAGTCCCAAATATGATTCAAAGGTCCTTTCCGCGCATATCTAAGGATGATTGCCCCATAATTTTCGGCACGTATTTCCGACCTCTGCTGGAGTACGGTAGTCAGATAGTGCACTCTGGTCTTGTCCGAGTCCGTGAGATCCTAGAAAGAGTTCAGCGGGCGGAGCAAACACACTGCCAAGGGTTGACCGACACAAGGTGCTCGGTTTCTGGTTAGATTGTAACCTATCCTTCTCTCATTATCACCAACTTGCGAGCAAGTCTGCCTTTCGAGTCCCAAATATGATTCAAAGGTCCTTTCCGCGCATATCTAAGGATGATTGCCCCATAATTTTCGGCACGTATTTCCGACCTCTGCTGGAGTACGGTAGTCAGATAGTGCACTCTGGTCTTGTCCGAGTCCGTGAGATCCTAGAAAGAGTTCAGCGGGCCTCCACCAAGGCAATAAGGGGTCTATCCCATCTACCATATCCCGTCCGCCTCTCACTCCTCAACCTCTATCCTCTTGACGTAAGACGCGTAAGAGGTGATCCGTTTTTGATGTTCCACCTGTTTGAATCAGGTCGAAGAGATTGCTTCTCCGTCTATCCAGCCTCTTCTCTCCGTAGTCACAGCAGAAAAGTTTTCAAACCAAGGCCACGCACTTCACTAAGGATTAACTTTTTTAGCTATAAGGTTTTTACTCTGTGGAATGCACTTCCGGAAGATTTTGTTCTCTCGCAGAACAAAACAATCTTTAAGAAAAAGCTGACCTCTACCTGGGTCTCTCCCAATAATTCCTTGACCAAAAAGAACAAACAAAATAGTTGTCTTTTATTGCGTATATGTTCATGAATGCCGCACCCCCATTCCGCTTAAGGCACTGTCCACAGTGAGACACTGCGTGATGTTATGTGTATCTTGTTTTCGCTGCCACCCCCGCCCGCCGCCCCCCGCTTCTTTTTACTCTTGTTTCAGCTCGGTGAATCCGACAGAAGATCAATGATTTCCTCAAGAACCGGGTCAATTGGGCTCAAAGCCTCGAACCCGTGTAGTACTTCAAGACTTCAAGACAACTGAACTGAACGGAATCGTGACCTTGACCCGATCTGCTGTTAGCGCCGTGGTGAGTGGTCTGTCTGCGGCGAATTTGGTGTTGAGATTAATGTAGGTGTTGAGTTGTATTGATGCATTTACTGTGCCTCAATGCTAACGGAATTTCCCGTTATTTGTATTTTGCAGATCGCGCACAAGAAGCTCCCCTTGGGGGTACACGGGTTCCTGCATACTACTATACGTGCCGCGGGGATGACGACTTACATGGAGCTAGATCAATGTCAGGTACTGTGCGCATGCTTGCGCGCAAAATCGATTTGTCGTCTTTATTTCTGTCGTCACTGTCTGGACGTTAGATGTGGTGAATGTGTGTCGCACGAGGTAAGTGCAGTGATTCAGGCCCTACATATGTCAGTTTTTCATTCAGTGTCAATTCCCGGGTGTTATGTAGTTTGCATTCAATATGTCACGGACTTTGATCCCGATTTTCGCCTGAAAAGCTTTTTACTTCTCATTTTCCTAATTTTTCATCAGAGGTTCACAACTGTTGCGCCCACCCTTGCTAGAGGAAGCGGTGTAGATTTGTCATTTTTTTATTACATGCTTGCGCATGATTGCAATGAAAAAGCTGTACACCATAGCCATAGGGGCCCAATGCACCATTAAAGATGGCCGGTGACTAGATCTTAAGACTTAGAGTGATGAATCACATAAATTCCCTGTAGATCAAGTGTGGTAACGAGCCGGCCGAGTGAATTACTGTCCACCACCAAAGTAACCGGTGATGGCGGGGATTTGAGGCGCTGTGCCCTATTTCATAGCAGTAGGCAGGTGGCGTAGAAATGGTGCTCACTTACCCACAGCTCGCAACTTGTACACAAGTTGGACAGGCCAATGAACATGACTCAGTACCCATCGCGCAATGCGCATAGTTGGAATCTGTACACCCTGAACTAACGAACGACGGCAAAACAGGCCATTTATGCACCTCATTCTTCATTTCTCATAGTAGAGACAGTACTAGTCTTTCCGTACGAACCTCGTCACTAACCACCCGTTGGCGTAAAAAAGAGTGCCTAGAAGGCCATGGCTCCAACAATGAATGGTCGTTTCCCCTTGAATGCTTAATCCTTCACTATAACAACACGTAATGAATTCCAAAGGTTCATAGCCCTCCGAGACGAGCAGCAGACTAACTGCAAACCAGTAAAATGCATTTCCACTAATGTCATTGAACGCCCGCGCACGGCATGACTCACAAAGCGGCAAGTCCGCTTGCAGCTCAGGTCCCAGATCACCCTGAAAAATGCAACGGATCATCGCACGTCCGCCGATTGGCTTCTGAGGACAAATCAGTCGCTTCAAGACACCCTTCAGATGTAAGAGATGAGTTAGTCGCAATTGTTCCGCCATTCTAGGTCCGGCTTACATGAACCCCACCTACTTGCATGCAAATAAGTAGTGATAATCCTTTGTTGGGAAATAAAAGCTTGTGTTGTCCTGCATTTATAAATGTGATTTGCGACTGTCCTGAAGTTATTGTCTTCATATTCTCGCATTGCGAAACCGACTACTACCCATCTTAGTAGAAATCACTTGGTGTTACAGTGCAACGGCTTGAATTTCTTGTGCAGATCGGAGCAGAACAACATCAACACAAATCAAGATTTGTATTGTGAAAAACAGGAAACAATACATAAGAAATAATCCTGGTCGACCGTTTCCAACACTTTTGGAGATCTGTTGTAGTTCCAGGGGAAAATGAGAAAAAATATGTACACCGAAGACAATTACCTTGTGGATTAAATGCCATCTATAATTTGTGTCAGGAAACGTTACTACGTGTGTGTAATAATTATTCTCCTACGTGCGTTTGTCGCAGCTGAACTACCGTGAGTAGGATTTTTCCTGTTTCACAGAGAGTTGAGTTAGATGGTCGAAGATCATCGAGGCTATTACCAAATAAGTGCTTCGTCCTTGTACATTGACACTGTATCTGGAGTTGTCCGAGTTCATCAGTGGCATCCTCCAGAAAGAGGTCCGCATCACTTGGTTGTTTTGCATCACGGCGGATCACAAAGACAGATTTAGATGTTGATAAAAGGTAGATGATCTGGGCGAGAATTGTCCATATACGGGCTCGGAATGATCAAAAAGAGTGCATGCTATATATGCGTATCTAGACTGTCAGACTAATTCCTTACGTTAAAATCCAGTTTGTCGAGAGCTTGATAATGGCATTTTGTAGCCTACTCTGAGAGTACATCCGAGAAGGTACGGATCTAACTTGTTTTTGTGGTTGCCTTCGTCAGCGTCTTTGCGTCTCGCGGTAACTGCGAAAGAATATGCCTCGGCAGACGTAGGAACCAGTGGATTGATCCCACACACGTGTTTCTTATTGTGAAATAGTATCTGGGTATGGAGCACCTTTCCATTTCAGTTACGTCCGGTTCTGTAACGGACTTCCTAAGGTTCACAAACCGCAGGTGCCACTATGACCAATCGTCGTGTCCACTACAGCCCCGAACTATCAACTAGCCAACTATCTTTTCAGCCTCTTGCGCCCGACTCTTCCAGAAGACAACTACGACACAAAAAGCTCCATTGCTTTTCTGAAACAAATAAGAAACTTCAGAATGAAAACAGATGAAACAATGGTTTCGTTTGATGTGACATCACTGTTCACGAACATCCCAAGGCAGATGGCCTTAGACGGAATCCGAAGCCTAATGGAAAACGACTCCAGCCTACAAGAACGAACAATGTTATCAACAAGAGACCTAATGGGTCTGGTGGACCTCTGCCTGGAAACCTATTTACAATTCAATGGAAAAATATACGAACAAATACGAAGCACACCGATGGGGTCGCCGCTTTCAGGCCTACTAGCAGATACAGTCATGGAGCAATTCGAAGCCAAAGCATTCGAAACAATCAGACCTCGCTTGTGGATCAGATACGTTGATGACACATTTGTGATACTAAAAAAGTCTTAACTAGATCGATTTCATGAACATTTGAACACGCTCGTACCGGGAATAAAATTCCTAAAGGAAGAAGAATGCGATGCAAAACTGCCGTTTCTAGACATTCTGATCATGAGGCAAACAAACGGAAGTCTAGAAACAACGATCTATCGGAAACCAACGACAACCGACCGCATACTGAACTTCCAAAGCAACCACCCAACATGTCACTTGAAGAGCTGTGTGCGCACCCTATTCCACCGGGCCGACACACACTGTAGCACACCCGAACTCCGAAAAAAGGAACTGATCAAGCTTTTCAAGTTGTTCATGGCAAACGGTTACCCAAAAAGCTTCGTAAACTCTTACATCCGAAATAACAAAAAACGCCAAAAGAAAAGTAGCCCAGGAAGCGTGGTCGTGCTACCATACATACGAGGAGCATCAGAGGCAGTAGATCGTATGCTAAAACCGTTTGGCATCAAAGTTGCCCACAAACCCGTCAGCACTCTGTGGACCGCCTTATTCAACGGAAAAGACCGTGTGGACCAACGCGATCAATCAGGAGTGGTCTACGCTATCCCATGCTTAGAATGTGGTAAGCAATACATAGGCGAGACAGGTAAACAACTACGTACTCGCCTACACGGACACAAACTAGCATTACGACGTGCCGACCCACACTCACAGATTTTTAACCACCACGAGGTCAAAGTCGATAGCGCAAGGGTAGTCGCCCGAGCAAAAAAGAAGGGGGAGCGCCTGATCCTCGAAGCTCTCCATTCGATCAACTCGTTCAACCGACACGTCTAGGTTAATAAGCATTACGTCACCCTGGCAAAACCGACGGCGAAAAATCGAGAAACGGACAGACGGGCAACACCAAAAACGTGCGGAACCAGCCGTCCTATTCACACACTCATTCACTCACGTTTGACAACGAGTCCTAGTTTGGATCGAAACGTCGCAATGAACGTTTTACAACTCAGTGTACGCCTTGACTTCTTTATAATATATATATATATATATATATATATATATATATATATATATGTATATGTATATAATGTTTCACGCTCAATCAAAGAAAACATGATACAGCGTCGAATAAAGGTGTACATGGAGCGCGATTTTATGATTTGTTTTGTTTGTGGGCGCAATACTGTCACGTTGCCCAGGCCAAAACAGGTGGTTTTCTTAGGGGTCCACAACCGGAGCCTTAAGATATCCGAGGCTTAACCCGCAAGGCAGTGGGACGAAGCGCAGGGATCGTAACCCACTGTGGGCCGGTGACTGATTGTTCAGCTCATTCATCCTTTGGACGGAGCCAAACATCCTGGGTGCTGAGTACACCCCTCCGCCGCAGGTGCCGGTGAGTAACCGTTGTACGCCTCATAAGCCACCCATGGTTGCTTTGGAATCAGGGTTTAACCATCTCCCCTAGACTAACTATCAGTCAGTCGACACGATGGGTAGCACTGGGCGTTCGCCTTCGTCACCGCACTTCGGTGAAAACACCTCTGCCATGAGAAAGTAGTGTGAAGGACTTCCTCAGCTGAGGCTGTTTGAGACGCGCGGTCATTTGTGAGCATTTAGAGAGGCGATCAGAGCGAGTGGCCTTCTCGTAGCCTGAAGCATTTGGAGACGTTCGGCAGTGAGGCCAACTAATGTAGGATACTTATTTTAGGTGGTAGACGGCTCTGCTGTCGCCCGGCTCACTACCACATTTGATCTATTGAGGCCTTATGTGGTTCACCATTTTAAGTCTCAGGATTATGGTTGTCGGTTTCTTTCACACTAAAAATCATGAAAATACTCAGCGACACACGCACTCGCTCTTTTGCCCACTCTGCCCACTTGAAAAGTAAGCACGAACTCATCAGCCTTACTAACATTCGCGGAATGAACCCTTATGTCGATTCTTTGCACCAGTTTCCCTAATCTTCCTCTCCTCTTACCCTGTTTTAGACCGAAACCCAAATCTCCCCCTCATCAGACACCACCCATCTTCAATTTCCCAACCATACGTTTCACTCCTCTTTTTCACCCAAAGGTGGCGTCTGTGCCTTTGTCCACCAGTCAGTCGCCACATCCAGAATCCAGAATCTTGACTTTTCCAGTCGTGAATTTCAGTTGATGTAGCTGAAACTCCTACTTCCTTATTCTAATCGCTACTTTTGCGTTGTTTACCGTCCACCCAACGGTAGCGATCCATCGATCTTTGATTTCTTATCTTCGAACATCGAGCACTTGTTTGTTACGGAACCCAACTGCCATATGACCATCTCAGGAGATTTTAATGTTCGCAATCGAGATTAGCTGATTCACTCATCGGACACTTCGGCTCTGGGGCGCGAAGCCGAAGGTTCCACTGACTCAAGAAATGAAAACGAATAAACAGAGTCCTGCTCCTATCGACCCATAGCCGTGGAACCCAATTCTTCGGTAGTTCCTTTTCCCTAAACTTTTCCCCGACCATCACGTACCCAGGCAACTAGTCATCCCTACCAAGTTTCTGTCACTAGATGTCGCACTTCTATCTTTCAATCTTCTTTCTTTCCTTGAATCGTTAATTTATGGAACACTCTCCCCATTTCTCTCTCCCCACCCACTTACGACCTTTCTCTCTTCAAAAGCAGGATCAGTAAACTGGTTCTAACGTGAATGCTCCCCCCACAGCCCACGTTTACGCTGTCTTCTGATTATGAGGTTTACCCCTCATGCTATAATTCACTTCATGTTTTGTAATAAATTGAATTCTTTCACGTAACCAATGAAGGGTCAGTTGTTCACAGTGAATTTCAATGCTTTAGTTAACGATACAATAATCTTATGAGATAATATTCTGTCATCCTTATAGGCTAGGAACTAGTCACATTTTTTGCTCAGCATTGATTAATTTGGTCAAATCAATTGCTTTTCATCTTTGTACAATAAACAGGACTTCAGGTTCGGAATTTCTACCCGTCAGATTCTCACCAATCTCGTGTGCATATTAAATCAGATGAAGAAGTCAAGCACTGTTGACATTCCTAATAACACTCAATAGGAATTAAATTAATTTTTGCGTTGGTCATCTCGGTCACCGGGGCTCTGCATAATTCAAGGAAGTGCCCTTATTCTTTGAATTATACAACCACATAGCCAACTATATACTTCCTAATCATTTGTCATGCCACTCATCGTTACATTACCTGTCATTACCAATTTAAATGGCAGCGTATAATTTGGTCTGAGTCATACAAATAAGCTCATTATCTCACAAAGATAGTCTCCATTCCGTGAAGTATTTTCATCCCGCGAATGGCTTTTACTGGATATGATTCTTGTTCCACGATGGAAATAAAAGGCGATAGACTTTGACAGTTTTTGTAGGTACATTGAGTGTCCTGTTAGGTTGACAGGAACTGAGAGGCTAGACTAGCTAACGACCGGAGCCGGTGAGCTAAAGTGCGCCAAGGCATACAGAACCATCTGGAAGGAAATGGCGGTGAACGAAAGCCGGACGGCACTAGGTTGACCTAAATAACCAGACTTCAAACAAATATTCGATTGCTTAGATTAAAGTGAATCTAAGTTCTTGACCTATCCATGGGACTGGTCAGCGTTAGACTGACTAGTGCCACCACTGCTCTGGTCGCAGTCAAATATCTGGCAGTGCGACACGTCTTGTGACTAAACAGCCTGCAACCCCTACCCGAGGAAGCAGAAACGACTAGGAGCTTCCTTTCGCTGAAATCAAAGCGCCAACTGAGATCTTTCCTTAGCCTGGTTGGTTATAACGCCAAGTTTGTGCCAAATTTTGCCCAGAAAGCTGGTGTCCTGTTTCAACTACTGATGAAGGATAAGAAGTTCGAGTGGATGTCAGATACGAGGCAGCGTGCAGGAAACTCAAGGAAAGTGCAACAAACCCTCGAAGCTGTTTGACAACACCGAAGCCGCATGAGAAATTCACCGTAGCTGTGGATGCCAGTGACGTCAGAATTGACCCAGTATTGTCACAACCGTCTGGGGTGATCGAGTACGCCTGCCGGCTGCTCACAATTGCCGAAAGGATATACTCCACCACGGAAAAGGAATGTTTAGCAATCGTGTGGGCACTGGAAAAGTGGAGAACATATCTGATTGCTACCAACTTCTGCGTCAAAACAGGTCACAAGCCATTGGCGTAGTTAATGACAACGAGAGATCTAAGAAGGAGGTTGGCATGGTGGGCATACCACGTGCAAGAATTCACCTTTACAATCGAGCATGTTAACGGACTAGAAAACGAAATACCTGACTCATTATCCCGCCCGATCCCAGAGGACCAACTGCCGGCTGAGGCGGTCCCAGTGAATCGGCTAATGTCAAGTGGTGATCTTTTCAGCCACCAAAGAAATGACAGTTTGGTGCGGACAGTTTGTTCTCATCTTCAAGCCAAAACAAAACCAGATGGGAGCTCATTCGCGCCGCAAGACCTACTGAAAATTTGGCAGCGATTGCATGCGGAAGATGGCAAGCTGTTTGTTGACATTGATGTGGGACAGGGTCTGCGATCCAGACGACTGCCTTTTGTTCCCGAGGTCGTACGTGAGCAGGCAATACAGCTAGCGCACGACAGTGCTCACATAGGGCAACAACGAGTCTTCGAATTATTGCGGCGTTCCGTCTTCTGGCCCACGATGCGGTACGACGTTGACGACTGTATATGAATTTGCCCTGGTTGTCAGCGGAATCGAGAGCAAGTAACAGCAACACCGCCAATGCAGCCCATGGAAGCACAGCGAGCCTTTCAAAGCTGAGGTTTGGACATTTTTGGTCCTTTCCCCTTGAGTGCTACTAGAAACCGGTGCATCATGACAATGGTTGACCACGTGTCTCGCTGGGTGAAAGCAATCCCGATACCGGATAAAACAGGCGATACGGTCTCTCGAGCGTTTATTGATAATGTGGTGGCGCGATTTGGTATACCAGAAACGGTCATCACTGACCAGGGTCTCTGCTTCGAATCGGAGAAATTTCGAGACATGTTAGAACAGTGGAGAATCCGGCGAATACGAACGTCGCCTTACCACCCCCAGGCAAACAGAATGACGGTAAGATTCAACAGAACGATTAAAGAATGGTTAAATAACCACGGAAGTGATTGGCAAGAAGGACTATCAGAGATATTGCTCAGTTACCGCGCAACGAACCATTTAACAACGGGGACGACACCGTTTGAACTGGTTTTTGGGCAGAAACCCTGAACGCGACTGGATGTGTGGCTCAACATGAAGAATGATAAACCTCTGACAGCCCGCGAGCGGAGGTTTCTAGAGGAAGTGGCTGCAAAACAGACAATAATTGATCAGAGTCGAAACAAGGCAACGTACGATAGACGGAATCAAACATAGAAATGGGAGCCGTTCATGTCTGGACAGCTGGTAAAAGTGAATGTCGTAACAGAACCGGAGTGGCCAGTCCGGGGGCCAGCAAGTTCCACAGACAATGGAATGGACCCTACATCGTACTAGAGAAGAAGAATTTTTGTTTCAAAATCGATCAAGGACCACAAGGCAAATGGGTCAACGGATGCGACTTGGCACCCTGGCACGTACGGACCGAATGTTTTAAGGGAAGAGCGAGTGTAACGGGGAATGCTAGGGCGAGGGAACGGCGTGAAGATCAAGGCGAACGGACAAACCAAACGGAGGCCACAGACAAAAGAACAAGCGGCGAATACGTCGGAGGCTTCCCGAAGCAGACAAAAGGAGGGATACGGACTACCAGAGAGGAAGCAGCGGGATCTCCGGCAACCAGCAAGATAGCCCAGGTGAGGGGCTGCCGATCGAGCCGTCAACAGAGACAGTCGGACAGACCGAAAAGAAATGACGCCCAGGGGAAGCAAGCTATCGGCCACGGGCAACTGGCCGAAATGCAGCCGGAACACTCAAACAGCGGCAATAGCAATCTTGGTGCCGCGCAGTCTGGAGAAGAGCCTATATAAACGATTGTGTGTTTCGTGACTTGACTTGTTTTTCTGTTGGAATACAGCTATCCTACACGGTGTTGTCGTCCTCGTTACAATTAATCTTACGATATACGTACATGTGTACACATAGGTACATAGTTTTCATCGTATGTCATACACAGTGAGAGATTTTATGGGTTATTTTCCATTACCACGTTGATTTTGCCGATTTTTCACAGGCTGAAATTGCAGTATTTTTATCGTTTATCGTAAACTTATTCGAAGTGGAATTCTGGCAGTTGAACATTATGACAGTTACGTCCCTCAATGTTAATGTGCGTCCACACTTCATCATAAACCACTAGTGTCTCAGTGTAGTTATGAAAACAGTGGCAATTGTGCGCATTTCGTGAAAGCCCAATGACTCCTAAGAACTGATGCTAAACAACAATCTCAGTTGCTTAGTATCCCCCTCTTTTTTCTTGTGAAATCCGATATCACGCTCTGGGAATCTTTATAAGTAACGTGAATATTTGCACAGACTTCGTTCTTAACTAGGTTCCCAACCGTTAACAAAACGATAACATCAGTTAACGGCACATGTAACTGTATTGCCAATCTGTACAGTCAACGAGAAATGTTTTCCATCTATAGTTCAGTCATACGCATTCGGTCATTGATCGTACCCATCTTCAAGAAAGGAATACGCAATGATTGTAGTAATCATCTTGGGATTTGCCTAATTCCGATAGTCACCAAGGTATAAGCCTCGATTTTACTGCGCCGTCTGACGCCGGCTCGCGTGAGCAACGGCCGCAAACAACAGGCCGGATTCCATCCCGGTCGAGGATGCATCGACCAAATTTTTACTCTTCGTCAGTTACTTGAGGCGCGTCACGCACACCGTCGACCGAGAATATTGGTTTTCTTAGACTTGAAAAGCGCCTTCGATTCAGTTGATTGGACAGCGCTATTCAGTGCTCTTCACCGGAAAGGTATGCCCCAGGAAATCGTGAATCTACTGAGGTCGTTGTGTTCTCATATTTCTGGCCGCGTAAGAGTTTACGGTAAACTATCTAGTCCATTCGAAACAACCAGTGGTGTCCGACAAGGATGTCCCATTTCCCCGTTCTTGTTTAATTTCATCATGGACGAGAGAATGGAGAATGCCTTGAAAGGTCATGTGTACTGTGCTGCAGTGCGTTCAATTTTGTTGCATAGTTGCGAGACTTAGGGTCTACGCGTGGAAGATATTCGTCGTCTTGAGGTTCTTGACCACCGATGTTTGCGTAGTATCGTTAAGGTTGGGTGGAATGACCGAGTAAGCAGTACGGAGGTCAGAAATCGGGTATTGGGTATTAATTCAGAGAACGTTCTGTCACAGCGCATCCAGCTTAGTGGACTTCGTTGGTTAGGGCATGTGTTACTTATGGCAAACACACGTCTACCGTACTGTGTCTCCTTTCCTCCTACGGAGTGGAAAAGACCACGTGGAGGTCAACAGATGATACGGCAGCGGAGAATGAGAAAATGTGAAGCAGACTTAGAAAAAGTAGGTGCTTCACGTCTTCGTAGTTGGGGTCCAAAAGATCCGTCTACCAGTTGGCTGGATACACTGAAAGATATGACAGGGAACCGTGAACAGTGGCGATCGTGTTGTCATTTTCTGTCGAATCAGAATGACTGATCGGTGTGCGATTGCACAGTTAGACTGTGTATTCCGTGTGTTGGCTACGGGGCGTTGTTTCCTTTCCCCACCCATGTAGGTTCATTCGCTGTCCATCTTGTATATCCATTCTTTCTCTTTCCACGTGGAACATGGTGAGAAAGGCAGTGGTCAGTGGTGCTTTCCCTACTGTTTAACGCTGTACGATGGTGATTTTTTTTCCGGTTTATCCTTGAACTTCTGAAATGATAAGCAGATGATCGCTGTTCGGCGCTGAAGCAATGCAACGCGTGAACATGGATTGGTGAACAAAATTTTCAACTTTATAGAGCAGCTATCGCTGTGTACATGTGCTTGTGATTACACTTCTCGATAAATTACTATGCAATGGATATGTAATGTATTCATCTATTCTTGTGAGTGTGGACACATCGCGCAATGGAAGGGAATCACGAACTCATTGTTTGCTGACAGGCTCAAAAATGAGACCACCCGAGTGCATACGTTGCCACCATTGGCAGTCTAAAGAATAATGAGTTACCAGTCAGAGTTTTCGCTGAACAAAGCAGACAGTCACACCGCAGATTAGGTAACTGGAATCGAGTGATGTCATTACACTCAGTGCTCGCGAATGTTTTCACTGCTAATGCTAGCAGGGATACAGTTCGTTTATGTCCCAGTTAACGTAAAGTAGAACGACAAGGTTGCGTTCACAAAATGACATACCTAATGGTTCGTTTTAAGGGGGATGATGGGGAAAATTTTCCAGCAGTAAACGACTGGTTTTGCAATAAGAATTTCTCGAATATGGCGGGAACACCGTGTCGGAAAAGTATTGTATGAATGTTAAATTACAGTTAGAAGAAACTGTCCACAATTTCTCCATGTTATTTGCTTCCACCTTCAGCGTTTCATTTGAACCTTATTTGGTTCGTCATCTCACGCTTCTGGTGTAAGTCAAGTCAGTAGACGCTTTTGTGCACCCAACGTGGGGTGGATTTTCAGCGCGGTGGAATATAAGAAGTTTAGGAGCTTATTGGAAGGTGCAGACGAATGCGTGGAAGCAAAATGAAGCGGTACGTATATTTTATTCAGTGACGAAGGTAAAGAACAAGATCGTTGGTTGCTCGGTCGCGGTCTACGAGCGAGAGGACAAGGTAAGGGATGACGCTATTTCTGTATATAAACGTGCGTGGACGACGTATTTTAAATTTCGAGCGAATGGAAGAGAATGAGACGGCTTCGGAGAGTGTGGAATGGAGACAATGATTAGTGTTGGATAGTAACTTATTTGTCCTTTTTTCGCAAGCATGCTTGCTGATGTTAGAGTCGATGATAATATCTCTTAATGATGCTACAACAGAAAAGCAATTTTAGAGATTTTTTGGTAAGACCAAAATCTCTCAACACGGGAAAAATAATGAGAAGGCAATAAAGCCAGAGAGGGAGAATGCAAGAAGTTGCAAATTGAAGTACACGATTGTAAGGCACCCTAGGATTTCGTGGTCTGAATGTAGAAGAAAAGCTTTCTGACTTTGGTAAAGACCATTTGGACGCGACTAGATCAATAAAGGTTGTGAGTTAGAGTAAGTGCTAGGTGACGGACGGCAGAAGCTTGAGGGAGATGTTGGTTACCAATGGAGAGATAGGGAAGGTTATTACAAGCAGTTTTGGTAGCGTGATCCACATTACAAGTTAAAGAGAACGTCAATGCATTTTAAGACGTTAAGGGAAAGAGAATGTGATGTAGACCAGTAACCAAGTTCACTAAGACTGTTTTGAAGGAAAATTCCAACTTTCATTTCCGTTATAGGGGCACCCAAATACAGCATACTTGCAGCCATTGAGTTTTGGTGAAATGGAGAGTTTACTAATATAAGGGTAGAAAAGAAGTGGGAATAGAGTGGCACCCTGAAAAATGCCAGATTTGACTTGAAGAGAAGACAAGTGCCACTTATCGCAATTTATAAACTGTGCGCGATTAGAAAAGTGGTCGCGAAGGATGTTCAAGCTGCGATCGTCAACCCCATTATCATGTGGAATATTAGGGACAGTACAACAGTTATGTGAACCAAATGTATTCGCATAATCAAGAAAAATTAGCCTGACGTTAGGGCCACCGTGATCAAGAGTAGAAATAGTAGAATTAGCAATATAGCCAACAGCAACAAGGGTTAGCAGAAGATTTGTTGGCAAATCGAGTCGGGTCAAAGGAGTGAACTTGGGGAATTATGCGGTGGAGTTGTAACTTCTCAACTACTTCTAGCAAAGCAGATGTGCAGGCTGTGAGAAGATATTCGTTGTAAACTTTCTTAGATACAAATGTGGTGCGTACAGATTTCCAACAATCGAGAATCACCTCAGAATTGATACAGCAATTAGATGGATCAGTCAATGGGGATGTGAGTTCGAAAGAGCGGGCATGTTATAACATCGATGATAAAAGGTCAAGGCCACCAAACTTATGGCACTTGACTTGTTGTTTAACTCTAGGGACGGATGCATGTGTAACGAAGTTGGGTTCATGCGATTCAGTATATGAAGCGTAAGTGAGGATACATCTGAGTTAGCGGCGAATTGGTGATTGAAGTCTTCTACGTTCTGCTTCAGCTTAGGCTTGGCATAGTATAACATCCCCAGGGATTTCCACATATCACGCAGTTCTTGTTACCTAGCTCTGTGTTTATGTGCAGACTACCCAGACAACGTACTTCATTCTAGAGGAGTATAGATAGTTTTTACGGCATGACGCCAGCCAGATCTTCACACCTTTTCTTAGCCCTACGGAGCCTCTTCAAGCAAGGGGAATGGAATCCATCGGGTGGAGCATTATAAGTTTCGATGAGGCAAAACAAGTCGCACCAAAAGTTAAGTGGTCAGTTGTGCTCACAGTATGAAGACGCATATTACGAAGAAGAGATAGTAAAATCAGTGAAGCCAACAGATGCCGTAAGCTTGTCGAGATTCTCAGAGGTGCAAGCACTTTTGCAGACAGTGCGCGGTTAATGCAGGGTGTTGGTTAACTATTTTCTTTTGCAATGAACCGGTCGTTATCAAAAGTACACAACAATCATGAATGTGGAGCTAGTTCCATCCTCTTTGCTCTCTCCCTCTCTGTCTCTGTCTCTGTCTCTCTCTCTCTCTCCCTCTCTCTCTCTCTCTCTCTTCCTATATATATATATATATATATATATATATATATATATATATATATATATATATGCCGGCTTCAGATCAAGCATGGTTCCAACGCAACAACAACAATCGCAAAAATAGGTGGAGGGGAGTACAGTGTAGTGAAAAGAAGAATCAGTGAGAAGAAAAATGCCATTTATGCTTTTCATTGTACGCATTCTGATGTTTTTCTTCGTCATTTTGTTAACCGAAATGACATTTTCGTGATTACGGGACACGAGAGTTCGACAGACAGACCACACAGCAATCGTGCCACTGGTTTCTACTCTCAGCTACGTCCCTCGTCTCTAACCAACGACAATCCGCGTCACTTGGGCCCCAACCAAGGAGGCGGGAAGCACCAACCGAAGTCAATGCACATGTCAGCTCCTTCTTACCTCTACCCCAAGTCATAACCTGACCGCCGCGTCTCTTTCAGTCTTGCCCAGCACGTGCGAATAGAGCACGAAAAAGCAGACGAGGAGTAGGCAGTCAGAAAACATGACCGAGCCACCGGATGCGAAATAGAGCGATCACTTCGTTAAGTGGCGGCCATTAGTGTCTAACACATGGTGATGCACCTCGTCATTACTTAATCGATGTCCCGACCAGACGCGAGCAATTCTTCGGAGACATTAGTTATCAAACACGGAAAGACAGCGAGCATCCTCCACACGAAGTGATCAGGTCTCGCAATCGTAGGGCAAAATACTACAAACCGCGGCAACGTACACTTGTCCCCTAAGAAAGAGCCAAGTGTCTGGGCGACGCCTCAGGTATCACAGATTTGGGAAAGCTGTTCTTACTCTCACTGTTCGTTAGCTAATCTCCTTCCTAACACCCAACACTTATGAAGCTCCGAAGGTGCTTATAGTTATCGACTGATTCAAGCTGATTACCACAAAAGGTGAGTGCAGACGAGCTCCTGCCAATCTTTGAAAGCACTTTGCTCTAATACGAGCTGCAGTTTTGTTTGCAGCCTCTTCGTTTGTGGCTTATAGCGATGTGGTCGATCTGGGTCCATTTTTGACTCGAAGAGGACTATGGCCACGTGGCGTACCGGCCATTATAATGTCTGAAGTTCGTACTGGCAAGGAACAGGCGATCTTCTGAGCACAGAGCCAGCAACCGTTTTCCGTGTGACAGGAATCTAGCCCAAAAAGGGCCTCCTAGATGCGCCTCGTTCGACCTCAACTGATCTACTCTAGCATTCATATCTCCCGTCAAAATCACAATATCGGTCCGACTTGCTTTGTGTAAGAAGTTGTGGTGCTTTTTGTAAAAGTCATCTTTGATTGCATTTGGACTACAATCGGTGGGTGCACCCGCAGAAGCGACAAAAAATTGTATCTATCGGAGGGGCGACTGTCGTCTTTGCACGGACCCATGAGTCTCACCGCACAAAAAACGACTGCAACTGGAATCCAGTCTAACAGCGCCGCTTCAACTCTTTCACTGAGATAATCAGCCGATGGTATCGTATTCGGTGAGGCTCGGAAGCTAGTCGAAGAAAGGCAAGATGGAACATAGCCAGGATTTCCACCATTAGCATGGTTGACCAATGAACTCGTGGGGTGTGAAAATGAAAGAGGAAGTGGAGATGAGAGAGCAAGCTGTGTGCAGCGTATGCATATGAAGGGACCGTCAACCATTGTATCAATAAAATCATCCATGATTGTTGGCGTTGTGAGCTGTTGTACCACTCGGTCGCCCAGTCCAGAGTAGGCATTTTTTTCAAGGATGCATCTCTAGCCTTTGCCCAGCCAAGGGCGTCCGGTAAGGCAGCAGAGTTGGTCCAGATGAGCTGGTAGCCAATTGTATGGTTCGTCTGTCTCTGCTGGAAACCTCTGGGGGCTGGTGACTGAATGTTCAGTTCATTCGCCCTTCGAGAGAGGCTTCATATTTTGGGTCCCCAGTACATCCCAGGCACGGATGCCGATAAGCATAGTGTAGTATGCTTCATACGCTATGGAATTAGGGTTTGGCCGCTCTCGTAGACTGCTTTCCAGTCTGCCGACCCGGTGGAAAGCGCCGGGTATTCACTTTTATCCTTTCACTTTAGTGGGAACACCTTCGCCCCAAAAGGCGGCGAGTAGGACTTTCTCAGCGAAGGCTATGATAGACGCACGGTCATTTGGGAGTATTTCGGGAGGTGTTCAGGACGAATAACCATTTGGGAGCCTGGGACATCCACCCCCGACCATACTGATGCAGTTAGATTCATTTTTACTCATACATGAGCATAAGTTTAACAAATCAAATGGGATAAACGCCCATGGAGTTTCTACCCTGATAACCTGCTATTGCCATTCTAAGCGTTACATCAGTATACTGTTGATAATCGTTACGTAGCGAAAAGATGAACTTATTGATCATGGATATTCCTCGTTCTGCACAGCAAGTAATTTTCTTATCTCGCTTCTTTTTTTTCTCATTTAGGTTGATTCTCACTATTGCCCAAACTGTTTGGAGAACATGGCCAGTGCCGAGGCTAAAATGCGTAAACATCGTTGTGGCAATTGTTTTGATTGCCCCAGTTGTGGTCACACTTTATCTACTCGGGCCACTGCGGTAATGTTGGCTAAACCGGATGATCCGGGGAAAACGGTGGCACAGAAGGCATATTATTTAACGTGTGGATTTTGTCGTTGGAGTACACGCGATAGCAACATACCGGATCAGCGTCAGTCTGCTGGTGGATGGCAAGAATCAAATAATCCACATTCGAAGCGAGTATGTTTCTTTTTGAACAGGTTCCTGGTACTTGACCTGAAGTTTTGGTAATTTTCAGAGAGGACAGATTTTGTGTGTATTATTTAATAGCCTTTTGTTTGGTGTAACTGCCTTGGTCGTTTGTTGATCGAATGATTTTTCGTTTATACGCATATATATATATATATATATATATATATATATATATATATAATATATAATATTCACCAACATTCCAGTACATAGTACAGATGTGTGGTACCATACACAACGTGAACCAGACCACTGAATTTGCAGATTATGGGAAAAGAAGCTTCTCAGGAGTTGCGACCAAAATTTCACGACATGGGCGCCAATGACTACAACCTTGAGCCGTTTCCGACAAAATTTTTAACCATGGGTACTGGGGATCTTGAGGTCCCCAGCCAAGCAGCGCGAAGGCAAGCCTCGACGTCAGCGTTTAGATCGACCGGTGCCACGTCATAGTTTGACCTCTACGCTGCTTTATCCAGCCAACCGCAGACCCAGCATGAAATGAGCGTGAAAATGTGCGCCTCAGAGTTTGCACCGATTTTGCGTTATCTCTCTTATTTTTCTCTCCAGTCTCGTACGTTTCGCGTCCAATGGACGGGAAGACTCTTCCGACTGGAATAAGTACCGCCCCATCTCCCTAACTTCTGTCATTTCGAAAGTTGTGGAGACCATTATTTCCGACCAACTGCAACCGTACCTCGAACGAGAATAACTGATAACCAATCGTCAATATGGGTTCCGACTTCTTCGATCCACGGGTGATCTACTAGTTGTGGTCTCGAGCTGTTGATCAGCGGCACTCGATAACCTCAGGGAGACACACTTGGTCTCACTAGACATCGAAGACTTTTGATAGTGTCTGGCACAATGCTTTACTGTCTAATTTACACACTTTTGGGTCTCTTCTTACCCTTGCTTGTGAAAATCGAGTTTTCTCAGATACCGAACCCTCTCCGATCGAGTCGATGGGGTTCGGTCACAGCCTTTTTCCTTGAATGCTGATTTTCCCCTAGGTTCTGTACTCTCAGTGACTTTCTTCTTTTCACCGAAGCTTTCTTATCCATCTCGTCCACTCCGATCCACGCTTTTGCTAACGATGCTACACTTCACTATTCCCTTTCATATCCCACCTCCCGCTATGTCACTACGAAGATCGATCGTGAACGTTGTGCTCTTTTAACATCGCTCAACTCAGACGTTAGTCAGATCTCTCTCAAGATCGTGTTCCCTTCAGTACTTCTAAAACGTCTATTCTCTTGATTTCGGTTCCCCTTCGTTCCTCCAACTCGATACCTTTGCTGGGTCTTTCGACCGTCGCTTCTCTATCCTGGTGTTCATCCACATGTTCGTTTGCTTCTCATGCTGCGCGCAAGATTGGTTTTCTATTCCGTCCCAGACACTTCTTCAAACCAACCCACCTCCTCTTACCCTGTAGAGCTCAAAATCATCACACCCCGGAATCCTGCAGTCACGGGGGATGGAACTTCGTCTTCTTTATCTTTTCTCGACCGGGTCTAACACAAAGCCATTCATCCGGTAGGTCGCCCAGTTTTAGCATCCACAACTGACCATCGCCGGGCAGTTGTCACATTGTTCTTATTCTATCGCTAGTATTTTCGGTTTTGTTCCTCCGAGCTTGCCTCGGCTGGTCCTGTTCACACAACTATCCCACCCCAATCCCGAACATAGGCAACTTATCACTCTTGTCAGGTTTCTGTCATTAGATCTCGAACCTCAACCTCCCAGTTGTTTTCCCCGGGACGGCTAATTTATGGAACACGTTTACCCTCTGTGTTTTCACCCGCCTAAAACCCTTCTCTTTTTACAACCGGGAACTGGGTCTGACGTGGATGTTCCCTACGAAATTCTCTTACAGTATATTCTTGAAATCTGGGGTTTAATCCTTTTACTGTAATTCACGTGTGTTATGAAATGAAAGGTAGAGGAATACCAGTATACAACACTTCACCGTTGAAATGTGGCACTTTTGCACAGATCGTGCGTAGAAAATTGTCGAGGGTAATCGGCAAGACGTTGAACGCAGCTAAGCTCCTGATTTTTTCGGATCCAACTCAGCATTGCCTTTGGGATATAAAGAAAATGTATCCAGTTCTGTAGTCTCATTGTTTGGTTGTTGATTCACTTTTTCCCTTGGGATAATGTACATCAGCTGCCCTACCAGGCGCCTATATATGCGCACTCACGTGCACCACCCTGCATGGTTAAGCACTAGAATCCGTCTCCTACCCTCCATGTATTTGCTGTAAATCAATTTTTTGTGTATCCGTCGACTCCTCTGGCCTACTGTCAACTCTTAAACTAGCCTCAGATCAGAGGAAAACTGACAAAAGTTGTTCATCACTCCTCAGATGGTCTCTAACGTATATAACCGTTGAGTGGGAGGGTCTCTTAGACCCCACCCAGGTAGTCCAACATGCACTACATGGCCAAGTTCATTGGTTAAGTTTTCCATACATCTCTCCCACACCATGGACTGACCACCCTTACTCATCTGCCAACCGTTACCCGCCTAAGCGAACATTACGCACCGAGGAATCTTGCCAGGGGACATGAACAACAGATATCCCAACCATCTAAGCTTGGTGAGGTTAGGTGTTTCATCTACTGATTTGGTTTGTGAACCTTAGACTGTCCGCCGAATGTCAGCATTCCCGAAAAGATGTTACCACCAGATTCGAGCAATGCTATGAAGACATCGATGCTCGAATACCGACAATCTACCTATATCCTCTACCAGCAGTAGCCATGTTTCTGAACCATACAGAAGAACGGGCCTGACGGGTGCGGCGTACACTCGACCCTTGATAGATAAACGGATGACACGTCGACACTGCAGGTGACTCAGAATAGCATAAGCCAAACGAGCATTCTATATACGCAAAGACACTTTTTTCGATATCCAACCACCGAGTGGAATGCAGCTGCCCAGGAAACTGAACTTGTCTACCACGTCTACTGTCTCACTTGACACCGAAAGGTTTGGTGCAGGACTGACCCAGTCCCGCAACAACTTCTTGCACTTTGAAAATGCGAAACGAACACCGAACGTTGCTGTCTAGAAAAGCTTGCAACTTGTCTGAAACCTCACTTAGAAGGACCGTGTCGTCCGCATACTCGAAGTCTGATACTTTCCCACTCCAACTCTTTGGGACTTGTTCCGTATCCCATACCAAACCGAGGAGTTTTGTCAACTCCAATAACAGTGCTGAATCATTGTCTTAAGATAAACGGCGGCAACCCATCCAGTCCAACAGTCCTATGTCGTTTAATATAGATTGTCTCACGGAGATTCTCCGCGCGACAGAGGATTGGTATCTACAACTAGAGCTGTAACCGTCGTGCTAGTTAGCAAACTTGTCGTGGTTAAGGGTTAGTTGAACTATTTCTCGAAATGCTCCGCCCAACGAACTGGATGATGCTCCCGAGTTTTAATCAGTGAACCGTTCATCTTTTTGATGGATTTGTTGACGCCTGGCTTTGGTGGGCCGGTATTTTTCATTAGGCGGAAAAAGTTGCGGCTGCTGCCAATCGTCTCAGCTTTTTCCACTTTCCTACATTTCTCAGTCCATCATTGCTCACGATCGTTTCTCAGGCTACACGAGACCTAACCTGATCGAACAAATGTCAACGGTCCGTCGTAATTAAGTTTATATAATTACAAATCAGTTTGCCCGTGGTTTTGGCAATCCAGTCAACCCGACAAGTCAGAAACCTGACTGGGCGGTCGTGTTTGAAATTCTTGTTTTCGCTTTAAATATCATGCTGCTCATTCACGCAAGATAGACTTTTAACCGCTGTGCTGTCCTTTTTGATTCACGTTAGCGTGCTTGTGCGATAGGAGTTGCAAGCGGTGATGGAGTTCACACATTGTCCGTATAAAACTCAGAATAGGACTCGAGAGAAAACAAAAAGCACATTCTGTACTGCGAAATGGATAACGTCATGCTGTTCACATCGCACTGTGTTACAGTAGCGTTGTCGCAAACCATCGCAATGTCGTTTAAGTTTGAAAGTCTTTCACGAGGTAGAAGACGAAGGTCTTCATTTCTTTGATTCTTTTATGCCTCTCTTGGGAGGTCGACGGTTGCAAAATTGACCGAGAAAAGTCAGACTGGATATGCCACTTCCAACTGAGAAGGAAGACGATAATGAGCCGTATGTCCGCACTCATCCTGAAGCCGACGGTATAGGGCTTGGACGATCTTGACATACTTACCAAGTACTGCCTGCCTAACGAAACAACCCCAGGAGGCCGTCCTGTCAGATGAGTCAAAGGTTGCTCGAATACTTGAAAAAAACTGGTTGGTCAATGATATGTTCAGCGGAGCTCAAGTATCTGACGGATTTTGAAAAGTTGGTCAATGATCAGGAGCTATAAGTCGGAGGAGGAGATGTGACCGTTTCCAGAGTAGCTGGCGAGATACATGGTTGACAGACAATGACTTGGTGTCGCCTGGCCTACTGGGACTCTGCGATTCTCCGCTTCAAGTCTCAGGTTCGTGACTGGCGGTTATCCCTGACAGTGCAGTGGGCCTTCAAAGCCATAGTGTATATCCTTACTATTGTACTCATGAGCAAACGTGAAATAAGAAGACAACAAAGCCGGCCGAGAAACAAGCACATCGCGGTAAAACTCTGACCAGCTGAAACACGGATCACTCGAAGTAGCCGGAGGGGTAAGGTGTACAGAATTTTGACCGGAAAAAAGAGGAGTTTCCGCACATCATATGAACCAATTTGCGCGAAATGCAAACACCTAATGTTTTATCGGTAAGCGAAACACAATCAGTACTCTCAAAACCCGTTTTACGAAAAGAAACTGGATGAGAGAAGACTCGCAATAACGTGTTTGTAGTTTCTGTGTGAAGCCTATGTTTTCAGTTTCAGTTTAGTCAATCATTAACCTCGCACTTCTGTGCTCTGATTTTGGTTGCTCCCTTCCAACATTGCTGAGTCCAGGGCAGAAAAGAATACAAGAATCAAATGAAAAACACCAAGAAAAAACCAAAGGTAAAAGCGGAAACTAAGAGAACAAGGAAAGAGTCCAAATGCAACTACGCCACTGGCTGCAACACCTAGCCATATCACTTAACGTCTCCAACCATTTGGTGGGCGGATCACGTGGACCCCAAACTGGAAGTCTAACAAGTCCTACATGGCCAACTCCACTGGTCAAGGTTTTCATACCTTCCCGCAGTGTCAGGAACTGACCACCTTAACCTACCTTCCAGTCATCACCTGCCTCAGAGAACAGCGTACGCTGAGGAAGTCTATCGGTGAGCATGAATAGCATATGTCCCAACCACCTTAAACTGTTTAGATTCAGCACGTGATCCAGAAACTAACCTCTGGTTCCCAACACCTTACGTCTAGCCTCAGCATTGCTGATACGGTGTTCCCACCATACTCGGGCAATGATACGGAGACATCGGTGCTCGAACACTGACAGTGTTCGCCTATATCCTACCCTCAAAGGCCATGTTTATGAACCGTATAAAAGCATAGACCTAACCGCTGCATTTTCCACTCTACCCTTAACAGACAATCGGATGTCACACCGACGCCACAAATAATAGAGGTTGGCAGAAGCCAAACGCGCCTTCTGTGTACGCGGTGGAACTTCATTCCTCATGTGTCAACCTAGTGAGATCTAACTGCCCAGATAGCAGCATTTATTCACTTCAGCTAGAGCTTCCTCGGCCAACACAAGGTTTGGTGTTGAGCCAGCCCAGTCCTGCAGGAGCATTTTGCACTTGGAAGGTGCAAAACGCATCCCAAACGTTGCTGCACTGCTGTTTAGGCTTTCCAAGAGAGCTTGCAACTTACTTGGATCTTCACTCAGAAGAACAATATCACCCGCATATTCCAAATCAGACAGTTTACTGCCTGATCAAAGATCGATACCATTATTGTCACACGAGGATGGGGCTATCTGAAGAATCACTTCAATCACGAAATATAAGAAGAAGGATGGAAAAGAGCAACCCTGATGAACACCACTTTCTGTGGTGAATTCGGGGGAAAGATCGTCGAAAGCACGAACTCGGCTCCGGCTGTTTGCATACAAGCATTGGAACAGAGAAGTAAACTTCTCTGGCCCACCCTGCAATGAGAGGCAGCAACACAGAACTGTGTGGTCGACTGAATTGAACACCGCTTTCAGATCAAGAAAGACATTGTGGACCTAAGAAAGATGTGTCTACGCTCTAAGGTTTACCGAAGGGTAAAGATGTGGTCGACACAACCCCGACCGGGTCTGAAACGTGCTTGATTCTCACACGTACACATTTCGCGGGCACTGGATAATCGGTGGAGAATAAGACCGGTGAGCAGTTTAGACGTGATAACTGCCAAGCTAATTCCTCTGTGGCTTTCACAAGATGATCTGTCACCTTTCTTGTAAATCGGCACAATCACCGCCTTGCACCATTCCCTGGGAATCTGCTCGCTATCCCAACTAATACGGAGGAGTTTTCTTAACACCGAAACCAAAGCTCTGCCTCCATCTTTTTTCAAAGATGGAGATAACCCATCCGGTCCTGCAGCTTTGTACCTTTTCAAGTAACCTATCTCCCACATAACATCCATGTATGATAGAGGACTGATATTCAATCGCATTGTTTCGCTGGCAGGTATATTTGGAAGGTCCAAAGTTGAAATGGACCAACTGAATTGTTCCCTAAAGTGATCCGCTCAGCGCTCCAGACGACGTTCCTGAGAGTGAATCAGTGAGCCGTCGGATTGCCTAGTTAGCTCACTTACACCAGGCTTCCGTGGACCGGTACCTCTAATCAAACGGAAAAGGTTGTGTGTTGCCAATAGACGCAGCCTTTTCCATTTCCCTACATTTGGCAATTCACCACTGCTCACGGTCACTTCTCAGGCTCCTAGTCAGTTGGTGTCTCAGGGATTTAAGCACTTCATTGAATGTGGCATCCGGAGGGACGGATCTGCGAGCATCCAACAGAGCAGCTGATGTCGAAGATATCCATCGTTTGTGAAACCGACTTGAACCCGAGTTCTGGGTGGTATTCGAAGCGGCGTACGAAGCTTCCTTGGTCTGTTGCCACCATTCCTTTTGGGTCCTGGACATCTGGCTGCATAGACATCTGCGTAGATAGCCCCGTCTAGAAATCGTATCGCTGGTTATCGTCTAGGAGCGCTCGCGCGGGACGGGTTGGATTTACATTGGTGCGATCACGGACGAGAAGTAATCGGAAGCGAGCACGCATCAAAGCGTAGCAATAAAAAGATACAGTTGTGTGTTGGGAGAAGGGGGGGGGGGTGAAAGGAACTTGCTGTTTATCAGTTCTGCAAAAGAACGAAGAGCTAAAATCACGGCGATGATTTGGTTAATCGCCTGTGCACAAAATCGTTGGTTGATAATTAGAGTACTTGTGACCTAAATAGCAAGTTCACGAAATTAGATTTCACGGTATAATGGTAGAAAAGGAAAACCAGCAAGAGCTCCAGGTCAAGTCAAGTCGAGTCTGGGTAACTTTGTTCATTCCATGGGACAGATCTTCAGCGCCAACAATAGATCACGGATGAACCGGGTAACCTTGCGTTGAACACGGCCAAACAGCCGCACGTGTTTTGTCATTCGAATTTTTGGGTTCGGACAATACAATCAGATGTTCCCACTCGTTTGCTTCTGGTTGTAATCAATGGGCTCGTCCTCGTCTTAGTCTTCCATTCTATGCCTACTCCCTAATAATGTTAATCTTTTACGGACCAAGTTGTATCTGTACAGATATTCATACGAAGCCAGTGTTCCGTATAGTGATCTTACTTCACTTTACTGCGGCTGCTCCTAGGAGATAATAAGTCGGTTTCACGAATGTCTCTGAATACGGTCGTCCATGCTGGGCGATTGGCAGCAAGGTCCTTGAGGATGTCGATTCAGTTCAATTTCCATGGACGAATGCCACACATCATTTTTGTTTATAACGTCGAGAACGATATCCAGCTGGATTTTTAATTGTCCGCATCGTCAGCAACGCCAGTGTGAGCACGGAGAAAGTGCCAGGACAATGGTGGTTAGGGCGTGGCCAGTTTTATGGATAGCGTTCCAAGATGACTGCAGTCGGCGGAATTGTATGCTCGTTGAAAGACGGGCGATGCGGCAGCGATTTCATTGGAGATTCTGTCACACCATTTTACTTGTAGAGGAGACCAAAGACACCAGTGGTGGAAAAGTTCTAGTTTTCTCATGTCCTCAGCTCCTAATGGCCAGGTTTCGCAACCATACAATAAGAGTGGTTGGACTGCAGCATTAAACGCTCTGAGCTTGGTCTTAAGACTAATTTCATTCCGTCGAGAGAGGGTGTTTTGGAGCCGTAGAGATGCGATTCGAGCCAATTCAATAAGCCGTTTGACAACATGTGTGACTTGTTCGTTTGGTAGGATAGTGGATCCAAGATACTTAAGATCCGAGACGGTTGTTATTGCTTGGTTATTTAATTATAGGGCTCAGTTTGTGTGACCAGTGGATATTGAAGTATCTTGGTTTTAATGGTATTGATCAGAAGATCAATCTCCGAAGCGTATTTATCATCCTGATCCAGATCCGCTTGCAAGATGATCGTGTCCTCTCCGAGCACCACTACATCATCGGCAAATTCAAGGTCCGGAGAACTGCAGCCTGTGGAAAGTTAGACGCCCTGATAACTATCTATTTCGTGTTGCATAATCCAATAAACTGCAAAGTTGAACAGCAATGCAGATCACGAGCATCCGAGTCTCACTCCTTAATTTACTTCCAACGGACGATGCTGTTATGTCGCTGATTCGATGGGCAGAAGGAAAGCACGATTGTACGGATGAACGAGTATGCAGTACCAACGTTTGATAAGCGCAAGTGCAAGCATGCGATTGACGACGGAAACGCGTACGCAAGCGCACGAGTTACAGTTGTGTGCAAGCGAAAGCGTAAGTCAAGCGCACAGTTGGATTAGGCCGCGCAGTGCCATCCAACACATGACATCATCTGATTGGTCAGTGCAGTCCGGGACGAAGTAGAACTGATGTCAACTATGTACGTGTGTGACTGAAGGCGTGTATCCGTGCATGAGAGGAAAAGGATCAGATACAGGCAACGTGCGTGTGAGAGTGAGAATGTCTATCTGAGCACATGACTGTTCCAGTCAAACACAACATAGAATCTTCGTCTTGAACTCAAACACGTGCTTTTTTTCCGGCACAATACGACTTTGTCAGACTTACCAGTTTGAATGGTACGCTGTCTGCAAGCATTATCTTCCACGGTGATTCGCAATCTGCTGAGTTAAAAGTGGCGCGAAGGCGCATGAACCATGCGGCGGTAATGTGTTAGAATTTTTTCCGGAGTGTGACCGCTTGTGTATGCTTCAGCTTCGTGGAGCCACAGGTGGGAACTGGGTACCTGATGAAAGCCAGTGAGATAGAAGACATCCCAAGGGTTCGACAGTTTACCAACTCAGATGTACCACTCTTATCAGTTACCACATACCACCTCCATATAGTGATCACGCTAGCAATTAATATGTTGACCTGCATACAGACCCACAATTTGCACACTTTTTCGAGGCTGGTTTCAGCTTGGTCATATAGGTGTATAACGTGTGTACACGACGAAATGAAATCGATCAACTTTCTTGTTTATCTTTTCAGATCTCAGAGCTGATTGACAGCTATCATCATCTGGCAGTCAGAGAGAAAGCGGACAGGGAATGGAGCAAATTTGTCCGCAAACGAAATTATATGATTTTGTTGGTGAGTTGCACCCCCCCTTTTTATTTGCCAGAGTTTATCTCTCACGCGTCGATTATATCCAGTAAAAAAATGCTCATGACAATGAACTGGCAAAACATCTCAATGTAGTATGAATTATTGATGTCCAATCAACAAGCCATGTTTAATGTAGTGTTCATTTCTCTGATGAAAACCGTGGAAGACTATCGTTCATTTGTTCCAGTTTCATCTTTAGTTTAAACAACCAATAACTATGCACCATTGGCGTCTCTTTACAGAAAAATCACTTGGAAACTGGATAGTCAAGAATATGTTAAGAAGAATTGGTTTGGTTTAACAGTATCCTCTCCCAATTTAGCATGAAAAACAATCCAAGTAACTAAGTTGTGCCATCTAAGTAACCTCATTTTACTCAACGGTCGGATATTGAATGCAGGTTCACTGCGTCTACAGAAGGCCCGCTTCCCTTGCACCAAAGTTAATTTTTTTGCTTTTGTGTAGCTGTCTCCTAAGAAAGGATGAACCGGCTTCATGGATGTCGCAGATTGCGCTTGACCACGTACGGCGGTCAGAAGCGAGATCGATTGTGCACTGTAGCGGCAAAATCCATGAAAAGGTTTTAGAATAGTGTACAAGGTGGCGTTCCCAGCGTCATGGCTTTTTGTTCGAATTGTGAAAACCGCATGTTGGCCGCAGTCATGCCCAGACTGACTGTCAAAGATTTGGGTCCTTTTTGAACCACACGGGACGCAAAGAACAACATTACTGCACTACAGAACGAGAATGTTATGATCAATAACAAACGAGTGATAACAGAAGTCTTGAAATAGAACCCGATGTAAGGCTTTAAGCAACTTGGAACAAGGCTATAGCTAAAATATAAATAGGCAGGAGTTATAAGGCGTTAAGGTGGAAGAGTATAAGTGATGACAAAACTGTTTAATTAAGTAGGATTCAGTTACCAAAGAGAGTGGAAGAATACAGCATACTTTTCTGCATAATTATTCTATTTTGACATGTATCTATTTTATTACCGAACCAGTACTGAAACATTGCTACTGTTGGCTTGTATTGTTTACTCCGACACTCTCTTTCTCACCTAGGAACGCTATCCGGTTCTAAACCCTCGTTTGCGTCGATATTGTTCATCATCTTGGACCACGCCAAAGTGAGTTGTCGGGTCGTGCATATACAATATGGAATTTAAAAAAAATGCAGTTGCTCCATTATCCGACTCACTATACAATTCATGTTGATGCGCTCAGATTTATCGTACCTTACCAGACAATACCATTAAACACCATTTTGTTATTGAACCATAATTTATCTGTGATAGCTTTTGATTTCCCTCTACAAGTTCGCTTATTGTCATCTGGTGACGGGTCTAATCAAACGTAGATCCGCGCCATGATCCGGCATTAAACAGTGTGCTGCAACGCAGCTAATCAAGTCTTCTTTCCATTGGTACTTTTTCAGAGCTTTTATTTGAGTATATGGACTACTGAAATGTCTCACTTTTCTATTCTATTCAGTAATCATCTCAGAACTTTATCAGTTCCATTTTATAAGACTTTCATCACAATCATCATGAATTATCGATTTGTCCGTCTTAACAACGCGTCACTTAGTCCGGACAAATGCACTCTATTCAGATCGAAAAATTTTTCTCCAGTGATTGCCGTGATTTAATTTCTTCTGGTGAAGAAAATTGCGTTTCGCTAACCAAGTGCGATCCTCCAGGCGTTTTTCTTTAACAGTCCCATTCTCATGCTGCACGTTGCGTCTAGTCCCTGATAAACGAACTCTTTTGCTTACAGGGAATAGCTTGTCCATAATTTTTCTGTTTCGATCGGGAGGAAAGAAATGCAATTAGACACTGGATAAATCTGGTGTATTATCAGTTTCCTAGATTTTAAACGAGTCGTATAGGTGTTTTTTGTCGTTCTGTGTCATTCTTGGTAAAAGCCTCATCTTATGAGACCGAATCCAGGATGTTATAATTCATGATTCGGCACCAACGCTCAGCTTTCCCTTGTAAACCATGTATGCACTGTACAGCTGTTTCATCCTTACATTGAGCAAAAGTGATCAAACTCTCTAGGCTGCTTGTAACATAACGATTTCATTCCGCTTTTACCCTAAACGGGGAAGACATTTATCGTAGGAGTCGATCGCAGTGCGCGCGGGGATTATTGTTGCTATTTCAAAAAGACAGTGACGAAAGGATACTGTGCCGTGCAATGTTGACGTGGGGGAAGCTGCTTGGAGTCAGCCCCCGGATAGCTTGGTGGTAAAGCATACGGGTACTCCTAGTTTGAGTAAAAGTGGATGCGCACTGCGGAGGATTCTTGAAAAGCGTGATGAAACAGCTGTACAGTATGTCTCCGTGACGAGAGTTGGTCGTTGATACTGTACGATGAGTCATTTCATAAGCAAATCAAATCTACTACTTATATTCTATATTGTATGCAAAAAAAGTAAGGGAAGATCGTGAACGGAGATTGTAATCTTCACATTATTCATCCATGGACGGTGAATGAAACTGATCGGTGCGTCTCTTTCACATGAACTCTATTCTCTGCATTATATGTCAACTCTTTGTACGCAGTTGTGACTCACAAAATTCCTGTTTTCTGGTTCTCATTTCCTCTCTTGGTGGTGCAATAATTTATCTCATTTTTATTGGCGAACCAGACCATCGCCTGTTTCTATCTGCCTGACAACTTTAGCTGGGTTCAATGAAAAACAATGAAAAACCCACACTAAATGGTTGGGAAACATTTTTGTGCGCATGCTGCTTTATCTCATGGTAAATTGCACATTCATTACCCCCACCGAATCTTCGGTTTCACAGAGATATTTCTCCGAGGTATGTTACATTGTCGCCTGACACTTTCTTGATAAGCCCTACCGGTCATTCTGTGGTCTAACCCTCTTTGTCGTTATATGGTGTGGAATTCCGTTACGAGCACTTCTTACCAACTTTCAACTGTTTCCCTAAAAGGCTTACAACTTGAATTTTTTCGGAAATCACTCAGTTATCCTGGACTGCTCAGGTTCTCATTTTTTCTGTTGCACTTCCTAGTGGACTGGAAATACTGTTTACTAATGTGGCGGCTGTTCATCGCTTCATTCAGCATGTATCCCGCTGGGAACTAAGCCGTCTTTTTGGTTCCGCAACTGTAACCAAATTCCCATTCTTTATGGCTAACAGCTTTTTGGAAAAAGTCACCGTATCCTAACATTTCTACGTTTCTACAACCTTGAGTTCAATTACTTTTGCGGTCAAATCCTCGCTCGTTTATTGTGTAATTCAAATCTATTGACAATGCGGCGATTCCAAACAGTCGCTGACGCGTTGTGGTCATCATTGGTGTCCAAAACAGTTGCATGTCACTTGCATTGGAAAATTAATATTGCCAATTAAACTCAGGAGACTGAGGGGCAGAATTACCCAGTCGGACTCAGTACCACCCTGCAACTGAGTTCTTTGCATTGGTCGCTCACCTGAACGGTGATGGCCGAGCGACTCATTACATTTGCTCACCATCTCCGAGGTCAGGGGTTCGAATCCCGCCACCACCGGTCACTTTGGTAGTAGACAGTAATCCACTGTTGTCCGGCTCATTACGAACCCGGACTTTCTAGGAACTTGTGTGGTTCTACACTCCAGATCTTGGAGTGTGGTTGCAAGTTACCCTTAAAAGTGTAGTGAATTCTGAGGCTGCGGTGTATACCTCTTGCACTGTCCCCATTTGCAAACGTTTAAGATGAATGACGAAAAGTCTCCAGTTCTTCAGAATCTGTTAGGCTAAACTTTACCGGAAGTCTGTGCCGAGGATGTCCGTTTCGCAGTACGGTAAAAGGAAGAATATATATATATATATATATATATATATATATATATATATATATATATGCTTCAAAACAAGCATGATACCAATGTAATAACAAATTACAAAGATTGGTGGAAGTACAACATAATACAAGCTGCAGTTAGTAAAACCCATGATATGTGATTTTTTCCTTTCCCACTGTACGCATTTTTATGTTTTTTCCCCTCATTTTTTCGTTCGCATGACATTTTTGTATATTCAAAGGACACGAGAGCGCGAAGGACAGACCCCTGACGTCTGTTGTTAGCCATGTCTCTCAACGTCTTTAAACAGTGACAATCTTCATCTCTTGGACCCCAACTAGGAAGATAGGAAGCACCAACGAAAGATGTTGATGCTAGCTTCCTCACACACCTACACCAAATCTTGACCTGGCTGTCGTGTTTCTTCTTCCACTCTTGCCTGGCACTTGTGAATAGAGCGCGAAAGGGTGAACGGTGAGCAGGCACTCGCGAAACTTATTCCAACAATTGGAGCCGGTGTAGAGCAATTACGGCAGTGAGAAGGCGACTATCCGTACCTCACATACGACAACGGATCCCGTCATTGCTCACTCGATGGTCCCAGCGGATAGGAGTAATGCTTGGTGAGCACAAAGCCGTAGAGCATCCTTGACGCAAAGTGGTCAGGTCTGGAAACCATAGGGTGAAAAACTACGAAATGCGGCGACGTACACCCGTCCGTTGAAAGAGAGCAGGATTTTACGGCGGCACCATAGGTATCGCAGGTTGGCTGTTTTGGTGATAAGATCTCCTCCCCAATATCAACCCCAGCTGTAATGAAGCTTCCGAGGTACTTAAAGCTGTCGTCTGGCTGATCACCACAGAAGGTTAGTGCAGGCACTAGCTCCATCCAGTCTTGTAGAAAAACTGCACTTGGAAGGTGCAAAGTGCATACCATACTAGAAGTGCGAGGTAATGGGTGTATGAACTGAAAACTGAACTAAACTAATATCTGGATGCCTCATCGCCAAGGGGTCCAAAACGTGTTGTAATGTCCCTCAGCAAGACGATGTCATCGGCATATTCCAGGTCAAAATCTGTGCCCTTAGAAGACTTCAACTCTACCATTCCGAAGAGAAGACAAGGCATTCCGTAGAGCGTCCTCTACGGTAAAGTTGAAATGAAATGAGGATGTAAGGCAACCTTGTCGTACTCCTCTGGAGACAACCAAAAGGGGCAAAAGCTAGCCATGAGTCGTAACCCAACCTACAAAATTGAAAATTTGTCCAAACTGTTCAACGCTACATAGGGTATAAAGCATTCGGTTTGGCAAACACTAATGTTTACAATCACCATGCCGGTGATTGAACGACCTGATCGCAAGCGACGTCAATCCGTTCAAGGTTGCAATCTATTTGGTTCGTTTCTATTAGGAAGTCAAAGTACCTTCACTTAAGTAAACTGGTTATCGGTTTGAGCATGCCAGACCGGATCGAATAATCAGCATACCGCCGGCTCACGTAAGACAACCACGTTTCGCTAATTGAGCAGTTCTCAGCGGTCCGAAGCAAATCGGGCCAATGGTCAGTCTGGCCGACGTTCTGTCACCCTAACCGGCCCGACAGGGCATGAACCTGACTGGACCCCGGAATTCGGGAATACTTCATTTTCGCTTTAAATATCGTGTTAGTAATTCCCGTAAATACACTCACTTGGCGTGTTGTGGTGCCCTCTTTTGGTTTGTCATTGCGGACTGGAGTGATCTGCATTGTAAGCGAAGGTCAAGTGCGCGAGACGTTCATAGAAATCACAGAATAGAACGCGAGGTTCACAATAGTGTCGTCAAACCCTAACAACGAATGCTCTATCGGGTTGAATCATTTAAGGGTATAGTGAGTAATAGCTGTCACATGCAAGTTTCTGGCTCGAGTTTATCCAATACATTTTCCTACACGTTCAACGAGGCTTCTACAGAGATGTTTTCGTAATGACAAACCGGGCTGAAACGCGGGAGTCGAATCAAAATGGAATTAAAACACTGTTGCATCCAATTTCTTCCACATTGTACCAAATCGGAACATGATGCTCTTGCGTATGCAAACCTATTCTTTCGTTTGATCTGCAACACACAACAAGCCGTTCATGTATAAACGGAGAGAATCACTTGTTAACTGCACTGTATGTATTAGGTTTTATGTTTCGTTCATGAACATTTTAAACGCACCATTTTCAACCCAACTTTCAATTGTTCCGGTTGATTGATTACGAGGTCGGTTGAAACATTCGTCATTACTCAGTTTTATTTTTTGTCGCAAAACACGGATTGGATCATTTTCATAAAACCAACAGTCTTCAGTTTTATTCCATTCACTCATGCACTTGTATCTACTTTTTACTGTTCTCATGATTTGTGTGTTCCAGCTGTGAGTTATAGCTGGCGACTAAAACCACAGCGCCAAGTACGTAGCTAATTGTTGTGTAAGCTAAACCAAACCGAATTAGTCGGTTTCCTTTGAGCATTTCGATCGTCGCATGTTTTTATTCTCCGGGTCTCAGTAACGTCGTCTTAAAATTATAAGATTTCATTTATCAAGCAGAACTGTTTTCATGAGCTTCCGATCGCTTAGCTTGTTGTTTGGATCGCCAGCGATTCACCACCAACCGAGGTGACACGATCAGCGCACGCCCTGCCGACTACCAAGGAATTCAACCCAGCCGAGAGTCCTGGATCGTGTATCTTGAATTTTCCGATGGCACTATTGTTCTGGGATGTGAACCTAACAGTTTATAGCTGATTCCAAACAGTATCGAGTTCAAGGCCAAAACAATCGGTTTGGAAATAAACACCTTGAAAACGAAGATCACAGATTCCCCAGGCCCGATATGTTTCGTCTAAGTTGATGGTGAAATTGTGGAACTAGTCCAGGGCTTCAAATATCTCGGATATACCCTACAACCAAATGGTCAGGCCGAATATGAGATCAAAGTTCGTGTTTATTGCACAGGAGGAGTATTTGAGCAACTTTGCAAACAGCTGTGATTCTTAAGTGAAATAAGTTCCGCGTGGAACTGCGCATTTATCGAGTCGCACTTCCCCCATCCTCATGTACACTTGTAAAACCTAGCAGCTGACAGAAGAGGATACGAAAGACCTGGAGGATTTCGATCTTTTCGTGCCTCCAACATATGACCAGAATAAAATAGAATGGTCGCTTTCCAAACTCCACAATCCGACAACGGTGCTCGAATGTAAAAGCACTGTCATCGTTTATTATTACGGCTCCATCTCTAATGGTTCAGCCGGAATCGGAACTCGCAAAGAGAAGCCGTCGACCGACGCCTTACCTAGGCTGGAAGTGCCGTCCTGGCAGTCATCTAAAAACGTGGGTTAACACAGCCAAAGCGGACGTGAACCACTTAGGCCCTCCATCGGCCTTCGAGCTTCGTGTCTGGTGCAATAACTAGATTGCACTACGCCGATCTTGCTGCTTACCGTAACGCGTGGACAACAGCTGTCAGCATATCCAAGAAACCCGACTTGTCCTCCCGCAGGAGTTTACCGCATACAAGTAAATTAACAATACACACTGGTGATGTCATCTTGATTGATGATGAAGCGTTTGTGACCTAACAGTCAACCTCAGCGACCAGAAGTTTATGGAGACCACTGGCCTGATCTACAAACACTACTAGTGTTCAAAGTCATGGAGGAAGTAGGAATATTTTCCTGTTGAATATTTCAGATTTCGCATATTTTTGGTAGATCCCACAGTAGATTTTGATCAAATGACAAGGCTGCGGGGTGTTGATCCGAGGCGAATATTGGAAACATTTAATTTAGCCTCACGTAATCCTCCACCAGCTAAACAAAGTTTATGACTAAGCTGGATTAGATTTGTTTAGTTTTACGCGAATTAAATGAAACTGATTGTCTCATCAGGTTGTTCGAATAAAGTGTGGTAACGGAATCGGTAGTTTTGTATCTCGAAGGCCGTGGTGCTCGATAATCGAGGTCAATCATTCCAGATCAGGTACCCTATAGTGACATGTATTCTACACGTCTTCGGAAAGACATTTTCAATATGCTATTCGTAGATTTGAAAGCAGTTGAATGGTGGATAGGGATACTCAGTCCGAAGTAGAGCGATGCTTGACGAGACTTCACTCGGTCCTATGATCCAAGGGTATACTCCCAACCTGTGCCAACCAAAGTTCCGTATGGTGTTTCGTGGAGCACGGGTAGATTTTAGGGTCGTCAGACGGGAATCCATGGAGTTTGTGAATGAAGTGCAAGATCATTTTCTTTTCTTATGGCATGCCTATATATATATATATATATATATATATATATATATATATATATATATATATATAATGGAAAATCCTTGTTGTATTTTTTTTCACATCCAAAAGTCTAACGCCGTGGGTCGAAATCGAACGGGCGACACTCCGCTTGCCAGGCAGATGCGCCATCAAGCAAGCTATCGCAGTACGGCCAGTCGGGTGTGAATAATGCAAGTGATCGGTGTTAGTCAAGTGGTTTAAAGCGTTTTATTTCCACCTCGGAGATCAGAGATTCGAATCCCTGCCATCACCGGTTACTTTGGTGATAGACATCAACCTACTGCCATCCGGCTCGTTACCATACGTGACCTATTGGACCCACATGTGGTTCTCTGCCACTTCAAGTTTTAGGGTCTGATTGTTAGTCATCCCTAATCGTGTAGTGAGCCCTTTCGGCTATGGGGTATACCCCTTCCATTGTGCTCACGCGGATGCATGTAATAAAAAAGATTCACAAACCGCTATTTCGATTATGCTCGGCAACTGTCCTGTTTTTAATCATTGGGCTAGTCTTGTCGATCACTTCCCAATGGGACGATCAGCAGACGGTTGAACGTAATCCAACGGACATTGAAATATATTCATAGAATGCATTATTGTCACGAGGAGCCTGAAATTTATATGATGGTTCGATTCCGGCTCGCGGCGTTGGGCTTTTGGGTAAGAAAATACAAGCAAATTTTCCATCAATTCACAGTGCACAGGCGTTGAATCATTATCTCTCCGAACAAGGATGTTTTATGCAGTTTTGATAAGATCCCCTCTCTGTATTCCATTTTTCATCGTATTCTCTTTCTGGCTGTCTAGCACATTTGCCGTACATTGCAATAAGACCGTACCTGACGGTATTCTCATGATACATCATTTGTATAAGGTAAAACCAGTAATGTTCTATATCTGTCCAGTGCGTAATATTTTTGGTCCGATATTTCTAACCCTATTTATTTAACATATATTTTGACACAAACACCAAGAAATGCGCATTGACATCAGTAGCTTCCTCAGCGTATTCTCTTTCTCTCTTAGTTGTTGTACTCGAATTGCTCTGCGTGACATCTTCCGCTCTTGTTATTTCCTAATCTACCATACATGTAGATGTGCACTGCACTGCATCGAGCCGCACGAAATCCCACATTTCAACTGTCCACAAATTTCCGTGTCACTCATTATTTTCTAGTCGTGATACCGAGCCGGCCAAGAAGATTAATATTCCCGCCGCGGAGGCACCGGTGGAACCTGTGCAGTTCGACGTAGAGCCGTTTATTAGTCAGCCGTTACAGCTGGAATCCAGTGAGTTTGATTGTGATAGTGTTTGAATCACTCTGTGATTGTCCATTTCGCTGGTTTAAGTCAGGTGCAACTTGATCAAGGTGGTATGCAGTTTCACACGGTGAAGCAGTTGGGACTGTTTATGCAGCCTATCCTGCTCCTGCGAAGTGAGTGTGACTAAATTTTCCATCGTAAACTGCTTTCTGAGTACATGGGTTCACAGCTGATCAGGTACGGCGTTCAGCTCCGTAGTGCCAAGCTGTAACGAAAAGACAAGACACGGTAGATAATTGGTGCGGATAGCTTGGTGGTGTTTTCGAGTCATAGTCGTTTACCACGCGCTTTAGTCTAAGCTTGGGCACGGTGAACATGTACCATCGATGATTCCTAATCGTTTAGATGGAGCAACTACACAGTGCTTCCCTAGCTTTCACTGGTGAGCTCAGCTGTAATGCTGCATAAGGAATCATGTTACAAATAGATGTATTGACGAATTCAGTTAGTTCTGAACGCCAAGACATACGAGATACGCTCTAGCAAAATTAATCTTTCCTACCGTAGTTCCATTATTCCTCGGCAGGTCTGTTTTAACTATCGCGGTCTGCTCTGTAAATGGTCATGTCTCTTCTGCTGATGGGTTAACACAGTCACACCTAAGGCCATCTCTTTCCGTTGCCAAGACCGGAGGCGCTTTTGGTTTCTGCGAACCTAAGCCATTTGTGGCATCGGCGTAACGTCCGGTTTTTTGTCAAGGGTCCAGTATACAATGCGGCGGTTAGATCCATTCTTCTATACGGCTCAGAAACATGGCCATTAGGAGTAGAAGTTGGGCGAAGACTGCCAACGTTCGAGCATCGATGTCTCCGTAGCATTCCCCGAATACAGTGGGTATACCGTTCAGCAATGCTGAGGCTAGACGTAAGGTGTTGGAAACCAGAGGTTAGTCTGTGGATCAAGTAGTGAATCTAAACATTAAGGTGGCTGAGACATGTGTTACGCATGCCTACCGATAGACTTCCTCAGCGTATGCTGTTCTCTGAAGCAGGTAATAGTTGGAAAGTAGGTCGAGGTGGTCAATGTATGATATGGAAAAAGGTATGAAAACATTGACCAGTGGACTTGGCCATGAAGGACTTGTTGAACTTCCAAGTTGGGGTCTACGTGACCCACCTACCAAATGGTTGGAGACATTAAGTGATATGGCTAGATGTCGCGGTCATTGGCGCAGTTGCATTCGGACTCTTTCTTTGTCTTCTTGATTTCCTCTCATAACTGATTTTTTAGGATCTTTATCACTATATGCTTATATTCTTTTTTGCCCTTTACTCGACGATGTTGAAAGGAAGCACTCGAAACCAGAGAAGAGAAGTGCGAGGTTAATGGTTGTGTAAACTGAACTGAAACTGAAGTGGCACGACATCCCCATCGTGATACGGTTCCCATATGTTCTTAGCTAATGCGGCTTGCCCCACAAGTTCTGCCGATCACTCTGTCGTTTCCGCCGTCGAATGCGTGCCTTTTGTGCTTATGAGCACGACAGTTTCACAGAACTTATGATTAATGCGAGTTTAAAACACAAACAGGTAGACACAGGTCGCTTATGCCTAATTTACGATCAGCTTATCCGGCGGTCCTCGTTTACACTTCGAGTAAATGTTCGCGAGTCGCATTTTGAGTTTGTTAATCAGCCAGCGAATGTGGATAACACGGTGACGCTGTGGAACAGAACTGCACTGTCAGCGGGGCCAGTACCGTGATTGTTGTTGCAATCTGACATCAATCACTACTCCAAGTCTAAGGGCAATTGGAACCAGTTCTCCTCGATAGTACAGTAGGTTCCGGTGGTCATAGACTACGTCCTCTTCGTTACACTCATGCATGGATTTTTGCAAGGAAAACAGTGACAGGGAAAATAATAAAATGGGCTTATTGTTTGTTGACTGTAAAACACTGCACCCTTCATTACACCTCTCGTTCTCCCTTTGTCATTCCTCTACAGTTACGACTGTGCGCCAGCGTCATCTGGCTCCACAGTTGCAGCCAAAGCAGACTATTCATTTGGAACCGCATCCAAAATGTCTGGTGGTCAAACGATCGATGCGATGTCGTCAATGTGAACACAATCTGAGTAAAGCTGATTTCAACCCAAGCTCAATCAAGTTTCGGATTAATTTGAGTGCACTCTATCACGTACCCGAGATTCGTTACATTCTGATCACTGCACCTGTGGCCGAGGCACAAAAATCGGTCAAGCCGGGGGAACTGCAAAGGCGCACATCTACTACTATGTCCTCTTTGAAATCGGAGCGCATGATTCAACGAGACTATAAACCGGGGAAAGTAAGTCAATTTTGTTGCATAAAGAGTTCTGTGTTGGATAACTTGTGAAGAGGGTTCTTCATTAAATATCTTCTGTGCACGTGCACAGACAGATTTGGATTGTCATTCTCCGTTCTTATTTTGTGAGTCATATATATTGCTATGCATTGGTATGAGTAGGAATAACTGAAAACGAGCTTGTTCGCCACGTTGTTTATTCTCAATGTGTTTTGTGGGATTTTTCAGACGATACGATGATTGCACGGTGGACATGCCCCAGCTGCTGTGTATTCCTACCGTTTCATTGATTGCACAAAGTAATAAAAATGTCGATTGTCCTCCAGCTCTTTACAACACCTGACCAATTGCTACATTGTGTAGTTCTCCACTCCAGGTATCAGGATCTGGTAGCTGGCTATCTCTAATAATGCATGGGCCTTTGAAGGTATGGGGTATATTTAATACTTCGAACTACCAGATACTAGCCAAGTTCCAACGGTTACCAAAAGTTGGTGGGATAGGTGATGGACGATTTGTAACAGTGTAATTTGTCTATCAAATGTGTGTGTTAGAGCGACGCCGGACACAAGGTTAGCTAAGGGAGCTAATGTTCAGCCGTTCACAAGCAGAGCAGTCAAAAATCGCGTTTTGAATTGGCGAAAACCACTTGTTACAGCAAGCAGACAAAAAATATCCCTGTGGCATCGAACTGCCCGGAGCTAAGTACGAAATAGTTCTTATCTACAATGATCTTTATTCTTGAACTTACACATTCGAACTCAGTCATCTTCAGGTTGCCACAACAATTCTCCCCCTAGAAGGTAACTTCCGAAGCGAGGCTTCGGTCTAATTAAGGACGTACCGCGCGCCGGCCACTAACCTGACAAGTTTCATGTAACGTCAGTCGTCTAGGGGACCATGATACGATATCACAATCCGCTCTTGCCACCGATAGAGTTTCACCAAAATGTACACGGGCCTTGCGGTCACCTACCAGGCCCCCACCTAGGTATTGTAGAAAATGCGAATACTGTAGAAGAAGTTCAGACCCGAATTTCTCGGGGTTCATCCATCGACCTTACCCGTACATGAAATGGAAAAGCAATATAGAGTAAATGAGTAAAAACAAAATGACCAGAACTTACCGGATCAATCGGTGGAATAAAACTTTAAAAAGTACGAAAAAATTGTCTTCTTGGTGAAGAAAACGGTGTTATAGAACGGGACGGAACTATTGGAGCACTATCGTTGGTCGGTGTCTTCCTCTCTAGGCTATCGTCAAGATACTCAACCTTAAGACGGCCAATAGATAGTTTCGTGCTTACTGTTTCGATCAATAAGGTATACTCGATCGCGTCGTTCGAGCACCCTAAAGGTATCTTCGCAAGGCCACTGTAGGTTTTTTTAACGCTATCCACGCGTATAAGGACGTAGGCGCAAGTAGGCAGTTATGGTGGGATGTTGGTCGATCGGAATTGCATTCGCGGTGAGCGCATTTGCAGACGGCCCATCTGTTTAATCAACTGCTGCCATATGAGGCACAAAGGTCGTCAGTTGCAGCAAGGCGATCTCCAGGTGATCAGAAAGTTCGACCAAAAGCTAATTCCGCAGCTGACGCGTTAATATTAGGTTTATAATTGGAACACAAACCTAAGAGGACGATTGGAAGCGTCTGTATCAAATTAAAACTGTCGGAAGCGGTGAGTGAAGCTTTTAGCTGTCGATGGAAATGCCCAACCATACCGTTGGGTGCTGAGTGTAATCCATCGTACGAGAACGGTGGCAGCCTAACATACAGCAGTGGACCCCCAAACAAATGTGACTCAAGTTGTGCGCCGCCATCAGTAGTTACTGTTGCGGGGCAACCATACAACGGAACCCAACGTTCCACAAAAGCAGTCATTACGGTTTCTGTTTCTACACCGGGAATGAAAACAGCCTCCAACCAATGCGTGAAACGGTTGACCTGGGCAAGAAGCTAGCGAAAACCTTTACAGGCGCTGAAAGCACCAACGGTGTCCACGTGTATATGGGAAAACTGTAGGGCTACATCTGAAAGCTGGCCTAACGGGGCCATTGTCCAGCTGTTCACCTTCGGTCGTTGGCACTGAATACATAAACCAGCCTAGTTATAGATATCTTTCTGCATATCGTGCCAGACGTACTTATCTGCAACTAGCTTGATTATGGCTTGGATGCCAGGATGAACCAAATCATGTAAAACGTCGAGAATTATCTGGCTTCAAAATGAAGGTATATTGGGGTGCGAGTGTGGCAAAGTTTTGTCGCACATCGAGCCCAAAGAAGTGACCAATGGAAACTCCGGAAGTTTAAGTAATGCGATTTGGCTGGGATCTATAAAACCCAATTCCGAGTGTTGGGCTGAAGCCAAAGCTTCGAGGTTTGTGACCCGTGGCCGACTAGAAATGGTGTCTACTCGAAAAAGGGCATCAGCCGCAACGTTGTTGGTGCCAGAAACGTGACTAACATCACTGGAAAACCGTGCAGTGAGTTCTAGATGACGCAATTCTCGTGGTAAGTGTTCATCGTTTAGGCTGTGAAAAGCATACGTCGATGGTTTGTGATCTACCTTGGAGCATATACCAGAAGTGGCTAATAGTACTGTAAACAACAAGTAGTTCCTGACTAAAATTTGAATACCTAGTTTTAACTAGTAGAACGCGACCAGAAAAAAGACGTGTTTTCCATTTTGATGTGGACCACTGATATAGCACATCGCCTATTGCTTTGTCAGAGGCATCGGTGGCTAAACTCGATTGAGCTTCAGCGTCGAAATGAACGAGCAAAGTAGCAGAAACCAATGTTGCTTTAACTGCATTGAAGGCGGTTTTCGTATCTTCGGGTACATCTACGAGGCCATCCTTAGCACCGAATAAACTAAGCATTCAGTTACCGGCTCCCAGTGGTTTCCTGCAGAGACAGACGAACCATACAATTGGCTACCAGCTCATCTGGACCAACCCTGCTGCCTTACCGGACGCCCTTGGCTGGGAAAAGGCTAGAGGTGCATCCTTGAATAAAAATGCCTACTCTGGACTGGGCGACCGAGTGGTACAACAGCTCACAACGCCAACAATCATGGATGATTTTATTGATACAGTGATTAACGGTCCTTTCATGCGCACACATGAGTGCTCTCCTACACTACATAACATGCTCTCCCATCTCCACTCCCTTCTCACTTCCTTTCCCAATTGCACACCCCACGAGTTCTTTGGTTGATTATGCTCATTGTAGTGCTATTGGTGGAAATCCTGGCTATGTTCTATCTAGTCTTTCTTCGACCAGCTTCCGCGTCTCACCGAACACGATACCACCGGCGGATGCCCTGCTTCATCTCTGATGCCCATTCAATTTAGCCACGTTCAACGTGCGAGCCCTGATATGTATAGGATAACAGGCGGGTTTAGCTCGTAAGCTTGAATCCCCTGCCATCGATGTGTGTTGCGTTCAAGAAACTCGCATTCAAGATTCCAGTTCCGTCATTCGATTGACGCCCCTATCGAATCCTTCGGTGAAGTTCAATTTCCGTGTTTCTGGGGACGCCGAAATTGCGGCTTCTGGTCTCGTTGGCGTTGGCATTGCTTTCAGTGAAAGAGTCGAAGTGACTTCTTGACTCACGTCAGTCAATCCTGACTCGAACCGAGTATAACCAAGCACGATTCGTAATGAGCGTGCACATAACATAAATCTTCGTAGGGACCACGGAATTCGGCGGTCGCAACGCGCATCAGAGATGGAACGTGCTTCCACCGTGGGAATTTCCCGCAGTCTGTTCTGTCTCATTCGAGTTACCCGTAGGAAGCCGCTAGATATGAGTGAAACAATCTGTGAAGCTGACGGTTTGCCAGTTCACAATCAACAGCGGCGTGTCGAACGCTGGGCGGACCGCTTTCATACACAGTTTAGCTGGCCCTCAGTTTTGGCCTCTCCTGTAGCTCGACAGACCTGCCCACGGAGGAGGATGTCGCAAAGCCCCGGGCTCCGACGGTCTACCCCCAGCCCTTTTTAAAGATAGTGGAGCGCAGCTCGTTGGAGAAGTTCATATTTTGTTCTCAAAAGTTTTGAATTCTGAACAGGTTCCCTCCTTTTAAGGGGAATCGATTGTTGTCCCCATCTTCAAGAAGAGCTCGCACAGTGACTGCGCTAACCATAGGGATGTAAGCCTTATCCCAATAGCGTCGAAGTTGCTTGCGTCTGTCATAATTCGCAGGTTGTGAGGAGCGGATTTACAAGGAGCAAGCTGGGTTTCGTGCCGGTCGTGGATGTCTCAATAAAATCGTCGTCCTACGACAACTGCTAGAGCACCGTCACACTTTCCAAAGACGAACGATCACCGTGTTTCTGGACATTCGCGCGGCCCTCGACTCCATCGATAAAACTGCATTATAAAATTTTTTGTTGAAAGATGGTGTACCTGAGAAGTATGTATCCATCCTCTAGGAGTTGTATCTTCACACCTCAGGTTGAGTTAGGACCTACGGCCAGCTTTCACCCCGTTTTGTCGTCTCCGGTGGATGTGACAAGGTTGCCCTATATGCCCACTTCTCTTTAACTTTCTCATAGAGGATGTTCTCTGGAATGCCTTATCCAGTCTTCCATACGGTGGAGTTGAACTCCTCTCAGAGAACAGAGTTTTCGACTTGTAATATGCTGATGATATCGTCTTGCTGAGTAGCAAAGCACGGACAAAACAACATGCTTTGGATCGCTTAGTAATTGAGGTATCCAGATATGGAACGCACTTTACACCTTACAAGTGCAAGGTGCTTTGCCTAGATTGGCAGAAGCCTGTGTCTTCACTCACTCTTTGTGGTAATCAGCTTGAGTTAGTCGACATCTTCAAGTATCTTGGGAGCTTGATGCCTCCTGGAGGTGCTGTTAGGGGGGGGGATCAGTTCACGAATGGCGAAAGTAAAAGCAGCGTCTATAAACCTGCGTCGCCTATGACATCGCTGTGACATCTGGCTCTCTCTCTTAAGGACGGGTCTTCATTGCCGCGGTCCGAAGTGTTTCACTCTAAACTTGCGAGTTTTGACCACTTCTCGTTAGGGATGCTCGGCATCTTTCTGTGTCCTACAACTGATGTCTTCGAAGCATTGCTCACATCTGGTGGGAACATCGATTGAGTGATGAGGTGCACCGTCACACGGATAGCCGCCCTCTTAACGAAGTGGTCGCTCTATTTCGCCTCCGATGGCTCGGTTATGATTTCTGACTGCCTACTCTTCGTCTGCCTTTTCGTGCTCTATTTGCACGTGCTGGGCAAGGCTGGACGAGACGCGGCGGTTAGGCTATGATTTGGGGTAGAGGTAAGAATGAGCTGACATGAGCATTGACTTCGGTTGGTGCTTCCCGCCTCCCTAGTTGAAACCCAGGTGACGTGGATTGTCGTTGGTTGGAGACGAGGGACGTAGTTGAGAATAAAAGTCAGTGGTGCGAATACTGTGGGATCTTTTTCTCGAACTCCGGTGCCCCGTAATCACGAAAATGTCATTCCAACTAACAAAACAACAAAGAAGCACCAAAAGATGGACGGTGGAGGGAAAAAAATCACAGCATTTCTTTACTAACTGTCTTACTATATTATTCTCCCCCTGTCATTTTTTTGTGATTGTTGTTGTTGCGTTGTTAATATGCTTGATTTCAAGCCATTATATATATATATATATATATATATATATATATATATATATATATATATATATATATATATAATGTTCGCTGATTATTGAACGCTTGTTATTGCTGCACGATGGATGTCTTCGACATCAGTTGCTCTGTTAGATGTTCGCAGATCCGTCCCACCGGATTTCACGTTGAATGAAGTGCGTAAATCCTCGAGACGCCAACTGACTAGGAGCTTGAAAAATGTCCGTGATCATTGGTTGTTTGTGAAATGTAGGGAAATAGAAACGGCTGCGTCTATGGGCAATACTCCCAACGTAGTCCGTTAGAATAAAGGTATCGGTCGTCGGTTTTCGTTCACGCGACGCGCCTACCAGATGGTTGGAAACATAATATGGTATGGATGGGTGTCGCAGCCAATGGCGTAGTCGCATTCTGACTCTTCCTTTATCTTTGTGGTTTCCACTTTTTGCTTTGCTTTCGGCTCTCGCTTTATGCTTCAATTCTTCCTGTCCTTAACTCAACGATGCTGGGAGGTAGAAATCGAAACCAGAGCACAGAAATGCAAAGTTAGAAGTTGAATAAATCGAAACTGAGCTCTTTTCTCGGGTGCATGTAGTCGTTTGGAGGATAGGCCGAGTTAGCCCCTCTTGGTTTGTCAGATAGGTACGATAACGTTGACCATTGAACTTGACCAAGTAGGACATTTAAGACTTTCGCATTGGGATTCACAAGGTTCGTATAATGGGTAGTTGTGTACATGATCGAATGTTGTGATTATTAGCGTACTTATATTCTATCTGAAGCTTTCATTCACACAACTTGTCGTCTGTTTTCATATGTTGTTTTCAATCTCCGTGAGCACAAATCTAGTGGTTCTGAACTTCACACTTCGTTGTGAATGTCGAAAAGCAGCTTGTCTCACAAGGCTATGATCTTAACTATTTCGGCACTCCGGTCAGTTCCTAGCCGCAGAAGCTACGAAATTGCCGTCCATCATTGGAAAGAATCATTCTCTGCAACATATCCTCCAAGTTCCAGTGAGAACAAAATCTAGCAAGAAGGTTTGTAGGCTCTCCGCTCCCCCCCCCATCACACGCACACTTAACTGAAAAGCTATCCGAACCTGGTACTTAGCAATCTGATGCACGTTAATATGACACCTACTGCCCGATGCACAGCAGTTCAGCTTAAGTGAACGCCTTGCAGTTGGTCTTAATAAGTTCGCTGACTCTCGGTTTTCCCGTATGTAGAATTTCCTCAACCAGGTCTGTGGTCACAGTCAGTTGGCTTTGATTTGTCTTCATCATCATTGCACTCTCTTTCCCGCTGAACTACTTGATTCTGCTCGTTATGTTGCAGACTCAACATGCGGTTCTCACCATTTGCAATCCGGCTCACCGCGTGACCACCGTCACTTTGCGTCAGTTGACCGCTGAGGAAGAAACTGAGAAACTGGCACATCTTCTTCAGCCTTCAGAACCTTCGTCTTCGAAAAATGTAATTCGAGATAAAGAATCAGTTGGTGATGAGCAAAAGCCCTTAGAAAAAACAGCGGACGTGCCACCCATCGTGGGATCTTCTGGAGACGAAGTCGAGCGGAAGGTGCTCACACCCTGTTTCTCCACTGTAAAGGTAAGCCGCCCAATATGGTGGTTTTTCTGATGTTATTAACTCATGTGGCGCGGGTCAGTAACCACTGGTAAAGGACATGGAGGTCATCCGTGGCAGAGTTTTCTGAAGAGATACAAAGCTGCTTTGTTGCGTGTGCCCACTGGAAGAGTTTTTCGGTCACCGTTGCTCTCCGAGACGGGTAGTGGGTTGTGGTGGTCAGTCCGTAGTATAGCAAAAGGTATTAAAACCTTAACCAGTAACTTTGGGAAGCTTGAGGTCGGACACACCAGTACCCATAACTCTTCATTGGTCCTCCCTGTCTCATACTTTATCAACGGTCAAATGTGTTGCTGGCCCTACTTTTCATGCTTGTGATGTTCGCTTTTCACACACTGATTATGAATAAATTCTATCGGGTAGAGTGAATTTTATGAAGGGTTATTGGACTTGATCCCGTTCGACGTTTTACGCTTATTGCAGTTAGTACGATTAATTCGGTAGGTTCTAACACGAGTGGTCGTTCGTGAACACTAGTACTTCACTCACAGCCAAGTGTAGCGTTGCGTGGTGAATGGGGTAGTTTTCAGTCACGCGCAACCGCTTAGACGGAGTAGCGATTGCAAACAACCGTCGAAAACCAATTTTCTGTCAGTAGAAAGACATCCCTGTCACAGTGTTATTACCGTGGTGATTCCCACTCCCGCACCATTTCGATTCCATTTATTGTCATATTTTGTTTCATAATTCCTGAATCTCTCTCAAGCACACTCTCTCTCTCTCTCCCATATATATATATATATATATATATATATATATATATATATATATATATATATATATATATATATATACAGGCTTGTCAGTGCATTACTTTGGATACTGTTCAAGCGTAGCGTGATATCTCTATCATAGGATAGTGGTGCTTTTTTATTTTACTCTTGCGTTCGAGCATAGTGAAAACGGTATATCCCGTGGCCTCAAATGCTCACTGTACTATCGGGGACAACCACCAACCATAATCATCTAGGTCAATATGAAAGTTTACGGATCTTCCGATCTTAGTCGTACCTTGCATCTGGTCTATTTCAGTGAATCGGGTAGAACTCGTGGAGTTCTAAAACCATGTGAGTGTTCTAGAACGAGCTATCCAGCCGTCACGTTCTGTTCGCTCGAGACCAACATATAACTAGTCATTCGTGCATGGGTCGTCTCCATCTTTTTTCAAGTATGGAGGCGAAGCTCCTCCGCATTATTTGGGATAGCGAGCAGATTCCCAGGGAGTGGTGCGAGTCGGTGATTGTGCCGATTTACAAGAAAGGTGACAGATCATCTTGTGAAAGCCACAGAGGAATTAGCTTGGCAGTTATCACGTCTAAACTGCTCACCGGTCTTATTCTCCACCGATTATCCAGTGCCCGCGAAATGTGTACGCGTGAGAATCAAGCACGTTTCAGACCCGGTCGGGGTTGTGTCGACCACATCTTTACTTTTCGGTAAACCTTAGAACACAGACACACCTTCCGTAGGCCCAAAATCTCTTTCTTGATCTGAAAGTGGCGTTCAATTCAGTCGATCACACAGTTCTGTGTTGCTGCCTCTCATTGCAGGGTGGGCCAGAGAAGTTTACTTCTCTGTTCCAATGCTTGTATGCAAACAGCCGGAGCCGAGTTCGTGCTTTCGACGATCTTTCCCCCGAATTCACCACGGAAAGTGGTGTTTGTCGGGGTTGCTCTTTCCCATCCTTCCTCTTATATCTCGTGATTGAAGTGATTCTTCAGATAGCCCCATCCTCGTGTGACAATAATGGTATCGATCTTTGATCAGGCAGTAAACTGTCTGATTTGGAATATGCGGGTGATATTGTTCTTCTGAGTGAAGATCCAAGTAAGTTGCAAGCTCTCTTGGAAAGCCTAAACAGCAATGCAGCAATGTTTGGGATGCGTTTTGCACCTTCCAAGTGCAAAATGCTCCTGCAGGACTGGGCTGGCTCAACACCAAACCTTGTGTTGGCCGAGGAAGCTCTAGCTGAAGTGGATACATGCTGCTATCTGGGCAGTTAGATCTCACTAGGTTGACAAATGAGGGATGAAGTTCCACCGCGTACACAGAAGGCGCGTTTGGCTTCTGCCAACCTCTATTATTTGTGGCGTCTGTGTGACATCCGATTGTCTGTTAAGGGTAGAGTGGAAAATGCAGCGGTTAGGTCTATGCTTTTATACGGTTCAGAAACATGGCCTTTGAGGGTAGGATATAGGCGAACACTGTCAGTGTTCGAGCATCGATGTCTCCGTATCATTGCCCGAGTATGGTGGGAACACCGTATCAGCAATGCTGAGGCTAGACGTAAGGTGTTGGGAACCAGAGGTTAGTCTCTGGATCACGTGCTGAATCTAAACAGTTTAAGATGGTTGGGGCATATGCTATGCATGCTCACCGATAGACTTTCTCAGCGTACGCTGTTCTCTGAGGCAGGTAATAGTTGGAAAGTAGGTCGAGGTGGTCAATGTATGATATGAAAAAGGTATGAAAACCTTGACCAGTGGAGTTGGCCACGTAGGACTTGTTAGACTTCCAGTTTGGGGTCTACGTGACCCATCTACCAAATGGTTGGAGACATTAGGTGATATGGCTAGATGTCGCGGTCATTGGCGCAGTTGCATTTGGACTCTCTCCTTGTCTTCTTGATTTCCGCTCGCTACTTCGACTTCTTGGATCTTTATCACTATGCTTCTATTCTTTTCGCTTTTTACTGGACGATGCCGGAAGGTAGCACTCGAAATCAGAGCACAGAAGTGCGAGGTTAATGGTTGAATAAACTGAACTGAACTGAAACTGGTCTGTAAGATTTGGTTGGAAAGTAGCTGCTAATCAGATGACCAGCTTTTCAAACATGCATCTACAGTTGTACACTACGACGTACCCTACATATTTGATATTCATACTTGTTGACTAGTTTTAGTTAACTTGACGGCTTGGCTGCGTGAGTTACGTGGCTGAGGCTGTCTAAGTAACCACCGGAGACCAAAATTTTAGATTTCTCACAAATTCCCCTGTTCGCTGATTTCAAGTATTTGGCTGATTAGATGCGTTTGGACATTCCAGTATTCGCTGTCTCTGCATAACTCATTATGGCAGGTAGTCTACCGTCATCATGAATCCAATAGAAAAGTCGTTTGTAATATTTTTGGCTTGTTGGGGGAAATTGAGTTTTCATTTGAAAGATTATTTTGTTACTGGAAGGGGCTGGTTTACCATACCAAATGAGAGTAATTCAAGATTAATGCCCATTCATGTCGTTCTTTTTACGGTTTATAGGATTTCCAGAATATGAACTAAGCCCGCCATAGTAATCAGACCACGAAATGTAAGCGAGCATTGATGTTCGTTCATTTCATTCTCAAAGAATTGCAATCACACTTATATGGAAAAAATGTCCCGGTGGTTCGGTATAGAGAAATAGAGATGGAGGAGGATGGGTCAGTCCTTTTCAGCCAAGGAACAGGTGTGGATGATCGGATTATGCAACGGGCGATAATTAGCTTAAGTCACCGCTACGCTCACATGTGACACAATCGACTGCCGACCAAGGATGTTGGAGAGCTTGGACTAATTTCACTGCGCACCAAGTTCAGACTTCGAGAGGCAGATGTTAACTACTTCCACAGGTGCCATTGTTCGAAGCCTAATTACCCTTGACATGTTTTGTGAAACCTGATAGATGACTTTGAAGGTAAATCGAGTGCCGATGGAATGCCTGGTTTTTACCAAATGCGCATCGACTGAACGTGATACCACTCCATTGTCTCCATGCCTAAATCATCGTTCGTTTTGATAACTGGCTTATCGTTCCAACTACATAAGTGGCACAGGGTCTACTTTTTTATTGGTTGGTGATCATGGACGAGATCAACAGAGGTAGTTCAACTCTATTTTCGCGGTAGATTGTGGGGGGGGGGCGTGATTAACGCGCGTCTGATTTTGTCTGCGTCGAAGGTGGTTTTCACTAGGGGACTCAAATCTGCTGACTCTCTCAGCGGCGATATATTTATCCCCTTCCACTGCACTCATGCCCAAGCATACAATAAAGAAAAAAAGGTGCTCAATCGGCTGAAACCAACACCCAACAAACGGGAACTTCAATGCGCAGGCAGAATTAAATTTGTTTTGCAGAAGTGTGAGCGTGCAAAGAGACTATTTCAACGACTGTAAACCTTTCGTCATTTTGAATTATCTACCTAAGGTAATACGCAACTAGGCTCCCAGCGCTTTAGCTACTCGGTGTACTGCTGTTTATGATCAGAACGCAAATTTTGCTTATGCAAGAAATGGTTTTCGTTTTTTTCCCACCCGTCCACGTGAAATATGATCGAATGAAATGCGCACCATTGTACTCTGCGTTGCAGAATCATTCGATTTTGCTCTTAGAGAAAGAAAGTAGGCAATAGCGCTAGTAAATGAGACAGTCATCATCGTACAGCGGTAAACAGTAGGGCAAGCCCCACTGACCACTGCTTATCTCACCATGTTGCACGTTGAATTAGAACGTATAAATATAAAAGATGGACAAGGAGTGGACCTACAGGGGTGGGAAAAGGAGAGAATGTCCTAGTAGCCAGCACACGGAATACACAGTCTAACTGTACAAACAAACATCGACCAGTCATTCTGATTCGACAGAAAGTGACAACACGATCGTCACTGTTCACGGTTCGCTATCATATCCTTCAGTGTCTCCAGCCAACTGGTAGACGGATCTTTTGGACCCCAACTACGAAGACGTGAAGCACCTACTTTTCCTAAGTTAGCTTCACATTTTCTCATTCCCCACTGCCGTATCATCTGTTGACCTCCACGTGGTTTTTTTCACTCCCTAGGAGGAACGGAGAATAGGACACGGTACGGTAGACGTGTGTTTGTCATACGTAACATGTGCCCTAACCAACGAAGTCCACTAAGCTGGATACGCTGTGACAGAACGTTCTCTGAATTAGTACCCAATACCCGATTTCTGACCTCAGCATTGATCATTCGGCTGTTCCACCCAATCTTACCGATACTTCGCAAACGTCGGTGATCGAAAACCTCAAGACGACGAATATCTTTCACGCGCAGACCCCAAGTCTTGCAACTATGCAACAAAACTGAACGCACTGCGACACAGTACACTCAACATTTCAACTTCAGTGAAATATCAGGTCGGGGTCACAGGTGCTTCAGTCCAGCGTACGCCGCTCGAGCCTAGGATATCCGCATGCTCACCTATCTACTACTGTGCTTCCATCCGTCGTCACTCTGCTGCCGAGGTAGGTGAAGCGGTTGACAATTGCCAGCACCTCCCCATCGAGCATCGAGCTCGGAATCGTTGACGTTCAGTCTTGTAACATCACCTTGCACTTTGAAGGTCCAAAGCGCATGCCGAATGGAGCTACAGCTCTCCCAAGTCTATCTGTTGCACGTTGAATATGTTCCGTGGATTCGAACAAGCACACAAGGTCTTCCGCGTAATCTAGGTCACATAGCTTTTCACTATTTCCTAGTTGGACGCCTACATCCTGAAGATTTTGCAGCGCACTCTCCATTATTTCGTCCATGACGAAGTTGAACAGGAATGGAGACATGGTCGTTCCGAACCGACCGGATAGTTCGCCATAAACTTTTACGCGGCCAAAAGTATGAGAATACAGCTATCTCACTAGATTCACGAACTTCTGGGGCATACCTTTTCACTGAATAGCGCCGTTCGATCAACTGAATCGAAGGCGCCTTTCAGGTCTGAGAAAGCCATTATTGTCGGTCGGCGGTGCGTGTGACGCGTTACAAGTAGTTGGCGAAGAGTAAAAATCTGGTCAATTCATCCTTGATTTGGGTGAAATCCGGCCTGTTGTTCGCGGGTGTTCCTCTCGCGAGCGGGTGTAAGACGGTGCAGCAGCATCGAAGCCAATACTTTGGTGACTATCGGAATTGAGCTAACCCCACGATGGTTACTACAGTCATTGCATATTCCCTTCTTGAAGATGGAAACAATCAATGACTCGCTCCATATTAACGGAATACACCCCTCGTTCCAAATGTCACGGAGCAAGGTGGTAGGCGATTTTATCAAAGCGTTTCCACCTAGTTTGAAAAGAACTGGGGGAAGTTCGTCTGGGCCGGCTGATTTCCCACGCTTTAGTAATCGAATACATGACTCCACTTCCATTTCCGATGGATGCTCAAGTGATACCACCCAAGGAGTCGCAGTTTTTGATACAGGAGCAATTACACTTGCGTGCGGCCAGCTCAACTGCTCCTTGAAGTATTCGACTCAACGGTGAAGCCTTTGCTGTTTGTTATGGATGGGTTCTCCATTTCTATCGCATATCGTTTCAGTGACCTGGGTTCGCCGTCCACCGGTGTCACGAATAAGTTTGAACAGTCTTTGACTGTTACCTGAAGCAGCTGCTGTTTCCATTTCTCCGGCTACCGTGACCCACCAATTTTCGCGATCATTCTTAAGGATTTTCGAAAATTGTTTCTGTAGATGTCCTCGTATCTTACAGTTCGAGAGTTGACGCTTTTGCTCCATTGTACTCAACGACTGTTGCGAAGTCCAGTGTCTTTGATGGATGTCGGATCCAGGACCACAGGCGAAACCTGCTGCCACATGCATCGCCTGTTTGATATGGGCCAAGTGCTTTTCTACATTACTGTTCGTCGTAGATCCTAGCTCATATGCTAACTTATGCTCATAACGGGTGCGTATATCTGGATCCCATATACATTGCACGGCTAGCCGGGCTTGCGGTTTGCGATGATGACCAAGGAAATGAAGAGATAATCGCAATCACGCTAGTGCATGGTCCGACTCTATGTACGTGGACCAGTAAGATCTACAGTTCTGAGCAGAACTGCGCCACCGGTAGCTTACGGCGATATGACCAATTTGGCTTAGAGTGCCTGTAAAGTTAGAGCACCATGTCGCTGTGCGACTCGAGCTGTGTTGGGAACTGGTGGTAGACAAGAACAATCGATTGTCTGCACAAAACTGGAGAAGCCTATCCCCCTTATCTTTGCGCTGAGGGGAAAAATCACAGCGGCCACCTAAACAAGCTTCTTATGTACTAAGTTTGCCAACTTGTGCATTGAAGTCATCAGCTAGCACTGCAATGTCAGAACGTTTGCTCCTGCGAACGAGGGTGGGGAGTTCATCGTGGAACTCATCTTTCTGCATGTCAGAGCTGCAGTCCGTTGGGGCGTACGCCGAGACCACAAACAAATTGCGCCTAACACAACTATCCTTTCGAACTCCGACTGACCCCTGGGGTCTCACAGCACATAAATGACTAGTAACCGGGATCTAGTCTAAAAGAGCAGCCTCAGCCTTGTCAGTGAAGACTACTCCTACACCACGTTGACCCAAAGCTCGAGCTACTTCGTCTCCTGAGGTGCGCAGAAAATACCTCGATGAGGTAGATGCCAGGAGCAGTTAGTTGAGTCACACTGCTCGAATCCTGTATACGCGTTTCACTTGCGCAGCAGACATCAATCTTCAGAGAGCTCATTGTGAGGGCTAGGCATGCCGGCTGACCGGCCTGCATGAGAGTATGCACCTTGAGGGAGCCGAGATTCAGGAGCTGACGAGGCTTTAGAAAATGTGAGTTATCAGACAGAGGATTATTTACGACACTGTTTGACAATGAACGGTTTGCGAGTATGGGGTGTGTTGTCAGTGGGAGTATTATGAGTGGACAGAGGGGGCAAAGAGAGACGGCTGAGGACGGAAGACAAAGGTTGAATAAATGAGAGGGAACTCTGAGCTGTAGCCCATTCCTCATTACCCACCCCGCTCGATGCAGTGGGCAGTGCGGCCCTGATTATCCTGCGCGACGACCGATGCAGTATGGAATGAGACAGGCAACCGATAGAGCGAAAAGTTTCTCAATGGATGCTTGACTTGGAGAACGAAGGGCACTGACAGTATCAATTTTTCTGGCAAAGTGCCCGATATCCCCGCTTAGATGTACAAACGGTTGTGGTGGAAAAGTTAATCACTTGGAATAGTCGATTATTGTGGTAAGTTCTGTATGAGCTTCTACCTACCGTCCACATTCATTACGCACTATTTTTTTGCAGCTCATTGGTCCGTTTATGTTGTTTTTTTATATCCACAGTAAATAAAAAGGTCGTTTGCATCCCTACTCCAAAAAACATGATCGTGATCGTATCGTGTATCACGCCGTATGCTCTCACTTCAGCTGTTGGAGAGATCAACTTCGGATCCCGCATCTGTGTCACGTTTTTCATGATCCATAGACCATTGGTTCTGCAACTACGGATCCTGCCACTTGTCACTTACTTTACTTTACTGCGGCTGCTCCTTGGAGTGAATAAGTTGGCTTCACGAATGTCTCTGAATACGGTCGTCCATGCTGGGCGATTGACAGCAAGGTCCTTGAGGATGTCGATCCAGCTCAATTTCCATGGACGAGTGCCGTATATCATGTTGGTTTATAACTTCGAGAACGATATCCAGCCAGGTTTTCAATTGTCCGCATCGTCAGCAACGCCAGTGTGAGCACGGAGAAAGTGCCAGGACAATGGTGGTTAGGGCGTGGCCAGTTTTATGGATAGCGTTGCAAGATGACTGCTGTCGGCGGAATTGTATGCTCGTTGAAAGACGGGCGATGCGGCAGCGATTTCATTGAATATTCTATCACACCATTTTACTTGTAGAAGAGACCTAAGACACCAGTGGTGGAAAAGTTCTAGTTTTCTCATGTCCTCAGCTCCTAATGGCCAGGTTTCGCAACCATACAATAAGAGTGGTTGGACTGCAGCATTAAACGCTCTGAGCTCGGTCTTAAAACTAATTTCATTCCGTCGAGAGAGGGTGTTTTGGAGCCGTAGAGATGCGATTCGAGCCAATTCAATAAGCCGTTTGACAACATCTGTGACTTGTTCGTTTGGTAGGATAGGGGATCCAAGATACTTAAGATCCGAGACGGTTGTTATTGCTTGGCTATTTAATTATAGGGCTCAGTTTGTGTGACCAATGGGTTTTGAGTATCTTGGTTTTAATGGTATTGATCGGAAGATCAATCTCCAAAGCATATTTATCCCCCCGATCCATCGTATGGATTTCCTGGTTTATACTTTTCTTGTCCGTGTGGCTTGTGGTGTCTGCGCGTTGGCGTGATCGAAAGACTATGGGTACACTGGTATAACTGTGTTGCCGTTTATTTTTAAAACAAACTTATTTGCAAGCTGATCCTCGTGTCAGCGACCGAATCAAAATTGCCCACTGTGCTCACTCGGATGTTCGAAGAGCTCTTGGTTTATGGCAGTGCACTTTTCCTGGGGCATACTCAGTTCATTTCCACACATCGCCCCGTCTTCCTATGACTTTATTGACATGTGCGTGTGTGTTTGTGTTTAATTAATTCTAGCTAAGTCTTCCCAATTGTGAGATTAAACTGGCTCCGCGGAACGACATCGCAGAGTACGATGAAGCACTGGCACCGAATGTCGCAGCTAACTACAAAGACGACCCGAAGTAGGTGTTCCACTCCCGATTGACTATTTCACTTTCATTTTGTACGTCTATAATCCTGGTGCTGTTCTTATTGCCCCTTATCAGCCTTATGTCGAATCTTGATTGCAGTTGTTTTATTTATTTGATAGCCCCAAAGCCTTCACCATCTTGGATTTATCTAGTACATCAACACGGGTGCCGCTGTTTGAAAAAAAAATAAAACAACCTGCTCACAATATGAATTTGAAGAGAAAATGAACCGTTGGATTGTTGCACAACTTATATCCGAAATGATGGAAATTCACTGTATCTCGTCCGTCGCATGCTACTTACGGGTAGTATATCACGAACAGATAAATTCAAACTTAACGCTAATAAAATGTCCACAGTTTTGCCACGGTGAAGTAAAAATGACCGACAGCTCAGATTTGGAAACTGTGTTTTTATAATCAGTTATAGTCTTACCATGTTGCATGCACCTGATAAGGTACAGCGAAATTGTTCCAGATAAACAAATGAAGCAGCTCAGTGCTGCTGTTCTCTTCCCTTAAATTGTTACAGTCTGGCTCTCTCGGAGTTCCGATCTTAGTTTCACACAACTGAAGACGGAGTATACTTTCTGCACATCTTATTCGCACTTGTCTGTACAAGAAGATAAATCCAGTGAAAACAACAATTGGTGGTACTTCTGTCACTTATACACCCTTTCACTAGGGATTTTTCGATCGATTGACCTGAACAGGCCATTCATCCGCTCATTTTTCACTGTTCTGAATGGCGCCATTTTGAACACAGACACATGTGCGTACATTTGTGAGCGCATGGTTGTGTGGGTTTTTTTGTTGATTGGTTTGCGCCGCGAAATGACTGAATCACTGACTAGTTAGCTTACTGTGCTCTTCTTTGTGTTCACGCAAAGGAATCGTGTTGCATTACTCATTATATATATATATATATATATATATATATATATCCTGCTTGATACCGGCTACACCGTTTGTGACACTACCAATAATTGTAGAACACGTCCAACGATGACACTGTTTAGTCTGTAGGCGAATTGAGTATGTGATCAGAAACTCTTCTAGTATTTTGTTATTGCAAATTCCCTCGCATTCCATACACGACAATGTTTAGCAGTATACATGAATGTGTGGACGTAATACGGTGGCAGACAAGTTCGTCTCCGGGGCTTCACATTTAATAGTATACATGTTTTAATAATAGTGTTGTTAGAACGACAAAAAGCAGAGAACAGGTTAAAAAATCAATTGCAAAAGAGCTAGTCAAAAAAATATAGTCTTTGTAAAAGTTTGAAGTCTTCTGTTACTCATGTATTCTATTATGTCTTCTGTGAATGGAATATTAGTGGATTTATCCGAGTACTAACCTTCTAGCTTGGGTTTCACGCAGTCCACCCACCGGTTTCCAGAAGGCACTACTTAAAATGCCTAATTTTTTCTTTTCTGTTTGTTTACTTTTTATACTTCGATTTGTTTCACATCTGGTTTGATAATGTTCTGAAGTAAAAACCATAACTAGAGCATAGGAATGTGAGATTGAAAGTTAGTAACATTGATTTGAACTGATCGAGTAACCTTCACATCTGATGTTTTTCGAATCTACCACGTGGCCAAGACGCATCATAATCGTGGCTACAGATCACCCACTCGTGTTCTGTTTAGCCCAATCGATCAGGCACGATTTTCCGTCAGGCATTTGTCCACGTGAGAAAAGAGACCGTGCGCTGCGAATTTGCTCGTTTGTTTCCTATTTTTTAGACTAGCAGTTTTGAAGTTATCGATGTGCGCAAAGCATTACATAGTCTGGACTCCCAAACAGGCGTATTCGGGAAGTGGTTATCCATTTTCACTCAAAGTGGTGCCGTAAAAACACGAATAAGTGAACAGCATCGATTGCCTAATTGCATGATATGGTTTCGTCCTAATGGTGAGGGGAGTGCACGACGCGCACCGTTGACCAATACTGAATCGTACTTTTGCATGGAATCTGACTGCCGTCAAGATATCTGTTCTGTCTATCGCTTTGGTTAATTCACGTCACTCGCCTGAGGCACTTACGACGCATCAACCACACGGTGATGAGCTCTTTGGATGGCCTGATACGTGCTACATCACATGATGTACCGGTGTGCGATAAACCTAATCCAACGACTGATGTGTGTTGTTCAATAAGGCATGCCCATCAAATTTGACTTTGGGTGTCAACTTGTGATTTATGCTTTAGAGGATCCTTATGAAGTCAGGTAAACAGCTGAGTTTTCGTGGAGGATGAATTTAATGCGGCTACTCAGCATGGTGAATCATTCTGTCGAAGCTTGATTTTAGCGATTTTAATGGTTGTGGAACTGGATGTCACCGTCTAAGCAGCCGCCTTCAAAAGTTTGCATCTAGACGCATTGGCTTACTTGAACTCAATCTGAACTCGTGTGAAAGAAAGTATATGTATACGAAGCTGGTATGGCGAGGCACAAGAAATAATACTCAATATGTCGATAAATGGCACCAGTTTCAGCTTATTCCACCACCAGTCTCGCTCTTCTGAGCTCTGGTTTCGGTTGCTACTGTCCAACATCGTTGAGTAAAGGGCAAAAAGAATAGAAGCGAATAGTGAAAAAGGTTCCCAAAAATCAGCGTAATAAGCGAAAATCACGAGTTTAAAGAAAGAGTTTGAATGCAACTACGCCACTGCCTGCGACACCTAGCCATATCAGTTAATGTCTCCAACCATTTGGTAGGTGGGTCAAGTAGACCCCAACTTGGAAGTTCAACAAGTCCTACATGGCCAAGTCCACTGGTCAAGGTTTTCATACCTTTTTGCCATGTCATGGACTAACCGAATCCACCTACCTTCCAATCACTACAATCCTCGGAGAACAGTGTAAATCGTGTGAAAACCACAGAAGAATTAATTTGGCGAGTATCGCCCGCGAAAGGTGTACGCGTAAGAATCAAGCAGGTTTCAGACCCGGTCTTGGTTGTGTCAACTACATCTTCACTCTCCTACAAATCTTAGAGCACAGACACATGTTCCTTAGACCCACAATCTCTCTCTTTCTTGATCTGAAAGCGGTGTTCAATTCAGTCGACGACACAGTTATGTGGCACTGCTTTTCATTGAAGCATGTACCAGGGAAATATGTTTCTCTGTTCCAATGCTTGTATGCAAACAGCCGAAGCCGAATTCGTGCTTACGGTTACCTTCCCCTCGAGTTCATCACAATAAAGGTGTACGTCAGGATTCCTCTCTTTCGCCGTCCCTCATCAATTTTGTAATTGAATTGATTCTTGAGATAGTCCCATCTTCGAATGAGAATAATGGCATCGATTTTGCTCGGGCAGTACACTGTCTATCCAGGAATACGCGGAGGATATTGTTGATAATTTGTATAGGCATCGATATATGAATAGTATGGGCATGACCGGTGGTCAAGTAGTAGTTTAGAGTGTTTACCAATCACCCTCGAGGTTAAACATACGGATCCTACCACTGTTGGCCACTTTCGTGGTAGACAACACTAATCTACCGTCGCCTGGCTTGCTGCCACATCTGTCCTGTTAGGACCTTATATGATTCTCCATCATATTAAGTCTGGGGTTAGATTGCCGGTTATCCCTAATAGTGTAGTAGGCTCTCGACGTTCATGCGCAAGCGTATAGTAGGAAAAACTGAGCATGTCACAGTGTTATCTGAATTGGGTGAGATACAAACTAGAACGAGATAAAGTGGTGGTCACTGGGGTGCAGTGGACAAAACCACGCGATGTCATGGGACTTTATGAATTGCTTTGTCCAATCTAAAAGACCGCGGTAATACGGCCGAAAATTAGAATTTTCCATGAAGACAACCACAACATGGCTGCAGAATATTCGCCTCCTTCATTCGCATAATATATGTTCGTGAACCTACTCAGTACATCATGGCGATATATGAACGGCACAGATGTGGCCCAATTTAACTTGCGAAACCTTGATGAGTTATCCCTTATGGAACGGTCGATTTTTTGTTCTCCAACACCACATTCAAACATATTCCTCTCATATGACGACCGAACGGACTCACGATTGTTGGACACTTTCTAATTGAACTTTTTTTGAATTTTCTTTGCTTATCTATTCTTGTGGACCATGGACGACGAGTGTTCACCGATATTTTCAGACTTACTTTCGATTTTCTTCATCAATAACCCCATACCCTTAATGATCTAACCTTTATCCCTCGTTCTGGTTCGACCCACTCACTAGCTCCAGTAAGAATATTCGTCTGTCTTCGAACCACCTTGTTTTATTAACACAAAACAGACATTATGTATACACAAGATTGATGGTGATCACAACCAAAACTTCGCACAAAAGCGTATTGGTTCACTTGTTATCCATGAACAGCTGTTCTAGCTGGTTGGTCTTGCTATCATCCGATTGATCGACTCAGGTCCGGTCAGTTCATACAACTGATTGGTCCATTGCTCCGCATCGCTGACCCCAATCTTGTTCTCGATTTTGGACAAGCCATGATTTACTATCTGCTTGCTAAACCATTGATCTGCTTCACTGAGTCGGACTTTGCCCTCTATTTGGGACAGACTGTTTGCTAAACGAACCAGGCAGTGAATAAGCGATGTGTCTTTAGCCAATACCCTCACACCCCTCAGTTTGACATGATCCTAAGTGATCATAATGAATGCACAATGAGCAATTGGATAGCGACGACAGGTACGTCGTTGAATGTTTTTAGCTGGCCAGTTGAACGAATCATACGGATCCTAACCAAGAAGCTCAACATATAGGACAACAAAGTCAATCTGTCAGTGCTTTTGAGCTTCTCCGATTGACCACTAGTCGATCACTTGCGCATTTGACACTTTTGACAATTGCGTGAGTGAACTGGATTCACTGAAGAATTCTCTTACGGGGGTATACACCACACACGTCTCAGCTCGTTGATTCTGTTGAGATTCTATCCAGTATCTTTTTGTTTCATTTTTCTTCACGAGTGAAAGTCGCCGTAGCTTGTTATTTTGAAAACCTACTGATAACCGCAACCTCGATCGTTTGATTGGACAACCATTTGGAATGCCAGAAGTTCAGGTGTGATAACGAGTCGATCGAGACTGGAGTTCTGTTCATCGCCATAGCTGTGACGGAGAAACGTACTTTAAATATCAGGCTTGATCATCATCGACCTTTATAGCAATGCTGATTCACTTGGCACATTAGATGCGATCACACTAAGGGGCCAAACATCTTTAGTTCTCTTGAATATTCTATAAAAATGGACTGAATTTCGGATGCCTGAAATAATTTAGCTACTGTGTGGTATCCATCCAGTCATCAGTAAAAAATCGATACCGGTCACATCGATTCTGTTGTTAGGTGAGTTCCGTAATAACCGAATGCGCCTTTGGGACTGTGAATGGTACATCACCCGATACTTGGCCATCAGATGGCTGTCTAGGTAAAAAAACTTCGTTTATACACCAGTAGTCTAAGGTGTGATGCTACGCATCCCAGTCCTGAAAATAATGCTTTCATATATTAATACTCCACTATTTCAACTATCTATGAATAACAGTATAGCTGGTTTTGTCCTTTCAATTCTGCTAATATCATCCATCCCTTTCAGGGCTGGCTGTACTCGAATAATTTCCCCCCTTCCTTTCGATGGACTCGTGACCATTTGAATCATATTATTTCCATTTGGTAGGGTTATTGCCTTTCGTCGAGGGAACAAGGTTGGTGTTCGAATCAGTTTGACCCCGTTCCAGGAATTGAGCAATGTTCGACCCACTGCTGCTTGCCCGTTAACACCGGTTCGTGAAGAATCCGAATTGTTATTTGACCAGTTTGAACGGAGTCAACTTGTTCCGTTACGCGCAGCCTTGTGCCTTCACTTTGATTACAAGAATACGACAACTAGTCTATTGTCCGAACAGAGGGCTGCCGCGGCGGCCGCAGCTGCGGCTGCAAATGCTTCAGCTTCTGCGACCAATATGGTTAAATCCGGTGCTGCCGGGGACTCGGTGTTGGACGGATCCAATGCGAAGGCGCTGGCATCGGCTGCCACCACAGCATCCTCTCCTGCCGCCGTCCCCACTGGTGTGTCTTCACCGACCACAGTCACGGATCAGATTCAACAGGTCGATTTGGTCGTTTTACTCAGTTTTGGGGACATGGTTTTGGAGGATTGATTCTTCATTTTGTTCGTTTCACTTGGAAGATTTGTTTGTGGTCAAAATTCTTTGGTTGTGTGATGGCATCCATAAACAGTGACTCGAACGTGTTTTGTGACTATTTTTCGGGCTTTCCTTCGGTCTGTCAACTGTTCGGTAATTGGCTATCACAAATCATCTAATTTGGTGGACTATATAACCATGCATCGCTTGATCACCGAATATCTCTTTTCTACACGCATGTTCGTGGTGTTTGACCGTTGACTGACAAATTTACATCTTCCTCGCTTCTTGTGTTATTGCTTCAATGGACCGTATTTTGACTTCGAACCAAAGAATTCGCACCTGGATTCCATCGAACCCAGCTGAATTCAATACATATACTTGGGTTGTCGCACATCGGTCTGATGCCTCCGTGTATCGTTCTTACTATCTCATGTGTGCTGATTCATACGAGAGCTTTCAACAGATTGGTTGAATCATTTTTTGTGTGCGTGTAGTGTAAGGTGTTTTGTCTGCGAAATCAACAAAACTGACTGCACTGCAAGTGGAAAGCTGAATTGTAACCATGCCTGACTTTGATGATAACAAAAACGTGATAATCAGTGGGTAACATGGCTGGGGCACATCGGCTTAGGAAAAAGACAGTGTGCGCGTAACCTTTGGATGAATGATATTCTAGGTAAAAGGTAGCGATCTGACATGTACGTGCGGCATCCAGTAGAATGGCGTATCCTACTGCATTGCCTCGGAGAACCGACAACCCTTATCCCAGGAGATGCAGTGAAGAACTGCAGCACGTCTTAATAGGAGTCGCGTGGTAACGAGCCGGATGACAACGGCTTGCTGTCTGTTACCAACGTGACCAGATTCGAAATTCTTACCTGATCGATGCTCGTACCATTCGGCCATCGTCTGTGGTCTTTCGGTGCGCACATTTCTCAACTGTGCGACGGATGATTCTGTCTCTAGAGGAAGACCCGTTGGTTGAACTGAGTCATCCGAATTCCACTAGGTTTATCTAAGAGAATGGTGCACAACACCGCGTATTTGGTTCTTTTTTGATATTTATCATCCATAAGCGCGGATAATGTAGCCAATAGAATTTGACTTCTATTCCTAGAGAATTGAAACCGCCCATTGTTCTCCATAGAATGTTACTTGGTGGACTCATCTTTGTTTTTTTTAACAGGAACTCAGTAATACTGGCAACAGCTGTATTTGTGCAAGCTGGTTGATTCGCACTTGGTCTCGAAGCGTAACATCTCGAACTTAGTTATGGCGCCATTGACTTCATTTTCAAACGAGTTGTTTCAAACTAAGCTAGTTGCTGCTGGAGGTTTTATTGAACCCACTCTACCCAACTTGGCATCGTGCAGAAACTGGTAGTTACATGGCTAGATTGTGGTAACGTCCACGTTCTATTTGCCATTTGCCCCGAAAGGTCTCGGTATGCTGTTTACTCTGTGCATTTCCTGTTACACCTACTGTTTATTACAAACCAGGATGCGTCGGCCCATCGTGGGACAGTATGCTGAATGACTAGTCAACATGATATTATGAGGACCATTTGAGAAGTCGGTGAACTTTTCTTGTGCTTCCGTTTTAGTCGTGTCTCTGCACGGTTTATTTGATTGGCAAAGCGTCAGCTAGTACAATTGGTTGATTTTCGCCCCATTAGTGTGGACTGTCCAAGCATGCCCTATCTTCCACAAGAATCGAACCAATGAGCGTTGGTCTTTGCGTAGAGACTGTTTAGCTGGACGGCCCGGCGTGACATGTTCATGCTAAATCAGTGTCTTTGTTTCGGTAAGCCTTTGGCTAATTCCTGGCATGTCTGGTTGCCTGGTCAGGAAGAATCGGGTGTCGAACGGAGTCATTCGAATCCAAACAAACGCTATTCCGTCTAATTGACCCACGTTTCTGTTTGATTCTTTTGAATTCAAGTCCTGTTCGTATAAGATCATGATCCGAAAGTCACCGTACTCTGTCAGTGAAGATGTGTGCGCTTTTTTGTAGCCTGAGTTATATATGTTAATGATGATTGATTGAGATATACAAGTTGCTCTGTAGCTCCCGCTTGTTCCGGTGGAAACACTCTTCTAGTTTCAAACCATCCTGATTTATTGGTTCAAAACAGATCGCTTATGTGAAAAAGGATGCTGATGATAACTAAAACCTTGCATGCAGGCTTGTTGGTCCACTGATAGTCCTAAACAGCCCATCTGGCAGGTTTGTCTGGTTGCACCCGTATTAGTTGACTCGACCCCGGTTGATTCAAACAAATATTCGCCGCTGATTAGTTCACCGATCGCTTGGCTGGCTCCACTCTTATCTGCGTTTTTGGGCATCCGATCACATGCTGTCTGCTACGTTTTCTCCGACCTTGCTCTTGATTCTGGACAGGCGATAGTGGGTTGTGTGCCGCCGAATCAGGCCGTTTATTAGCTATGTACCGGCCCATATCCTCACATAAGTATCTGCGAATGTGATTCCCCGTGCTCCACCTATCTCGGTGCGAAACAGTTGATTACGTTTCTTTTAGTTTTGACTATTGAAATATGTGACCATCTGGCCGGTATTTGCAGAGCCTTCTACCAAGTACGATTCGTTATTGAACGTTTCCCAGTCAGCACGGGTGAACTTTTTGTCTCAAAATTGTTCACTGAGTGATCACTTTTGTTATGCAGTATCAGATGGATGCTTCGTGTCATAAGTTTTAGAAAGGTCTAAAACGTGGGAATATGATTTTTCCTAATTGACAACGTAATGGTTGATCAGCACAACGAGAGCAAGTTGTCCCAGAGCAGAGGACTATTTTTGTTTCGGATATTTTTCCCGTTACCAGTCCAAGACGTGGAAGTATGCTTTTACTTTCATGTAAAATATCAGTTTATAAGGATATTCGGCGCCGAGAATCACGTGTACGATGTGGTTTAGTCTGGGGAATTTCGTTGGAAGCTGGTTTTCAATGGACCGATGAATTACATTTCACTGAAAATGTAGTGAGCAAGATTTTCAGTGAATTGTTGGTTTTGACCCACTTTGTACTAGCAGGAATGTCACTTAGTTTTTGAAGATGTTTAAAAATACTGTTCTATTCTCAAACGGAAATAGATTCAAGTTACGGAACTAACATCAAAGGATGAAGTAGAGAATAGAAACCGCTCCATTATTGGTGCATATAAAAATAGTCCCCAAAAGTCTGGAGTGTTTCAAACGAGATTGTTGGGAGACCTTTTCTGACTTATTTGTTGACCGGGTTGGGACTTGGAACTTGTAAATCGATATGCCAAAACAAGTGAATTGAAAGAGGTATTGAGGACGGAAGAGGGCCCTTAGTGTGAAGAACTGCACTATTTTTGGCGAACCTACGCTGTAGGAGTAATGGTTTTGTTGTCCAAAATTGCAATCCGTTCGTAAGCTAAGAAAAACCGAGTCTTACTTAGTAATTCTCTCATCCTTACACCTGATAGGTACACTTGCTATTGGCGGAGAGGCTGTTGAAGCAGTACCAGATGAGTTTCGGGCTGCAGGAGAATTCATGTTTGTACAGTTACTAAGCGGGGATGTAAGCCCCCGGTTGCTGTACTTCTGAATCTTTCAAACCAGTCGAGAGATGCAATTTGGAAGAACCATGTGTGTGTGTGTGTGTGTGTGTGACAACGTGGATGCTCTTTCACAGTCGTTGTTCGATGTTTTTATAACGTTCATGTTAACAAGAAAGCAACGTTGCGACGTGCTAAGTGTTCCGAGGCAGCAGCTTCCAGGCGTGCCGCGTGACCCCAGGTCACTTTCACACACCACGGTTTTGTGAGATGAAGCTATCGGTGCATATCCATCTTTGATTGCTGTTGACTTAAAAGCACTCAACGAATTAACGTTTACAAACACAGGTTCATAGTCGCCATCAACGGTAAGTCAATGGTATTCGGTAGCCCGTATATTGTGCACAATAGACGTACTTCCACTGTGGAGAGTTCGAATTTCTCAACTTATTACTAAGATCTTTGTCATTAGGCAAAATGATGCAAGTGCAAAAAAGTGAAAATAAACTCAGCTGGGGAAGTGCACGCGAAAATTGGATGATAGAGAAGCATGTTAGCAGACTTGACCGATATTTATGTCGAATAATGGCCCTAGCCTCCACACTAACGTTAAACGAAGAGTTTATAGGTGACAGTCCCTCCAAGTGTATGGAGTGCTAATGAAGAGGAAGTGTGATAAGGTCAGTGGTCCAGACGGGTTTTCACCAATGGCACAAACTGAATTTACTCTCATTTCATACTCAGTGGTAACGTGTTTATGCAATACATTAAAAATTTTGTTCCGTTGAAAATACCCTGGATTACGCTGGAGTGGCACCCATGTTGCGTGTGCATGTTCACTGCCTGGAAGATAATATCGTGCCATTTAATACTCTGGACTTGTGTGTTCGAAGACTTCTGTTGCATTAAACGTCTTCTATGATAAGAAAAACTAGTCCGGTCAACTTGACTAGTGTCACTTGAGTGTCCCATTTAATGTCACTGTATGTCATACACTATTTTATTTTCATTCTACGGGATATTTAAAGCCGCTAGTATTGACAGTCGGGACTGTAATGATGCATTCAATTGTGCGTCGAGAAACAAATTTCCAAATATATTAGGTGTTGATGGTAACCTGCCGTCTACCGCAGGTCGCTTATTGAACCCCTCTAAGAATCGTGAATCATTAGAACGTTGTACGGTCGCTAAACATTACCTCGCAGTTTACCTAATAAACGCGTTCTTCGGTCCTTAGTACTACGTGGATCACCTGCACGTCACTCTAGTGCTCGCCACTGTACGAATACGGTAACCAGGACGGTATTCTCGGCGACCCGCGAGAACGTGAAAGCGATCGGGACAGCTATTGAACAGCGTGTATTTGAGAGCGTGCGCAAGAGCAGTGGTCAAATGGCCACCGCGCTTTGCGGCCAGCTTCCCGTTAAAACAATACACGTGTTAAAAGCAAGAACGAAGATGACTGTCGCCACAACGTGGTCCTGGTCACATCGTCTTAACTACGTTCAGCAACAGAAGTTCGTCAGGATATCATTCTATCACTCAGTTTCCATCCCACACATACTGCTCCTTTTTAAGTCTGTTTTTAGACTTCAATGAATAAATTATTGACCGATCTAATTTCTTTCATCATTTAGTTGTAATTCGCCATCTGAAACTTATATTTTCGAATCACTTGCACATTTTGTTAACCTTGCACGTGGTTCAACGTACGGCATTTCTCATCAAACCTAAGAGGAACGTGACGAAGTATACGTGATCTACAACGTCCAACAAATTTGACTGGTAGTTTACAACACGATCATCGAGGAACTTGTAGTGCACTCCTTCAGCTTAAATATAGACGTTCGATGGGGTGAGTCTAATCTGCCATTGGACACAAAAATAGTTATTACAGCGCTCCGGAGATGACAAGTTGCCGTCAGGGTCCTGGTAAAGAGGCTAATACCATAATAATAATAATAATGATAGTAATAATATAATAATAATAACAATAAGAATAGTGATGATAATAACAATAATAATAATAATACTATTAGCATTGGTATATTTCTTGACTGGGATCAAGACACATGCACAAGGCATGATCACAGAGTACAGCTTATCACAGTAGTATGAAATATTCACAAATTTCATACGTCGGGTTTGTACATCCCAGTAGCAGTACGATAGGACTAGACAGTGTTCAAAATAACCAAAGTGGGAACGGTTAACGCGGGAAGTGCAAAGCGGTTTTGGTTTCGGGAGCGGGGCATTGTGGAGAGTTTGCTGAACGCAAAGCTGTTGGTTAAAGCGTTATTAAAGCGTGGGGAGGATGTAGTATATACAAGAATGGTTTAAACAATGGTTCATCAAGAGATCAAAGATAAATCGGGACGTATAGAAAGAAGTACATGGACGCACCGGCTGGTTGCCAGAAGGATCAGTGTCGAAAGACCGGAAGGAGATATCCACTAATGAATGTCCGGACACGGTGGAGAGTAAAGCCAACGTAAAATCATCAACCAGCAGTGTCAGCGGCGTATTGAGTGGTATTTCGCTGATGTCATTCGGACAAATCCTTAGACTGCTGAACAGTGGTATGGAAACCTAAAGAAGGAGTGAGCCTGTGAAGTCAGATAAGTTTATTTTAGTTGTATTTTTAGGTAATTCCTTTGCGATATGGAGAGAACGACGTTTCATTCGAAAGCGGGCTTGGCGAGAAATACTTCACGAGGAATGTAGTGTGCTGTCAAAGCAGCGTGGATGATGGTTTGGCGCCTGGCCGGGGATTTCAAAAAGAGTTCATCAAGAAGGCAGACAGCTGGAACGAGAAGATGGAGCAGATGCGTCAAAGCAAAGATGAAGAGATGAAATGTGGGTACGCTAGTCCTATGGCAGTGATTTGCAGAGGACTAGACCTGAGGCGACAATGGATATTGTTGGATGTAAGGATAAACGTTTCTGTATATATAACAAAAGGATATAGGGAAGTTTCGGCCAACAGCGAGTGACTGGTATTTTGTTTCGTAGAGATTATTTTTGCCACTGACGGCGGGTCACGAACTAAGGCCCGAGCATGGGCAGGCTCACCGGACGCGGCTGGCTGTTCATGAGGAAAATGATTGGGAAGCAGGCAAAAATGGACTAAGATTGCGTTGGTTGGCGAAATGGGGAAAGAAGGTAGAAAATGATACGGCGATGGTAGGCTTTCGGTCATGATTCGGGAACCACAAGGACGGATAAGAGGATATACTGGAAGTAATTGTTAGGACAATTCTTAATGTCGTTTGATGTCGGGAATCCACCTTGCGGTCCGGTGAAACCGTTACGGTGGTTTGTAACCCGAGTAACACTGTTGTAATCGCAGTGGCTTGCTATGTAAGAGGCTCTACATAGCATCAGCCAGCGTGAGTTTAAGTTTGAACGATAGCCGTCCAGCGTGAAAAATAGTCCAATACAATCAGTCTGATTCATTTAGTCCGTGCGGTAATCCGAGAGTAGCGCCTAGTGGACCGATGGCCACCCAAGTAACCGGCATGATCCGAAACGAGACCGGAGATGTAGCAGTCTGGAGGATGTTCCAGCTGGGGATTATGATAAACGTATCAGTAGAAATCCAACCATTACAATTTTAGGAGATTAATCAAGGCATAGAATTCGTGGGAAGATCGGAAATCTGGAATTGGTTCCAGCTACGGGTTATGATAGCAAATGGAGCCAATATATGATGAGCTAGGTGTATAAATACGGCAATGGTAAAGCTTCATTTTAGTGCTCAGTGGCAGATGCTTCATGCCGTGGACAGGAATTTGAAGTCAAGTGTTGATAGCAGAAGCTAGGAGGGAGTGTGTTGACGGGGATAGGCCATAGTTTTGATAGTATAAAACGACCGCAAGCTGATAAAGTCACGGTGTGGCGGGGCGCTTTATGCGTGACAGGATTTGTTTCAACGGGAATTGGTTGAACAAACTTTTGATGTGATATTAGGACGATGGAGAAATAGATGAGTTTTCCCTAGATCATGTTGACAATTCGGTCATAATTCGACAGTTCACTACGAGCATGTGCTCAATGGCGAGCATCATGTTGTAGGGTAATTTCGGTTTGTACCCTTTGTCGAGGTTTCTAATTTCAGCGAAATGTTATTAAGGCGATGGCAGATCATGTACCTGCACATGTAGTGGAATAGACATAGTGTTAGTAGGGACGACTGCTAGGTTTAGATATGAAATCATGTAGTCTTAAGAGGACTGTGTTGGATACTGTGGCTATCGGAGCACCTGCTTTCTTTTGTGTGGGCGTTGGATGATCGTTTGGTTTCGCTCCGGTCGTCAGTGGCTAGAGTCAACGGTGGGGAGGCTTATATCCTTGATGTATGAGGTATAGATGTTTTGCACCTTGTGCACTTACATGTTTGGAGGTTGAAGCCTGAGGCTACCGCGTAGGAAGCTCGTGCTCACACTACATTTGGTCTAAAAAACAACGTGGGCACATGGAAACCTAGGTAGGTTGCAAACAACTTATGAGTAATTATCAAGGGGTTGGCTTTAGAGAGATTTAGCTTTCATACTATTCTTGAGCGTTAACAGGTGCTGGTGATAATCGGTCCATGTATCAACAAGAAGGATTTAGAACACAGCGGAATTCACATGGATAAACTTTGAGAAGCGTGTATGGGCGACGGAGTTTGGCATCAACGAGCTGGTCGAAGTTGGAACAAGGAACCTGAAAGGGTTTTTACCGACATTAAATATCGGTCAAGTCTGCTAACATGCTTCTCTATCATCCAATTTTCGCGCGAACTTTCCCAGCTGAGTTTATTTTCACTTTTTTGCACTTGCATCATTTTGCCTAATGACAAAGATCTTAGTAATAAGTTGAGAAATTCGAACTCTCCACAGTGGAAGTACGTCTATTGTGCACAATATACGAGCTACCGAATACCATTGACTTACCGTTGATGGCGACTATGAACCTGTGCTTGTAAACGTTAATTCGTTGAGTGCTTTTAAGTCAACAGCAATCAAAGATGGATATGCACCGATAGCTTCATCTCACAAAACCGTGGTGTGTGAAAGTGACCTAGGGTCACGCGGCACGCCTGGAAGCTGCTGCCTCGAAACGCTTTGCACGTCGCTATACATTGGACGACTTCCTCAAACGACGACTGACTATGTGTTTTTGATTGCGGGACCACCATCCTCCGCATGTAATTTGTTCCATGTTGGAAGAATAACACACCTCCGTCTATTGGGATATTATCCCATTGGGACCAAACGCAGCGTGTCTCGTAACTCCTTCTAGCTAATTCTTCTCCTGTTTGTCGAGGTCCATCACCCCGTATATATTCGTACATTACCACCAACTTCGGGTCCTCAGCTTGTATCTTTTCCAATTATTGTATACCATTGTCCAGGCTGACCGGTGCCACAATCGGCGTTGCTTGATGGGCAACCACCATGGTTTCTGTTTGGTCTTCTTGACATGGCATCTGCGTTACTGTGTCGTTTTCCCGATCGATGTACGCAAGTGAAAGAGTATTCCTGTACCTGTTCCTGCCAGCGAGCCACCTTTACTTCCGGTTCCTTAAAATTCGTCAACCACAACAATGGCTTATGATCGGTTCGAACGGGGAACTACCGCCCGGGTAAATAATGGCGGTAATATTTGAGAAAATATACCAATGCAAGCATTTCTTTTCTGGTAACACAATAGTTTTGCTCTTGTTTGCCCAGTGTGCGAATTCCGTATGAAATCACGTGTTCCTTCCCATCTCGATCGCGTTGTGACAGAACGGCCCCGACGCCTTTCTCAGATGCGTCGGTATCGGGTATGACCTCCCTCGCGTTTTCTGTAGTGTCCGGAAATACCAATACTGGATTCTGGCATAGTCGTTGCCGAAATTCGTCGAACGCTTTTTGCTGCGCATCAACCCAATTGAATTCTTGACCACTCTCCAGTAATACGTTCAATGGTGCAGATATGGTGACGAAGTTGGGAATAAATTTCCGACGGTACGACGTTAACCCCAAGAAACTTCTAACTTCTTCAACGTTTTTCGGTGTGTGACGAGTTCCGCTTTTCTAGGGTCGGTCTGAATTCCTGCTCCAGACACAATACGGCCCAAGTAAGCTAATTGTCGTCGCAACATGTGACATTTGGTCGGTTTGAGGCCAACGGTGCGCATTTTATCGAATACCAGGGCTAGGGTATGGAGGTGCTCTTCTCGTGTCTCAGCCATCACTATCACACCATCCAAATATACCAGACAGCATTTGGGGATTAGCTCACTCAAGACGGTATAAATTAGTCGTTGAAAGGTAGCCAGTGCGTTTGTTAGCCCAAACGGCATGGTCTGAAATTCGTATAGGCCGTCTAGTAGAGTAAATGCCGTTTTCTGACGGTCACGCTCTTCCACCTCCACTTACCAATAGCCCGAAGCTAAATCCAAAGTACTGAACCACTTTGACCCGCCTAAAGCTTCTAACAGTTCATCCATTCTCGGTAAAGGGAAAGAGTCTTTCTTCGTAATTTGATTCAGTCTCCGGTAATCGACGCACAGATGCAGCCCACCGTCCTTCTTCTTTACTAGAACTAAAAGTGCTGCCCACGGAGATTTTGATGGTTGAATTATGTCACTGGCCAACATCTCGTGGACCATGTTTTTCACTGTAGCCTCGTAATATGGTGGAGTTTTTCTAGCATGCATGTTTACAGGCTGTGCCTGACCGGTGTTCATGGAATGTTGAATTAGCCCAGTACGTTCTACTGTCGTGCCGTCCCAAGCGAAAATATCAGCGTAATCTTTGGTCAATGCAGAAAGTTTATTCTCAATGCATTTCGGAGCGTCTACTGATTGCAACAGATTGTTGATACCCCCATCAGGGCTACTTTTGGCTGGCACTAATGAGGAAATATTGGTTCGTAAGGCTTCCTCTGGCAGAAACTTTACAGTTCTTCTTGGGATGCGGAGGAAATTGTGATCCAGATCGACCACTTAATGAAGCACGCTCGGTATATAAACCCCGATAATTACAGATAGTGCCATTCCTCGAACCACACCGAATTTGTGCGTGTAACTCATTCTGCCCATAAGCAACTTAAGTGTAACCGCACCGACAGTCTCTAATGGGTTCCCGTCATGCCACACAGCATTTCGACTATGCCCCGGGGTTCCCAACCCGCAGGCCATTTGCCTCCTAACCAAGCTTCAATTATAAGGCTGCGAGCTGCCTCAGTGTCAAGCAGTACTTCCACATATTTCCCGGCTAGTCTGATGAGAACCATGGGAAACGGTTGAAGCTGAGAGGCATTGGTTAATGTCGGAACAGGTTTACCTTGAGGGTACGTCTGTGCTGCCAGTGTCAGTCTCTCCGGCCGCTGTCCCCTGCTGCGCCACCGACTAAAGTTCGACATAAGGTATCGCTGCCAGCCAGTACCTCAGCGATATCGTCCGAAATTCGGTCGGAAGGAAGGTTGATAGCGCTATTGTACCAGATCATTACAGGGGGAGGGGAAGGGGGAGGGCGGCCTGTTCATGAAGCAGCCCGAGATCCCGGGCCCCAGAGGTAACGCTTCCAACCTTGCGGCCAACTCTAGGGCAGCTTCAAGAGTCGGCGGTAGCTGCAGGGCGAGCTCTACGTGAATCCTCGGCGCTGTTGTGCGTTCCCTCAACTCTTGGTACAGCACTTTCTCTATTTCGTCAGCTGGAAGTGTCGGAAATGCCTTCTCGCCCAGGCGTCGCAGTGCTGTGGTGAACTCCAGGACTGACTCCTCAGTTCTTTGTGACCTGTCGTGAAATTCTCGTTGACGGGAGACGAGCAACCCTGGAGGATCCAGTACGCGTCTGATGTTCTCAAAAGTACTTTCGTCAGTGGAGGTACAAACCACTCGGGCGTCTACAACACGATCGCACGCCTGACCTTCCAAGAGGCTGAGTGATAGATCTGCTTGTTGATCACCCGAAAAATGTTTGAGGTAACGGCGCACTTGTCCTTCCCATTGGTGATAGTTATCGCCCAAGGTGAATTTCGGAGGTATTGGTATAGGCGCATTAAGCTGGGTAGCCTGGTGTGAAAAAGTGGTTAGGGATTTGATAGCTTTAGTAAAAGACTGTACAATGGAAAGCGGCAATGCGACAACTTCCTCCCGGCTGTTTGACGGCTTCTCGGGAGATTCAGTGGGCGAAGTTGTATCGTCTTGTCCTGTGGGCCCCATTATACCGAATTTTGACTATAGAAGGTTACTGGTTCGATCACAAGGTCGCCAATTGTAGTATGTTGACAGAAGACAAAATCGAGGAAAATATCCCGTCTATATTCGATGACACCTATTACAGAGATAGGTTATGGCTGCGAACAAGGAGAATTATTACTGATCACCGGATCTTCCGAACAGATACTCGATTCTTCTGTAATCACATTCACAGATGCTCCTGAAACATAAATAATGAGGAATGAATGAAGACATCATGTATAACGCAAGTCAACAATTCAACTATGACACGCGTAATTATATTCAAACACAGATCTGTCTTTTCGGTACTTCACATCAGGCCAATACAGTACACGTACGGTTTGTTTTTTGTAAAATTGATGAAGTTAGTAAATAGTTCAGAGTTGTTCACAGGACTTCACAATAGCAACTGTCAGGCTGATGGCAATGCCTTCGTGTGGATAATTCCGCCACTGGTTTCGCCGACTGTGTATGTCTGTCTCACTACCTTGCCGACGTTTGGTCAGGGAAGAAGCAGTGCCTTGACAAACTGATTTTGCGAACACAAGATTGGTCGATGCAACCTGATTGCTATCACCTCGGCTATGGATAGGATTCGTTGTCTGACCCCTTTAGAGCAGCTTTGTGACACTCGGTAGACAACCTTGAACGCTCCGTCTCGTGTTAGCTGGTGCCTCCTCGTATCGATCGCGTGGGCCAAGATCGCACTGGTTACGGTTTTGTGGATTCCTTTCTTTAGCCAGCTAGGACAGTGCTCCTGAACTCGTTCAGACAGGTGCCTAGTTGTTCTTACTACGTAATCCGCTCCGCAGGAACATGGATAAGAGTATACACAAAATGAGGTCGAATGGCTTGGTAGTGTCTTTGAGTCTCAATCGCAAGTACGGCTTAGTGTTGAATGAGATCCTGAGTTTCGCGGCGTTGAATGTATTTGCTACCGCATGCGATAGTCTACGGCTCAGTTGCATATATTTAAGTTTACTCTTCATATTCCTGTTGTACATATGTTTATTATGCATGAATGCACGACCACGTGGTTATCACGACAAGGGTAGCGGCAGCCTGTATTGCGCCGACATGTCCCTCTCACTCGAATATCCGTCCTCGCCCTGAGGTGCAGCTTCCTTGTCATTCTTGACTTCCAGCTCGTCCCGTCGGATAGAACCATATGGAATTCGAAGATCTTGCATGGCTCAAACACAACGCTCATTGGGTCGCGACTGGACTTGTTTGACGCCGGACGCTGGCTCGTTTACGAAGGCAATAAAAACCACAGGCAAACTGAACTTTCGGATATGCCGGCAACGACAAACCCCACAACACAATCACCACTGCCAAGTCACAAGCAGGATCTACTCCGGTCGGATGAAATGTTAAGGAGGACACAATTCTGCGATCGATGCACAGCGACCAGTATGAGTCATGGAGAACGGCTTGTGCTGGCTTCGTTGTTGTGTTTGACCGCGGCGGGAAGCATGGAAAACGTCTCTTGCCACCGAAGCCGACGTACCCATCACGGGTCGAAGCCCAACTGCATCGGCCTTTTAGGAGGAGACCTCTGTAATGCTACTGATACAACACACGATGACAAAGGCTAACAAATTTGTTTATTGGAACAAGTGCCGAATTTTGTGACTCCACTTGCTCCGCCTGTGTAAACCGTCTGCACGTCGTTGCTCTCCTCCAATATGCACGTTGTCCCGCTCCAGCGTTCTGAGTTCTGCTTTGCGTGCTGCCGAGTATATTCGCTAACGTGTCACGAACCGAGGACCAGGGGCCATAGACTCTATAGAGTAGCAGTTCCCGACTTAACTTAGGAGAATCCTAAACTTTCCGTCCTCTCAAATGGTGAACCGGTTACTTTGCCTCGGTTCACGTACCGTCGTCCTACGTGTGTACTCTCACAGTAGACTAATTTTCTATTGCGGTTGATCCAGGGGCCTACGACTTTCAAGTCTTGTGCGTCATAGGTGTCCGACCTCACGAGCCATGCTTGCATCCGTTCTTTATTCGTTTTCTCACTCGTACTGCATGAATGATCTTTGTTCTTTCCCTCCGTGCTGGAGATTACGCCGCACCTGCGTGAGGGTTTAGGTCAGGCGTGTGTGTTATTCTTCTGATCCTTGTCTGATCCAATTTCATGGTCATACCTGTCCCTCCATCTCATGTGCGCTTACCACCCTTCCCCTGATTGGTCAATTGTTCTTCCTATAAAAGATGGATTTCACCCTCTTCCAATGACTCGGTCCCGTATTGCTTGGCATACGTTCCCCGACAGACCCTTCCGAAGAACCGAAGTATATCCTCGGACCTTTGTGACTGGATTGCCCCACAAATTCAGGTATGTTGATTGTAATTCTAATGATTGTTCTCTGAAGTACACGTAGTTCACCCACTCGCCTTATTCGATTTGGGTTTCGGGTTCGTGTTCTACGAGTCACTCATTCACTGGACGGTGGTTCAGTTACAGAAATATTAAACTTATTGAACTGCTTAACAAACAGCAAAGACGATAATCATGTATAGCTCGAGTGGAAACATGGAAAACAATGTTATCTTGATATGACTCAACATCCGCAAGACCTTGCGCAATATGATTATGAGACTGTTGGAAAAATAGGGGCGAGACATTCACATCAAAAGGCAAAATGTTGTATGGAAATAAACCGAAAGGACTATTGATGTTCGTTAACGCACTTGATTCATTATCCAAGGGTATTTGCAAGTATGCATCGTTTAGGTCAATTTTCGAGAATATGACTAGACACTACAAGTCGGCAGAGCACGTCTTCGGGTTCATCAGTTGTGCATACACGTTGCAGTAAGCACTTATTCAATGTCAATCCGTAGTCACCGTAAATTCGTGGTGTCTATCCATTGGCGTTTACCGGAATGACAATCGGTGTGGCCCGGTTAGACGACTTCACAGGGCTAGTGATTCCGCGCTCACACACAGACGGTAGTACCTGACGGACAGGTTCTCTCAAAACAAAAGGAATTGTCCTGCGCTTTAGAAAAATGGGTTCATTAGATACCTCTAACCCTACACCAAGAATGTGCATTCAACCAGAAACCTTAAAACGTTTTAAAACTAATCGTTGTGCATTCGATGAATCAAGTAGAGCCTTTAGGAAAGCCACATCAATGTGCAATTTACGAAGAACTTTCAAACGAATGACTGAAGGTCCTGAATCTGAAACCAAAAACTCACATCCAATAGGATCAGAGTCACATAACTGAATCGGAACCACACAAAAACCGACACGTGGGAGTATGCTCCCAGCAGCACCTCGAATAGTCATATTGGTAGGTTTATTCTTGAAAATGGGATAAAGACGATCCAGAACTTGACGTGAAATTATGGACTCTACACGCCCAGTGTCAAAAATAAAAGTATGTTTGCTACCCTCTGGAGTATGCAATGCCTGGTTAGCATGTGGAACTTTCTCTGGCAAAACGGCCAATGCAAGTTATAAAGAACGTGCATCAAATGGAGAAGCGAAAAATTCCTATGGTCAAATTTTTAGAAAGCTGTATGTGACAAACACAGATCTGTCTTTTCGATACTTCACATCAGCCCAATACAGTACAAATACGGGTTGTTTTTTGTAGGATTCGTGGAATTAGTAAAGCGTTAGCAGCGATCTGCGATGCATTATGAGAAAACGAGTATCCCGAGAATTTCCTCCGGCAAAATATGGGCATTATCTCTCGGTCTAGGTATCCAAATGTCCCGAAAAAGCCCATTTACACAAACATAGAATTTAAGAAAGACGTGGCATCCAAAACGCTGAGCCGTAGACTATCGCATGCAGTAGCAAATACATTCAACGCCGCGAAACTCAGGATCTCATTCAACACTAAGCCGTACTTGCGATTGAGACTCAAAGACACTACCAAGCCATTCGACCTCATTTTGTGTATACTCTTATCCATGTTCCTGCGGAGCGGATTACGTAGTAAGAACAACTAGGCACCTGTCTGAACGAGTTCAGGAGCACTGTCCTAGCTGGCTAAAGAAAGGAATCCACAAAACCGTAACCAGTGCGATCTTGGCCCACGCGATCGATACGAGGAGGCACCAGCTAACACGAGACGGAGCGTTCAAGGTTGTCTACCGAGTGTCACAAAGCTGCTCTAAAGGGGTCAGACAACGAATCCTATCCATAGCCGAGGTGATAGCAATCAGGTTGCATCGACCAATCTTGTGTTCGCAAAATCAGTTTGTCAAGGCACTGCTTCTTCCCTGACCAAACGTCGGCAAGGTAGTGAGACAGACATACACAGTCGGCGAAACCAGTGGCGGAATTATCCACACGAAGGCATTGCCATCAGCCTGACAGTTGCTATTGTGAAGTCCTGTGAACAACTCTGAACTATTTACTAACTTCATCAATTTTACAAAAAACAAACCGTACGTGTACTGTATTGGCCTGATGTGAAGTACCGAAAAGACAGATCTGTGTTTGCCGCATACCGTTTTCTAAAAATGAAGAAGTGTCAGATGATGATGATGGGTTCGCCAGTCGACATGCTGGGCTTTTCTACAAATACTTTTAATGTGGTCGAACTTACTACAGGCAAAATACGTAGCCTGTCGACAGGGCACATGAAGCGAGAATGTAAGAGAACACATGAATTACACTAGCCCCAACTCGGACATCTTTATTGGGATTTCGAATGTGTCGATCGCTGAAGTGGAGGCTGATTGCCGTGACAATTAACTGACTTGTTCAAATGCGACGATTTTTGAGTGCGTCGATCGCCTTGATGTTCAGTAAAATTGAATATTATGGACTCCGATACAGTAGCTACAGCTTTTAGGTCCTGATACTGTTCACAAATGTGGTGAATATGGTGAAAAATCTGATTAGTAGCAAGCAACAACTTCTGTTTCAAATCTGGAAGGCTGACTCCTGCAATCAAGCGATCGCGCAGTTGATCTTCCAACTGGGGACCACAGTCGCACTTCACTGCCTGTGTATGTGGTTGAATAATTACTCCAAGTACTGATTGGTTTTCATGTCTGGTAAGGCAGTTAAATTGGGCTCTCTCATCAGCCACGAAATTAACTGGCTCGAAATGTTGTTAAGTAATGGTTCTGAGCTTGTCGTAAGGTAAACTGATGGCAGGACCCGGAAAAGAGACAAATTTTCACCAGACTGTACGCATCCATTACAATGAAATGGAGAAAAAAATGCTGTTTTCTTCTTATCATCTAAATGGTTTTCGAGTCAAACGCCAAATGTCAGAACGGTCCATGTAGTCCTCAACCTGTCGGGATGTAGGATTGATGTCAAGAAGTTCCTTTTAGGAAGCAATCATCGTTTAAATTCTGCCCGAGACGCCGAATGCAATAACTAATGGATTGAGTAGACTGAATCCCACACAGAACCACTGAGATTAAGGAACTTCACGTACACATGGAATGTAGCGTAATATTTTCGTATGCGCGGAATTCCGTACGGTACAAATATGTATTATAACAGAAAGAATACAATAACCCAACACAGAAAGATTCAATCTTGAATATCACATTCGTCCATTACCAGGAGACGAATTGTTCGAGACCTGGGCTTAAACTATTTTTCAATGGTTTTAAATATTTGTGTTGGTTGTAGCTCAGGTTGTTGGTTGCCACGATGTTCTGCTCGCTGAGCTTGGCGTTTAGATCGCAAACGTTTCATCACTGGTCCAGGTGACATCTTTACATGTACTGACGATGTCACCTCGACTGGTGATGAAAAGTTTGCGATCTAAACGCCAAGCTAAGCGACCAGAACATTATGGTAAATTATTTCGCTTTTTGGTCTCTTCGAGTGTTTGACTTTCTAATCCGAAAGGCTAAAACATTATCAGCCCTAATATTTCACTCCTTTCTATTTGGACACTGTATTCTTTTCATCCATAAGCCCTATGTCAGGCTTCTATTAGATTACTATTTGTTGATCTCTTCTACTATGCTCAAATCATATAGAATTGTTATAAGAACTGTTCGGTGAAGATTTGCAAATCGTTTTCTTGCACGGAGTTCATCCATAAATTATTGAGAACGATGCCTGTTTCTTAAACTCAACTTTTTGTGGCTTCCCCGTATGCAACTGGACCTCATCTTTCCGTGTAACAACTTCCACAACCGGTCGTTTACTTCTGATCCATTGCATTTCGCGTCTGCTTCTACTTATCTACTACGTCATAGAGTTCTCACTCTTCCAGCCCCCGTTACCAAAACTAGCCTGCTTTCTCACGTTTTTATCATAGTGTATTCTAACTTATGGAATAAACTAGCGCTTGATGTATATAACTCTCCTTCCAACCATTGGTTTGAGAATTTACTGGATAATTTCCTCACTACTACTTAAACCTTGCTGCTACCCAACACAAACATGTTCTACGACCAAGCCTACGAGACTCGACTAGGCTTTTAAACTGCGTTATCATCGGCGATCTATGACAAATTAAACTATGTAAATTCTGGTAGTCTATTTTTGCCTCCCACTTTCCCCTAGATTGTCTCACAGATCCTCTGATTGGAAACATCCCATTCTTATACCGATTACCGCTGGTACTTACTCACCTGGGAGCCTCCCGATCTGCGTTTTTCTACTGTTTTGGTTCCATTAAACCCTGGACGACTAATAATGTTCTTAAAACCATATTGCCTCCTAAAATGGCCTACATGCCCGACAGACGATCTGCTTTTCGCACGTCACCCAGTCGCTGCCCGGTTGGTTTCGCACTGGGATCCCTCGAAATCTGGTTGCCTGATGCCAGAGTACCTGATTTCTGGGCCATTTCACGTCACACAAAAACGTGTACTAATCCGAACGGTATGGGTCGTAGTGAGATCCCCAGCTTCGGCCGAGGCACATCGGGTGTGCAGGATGTCAGCAGCGATGTGAGGGCGCAACTGGTTTGACAGATGGCACCTTCTGTCACCAAAAATGGTTTTCAGGTTAGGTGTCCACGTACGTGCGTTTTCGTCTTGCATCGCCTTGGTTTCTAGCTTTGATATGCCAACGCTCTACGTATTTCAGCGACAAACACCGGTTCTTCTGCGAACTTTGGGATGGAAAGAACAGCGTCTAGGGCTTGGTCAGAGACAAAGAATTTCACTGACCCATCCATGACGGCAACAATGAGCCTGATTTTGAACGGCTTTTTGTTGCCTACTTCCAAACCAGCGGCTAAATAATGCCACTCGGTGCCCAACGGGCACCGTCTGTAGTCACACTCGAAAACGAATACGTAATCTAGAAGTGTAAAATTAGAAAATACAAATCTAGGTGAACGTACGCGAAACTAAAGCAACGGCGTGATAGGGGTTATTGGAAAGCGATAAACATTTACGAGTGATCGTGTGAACAGGTGCAGTGAGTGTGTCCAATAGTACTTCATCCACGGACAGACGATTTGATGGCAAACCGTGTGAATTATTGCCCAAAAAGATAAAACAATAAGAATATACGCTATCGATCAATTTATAATTGTTTGAGGGCTTTTTTCGATGATGATAATTACATCTGACTTCATAACGCAGTAAAACCACTTACAGAACACAGGATGAATGTCTACGGCACGAACGGGAATGAAAATATCAACCGGAATAACATTACCTTCCTTTGGGAACGCATTTGGTTGACTTCGGGAATTCTTCGGTATAATTATTCTGTTGATCTTGCGGGTCTCTTCACGAATGACCTGGATTTTCCGTATACGATTCATAAGGGAAACGGATAGCTACATCTCACAACCGTGGTGTACGAGGTATTGTCTTCAGTTAACGCGCAATACCTGACAGATAACAGCTCAGAGCGCGCAACAGGTCACGACATTGCCTCTTGGTTAGCATGGTGGTTTTAGAATCATCGGAAAAGGATTGTGAAAGAGCATCCACGTTCATTTCGGTACACTCGGCTCTTCTAAGTTGTATTTCGCTGTCGGTTGAAAAAATGAGAATAATACAAATATACTCACCTGCATGGATGGTCGGTTTTGATGTACTGGTAGTGAGTAGTCCGCTGCTTAAAAGATCCACAGAGCCACATCTGTTGTTGATCCAACTCTTGTGGCTCTGCTTCAACAGCATGGACACCACAAGTAACTGTATCTATTATGAATTAGGATTGAAGAAATACTTGATAGCATTCGCTTTTTCTTAGCATATCTATTGACTGTGATTTAAGCCACCCCGCAGGGGAAATACTACTGGCGCGGTAACTTCTCGAAGGTTTGAATTGTTGTGAAGTTTTTGCTCGTATATCATTATGACGTCTGGTTGAATCAAACAAACTGCTTTGTCCACAGGTGCAGTTATGGATTTGACATCCTGATGTCGTTCGCAAATAGTTCTAATGCTCTGAAATGTTTGATCGCTCTGAACTAGTAGTCTTTGCTGCAATTCTGGTGTATATATTCCCGAAATCAAACGATCTCGAAGTTGGTCATTCAACTGTGTACAATAATCACACTTCGAAACTTACGTCTGAAGTCCAGGAGTGAATGCACGAAAGGACTAGTTCTCTGTACAGACGAGAGAAGTGAACTTGGCTCGTCTAGCTGCCATAAAATTAATGTGTTTGAAATGATGTAGCAGAAGCGGGTTCAGTTTGTCATGGGAGGAACACATCGGAGAATCCGGAAACGCAAAATTCTTTAGCAATGCGTATGCATCTTTGCCAATGAAATGTAAGAAAAATGCAGTTTTCTTCTCAGCACTCAATCCATTTTTAGTCAGACACCAAATTTCAAAACGTGATACTGTAAGGATTATCGTAGTATTATCCCGCACAGAATATCACGGAATTAGAACACAGGTATGGCACACGATGTACAGCAGTATTTCGTATATTGCGCAAGTACGTAAAATGTCGAAGTAACTGAATACAACGAAAATGGTAAGAGTTACATGTATTTTCAGTCGTGAGTACCACACCAACATAGAATACAGAAAAACAGTACGGCACCGCCGAGTCCAAGGGGATTCAGTAAAACAAAATAGATATTTTTTAACACAGATAAACATTAATAAATCTTGTGATGCTTTTATCATGATATTTCCAGTAAAATTTCACGAACTTCTGTGCAATCTTCGAAGGCACATGTCACCATTCATTTTAGCCCAACAGTGTTGAGTATCATGTTGTTTGGGTGACTGTGTTTGCTTCGGAAGCCTTGTAAAGCACACGAATCATTCAGCAACTTTGTTATAGGCATTCGTTTGCGTCCAGCTATTTCGTGACCAAACCATCTGTCTAATAATCGAACAGATCTCTTGCTCTCCCTGAGCGAACACAGAAATGTTATTTGCGTGGTAGGTGGTAATTGTTCGATAACGTGAACTAGTTCGCACATTTCGTCACATTCTCTTTTTGGAATGATGGAAAGCGTCTTGATGCGACCAACGTGAATGGTTAACACAGTATGCATACGATTCCTTAAGTTAACTTCAGAGTGATAGTTACAACCATATCATGCAGGAGCGTGGGTCAATCAATGCGTTTAACAGCGAAGCGTAACACTAGAGCAGCAACGTTTGAGCTTTTCTTTTTTGATAAAGGGGTACAACGGAGCTATCATAAATCATGGGTATATTTCTTCGAAATCATGGAGAAACATGCATCAGCGCACGACCATGCAACATGTAGCATGAAATTAAAATCACACATTACAAGAACCGGAGTTTGGAATGGAGAACGAACGCATGAAAACTGATAAAAGTATCACTGTATATTTGTCTTCGAAACTGACATCGAATTCAAGACACAATAGGCGTAGAGCGACAGGAAATCCCCACCGAAGGTAGAAACAGTGAGAAAGTAAATCCAAGCATTTGGAATGACGTAAGCTTTCGAAATATATGGTACATCGTAAAGGATGATCATCCAAAAATGGTTGTTAGCCTTTAATTGGAAAGAACACCACAGTCCAAAAGTATGCGATGTCGATAGTCAGACTGCTTTTGCGTATGGAGATAGGAAGGACAGAGAGGAAAGCAAATTGGTATGGTGTCTGCGTAACCACTGCAACAGTGAAATACGCGTGTAACAATTCATAAACGAGCATCTCTAGGACTGATCTTTCGCAGCAAACGCATGAAAAACGGTATGTTCTAGCAATGAGCCCTGTTCTTATCGGTCTCACTGACTCTAGTGATAAGGCGTTTCAGTCTTCAGATTTTCGTGCACAGTACAATATTTTTAAAGCAATAAACAACCATCGTCACCAATCGTTGCAACACAAACTGACTGGTTCAAACTTGCATCGGTTTACCTCTTCTCTGATTGGTTCATTGTTGATACGACTAGCCACTACTTAATGGGATACAGTTCGCGTCTTATCGATCCGCTGGCTTAAGCACTAACCAGGATTTGGGGTAGGCACTGACATGCTGATCGCTAATGACACTTAGTCGACTATCAACCATGAGTCAGCACGTCCCGTATCGGAGATGGCGGGTTAGTAGATTCAATGTATTGATGTTTGGCAGATTTTGACAATGTCTTGTGGTGATCCAAATGTGAAAAGCCTTTGGCCCCGGCGGGATTCGAACCCACGCATGGTCACCACCCTCGCGTTAGTACCGCGGGCGCTCTACTTGCTGAGATACGAGGCCGCACCGGAGGACCTTCGGCTTTCTGCATATGGATCACACATATATTCAGCCAAATATTTACAATGTGCCCGCGACACAAAATTTAAGTCATCATTATTTTATTGAGAACAAATGCTTGCAGGTTCACATTATCTTCGGAGTAAAAGTTGAATTTTGTTGGGCCAAAGACAAAGGCTCCTAGTGAGGTACTTAAGAGACTGGGTTTAACCGGATCGGAGTCTGGATTTTATATTGGAGGAATTCTATTGCACAAAGATTCATTCCGACATCTTCAAGGCAAATGATATACACTATAAGCATCACCATTTACATGTCCGTTCAATAAACACCAATGAAAAGGATATTATAATAATCCGTAATCCGTAATTTTTACGAAGTAAAAGTGGATTGAATGAACTGGTCGACAATGAAGATGACATGAGAGCAAATTTAGCTCGCACTCTTGATGGCAACTTATTTGGACCACCGGCTTTATCACAACTGCCCGTGTTAGCTCCACATATAGTTCCAAGGAATGAATCACTTCCGTGCGTGTCCTTATTCGGTCTTCGTTTACCATCAGTGCGAGGCTTGGAACCCTCAATCTTGGCGACATGTCGCTCGAGTTCCCAATTCGCTTCACCGGCTTCCCAGTTCAATGGCCATTTTTGCTGGCGAGCGTAGGCCTGGTTTTCTCTCCAATTTCGTGAATTTTACACTAGTTTGCCTACTAACAAGCATTTCCTAGGAATGTGACTACTGAGCAGCAGTAACCAGAAGCGTCAAAATCAGTGAACCCTTAGTGGTTTGTATTTACTTTCCTTTGTTGCCTAACTGGCCACGAGTTCCCCGCACCATTCCCCCCACTACAATATCATTATCATATCTGGAAACATAAGACAGGGACATTAGGCTGCACAATGTACACCTCAACATTTCGGACCATCTTCACTAATGCAAACTGTAGCCAAGGTGATTTTTTGAATGTTAAATCGAACGTTATCGTAAGACTAAAAGCAAACAACATTGCCCATTTAACAACTGTTATTACACCAAAGGCCGTGATGGTGCGTGTTAACTCGTTGTTGGTAGGCAGCCAAGTCACATTGGCAGTCAGCGCTGGTGCGGTACCAAGCTCAAGACGTGAGACAACGGAATCTCGAGTGACAGGACAGCGGATTGGTAGCGTGCATCGATAGAACGAGTGATGAATTCTGTCAGCGCCGTTTGAGCCTCAAGGTTTGGTTGACCATACCAGTCGGACCAATACGCTGAACGAAGCGATTGGGTGCATGATCCAGCGTCCTATATATATCCACTGTTTTGCACACATAAACGAGATGATTCGGAGATAGAAAAGACTTATCCCTGGGGTCCGTTTAAAACATCGACCACTCATTAATTAGAAATAATTGCTAACGTCATTCAGCATAGTCACTGTTTGCCGAATTGCGGATGGTGATGGCTAACTGCTAGTGGCGGACCAATGCACTTGGCCATTTAGAGCGCATCGGACCGCCACAGTTACATGACCACGGGATTCATTCAATCAGTGATCATATGCAGAAAGATATGACTACGTGGTACTTGCATTTGCACAACTTAACAGTAGAAACGATACTGTTAATTATATTTTTCTCTCTAATGCTCAGTCCCGATGACTCTTCTAATATTCGAAACAAGTTGCCGCTGAGACGCAGGAATCAGTGGACCACCGAGATTAATGACCTGTTAATGGTTGTTACAATGGAATGATATCCGTTGAATTCTCGAAAATTCGGGGAAACAATTTGAACATACACAAACCGTGAACAGGTTAGCGATAAATACTATGGCAATAGATGACATACTCCCGGAGAGATACTACTTAAATTGTGATTTTACTCGAATTTTCCATGCAAGGCGCTTTAAGATTAGTCAACATGACGACTTTATTCACAACAGGCTTGATTGATATATCACTAACAGTATGGTAGGAGTAAGCCGATAGCTTTGCGCGATCACCCTACGGTAAAATGGACCATCTCTGAAGCTTGTTCAGCAAATCTCGGTATCGGTGATCATCATCTCAAGCGGACAATCCAACGCATTTTTTCGCCAGATGTCGAAATCCAACTACCGTTATCGTTTCCAATAGCATATATAGAAATGCCCATCCTCGGAATGGATCCACTTCCGGTGAACACCATACTCTCATTGAACTCATTACAAGTCTGTTGAATTCTCGGCTCTAGCTGTTCTAGAAAGAAGAAAACAGCACTGGGCCGATCGTTCGATGATACAGTTTAATGAAAAACTGATGTGAATATCAGCTGTGGGTAGATGAGCGATATTTGCTGAAAATACAATGCAACGCGGATGGAACAATGACAGTATACAACAAAGGACGGAGTGAATGTCATATCTCTCAAGAAAGAAACAGTTTACGGAAGTCCTCATTATTTTTGCCGCCTGTGGGTTCACTAACAGGGTTCTCATTGACAGAAGTCTCAGCCGATGCGTTCGACGTTCGGTGAATTGCACGTGGTAGAAAAGACAGCTGGGTTCTAGCGTGAGTTCGACTGAAAGATAATGAGAAATAATGCCAGAAAATGAAAACAAATTAATTTATTGAGTGATTCGCCATTCAATCTCAGCGTTCGATCCATTTACCATTCAAAACACACACCTCTTTTTTTATCTCGTCTGTTAGGTCACACGCAGTACATATCCACATAGACCGACGTGAATGTGATAGTGGTCCCGGCACACACTATTCATTAGACTCAATGAGTTTCCTATCGAGCTCATTACTGTTTTTTGATTTCTACCGTGGATTCTACATTCGCTTTCTAATAACCAGTGGTGGTACAGTGGCTTAGAGTGTTTGACTCACACATCAGAAGTCAGAGATTCGAGTCCCACCACCAACGCGGTCACCGGCGGTTGACAACATTGATGCACTGTAGCCCGGCTTATTAGTACACGAGGCCAATTGGGATCCTATGTGGTCCTCCATCACTTCATGTTTCGCGGAATTACAGGTCATGGGGTATAGCCCTTCTACTGTGCTCATGCGCAGACAGTAAAAAACAAGCCCGGAAACTCAAAATGGGCTTAAATTTCTTCCCTTAGCTAGAAACGGAAATTATTGGTCTAAACTCTAATTTGGGTTTGTAAAAAATTAAAGTAAGGTGCGTTACGTAGCGTTCCATACAAACTCTTGGTAGGATCCATGGTGAAAACACGGGAGTAAGTTAATAAAAAAATTGGGCGCATATGGACCACTGATCCTAGTAAACTGTACTATGAACATCGGGTGAAGTAGTTCTCTGACAAATACTATCATTTTATTCATAAGAGACTCAAATAAGACTTGTTTTGTTATACTTTCTACAACTATTCACTAATGAATAGGGGTAAGTAGAGGAGCTGGGTTATTATTTCCGAAGACTGCACACAACAGAGCGTAGGTTTTAGATAGCCTTGTCAAACGAGTTCGAAGAAGGCCTATATACTTTGTAGCCTAAGAACATACAATATACTGAATTACCAAGTGTTATAGAGTAAATCGATAAAAAATATGAAAGTAACGCGAACAGATAGAACAACTAGTGCAAAGTTCTTTTAAGCATCACGTCCTCGGAATACTGACAACGAGAACATCTACCGTTGATCGGTGAACAAGACAGCTTCTAGGAGAGCACTTGCTTTAGTCACATTACAACCATTCACTGTCACACATCAATTTTACTGCCCACACTGTGCCAAATTTGTTGTATTACATCGAGCCAAACTGCTAAGTGGTTGGGTGATAGCTCTTGTTCTAAGGAGCCCATCCTGATTGTTTCTATTCTTTGTTCTGTAGGTTTTCATTGAATTCGTCCTTTATGAACCTTGTCTTCTGATTCATCGTGATACATCGACCACACCTACATATCATTGGTCTCGTTAGTTTAGTACGCTAAAGTATTCAAGAGAAAATATTTCAAACTGGTTCTTGATGATGTTAGCAACTGTCAGAATAACCAACAAACGAAAAGGACACGCGTCACATCACACAATAAGAACAAGAAGAAATTGTGGACAGAACACTCACGGCTTGGAGGCGGGTGCGATGGGGACTGCAAAATGAGGTTGTCCCATCGAATCCGTAGTCCCAGAATGTGTGGATGTCATATCGGACAAAGTAGCAGAACCAGATTTAGACTGTGACTGATTCCGGACTGGTGGATTGCTGATCGCGACCGCGATTTCTTTTGATCCGACCAAAAGACCGTCAGTCGCGATCAGTGCTCGGCTAGCCTCATTGGCAGTAGCGAATTCCACATAGGCATGACCCTTGGGAGTCCCATTTCTGTAGGTGGCCAAACGCACGTCGACTACGGTCCCGTGCTGTTGGCGTTACACACAGCGGAGGAAGAGATAGCCAGATGATAGGTTCAAAATGGAACAGGAACGAAAAATGTTGTCTGTTGAGGTCAGTGTTGGCACATAATAAAAGGAGATCAAACCATGGTGCGTGTAGATCACGATACGCCCCAACTGGCACAACAGTATACTTATAAGTTTGCGAACCGGTTTGAATGGACAGTCTACTGATCGAGTAGTATGAGTTACAGGTTATGAAGTCTGATAAACAACAGGTTCAAACCTAACATTTGTGGACCAAATTTGTTGGTAGATAGCTCCGTTACTACTCAGCGCACAGCAACGAGTAACCTACTAGTAACTTAGTGTGGTCTTCCAATCCAAGCCTCAGGCTCATTGTCGGTTATTCCTGATTCCACAATAGGCGTTTGTGGTCACGCGCAAGCTACATTAACTGAAATAAAATAAAGAAAAATAATCAGTCGGATTGAAACAAGCATACTGAAGTGAGCCAGTCTCCACACCATTATCAGAATGAATACATACGAAATTAGTCATCAAGCGCAGAGCTTTATGCTACCGGGCCTTTCTCAAGGTTGCAGATAGGAGAACAACCGCATCTTCGCGGATATCCGTGAGTAAATTGGGTTTAGACTCGCTGAATAAGCAGTTGCAGGACTCAAGGGGGCCAGCAAGGTCCCGATGTAGCAGCGACAATTACGAAAATTGGAAGGGGAGTATAACAAGCAATAAGTAAAAAGATGTGATTTGTTTGCTGTTTTCACCGCAAATTTTTGATGTTGTATCATTTTGTATTTACGGGACGCGACAAACAATACAGCACTCGCGCCACTGACTTCTACTTTCAGTCATGTCTCTAAACGCCCCCAAAGACAATCCACCTTGCGTGGGCTCCAACCAGGAAAGCAAGAAGCACTAATCGAAGCCAATACTGACGATAACTTCTTCATACCTTTACGACAAGTCGCGGCCTGACGGTCGTGTCACTCCTTCAAGTCTTCACAGAACGTGTGGAAAGGTAAACGGTGGGAAGGTATTCGTAGAACATATACGAGCCAAAAGGAACCAAAACATTTTGTACTGCCTGCGTATTTTCACTCAGCAAGGCGATATCATCTGCATATTCCAAGTCGAGAACGCTGTTCCCTGGGATGAGTTCAACTCCACCGGTTGGGAGACCAGACAAGACATTCCGGAGAAAATCCTCTACGGTAAAACTGAAGAGAAATGGTGATATAGAGCAACCTTGTTGTACTCCATTGGATATAGCTAAAGAGGTCGCAAGCTGGTTGAGGGTTAACACACACTTCTCAGGTACCCCATTTCTCAATAAGCAATTCCATTGTACAATCCTATCGATGAAATCGAAGGCTGTGTAAATGTCGAGGAACACTATGATCACGGGCCTTTGGAAGCTGACGGTAATCTAGCAGCTGTCGGGTGATAAAGATTTGATCGATATATCCTTGACCAGTGCGCATCCGCATATGCTCCTAGCTAGTCTTCTCTTCACGCGTTTGGAATAACCTGCGAAGTATAACGGATACAAGCAGCTTTGATCATATTAGGATAAGGCTTTCATCCGTACGGTTAGCACAGTTACCGCGCGAGCAGAAGATGGGGACAACAACTGATTCCTCCACCCCAGGAAGAGCAAAACTTACTCAGAAATACAAACCTAACAGAACAGAACAGTAACGGTTGGGGGAAGGCGACCAGAGCCCTATGCTTGTGACGTCCTAAGACCTGGATTTCCCTGCGGATCTCCGCATCAGTGGGTGGATTCGTCAAAAAACACTACGGGACGCGTGCCGGAAGAGGCTAAACGGTCTGGAACTGCTCCGCCCAACGCCCGAGAAGCCACTGCTGATTGTAAATTGTCGAATCGTCAGTTTCACTAATTGTTTCACTCACATCTGGTGGCTTTCTAGCGGTGACTCGGATGAAATGGAACATCTAACGAAAATTTCCCATCTCTAAAGCACATTTTGACCACCAGATTTCGCAATCCCTAAGAAGACTCGCGTCAAATGCACGTCTCGTTACGAGCAGTATGTCGTTATACTCGCTTCCAGCCGGGATCGACTGGTGTGCGTCGATAAGCCGCAGAGATTCAGCGGAAATCCAGGACATCGCAGCATCACGAAACAGACCATAACTAACTAGGCCAGTAGAATGCGAAACTGTTGATAAGCGGCCAGTACTCGTTGATGTTGCTAGATGGGATTGATTCTAGCTTCTCAGCTAGTGCGTTTTGGAAGACCGACAGGTGAGATGGATCGGAAAGTGCAAACCAGTGCGTGATCGGAGTCAAGGGGATGCTCTGATACGAACGTCAGTCTTATATGCAGTTCCACAATTTGTGAATTATAACGAAGTGGTTGAACTAGGTCCATTGCTGACTAGAACAAGGAGGACGCCACGTGACATATCGGCAATCAGAGCGTCTAAAGCTCATAAAGGCGAGGAAGAAATAATGCTCGGAACACAGAGCCGAAAGCCGTTCCACGTTTTCCGAATAAAAGGAATCTAACTCAAAAGAGCCGTCGAAATGCGCCTCGTTTGGTGACAGCTGACTTACCCTAGCATTAATGTCTCCCGTGAAAACGACGATATCAGCCCGGCTCGCTGTGAGTAAGAATTTCTGTAGCTTTCCATGGAAAACATTGGTGATTGCATCTGGACTGCCGAAACGACAGTGAAGTTGCGTCTATCAGGACGGCGACTGCTCACTTTGAACGAACCTCCACGTCTCATTGCCCTTGAAAAACCGTGAACTGGAAACCAGTCTAGCAGTGTCACTTTAGCCCTTTCACTGAGAACAATGCCAACGCCAGCAGGACCAGAAGCGTACAGGTTAAACCAGCCTGCTGTCCTGTACGTATCAAGGCTCGCACGTTGAACGTGGCTGGCAAAATTGGACATTGAGGATGAAGCAGAGCATCAGCTGGTGGTAGCGGGTTCGGTGAGACATCGAAGCTAGTCGAAGAAGGATGGCAGAACCTGGCTTTCACCGGTGATACTACAGCTGGTACGATCAAACAAAGTTCTTTTAGGGTGTTATAAAAGAAAAATGTGGGAAGAGGGTGAAGATGGAAAAACAGGTTCTTGCTTCTGGTGTACGAGAACGATCCGGTGTGCGTGTGAAACGACAGTCAGTCAATGTATGGATGAAATCATCCATGGTTGATTACGTTGTGGGCTGTTGCAGTATTCGGTCGCCCAGTCCAGAGTAGGCCTTCCCATGCCAGGATGGACTTCTAGCCCTAGCGCAGCAAATCGCACTCTGCAAGGCAGTAGCGTTGGTTCGGATGAACCAGTGGCCAATCATATGGTTCATTCGCCTCTTCTGGGAGACGTTGTCGAGTAATTGGAACACGACAAGGAGCTATGACCTCACTGAGTGGCGGGTCACACTTGACCCGTCACAGTGCCGTCACCAGCTCTGTGGCATCTTAGAGCGGATAACGTTAGCCCAGCGGACAGTCCAACTAAATCATCGAACAATGCCGATAATTGTCAAGGTCCGCTTGTCTGGTGGGGCCAACTGATCCATGGATGTGGCTGGTCTCCTATCCGCAACCCGGAGACGGGCCCAGTAGCACACAGCTCTGTTATCCGCAACCGATCTCTCGACTACGGCCCTATATATATATATATATATATATATATATATATATATATATATATATATATGTACCGATAACCCGGTAAAAATTCGGGGACGTGGTACCTTGCAGAAACACGAAACAGATAAATAAACGTGAAGAATCACAGGGGAACTCCCCCAGGCGGTCAAACAAAAGTTGTCACAACATAACCGCTACTTAGCACGACCCTGAGCAATGTCCAGCAAGAATTTTAGCCAGCTGTGTAGTGGATCGTGAGATCCGCAGCCATGCAAGTGCGAGGAACCAACAGAGGCAAGCCTTGACGTCAACACTTTGATAGATCGGTGTCATATCCTCGTACTCGAGCCGAGGCCTGGTGGTATAGCGCTTGGGTGATTTAGAGATATTGAATAGGCACTTCCAGCCTGACGAGACAATCGATGAGGGCTGTCCCACCAACGGAATCAAAGAATGCTCGGATATCCAAGGCTATGATTGCCGTCGGTCTACGATATGTGTGGCGGAGGTCGAGTATCTAACGAACGGTGAAAATTTGATCGATGCACACGCGGTTGGGACGAAAACCAGACTGTTCTTCACGGACCTGTCGTTTACGTGCTGGGAGCAATCTATGGAGGATTACTGACGCTAATAGCTTTGGCGCGACCGAGATCTAGCTTGGTTACCACCTCCGAGGTTCAGACCCGCCATCACCGGTTACTCTAGTGGTAGGCAGTAATCCACTGTCCTCCGGCTCGCTACCACACCTGAACTACAGGGACCTTATGCGATTCTCCACTCCAAGTCGCGTCGCCTGGTTGCCGGTTGTGTCTGATGGTACAGTGTATCTTAAGGGCTATGGGGTGTACCCAATCGGGATGTATGGGGTGATTAAGAGGAGTAGCACCTCTGAGTTGGTAGTCTATCGTCCGGCTTCAAGCATTTTCTATCTCCTTGGTCTGCATCGGTTACTCAACTGTGACCTGTGGCTTCACGAAGTTGAAGCACGCATCAGCGGCCACACCCCGGTAAACCGCCCAACAGGCGAGCCAAACCACGTTGGAGGGTAGCCAAAGACTAAAAACCTCGGTGAGACGGTGCTCAGCAAGTGATGACAGTTGTTCCTGAATGGCCGGACGAGATCTGCTGCTTAATCCAACGACTAAAAGGGAAAACTGTTCAACCGACAGCGTCGCATGGACCCCTGATTTATGGCCAATTCTGCCGGATGGCGTAGGAGCTCCCGGATAGCCACCGGCAACCATGCACAGTGGACACGTTGGGTGTCTCGAATTGGTAGACCACGATCCAAAAGGCGTGTGAACCGATCAATCGGTCACCGGCTCAGAACACACGATCTTCCTGTTGCCCCTCAGGTTCTGCACGAGTTAGAGGCGCAACCTCGAACAAAAAGCCATGACACTGGGAACGCCACTTTGTACACCATTCCCAAAACTTTTCACGGATTTCGCCGCTACAGTGCACAATCGATCTCGCTTCTGACCGCCGCACGTGGTCAAGCGCGATCTGCGACATCCATGAAGCCAGCTCATCCTTTCTTCGGAGACAGTAGCATCAAAATAAAAAAGGTAAAGAGTATACCCCATCTATTGCACTTATGCCTAGGTATGGAATATTAAAATAGGTTTCTAGCTCCTTTCTTATGAATGAGGATGATGGATGCACTATTGCAACTTTGTGGGGCGCATTCGTAGAGCCAGATTTCAGTGGAGAGACCGGTGAGTACTTTGGAAAGGAGTATACCACCAACTCTGAAGAGGGTTGGAGGGAGTTCGTAAGGCCGGGGGCCTTATTGCACCTCGGGAGGGAGAGCGCACAATCGACTTCTTCGGGGAATGGAACAGTACAGACCATCCATGGAGCATGAACCGGTTCAAACGGACTACTGAGTGAGGGCGCTGGTATTGAAGGCCAGCTAAACTTCTTTTCACAGTGCTCTGCCCATCGGCCCATGCGCCGTGAAAGCTGGAGGATTGGTTGGCCGTTTATCTCGCAGACCATTTCGCTCACTACAGGCTACTTGGTTCCTGTAGATCGGATTAATCGGAAGTCTTGAAGCATTGCCAGTGACAACAGTGTGTTCCATTTCGGTCGCGTGTTCGGACCAACAATCCTCTCAGTCTGTGCGCAAGTCTCTAAGAAACTTTTTCCGTAGATGGGCGCGGGTATCGTGGTTTTCGCTTCCAGCAGGGATATTCCGGCGGCTGTCTAGCATTTCCAGAGAACCCGATGAGATCCAGTTCGTGGCTGTATGTTGTGCGACTAATCCAAAAGATGTGGCACTCGCAACCTTTATGGCGTCTTGAATGTGTTTTCAACGGGCCGACAAATCATCGTGCGTGTAGCTACTTGGCTGGGCAGTAAGCCTATTTTGATATCTCTCCCGGATCGAGGTCCGACAAAGTCAGTCTGTGTCTATCCGTCGACGGCGAACTTTCAACCTGGTGGGAAGCCGTACTATGAATTCGGCACACATAAGATGATCTGAATCGAGATGTGTGCTACAGTACGACCTACAAAACTCGACTGAGCCATATCAGTGGTAACTTACGGTTATGTGGTCTACTTGTGTCCAATACTGATTAGCAGATGGCGGTCACCATGTGGGTGCACAACGAAGGCTGCACCGAGATAAGCGATAGTCTGTGCACAGATGGAGCAGTTGACTACCGTTATTCATGTGTTGACAGCTAGCGTCGCTTTGGCCTCCAAGCATCCACTCGTCTGGACCTAGGTAACCAATTTGGGCATTCGGATCTCTAGCCCATACCATTATGTCTCTATGAGATGCCTTTCGAAGAAGTTCGTGAAGTTGCTGGTAGAATGTACGTTTGACTGTACCCGGATTGTGGTCAGTAGTGGCGTAGGCAGCGACAAAAAACGGACAACGGTTGGCGTCGCGGCCTTTGTTAGTTCTCATACCTGCAAGACCAGATGTAAAAGCCATTTTCGGATAGTCGCAGAGTAGAATCATGTTTTTATGACGAACAACGACGGCGGGATCCTGGATGCGAGTTTCGGACCGGTAGCAGACGTCAATGGCCAATGTTTCGAGGGTGCGTGCTAGGGCTGCTTGTTGGCTTATTCGTATCAGAGTGCGTACACTGAAGGTTGAAAGCTCCAGTGGCACGTATTCTCAGCAGTGGTTTTGATGAACTGCATATAACAGAAGGGGGATTCTCATTTCCATGCCCAGCGTCTTTGTCAGTGGCGGTTTGAGCAGCCATTGAACCGTTGAGTCTCGCGCCGTGGTTTGTTATTTGAGCATAAAGGTTAGTTGGGAAAAAGCTATGCAGAGGCTTGCCTCTGTCGGTTTCTCGCGCTTCAACGCCTGAAGAATTCGAGATACACAGCACGCTTGTCTGGAGACTTGACGGGACATGGCTCCAAACCGAAGACAGTGGCACTTAGTGTGAAAATCAGCGTTTTCCATCCCAAGACAATTTCTTTTGTTACCTCCATTGTTTGTTCTCGTTCTACGTTTTGAAACATGCCTGCGCTCAAACGACGTTTTTATTAATAACCTAAAATTTTAGGTGAATACCAGTGAAGACATTATAATTAAGGTTCAATAACTGTATCGATTGGATCAACGGTAGAACTGGACACGGCAAAATAGAAGTTCGAAGATTTCGTGCTACAGCTGATAGGGACAGCACCTTCCAGTGAGGGTGGGTAGTAGAGGAAAGAAGAACAAGGTTTGCAAGATCTACCTATAGACGTACCAATAACTATCGAAACGTGCGGCTCCAGAGTAGCGCAAACAATCCATACGAATAACGAGCGGAAACTGAGAATTCCAGGGGCCACAATGAGCTCCTCAATGTTCAAATAAGACGCTCGGTGTCAGGTTTGCAACTAGCTGCGTTACTTGTCACAGTGTTGTCCGCGAAAACATTGAACCCAAAGTTTCTCACACCACAGAAATGCTACCTATTTTTATCAAATTTTAAAAATGCGCGAAGATGTGTGTAACTCAAAGAATTCCGCAAGTAACGCCAGACCAATCGTGATCAGTGAATAGTAACATAAAACGAACAAAACTAATTCAACCGCAGAAAGCCCGGGGTGTCAAGTGAGAATGAAAGACTGACGAATTAAATGAAGAGGATAACGTCAATTGTTTCAGGGAAACCGAATCAAACTTGGTAAAGGATATTACTGAGGCTTCATGACTGATGACGAAAAGAGTCCGCCACATGGAGCGAGTCCTGTCCATATAATAACAATAAATCAAAATTAGCCTTAAGCTGGGCCCCACTGCAATTGGCCGATGAACTGGAATGGGAATTGTATGAGCGAAATTTCGATAGCCTTCACCGCTAAACCGCTGTTTTGCCTCACCAGCAAGTCCTGTGCTACTTCCCCCCATCAGTAGACTGAACAACTCAGCTGACGGTGAATCCGGTAGACGTTTGACTAGCTCGGTGACATTTCACTTATTTTACCTAGACGCCGGCAGCAGTTTGGATAGCTTGATTGGCAAGAAACTTTGAAACTTGTTCCACTTCGGTCGATTCTAAACACGTGGGACAAGTAACCCTAAACTGTTCTATTTTTGTGTTGTATTATTGAATACTCGTTTGAGAATCTTACTTGAACAAAATTGTGCGTTTTAGTGTCTTTCTGACTGTGGTACGCGTATCTCAATCAGCAGCACGGCGTTGATTACACATTAAAATTTGGTCAATGACCCATAAAAGTAGTACATTTCACTGGTTAGTAAAGCTTCAAGAATGAGAAAGGTGATTCATTACTTCGTCGAACAATACAAATAAAAGGCGCATTACATGAATAAATCATATTAACAGTTTGTACGCTAACCTGTCCGAACAGTGTCTGAAGTGCATCTTTCGTCACATGTTTATCCAAATTCCGTACAAATAACTTCTGAGGCTCCGCACGTCCAGCCTGATATCGGAACGCGCCATCTGTTTTCGCTCGAGTGGGGTCGCAACGGGATACGAACATGGGTCGAAAAAACAGAGGCGCTTGTTCGGCATCCGGACCTTGGACATCGTCTGTTGTGGCACGCGACTCGGTTCCGAAAACTGGTTGTCGATCTAGCGCCAATGCTACAGGAACGGCTTTTTCGTCATCGAATTCCACGTAGGCAAATCCTTTCGATCGGCCAGCGTAATCTCGCACGAGCCTTACGGATGTCAGTACACCGCACTTTTAAGTAGAAAAAGGGAGTGGTAATGCCGATAGCTTTCTCGTGTAAATATTTTAGCAAATATGTGACCAGTTGTACTCGGTGAATAAAAAAACGAGGAATGCGCTCTGGGAGGACATCAACAGAGAACCATAAATATATGGAAAATATACCGTCAAATAATTAAAAACGTTTGTCTTGTCATGGACTGGTCACCTGGGCCTACTCTTTAGCCACTGCGTGCCTCGGAGAACGATGTCCAACGGGGGGGGGGGGTCTATCGATGGGCATGCGCAACAAATGTCCCAAACACTCAATTTTTGATCTGATGATTTGCTTCGTGTAGCCCATACTCGTCGATTAACCTCAACCCTACAGATACAGTGCCCCCTCACCCCACCCCAACAGAATCGAGCAGTGATGAGGACATGTGTGATCAAATATGGACAACTTTCGTGTCTGACACTCTCGTGGTCTGGATTCTGAGCCGTAAAGAAGAACTCACCAAAATGCTGCAGCGTGCACTCGACCCTTGATGAATAACCGGACGTCCCATCAACGCCAAAGATGCTTGAGTATCTCAAACGACAAACATATGCAATTACATATCAAACCTTTCAGTGCAATGTAGATGCTTAGATAACAGAACTTATCTATGTTGATTTAATACCTTCCATGATACCATAAGGCTTGATGGTGAACCGATCAAGTGCGGCATCAATATTTTGTGCTTCAAAGGAACAGAACGCATGCTAACCCTGAGTCAGGTAGTCATCTGGCATACCAGATACACTGCATACTTGATGGTTCGAAGGCTGGAGGTGCACTCCCAAATGCCGAGGCTCATTGAAGTACCCTAAGTCACTGTTCGGCTCTAGACTAGAAGATAAGATAGTAGGAAAACTTGCACCATCCACTAGGATGATTCCCGGAACTTATTCTTGTGTACAAAAATTCGGTCACACCAGTCGAGAACGAGAAAAATGGAGGGCTGGCTACTTTGGCCCGAAGTCTATCGCGCAGAAAAGCTAACCACCGATAGCAATAAAGATTTAAAAGAACAACTCTTCAAATATGCAGTGTAATCAGCAGTTGTTCAACATTTTTCATGAGTACTTACCGATTCGAACCTAGCACGCAGTTGACTTTCATCTATTGAGAAATCCAAATTACTCACGAATACCGTGCGATTTTCACGAGCAGGATCGTGTGGAACACGTTCACCGTGCACGGGCGGTGTAGCATCCGTAGTGGTCGACGTTGTACTGACCGTTGCAGTGGCGGTTTGAGATGGTTTACTCGATTCGGTTCTTGTTTTCTGCAGTTCCGAATCACACGAAAAAAATGTAACAGTATCCGATAAGTTAGTCTCTTCATTCATTGGCCTGTAAGTCACTGACTGACGCTGAAAAGTGAAAAAGTCTTCCCAGGTTTTGTTAAAGACCAGCAAGACTGCACACACAGACGGTAACACTCCGTTCGTGTTGCTCTGTTAACCATGGTTTTCTACCGACTACCATTCAATAGTCGTATTCTATATTGAACTATTTTGCGCCGTGCAATCTCACTGGTCTGTTCTGAGTGGTCGGCCACTTTTTCATTGGAACTACCAGGTGACGGTATTCCTCGCCTAGAACTGGCGGTTTCTCACCTCGAATAAATGTCTGGCCTGTTATCCATTTTTCTCGGGTAAGATCTATTTAACCGACCGAACTGACACATTATTTAAGACTCACAATTTTACAGATAATTTTAAGCGACTTCCGATATTTAATTGACCTCCGGTTCTGTTCGGATGAAAAGTCCTCACAGACCACAAGAAATTGAATTTCAGCCTACACAGATTACAGGCAGTATATGTATGAAGTAAAACAACGAAGGCAATAGCTTACCTTTGCTGGAACAGAATCACTACTCGGCGCGGGACCCCGTTTTTTTCCTGGTAGCTCAGCTGCCGGAGGTTTTTGCCGATTCTTCTGAAAAGATTTTGCAAAAAGGTAAACTACTGTACTGCAAAACAAATAAAGCACACAAAGATCCTGAAGCATTCTGGAGCATAAAACAATGATTACTGGCTAAGATGAACGCATTACAGAACTTGGTAAACCACCCCTGGATTGGAATAGCATAAGAGTTCATAATTCAACAATAACATACACACACTGACCAATAAGCACCCAATCAATAGAACAATACATTATTGAAGGACAGGAAGAATGTACTGCAGAATTAACTGAAGAAGTCGCGAATTACACAAATACTATCACCAAATCCGGCAGGAGATGATACCCTCGAACAGTGTAAATACATAGATTGAACACTAACCGATTTGACCCCATCTGTGGTCGGTGCTGGTGCCTGAGTGGGTTTCCCTTCTGTTTGGGTTTGGCTGTTTGCAGGCTCGGCCAGGTCTGAGGTCGCACGACGACGCTGTTCTAACTGGCGTTGACGTGATCGGATGCGGGATTCCAGTTCATAATATTGTTCACTCGGGAGACCGATTTCGGCGCTCAGACGTAGAATTGACGAATAGACTGTGTCTGTGGGCTCGTTGATCGAATTAAGAGCCATACGACAGATTTTAAGAAAATGCTTCACATCACCCCAATCACTTGATACACCAGAAGAAAACGGATTGGGAAGAGGAAAACAAACGAACCATAAATAAATGAAAAGAAGCAGCATATTGCTTCGGATATTGTGTTCTGATGTTTGATCACCTTTGTCATTCAAAGCACAACCGTCAAAAGGTGGCAGTGTGACAAGTGTCATTTTCACGGTCACAAAGACCATAACCAGAAAAATTTAAGTGTCAAACGAGATCAGTTCCTCTGAGATCGGCGCTTGGGCAGGAAATATAACGGCCAAAAGTGATGTGAGCGAAGGACTCGACACCCCAACTTTTCATTGTAAAAACAATCGTTTCCCTTCAGTTATTGAATGCCACGTTTGTCTTTGTACAACGCGTAATAGTTAACCTCATCAGTTTCTGGACTTCAGTATTTATATCCAGAAGTAAAACATGTGATCAACTGTTTCCATGCGTTGGAAACTTTACTGTTTCCAAAAACTGAAGCAGTCAGATCTCACAGTGAAGTTGAACACAAAACAGAAGACAACGGCTGTGGTGGGAATTCCGTTCGTATACTCCCATCGGCCTCGAACGTATAACGTGACATGGAAAATATGAAATGAGCTGCATTAAGCTGTGGCGTTAGTGTATGTTTTCCCACAGTCATAAAGACTGACTAAAACAATGGTAGACTCACAGCGAAGTTGAGACACTTTTGAACGCACAAGGTGGGGTAAATTTGGCTGATTGACAACGCCTCCAGTAGTCTTAGGTGTCGGATATCACGGTAACGTAGGCTGACGGAGAACGTGTTGGTTGGATGGACTTTGTGCCCACCGCCGTTCGAGTTCTGACCGATAGCCGGAGTCGATTTACCTGTAGCAAAAATGCTTGTGGATTGGAGTGACTCGTGGCTTCCCGTAGGCACTTGGATATGCGCCCGGCAATTCTAATCCTCAGCATTGTGTCGGTTCTACCGAGTAAGCCTGTCTTTTTTTGGTTTTAAGGAATTCAGTGTGAAGAACTCATCTTATTGTCAAAACCAGTAATCGTGAACAAGATTTGTGCGAGTCCGGTTATCCCAAGAGAGACTAACTAATGTAACGAGCATCGTCAGTTCGATAATAACCTGCAGAAATCACAGCATATATTTGGGCGATTTACTCAGTCGAACACCATTTCACGACAATACGTGTAACGTCCTGAGGACGTTTGAATGAAGATCCAGCTCACACTGTTACTGTTGCCTGCAACGTTCTTCCCGCCATCATTGTTTCCCTATTATTGACTAGGTCTGTTCCTGTATTCTTCATTATGGTACGCACCACAGTGACTGTTTGTTTGATCGCATCAACGTTACCTCTTTCTCCTCGTTCAATCCCGCTGAACTTGAACGGCAGTCGGACGATAAACTCTTTGTTCGACCTGAATCCATGAACGGCCATCGCTGAGGTTTGTGCTTTTACATGTCGATTATGGTTTTTTCTTAATAGTACAGTGCTTGTGGCCCTAATCCGCATTTAAGATTCGTTCGTTTCATCGCGCGTAATTTAACTAGCTCAATAAGCGAGATACAGTATGTCAAACAAAATTGACTTTTAGAGATTGATTGTACGCCAAACGGAGTCATATAAACCGGATTCGCAACGTCATTCAATCAAAAGTTCGAACTACGCGAGTTAAAACGTACCCTGAGTGGTTATGAATACTACTTGCTGTGCCTGGTTTAACCAGTCACATGCACACAGGGACGCACACCTGTCACTAAACACACATTGAGACTCACACTTTTGATGTTTAGCATGAGAAAACACTGGTGAACCAATCCCGCTACACATCGATTGACCTGAGGCAAATGTACGCTAGCGCGGTGGTCAGACGAATATCATACTGGACTTCTGTCCCCGGGGGGTTCGAATCTTCGTGCCACCGCCAGTCACTCCCCCAATTAGCCACGACCCCATCCTGATGTAATACATTATGAAAAGAAAGTAAGGACAAATAACCCCGCTTACAACATACCTGCCCATTGGCTATCATCGGGTTTCGCGTTCATCTGATTACTGATAAACGGATTACACAAATTACTTGTTCTACGATTAATTACAAACATAACACTAGTATTGTCCGAACCTCGGGTTGATGGTTGTCATAAAATCATTCCTGATCGTTGAGCTTAGCGCTTAGGTCACAACCGTTTTATCAGCAACTGGGGTGACATCATCATCATCATCGTCATCACCTGTGCACCGATAGTAGTTTCAACTCCAACACTGATGAAACGTTTAGAAACTGAACACCGAGGCTAGCAAACAAGAGGTTCTGGAGGAAAGCACTTGAAAACGTACCGTTCAAATTCCAGATAGGCCAGCCAAAATTTGCTCTGCGAACCCCGACCAGGTGATTGCATCAACAACGACCAAACTGAACGAGCAGCGCCCACGTCTCCCACAAATTTGGCCTGTGATAGAAAAAGAGGCGATCAGGAGGAGCTGAGGATAAGAACAGACCTTACGAAGGAATGGTCACAAACAAGACGAAATAAGAAATCTACAGAACGACGATCCAAACATTAGATTTCTGAGGACACATTCACTACCGAGTTATTTCCGAATTTCATGCTGAACCACTTGTAAATGGCTGCAGCTTGATGGCAATTTCAACCTGTGGCTGTGAAAACTTTTTGCATTGCACACATAAGGGTACAAACATGCTGATGTCGGCTAAAGGTGAAGTCAAAAGAACCTAACGAAAAATCAGGAAAAAAATCCCAGATTTTGACACTCAGAACAAAACCACCCTAAGGCCAGATCTGTTTACCACCACATTTGAAGTTCAAACCCCTAATGGAAAGAGATGCCCGTCAGTCTTGGATCATCGTGTAATAATGTTGTTGGCATTCAGCCACAGATGGAGGTTCAGGGATATGGCTTAGAACCAAAGCCCGTGGCGTGTATACGAAACTCTCGGGTCCCACAGATATTGAACGGAACCTCCGAAAGACTACATAAGCGTGTGCATTACCCGTTTCTGCATTTTTGGTGTTGGCACTTGGCCTGACTCCAGGCTCGGTATGACAATGGTAATAATATACCGGTCACAGGTATGAAGTCCAGTTATAAATCGTATTTATTAAGTATCCGTTATATCTCCCTTCCTCTACTCTCTTACCTGATCAATCTAGTTTCAATATTTCAAGCCTCAAACCAAAGAGTGCCACTGTTTTCACGAACGATGGACAATTTGCGTGCTGCATGCCATCGGGTACGTCCCCAGGTCGCGGATAGGGGCACGGCCGCCAAACCGGTGGCTGGTCCTGCATAAAGCAGGCTTGGGCTCACTGAATAAGTGGCCGTGGACGAGTAGCGGCAGTGCACAAGGACGTGGTGGGTCTTCCTTTGGCTAGCGTTTCCCTTTCTAAAACATCACATAAGTCTGTTAACTACGCATACGGCCTGCCGCAAAATGAGGTCGATCTCCTGCTACCTCGCAGGTTGCACTTGGATGTGCAAAAGCTAGAGTTGCACCCTAGACCAAAAAGGCCGGACTGGGCCACCGAATTTCACAAAAGTCCCGAACGGTGCTGGGGACACCACTTCGTTTCATTATTCCAAAGATTTTCCATTGACTGTTATGAATCTACATGCTACATGCTACGGTGTCTTCGGTAAGCGACGCGCCTTGCGTCCCAGCGGTTAAGATGATAATACAGCAAGCTGCAACCCTTTACTTTAGAAAACACACGCATTGTTTGTTGCTGCAATGTGAGGACGCTACTAGATGCAGGCAACCGAGGTATTACCATGCGAACACTACATGACTACTACGTACACACTTCCTGCTTCTAGGATGTTCGAATGCCCTGCTCCAGCACTCGTTGTGTCAAGGTTCCGGGAGTGGATACAGTTTACTGGCTATACCACAGTGGGCCTGAAGACAACTTCGGTCACCAGGGTGTCGCATTCGCCTTGTGCAAAAAGACCAACAACGCCCTGATCTCTTGGGAACCGATTTCTTTGTGGTTGGCCTTGGCATGCCCCAAGGGCTCTCCCCAGAACCTGTCGGTGATTGCTATCTATGCGCCGACAAATACGGCTGAAAACACAAAAATGACTTCTACCACAGAATAACGACACCTGAACAATCGTGTTTCAAGAAGTAACATACTCTTTGAAGCCAGTGACTGGAATGCATTCGTCGTGTCCTAGGTAAGTTTCGACTGGGCCAAAGTTGTGAGAATGGAAAATGTCTATTGAATCTGGCCGATGTTAAGGGATTAGTCATCGTTAACAAGCGCTTCCAACAGCCCAGAAAACATCTGCTAACCCGATGCTCAAACGATGATCACACAGCGCATTAAATAAATCATATTCTCATGCGATCCCGTTGGACTTTATTGGTAGACTGTCGGGAGTAGCCCAGCGCAGTAACCGAAAAGACCAATGGTACAGAAAATTTCCTTGTACGTGCACGCTTCAAAATATGTCTCTCTGTGCGCCACAAAGTCTCACCACCGAGCAGAATCAATTTCGCTGCCCTGGAAATATCAGAATAGCGCAACGCTCTCTCGAACGCTATCGCAGCCCGGTTAGCTATTGTAACTAGCGTGCAAACGCATGGGTCTTTTGTGGAAGAATAATGGAAGGTGATAAAGTAAGTGATCGAGGAGGATGTTTGGGAGTAGCTAGGGGAAGCCGGAAAACGTCTAAAAGACGATCTCAGCAACTATCTAGCAACTACCAGCCGAGGCAAAGTAAGCCCGACTGACAAGAAGTACTGAAAGCCGAAGACTACAAGGTGAGGCGTCGCGCTTGGCTACAGCCGATCGTAAGAGGTACTGGATAGAAGTGGCAGAGATGGATATCGCTTCCGGTACGGGTAACTTCGGCAAACTATTTCGACTCATTCGCAACGCTTTGAATGGACGATGCAAGTTTCAATTCGTCCTACGTGATGCAGCAGGTCAGATGATCCCTGAACAGAGAAGAAAAACCGAACGTTGGGTAGAATATTTTGACAGGCTTCTCAACCGACCATTCGGTCACTACGCGGACCTTCCATTTTCCCCGAGTGTAGAGATATACGATGTCAACTGCGTAAATCGCCAGGGTTGTCAACCAGCCGAGGAACAGAATATCTCGTATCATCGCTGACTATGTGCGGCGGTTGGAAGCGAGTTCGGTGCAGATCGCGATCCAGTTTTTCTTCCATTGGCGGGCACCACAGACTGACCGTAGGCCTAGGCGCTCTACATCCTTCTCGACAGTTTTGATCCAAGGTTTGAGCTGGCCACCACGGTGACAGTGCCATCCAGAACAGGGTTCGAGACGGAGTGTTTGCTTGGTTAGTTCCGTCTCGGGACGCCGTAGGATATGACCCAGCCACTGCAGTCGACGATCCTGGAGGAAGTCGAAGAGTTGGTCAATTTCGCAGCACCGTTTCCTAACTTCATCGTTGGATACTCTGTCGCACCAATTTGTCTTCGAAACAAGTTGCGGGCACCAGCTACCAAACACCTCCAGCTTTCTAGTATCATCTGCTCTCAATGGCCAGGTTTCACAACCGTAGCTGAGTACAGGGCGTATAGCGGCACAGTAGATACACACCTCAGTCCGAAGGCTGATTTGACTGCGGATCCGCAACGCCCGTCGTAGCTGGAGAAATGCTTTCCTAGCATTATCTATCCAGAGCATTACTTCATTCTCCACCTGACCGTTCGGAAGCAGCATAGAGCCTAGATAACTGAATGACGGGAAACACTCGATCACTTGATCGTTGAGCTGTTGGCCCTGGGAAAGTTGACAAAATTTTGGTTTTCGTAGTGCTTATTTCTAGCCCGATAGACTTTGAGAAGAAAACGATTCGGTCAAGGACTGGTTGGAGCGTGACGGGAGACTCCGCTAGCACGACAATGTCATCCGCGAACTCTAGGCCCGAGATGTACATCTTCTGACTAAGTTAGATACCGGGATAGTCAGTCAGTCTCATTGTCCACTCGATCACGTAGTTGAACAGCACTGGTGAAAGAGGGTTGTCCGCTTGGACGCCCGTAGTGAGTGTGAACTCGGATGAATCTTCACCATGCATACGGACTCGCGCCCTAGTGGACGAAAAGTATCCTCTCAGAAGCCTTGCGAGTTAACCGGGCATCCCGTCGGATTCCATCATCGCCCAGAGACACTCCCGATTAGGTGAATTAAAAGCGACCCGAAAGTTGACAAAACAGGCTACTATTGGCTGCTGGAACTTGTAGCGGTGCTCCAGTGTTCGACGTAGAGTGAAGATATGGTCCACGCAGCCTCCACCACAGCGGAAACCTCCTTGGTTTAGTCCGGTGTGGCAGTCTCTCGCAACTGAGAAACAGTTGCGCAGCAGTACGCAGAAAATCTTCGCAGCCACGTCGATCAGGCTGATCGCCCCTATAGTTGATGCACACCGATTTGTCCCCTTTCTTTAGGGTCGGCAGCAGAACGGACGTGCCCCAATCAGTCGGAGAGACTTATTCCCGCCATATGGAGCCAAATAGTGCGTGTAGTCTGCTGATCAATGATGACAGGCAGCACTTGTAGACTTCAGATGGAATGCCATCTCCTCCAGCAGCTTTCTTGTTCTTCAGCTGATTGATGACTGCGGCGATTTCAGTTGTGCTCGGTGGATCGCAGTTGATATCGTACGGTTCTGCTAAAACTGGGGGTTGTCGGGCCGTCGTGTGAACTGATGTTCGGTTGAGCAATCGATCGAAGCGCTCTACCCATCGCTCTTTTTTTCTTTTCTGTTCAGGTATGAGCAGACCGATTGTATCGCGTAAGAGTGACTCCTGATTGCAACGCCTACCCGACGCGTTGCGGAGGAGGCAGGATAGCTTGCCAAAGTCACCGATCCGTGCTGCAATCTCCATTTTTCCAGATACTTCTACCCAGTACCGCTTATGATCAGCTCTAGCAGAGCGCGAAGCTATCTGCAATCTACGGGGTTCGCCACTTCCTGATATCCGGGCTTCGTGTGCTTTAGCCGACAGTTGAAGTGTACTTTCCGAGATCCGGTCTTATACACGCTTTCCAGTTTTCCCTAGTTCTTTTAAAACAGCTTTTCTAACCATCGATTTCATAACCATCCACTGTTCTTCTACTGGGGCTGAATCTGGTGATACGTTGGTTACTGTGGGTTAATCGGGTGGCGATTGCACTTAACAGCACTTGGCATTTCTATGGCATTTCCAGGGCCAGAACGTTTATGCGGGTGGGCGAAGTGGCCTTAGGGCGTGCGGATAGATGGGTTCTGAAGCGCGCACGAACGAGAACGTAGTCGGTGTCGTCTGCGTTTCCCGTCACTGTGCCGCGGTATGCTTGACAGTCTTCTAAAGACGAAGCCCAGCGAAACCTCGATCAGATATCATTGATTTGATGCGAAGTGCGACTGTCGTTGGAGTACCATGTCAGCAAATGCATTTTAGGGTGCTAGAATCGTGTGCGAGTCGAGCCGGCCAAACTGACCAGACGAACACTATTCTCGCAGAGTTGACCAAGGCTAAGTTTCCCCAGGACGCGCCGCGTTGACGAATCCGACTGACCTGGGCGAGCGTTCCAGTCTCCGACGATGAACAGAATGTCAATTCTCTGGAACCAACTGATTACCTCTTGGAGGCTACCGCAGAATTCATCATTTGTCTCACTGTCCGCCGCGTTCGGCCGAGCATAGACCGCAATCAACGTTAAGTTCTGCGGAGAGCCTTTGAAACGTGCCAAGGCAAGTCTTGCTGAAATCGGCTCCCAACCGATCATTCCGCTGTTGGCTTTTTTGTTAATGGTAAATATGACGCCGTGGCGCCCGGAGTTTTCTGTCTGGCGGCTATGATAAGTCCAGTAAGTTGCCTCTTCTCCTGGAACTTTTATGCACCAACTGCCGGAGTTAGGTATGCGGACCTCCGAGAAACAGGCTATGTCGACGTTGTAGTTGTGTAGTGCCCTCACTGCGAGGCTTTGGCTGTCCACGTCTAATAGTGTCCGTACACCCCAGCAAGCTATATAAGCCTGTTTCCCACAGTTGAGTATTCCAGCTTGTTGTCTTGACACCTCGACCGCTGGAGCATGAGGCGCGTCGCTTGCTGGCGATGCCGTAGCATAATCAGAGTGCATGTTTTCAAAATTATTCATATAGACTAGCGAGAATATGGTACGAGGCGGTATCCCCAACACCGCTTGGGACTGTTGTACTACTTGGTCGCCCGGTCTGGAGTAGAAAGTAAGTTGACGGTACCTCATCCGGCCTTTTTGTTCGAGGATAAACCTCTAGCTTTTGCACACCCAAGTGAAGACTGCAATGCAGCAGGGTTGTTCCAAGTGAGCCGGGGCCTGCTGTGCGGCTCATTCGCCTCTTCCGGAATACCGGGTCCGGTAGGTTAAACAGTGTTCCTTTGTAGCCGCCGGATCAGTTGATCTCGTCCGTCCATTCAGGCGTGTCTTTCGTCGTGTGCCAAACACCATATCACCGAGGTTTTTAGACCTTGGTTACCCTCAACCTGATTTAGACTACCTGCCGAACTGTTTGCCGGGGTGTGGCTGCTGATGCATGCTTCAGCTTCGCGGAGCCACAGGTTAGAGCTGGATGAATGATGGAGACGAAGGATGCCCCAGGGGACATGACAGTCAACCAGCTCAGAGGTGCTAACTCCTCTCAGAAACCCCATACACCCAGACAGGTTCCACGTGCTGTTCCGATCAGTACCGGAAGAACAGGCACTTCCGACGGACTGGAGTGTATCTACTCTGTTACCCATTGTCCAGAAAGGAGACAAGACAGTGCGCGAGAACTACCGAAGGATCCATTTAATTGACGTCGCTGCAGACTTTCTATGTGTGGTTACTCAATCGCTTCTTAGTTGTGACTTCCGTACTCGACCGAACCAAGGGGTTTTCCACCGTGGCAAAGGTTGTGTGGACCAAATCATCACATAGCGCCGAGTACTGGAACACTGCAACAAGTTCCAGAAACCAACAGTAGCCTGCTTCATTGGTTACCGGGCTGCCTTTGACTCGGTTAATCGTGAATGACTATGAGGTATACTAAAATCCGACGGTATTCCTACCAAACTCTCGAGGATCCTGAGGGCTTACTGTGCCTTCACTAGAGCACGCGTTTGAGTGTATGGCGAAGAATCTGCGGCTTTCGCAGACAATTTAGGAGTTAAACAGGGATGCCCGCTCTCACCGGTGCCGTTCAAAAATGCAGTCGCCTGGACAATAAAAAAATCCTTGGCTGATTACGCCGGTGTCCAAGTGAGTCTAACGGTGCACATCCCGGACCTGGAATTTGCGGACGATGCTGTCATGCTAGGAGATTTTCCCATCACACTCCAGCCAATTCTGGACTGACTCCATTGTTTCCCGAAGACTATTTGTCTCGAAGTCAGTTCAGCGAAAACGAAGGCTCTTTTGACTCGCCCTGGGCCGTCAGCTAAACAGTTGTTAATCAATGGTCAGACGATTGGATATGTACCAACGTCAAGATATCTGGGGTCAACTCTGCTTCCAAATGGCCGGGCGAAGTACTATCAGGGATCGCCAATCCACGGAGAGCCTTTCTCCAGCTCCGGTATGTGATGTAGTCACGGAGCGAAATCAGTCTTCGAACGGAGATTCGTGTTTTCTGAGCCGTTATCCGACCCGTGCTCACATACGCGTATGAAACGTGACCACTCAGAGCTGAGGACACCAAAAGACAGGATGTGTCCGACTACTGGGGTCTGCGCTGAAATCTTCGTACAAATTGGCGGGAAATGCTTTCAAGCGACGAAATATGAAGGTGATGCAGTGATGCTGACTAACTCTCCGTCCTTCTTCAGCACGGCAGCCTGCAGTGGTTCGGTCACACTCCGGCAACCAGACACACAACTGTCCATACGAACACTGCCCTGCGCCACGTAGGGGATGGCGCTGTCACCACAATGCTCAATTTAAAATGTGGTTGAGCACTGTCAAGAAAAAATGGAGCGCCTCGGAGAACATACGATATACAGTCTGCCGGGTAACGATTTGCGCTGAGCTTCATCCATGGGGTAGGAGACTGTCACACGAGAGTATATATATATATATATATATATATATATATATATATATATATATATATATATATATATATATATATATATATATATATATATATATATATATATATATATATATATATTGAAGGTAAGGTCAAATGTGATGCATTCGAAAAGTTACTCAGTATATTGTTCGATTTTCATGACCGCATTAGGGTGTATCAGACTATTGGCTAATAACAATAATCACCTCAAAGTTTCCTCTTATTTATGTTGATCGTTTGCTGCGCTGTTGGTAATTGACTGTGGCCTTCGTTGTCAAGAAAAAAAGCGCGAAGCAAAGTAAGCCAAGACTCAGTAAAGTATGGAAATATAGTTAGATTGTGAAACAGGACTACATAAATCATCCTAGGTTATGTTCAGACAGGTTCACTATCTGAATATTTTGATAGAATCTTTTTTCCGGCCAATATAGCTTTCTTGATAGTGCCTATGTGATAATGTTATGAGATATTCTTTCATAATTTGGAGATTTTACTTAATACGTGGTTTAGAAATGCTTTTTAACGATGACTGTCAAACTTACTGAAAAAGGAAATTCCAGTTCGCATCAATGGGAGCGTCGACTTCAAGGTCATCTGGGTGCACTTGATTAATCGCTCTTATTGTTATCGCGATAGTGACGAAAATATCCACTAAAACTGGATTCTATCCGCACTCCTTAAAGGCGGACCAAAGTAAAATTGCAAAGACCCATAAGCTTGAATCTTCTGTGACGGATCTCATCCAGTAATATAAGGGGAACAAGAGCACTAATTACCGGATGGATCACACAGGAACTCCCATAGATACACATTTCGGTGGTGGGAGGCTCAGCAAGTCGATTGAATAAGAAGATTTGATGCGCATTACGCTCAAAAAAAAGTAGCTGGAAATCCCTGTCCATGACCAAGCGCGAGAATATTCTGAGCACTCGCACTTCCTGTCGGACACAAGATAGCGGCAATATTCTATGCACATAGTATCACAAATTATGAATGCTCCATTGTAAGCTCAACAAAGAGGGGCACTCATTCATTTCATCAGGGGATTCAACTCAAGAGACCCGTCATCATGGGTATGGGTTTGTTTCTTATATGAATGCTTGATATATAGTGAGCCGTGGGAGGCACAGAAACAGTCATTTAGCTTAGGAAGTTTCTTCGAAAAATTATCTCGTCTGGTGCCGATATATCATACCAACCAGCGTTGCTAATTTGGATCGAAATAACACATGATTAGCTTTCTTTCTGGACTTCAAACAGAGGTGCCTCGAGTGATATATATATATATATATATATATATATATATATATATATATATATATATATATATATATATATATATATATATATATATATATATATATATATAATGATAATCGATCATCGAGAGTCGCTCGCTTTGCAGGTGGATGACGCAACGGATGGAACCGTTCAAAGTCAGTAACGCATGGGCAGCGGAAATGCGATGTGACATTGTTGCGAGGGCGCATCGTTGAGAACAAGCCCGATCGGAGACCTCAATATTTTATGTGTGTGTTTGTGTGTGTGTGTGACTCACCATCATACACTTTGGATTCCAGTCCCAGATGATAAAACAGTATGCGAACCGTGACCACACGCACTATACTCACCTCAATGAGGGCATGATAACGTGGGAGTGAAGCTTCTGGATCAGATTTGTTTTCAAACTCTGAAAGGAGAGTGACAAAAAATTACTTCTCACAGCGATGAGAATGTTGACAACCAATGGGTCGGAATTTGATCGGATGGGTTTGTGACACTAAGGGAGTGGCAGTCCGAACAACCTTTGATTGGCCGCGGCCCGAATTCAGAAATATTGTACAATGTTGTATGATAAATAAAGTAAAAGTTTGCTGCTAATCACTTATGTGATCGTCCAATGATTTGCGAAGAAAAATGTTAGATATCAACCGATGTCAAGAAATTTGTGAGGCACTGCATTTTGTATTCTACAAGCTTCTACGTTATACTTAAGGTCTCGCATGCTGAAGACTTGTCAGTGTATGATTGGTTTAACTTACACAACGGTAGTGGTCATCGGTGAACAATCTGAAATGACTATGGAACTGGGTTAGTCCAACATGAATCCTTTCGCTTCCCTAAGAGACAGTAAACTAATATCGCGAATTTATAGCGTTCAAACGTGTTACACGGCTCGCAGAGTTGGCCGTTTCAAGTATATGTCAAGGAGTCACATAAATCTCCCGGGGAAAAGACACTAGTCAGCATGGACGAGTCACACTGAGCAGCCTCCGTACTTGTTGCCTGAAGACCAACACATGAACAGGCATGCGTAGGCAGAGCATCCGATGCGAAGAGAACGAACTAACCAATTGGCACATCACTAATGGGAACAGCTCCGGGAGCGGGCAGGTGTCGGTGTTTCTGGATAGCTTCGTTTGCACACAAAGCACCAGGTCCCCAAAGGATAAATATACTGACAATTGCACGTTGTGTTGACGCGCTCTGGGTTGGTGCACTGGGGAATCGCAAAATGCGGAGGTCATGTACACAGGACGTAATTGGTGAACAACGAACAGGACGATGGGGTCAAAACAAAAGATATCGAACAATTGCTTAAGAAGCTAGTCACCGAAATCAACAATAAATTTCACCCGTCTACGATAGTTGGCGCATGTTTGGCTCTCATGCTCGCAGACAGACCACCTCAGCTCCCTGTTCCCTGTGGTGGATGGTTATTGGAATACGCATAAAGGAGTTCACGAATGACACGAAAAAAGGATATAGAAAACCTGATCAGTGGATCTATTCATATGGGACACTTGAGGCTATCCGGGTGGGGTCAATGTGGTCTACCCATACCATAGTTGATGACAATGTGTCGCGTTCACTGACATTCTTCTATTCTCGTACATTTTTAATCTAGCTGTCATTACAATAACTATAACCGCGGTTCTTTTTTTCTGTGTGGGATTTTCGGTGAAACATGTAAAAGATAACCATCGCTGCTAGTGTACAAAAGCGTTTATTGACCTGACTTGACTTGAATGCCTCACACTTAAGTCAGACGTTTACATATGGCTAGAGTCAGATTTCTATCTGAATCAGCAATGGCTAAAGCACATAGAAGTGACCTCCACGATCAATGGCATAAACGAGGACCCCAACTTAATCGATTACGAAACACCGTCGTAGAATCAAATTCACACAACTGAGCAGAGTTAATAACGCTGATTATCCCGGGAAGAGTAACCGAAACGTTTCTTATGAGGATATGCGCTGACTCGTGGTTGATAGTCGACCAAGTCCCATCAGCAATCAGAATGTCAGCGCCTGTCTAGAATTCATGTCAGTGCTTAAGCGAAAGGTTTCGCAAGTGGATCGGTAAGACGAGAACAGATTCCCGTTTTGTGGTAGCTGGCCGTATCATCAATAAAAAAGGTTAACCGATGCAAGTTTGAACCAGTTAGTTTGTGTTGCAACGACTGGTAACCATGACTGTTTCTTCCCATATAAACAACGTGTTGTACGCTGATAAACTGAGATGATTCTAAAGCATAGAAGACTTCTCACTAGAATTAGTGGGACAGTTCAGAACACTGCTACTCCCGATATTTTTGGAAAGTGGTGTTGATCGAAGCTCGGGTTGGTGTTGTTCAACGGCTTCTGATCGCTGAGCTTAGCGTTTAGGTCACAAACGTTTCACACCATTCGAGGTGACATCGTCAGTGCGCCTTTTGCACACGGACGATGTCACCATGACTGGCCATGAAACTTTTGTGACCTAAACGCCAAGCCCAGCGATTAGAAGCTGTTGAACGAGACGCTGCTATGTCATTATTCACGGGATTACACAATTCTGACGAATCGAATCAATGACAGTAAAAGATGTGAACTCACGTTGAATCAATTCTGAGGATGCTCGATCAAAAGTGTTTCGCAAATTGGACAGTTGGATCTCTACGAAAAAGAAATGAGAGGAGGAGAACACGACAATTAGAGTGCGCGTAAAAGATACCAATGTGTCGACCTAGCAGAAACTTAGTCTCACTGGTTGTTCGCACGATATGGGCTGTACACGGATATACGTAGCACAACAAATTCCGAATAAACGTGTTTTCGCAACTTCGCGGTTCTATATCATACTTTATATATATATATATATATATATATATATATATATATATATATATATATATATATATTCTAAAGCAAATGACTTACGGCCACGTGAGCAACCAACAAACACAGAACAGAAATCTATCCAGTAAATCGGGACAGATCAGTCATAAACGGTCTACTTAGTAAGGAGTTAAGCGAAACTCTAGCGCAGCGCGGTCACAATACAGACAGTGAGTCGAAGCTTTCTAGTTAACATGAAATGGGTGTTTCAGTCAGAGAATGAGAAAACAATCTCTAGACGGAATATGCAAAGGATTTACCAATGTAAAAGTACAAATAGTTGTACCCGGAAAATGACAGGAGGGACATGTGTCAACGCGAATGAATTGACTTTCCCATAGGTCTGTTAAAGCCGCAAATCTGTGTGGTAGCTTAACGGTGTAGTGCGCTGATGCCAGGGCTAGGGCAGGTAGTTTTATGCATGAATGAAACGTTCAGCAAAGTTACCTGACAGTGGAAGTGTACAAACATAGGAAGCCAGAGTCATGAATACAAATGTAGAATATTCACGCAACACATATCGCACAACGAAAATATAGACTGTCAATACATTGGAAACAGAGAAAATAGGTAATGAATGGGAGAGGTTCATGGTATGTGTACATACCACTTGTGAGTAGGCCAGGTGAAAATGTTAAAAGAACACAAGTCACAAAGAAGTAATTTACGCTGGCCCCGGGGCCGGGGAATCTCACCAATCACATTCGTTATTGATTGCTGCATTCCAACGAATACAGTCGTCGCGGATCATGGAGGTGAATCCTTCGAGACTAGATTGGTTTTTGGTCAGTCTCGGGCATCATCTGAGCATAACCTTTCGTAATGCAGTCGATGACTCTATGGTGCCACGTGGTACTATATTTATTTTTTATTTACTTCCTTTTTGCTATAAAAAAATGAGACAATATTTCACGAAGAGAGCCGCAGCCAATCTGAGGCTGCCAATCAGGGGAATGTGGATATCCCCAATGCATGTTCATTTTTGAATTGTTTCCTGAGGTAAAGCAATCGTTTCAGAGCAAGAACTTCACTGTCCAGTCGACTTGGATCTCCTGGTTTACATGGTGCGAGTATTTCACGGTAGACTGCTAGCCTACGAATTCGACTGGTCATACGCCGTAAGGCTAACGCATCATTCGCGGACGTGGTACATTTGGTATAGGCAGAATTTACAAAGTCGAAGTTGAACGTAGGTTCCAGACCTTTATCCAGTTCGGTGGCTGTGACATAATTTGCCTGGGCCCTCAGGTTAGGCAGGGAATCGACTCCGCTTTAAACGAATAATGGTTACTAGCTGACCAAAGAAACTATCCAGACATCTTAGGAAACTGGGATAGTTTCTACAGTAATTTTATCTACCAGACTTGTATTCTTCGAGGTTCATTGGATGCAACGTCAAAAACGACTGCAGGAATTTATGAAGATGGTGAATTGTAACCAGCAGGTAGACAGAAACAGCAGATAACCGCAAGATATCCCGTTGATTTTCTTCTCGGTCAACTGTAGTATTCCTGCTGAGGAGTTGTGGGAATGAAACTGAAAATACTTCCGTAGTCCGCCACGGAAACTGAACTCACATCCAACGTTATCATCACCAACGAGCACTGATGACTTCATTTGGATTGGTGTGGTGAAAATTTTGACACCCAAAGCACGGTGATTAGTGACTCATGAATTTCTTCATCAGTTTGAGTGCTTTTTGGCTTCATTCCGGGTAATTTCGATAAGTACAGAAAGGCACCGTGATGTCCCTTTTATTTCCAACTCGGCAACAGATTGATAAAAAATAATTGAGGTGAAGGATGCAAGTCGTCTGTCTCGGCGCGATTCGAACCCAACGATGGACGCCATCCAAGTTCTAAAGACTTTTCTGTCATTCAGTAGCCATTGGCCATCGTTTAGTAGTAACTTACGCTCGTTTAGTTGCCACTATCAGCTTGTTAAAGGTCACGGTTTAGCATTCAGTGACCAAACCTTCCCGGCATCTCATGCCGCGCAAGGGCACATCACGTGTGAGATTTCGGTCCCAGTTACAGGGTTTGGTAGATTTGTGTGGGGATCTGATTTACCGCATTCCACAAGATCACTCCATCAAAGAACATGAGTTCGGGAAGTTGATGCAGTTACGCAAACAAACAAACAGACACAACGTGTTATAACCCATAAAACACGCCCGGTAGATGAGTTGCCTTATGGAAATCACTCGTTTAGACGTCACCAAAATCAACTAAATACAACCATAATGCGTATTAGCGTAATGGGTACCCAGTCCACTTGAAGACAGTTGTTAACCAGTCGGAGGATGCAATTATGTGGTTCGCACACCTTTTTTTACTTCATTGCTTTCGGTCCGTTTGACGTAGTCACATTCATTGCCAATCCACAATTGTCCATAATTGTTCTGGGCGACCAACCACGTACTCATTCGGTAAGTAGTATCCACACCACCACAAATTGATCGGATTTTGTCCGTTTTACGTATTTAACGGACGAAACTTCACTTCCATTAGACCTTCCAAAAATTATTCGGGTTTTTAAACCTGTTTTCCTTCGATAACTGACGTGATTTTTTAATAACCTGGCGATTTTCCGTCGTAGTCATTGCAAGTCCAAGTTAGTGACTCGCCCACGCCCAGTAAGTCCCAAAACAGGGACCGAAATCTCACGCGATGGTTTGGTTATTTTACCCTAGGCTATGGACCCTGAATAACCACCAGTGGCTACTAAACGATTGGCAGTGACCACCACCACCACTCAGTACCAAACCTTTGGCACTGAGTGCACTCTACAAGCTGAGTTAGGTCATAGAAAATCTCTCGGGCAGTTCGAAAATGTATCATAATGATTACCCGTCCAAATGTACTAGCACATGAAATCCCCAACAGTGAATGTGTAATCTAACTGTTGCTGGCGAGATTTTCAACTAGCTTCATCACGAATATCAATTTCGTGGACTGAAAAGTGTTGAATTCGTTCATTACCATAAAAACAGTAATAAAACTGTTTTACTCTCTCTTTTCTTTGCTATACATAAGTGGTACGGGTGAGGGATCGCTGTCAACCAGAAGCTTCCGAATGGCGGCAGAATTCAAACCCGGGGCTACGACGTCTGAAGTGCATCATAATAACCATTTGAACACCATCGGTGGCGTCAACTTTTGATAATAAATTTCCCGTTTACTTCAGCGAATTAATACCGTACCTATAAGCTGTTCATCTTACGATCGCGTGATGGCCAGAAATCTTGTTGACTGGGTAACTCCATAGTCTGACTACAATAAAGGCATTGTAGAAGAAATGAGCTTTCTCCAGATGCGTTGATGCATCCTAGTAGTAACCCAGCATTCTGTCCATTCGAAGTGCCTTCTATTCCAGGTAAATTTCAAAAGTCGAATACAAGCTGAAGTGACAAAAACTTCTGATTGATTCAAGTTAGCAAAACTAACAAAGCGGAGAGTCGTGTGTGGTATCCTAAGGTTAGGAGCGCTGAGCAAGTTCTTCGTTGCTGCTGTGGTGGACCAATGGCTTACTCTTATATATACCACGCCACCTTCTAGTGCTAATTAGAGGAAAACGTCTATCTTACTCGCGAATAGACGGCCTGATACAGAATCAAGAGGAAAGCTGCACTGTGACTGAATTCCAGGAAGCAAATGTTGTTATCGTTCCAATTGACAAGACCTCAGAACGGCATGTGATGCACTCTGTGTGAAATAGTTCTCCAGTCAAACTGTAATTACATTACATGGGACAAAAATACCCTCCTATGCAAGTACACCTTTTGCTGCCCCATGCTTGGTAACCGAATGAGACTGGAACAACTATGAAGAGATATGCGTGGCCCCATATGGCAAGGAAGCGACTGCAGTAATTTGTACTGGTCAGTTCGGCTTTTAACCTGAAGGTATCCTTCATACCGCATTCAGTAACTTCGTACGAAGTGGACTAATAACAATGACCAACCACTGCTCCAGCTCTCGTGTTGGGCTGAACCGGTCTTTGGTAAAAACTGATCGCGTAGGCGATAAAGCTATCAGACTGGAGGCTCCCGAACCCGAGACTGGACCAACATCTCCAGGCGACTCTATATCTGATTGAACCACATATTGGGCATTGACTCTGCATGGACGATGACTGGTTCGTTGTTAACCATGGGCTACGAACTCTGACTTGACTACCCTGTTACAGACATTCATATTGATTAGACTACTTGAACTGGCAGCGATTCTGAACTTGACTGTGTTTGACCGACTCCAGTCCACAGAGAGGTCAACGCTGATGTTTTTACAGTTTCCACGTAATCTTCTTGACTGCATTGAAACCCGTAACTGGAAGTTTGGCTTTCATTGGATTTTTTTTCGTATATGTCTATGACCGATAAGTGTACATTACAAGTCCTAAGCGGACCTTTTTACAATGCCCTTCCAGTAGTCAGCACATTCACGCCATGTATGAAACCGTAATATTGATACTTGCCTAGTTATTGAAATTTGCTGCGATAAAACGAACAGAAACCGTAAAAAATAACACGCATTCTGGGCTCGAAAAAGTATTACCACAACAACAAAAAAACAATGCAAGCGATCATTTGATTCATAAGCCCTCGACATCACACAAGTGCCATTTAAAAGAAGAACAACAGTGGGTATGCTGGCAAGTCCTTTTTTAATGAGACTATAAATCAATAAGACGGAGAAGGAGCAGAGATTGTTTAGCTATAAACCAACATGCTTCAGAATGGCATCCCAGATCGTTTATTCACATTACTTTGTTTACACAATTAGGGCCTGAGCAGTCACATACTGATCACCCCGATCATCAGCTGTGTCCAACAATAAATCACCCACGATTTATTAGATGGGACACTGGACAACGTAGACGAAGTTTGGAGATTGAGTTGCTCCGATTCCAGCAGATAGCCAAAGACAAAGCTTGATACGGCTCCATCCTCTTTGCATCAGAGCGACCGTCGCAGTTACTTCTTCACCAGATGACAGAGTCCCTTGGCATACACAGTTCTTCGAAGCAGAAATCGTCTGGAGGATGGGTCGAGGTGATCAGTCGACGACACAGCAAAAACTATGAAAAACTTAACCAGTGGAACTGGACGAGCACGATGCGTCGGGCTACCGGGTTGGGATCCACGAGACCCACCTACCCAATGGTTAGAAACATCAGGTGCCGAGACAAATAGTGAGACTCTATTGAAGATCTCTACTTTTTCATCATCATCATCATCGTACAGCGTTAAACAGTAGGGCAAGCCCCACTGACTACTGCCTTTCTCACCATGTTGCACGTTGAATTAAAAAGTATGAATATACAAGATGGACGGGGAGTGGACCTATATGGATGGGAAAAGAAAAGAATGCCCTAGTAGCCAAAACACGGAATACACAGTCTAACTGTACAAACGTACACCGATCAAACATTCTGATTCGATAGAAAGGGATTCTGATTTATTTTCTTATCGTTCATTCATTCGATGATTCGATGACTTCACTATCTGACGAACAAAATCAAAACATAAGTAGGAGATAGATGGTTGAAAGAACTGAGGTATTGCTTAATGATTTGTGTGAAAGATAGCCCGTTCGCACGTTAAAAACAGCGAATTATGCCTTAGTCTTGCTTTCAAGTAAACATACACGGTTGTAATGATTCAAAAATGAGCATATACTCCAACGCACTGCATTTCATTCCGTACTACTGCGAAAAAAATCATGATCAACAGACAGATCTACAGTGTAACTAATAAATTATCAGTCTTGCACGGTTTTTTGCATATCCATACACATGCATTTACACTTCACTGATTCCTGTTTACTTTTACAATGATTCGACTCGTCTTCACAGGTCTAAACATGAGCCCGGCGGGAGACACTTACCCTATAACGCAATCCAGATCGAACTGTACCATTGGAAAGGATAGGTGATCTTAGAACACTGGATCCAATAGGGCTGCATAAGTCGGGTGCGTTAGTGAGTCCCACAGCGAACCTGTCTACTACGACAGAATGTTGACAACGGGACTTGAAGTCCGTTATTAATATCAATACTGGTCAGATATTACAACCATTCGTTCACTGAGGGTCGTCCAGTGTACCCAATTCTCAACAGTTGTTCTCCAGGGTGTACGAAACCGAGTGAATTTTTTTTCTTATATATATAAGATAGGTAGGTTGATCTTAAGTGATACGAGAAGACTCGCCGTGACATATGGTATATGAGTAATTAAGACGTAGTAGACAAAGGATTGCAATCAGAAGTTACTGGCGGTGGTAGGGGTTTACACCTTAGTGCGTAGTTTTGGTAGCCTAGTCAATGCTGTGTGCTGAATTTTTCTCGTTGCATGAAATGTGAGATAAACTGTAGTCCACAAATCTTTACTGCCATTATTTTTTCTCCATCAGATGCAGTTTTGGATTATTGCAATTACCCCAATCGTCACCGTAGTGTCACGCGAGAGTTGGCGGTCACATTGTGAACCGTTTCAACTTACCCCATTCAGGTGAGTTTTTCTGCGCACGAAGCAGACGTCTGAGCCGATAATCACAATAGGCAATCCACAGTTGCAATAAATCCGAATGATTTTGCAATCCAGAGAGCAGAGCTGTTTCAAAAACAGCTGTTAAAGTAGGGAAAAAGATAAACAAACATGAGCTGTGTTGAGTTGCTCCGCACATGAGCTTAGAAAGCCAAAAAATGATACTTGCTACTGTGACTATTCACAGTAGGCACATTATTATCGAAAAAGGTGGTGAGTCTGATACAAAAGGAGAAATAAAGAACACAATTCACTAGTACGATAATCTAAATACGACACCAAATGAAGCAAACCATAGGTGCATCAATGATGGGGAATTTTCGAAATCCCTCTTCGCCGTTTTTCCGTCAATTACATCGAACCAATTAACCAAATTTGAGAACAATTTTACCGCTAAGTACATTGGCATTGCTGTGTAAGGTTTACTTCAGGTTAACCATTTCGATACATTCACACTGGATCATTGTTCCTCCTTAGTATCAATCTGAATCGACAGTGATTGATTTCTATATTTCATTATGTTTATTCTCGACGTGACTAAATACTTTGTTTCCGTATACTGAAACTCTTGAATTATTATTATATATATATATATATATATATATATATATATATATATATATATATTTATATATATATATATATCATCATCATCATCATCATCATCATCATCAACATCATCATCACCGTACAGCGTTAAACAGTAGGGCAAGCCCCACTGACTACTGCCTTTCTCACCATGTTGCACGTTGAATTAAAAAGTATGAATATACAAGATGGACGGGGAGTGGACCTATATGGGTGGGAAAAGAAAAGAATGCCCTAGTGGCCAAAACACGGAATACACAGTCTAACTGTACAAACGTACACCGATCAAACATTCTGATTCGACAGAAAGTGACAACACGATCTTCACTGTTCGCGGTTCGCAGCCATATCCTTCAGTGTCTCCAGCCAACTGGTGGACGGATCTTTTTGACCCCAACCACGAAGATGTGAAGCACCTACTTTTCCTAAGTCTGCTGTACATTTTCTCATTCCTCGCTGCCACGTCATCTGTTGACCTCCACGTGGTCTCTTCCACTCCCTGGGAGGGGCGGAGAATAGGACACGGTACGGTAGACGTGTGTTCGCCATACGTAACACGTGTCCCAACCAACGAAGTCTACTAAGTTGGATACGCTGTGACAAAACGTTCTCTGAATTAGTACCCAATACTCGCTTTCTTACCTCATCGTTGCTTACTCGGCTATTCCACCCAATCCTAGCGATACTACGTAAACATCGATGGTCGAAAACCTCAAGACGACGAATATCTTCAGCACGCAGACTCCAAGTTTCGCAACCATACAACAAAACTGAACGCACAGTGGCACAGTATACACGACCTTTCAACTTCAGTGAAATATCGGATCGGCGCCACAAGTGCTTCAGTCCAGCGTACGCCGCTCGAGCTTTGGATATCCGCGTACTCACCTCTACTACTGTGCTACCATCCAACGTCACGCAGCTACCGAGGTAGGTGAAGTGATCGACAACTGCCAGCACCTCCCCATCGATCATCAAGCTCGGAATCGTTGACGTCCAGTCTTGTAACATCATCTTGCACTTTGAAGGTGCAAAACGCATGCCGAATGGAGCTACAGCTCTTGCGAGATTATCTAGTGCACGCTGAGCATGTTCCGTGGATTCGAACAAGCAGACAACGTCGTCTGCGTAATCCAGGTCACATAGCTTTTCACTATCTCCTAGTTCGACGCCTACATCCTGAAGATTTTGCAGCGCACTCTCCATTATTTCGTCCATGACGAAGTTAAACAGGAATGGAGACAAAGGGCATCCCTGCCGAACACCACTGGTCGTTTCGAAACGACCGGATAGTTCACCGTAAACCCTTACGCGGCCAGAAGTATGAGAATACAATGATCTCATTAGGTTCACGAACTTCTGGGGCATACCTTTTCGATGAAGAGTACTGAAAAGCGATGTTCGATCAACTGAATCGAAGGCGCCTTTCAGGTCTAAGAAAAGCATTATTGTTGGTCGGCGGTGCGTGTGACGCGTTTCAAGTAGTCGGCGAAGAGTAAAAATCTGGTCGATGCATCCTCGACCTGGGCGGAATCCTGCCTGCTGTTCGCGGACATTCCTCTCGCGAGCCGGTGTAAGACGGTGCAGCAAAATCGAAGCTAATACTTTGGCGACTATCGGGATTAAGCTAATCCCACGATGATTACTGCAGTCATTGCGTATTCCCTTCTTGAAGATGGGAACAATCAATGACTCGCTCCATATTAACGGAATACGCTCCGCGTTCCAAATGTCACGGAGCAAGGCGGTTAGTGATTTTATCAATGCCTCACCACCCAGTTTGAAAAGAACTGGAGGAAGTTCGTCGGGACCTGCCGCTTTCCCCCGCCTTAGTAATCGAATACATGACTCTACTTCTACTTCTGATGGGGGCTCAAGTGATACCACCCAAGGAGTCACAGTTGTTGACACGGGAGTAACTACACTAGCGTGCGGCCAGCTAAACTGTTCCTTGAAGTACTCGGCCCATCGGACAAGCCTTTGCTGTTTGTTATGGATGGGTTCTCCATTCCTACTGCAAATCGCTTCACTGACCTGAGTTCGCCGTCCACCGGTGTCACGAATAAGTTTGAACAGTCTTTGACTGTTACCTGAAGCAGCTGCCACTTCCATTTCTTCGGCTACATTGACCCACCAATTTTCGCGATCCTTCTTAAGGCTTCGCGTAACTTGTCTTTGCAGCTTTCTCCGCATCTTATTCATCTCCTTACGGTTCGAAAGCTGACGCTTTTGCTCCATTATACTCAGCGACTCTTGCGAGATCCAGTGTCTTTGATGGACAACGGATCCAGGACCACAGGCAAAACCTGCTGCAACGTGCATCGCCTGTTTGATATGAGACCAATGCTCATCTACATTACTGTTCTCCGTGGATCCTAGCTCATGTGCTAACTTCTGCTCATAACGGGTGCAAACGTCTGGATCACACAAACGTTGCACGGCTAATCGGGTTTGCGGTTTGCGACGATGGCCATGGAGCTGGAGAGATAATCGCATTAAAACTAAGGCATGGTCCGACTCTACGTACGTGGACCAGTAAGATCTACAGTTCTGAACAGAACTGCGCCACCGGTAGCTTACGGCGATATGGTCAATTCGACTAAAAGTACCTGTAGAGTTAGAGCGCCATGTCGCTGTGCGACGCAAGCTGTGTCGGAAATTTGTGCTAGACAAGAACAATCGATTGTCTGCACAAAATTGGAGAAGCCTATCCCCGTTATCTGTACGCTCAGCGGGTAAAGCACAACGCCCACCTAAACAGGCTTCTGACACACTGAATTTGCCAACTTGTGCATTGAAGTCACCAGCTAGCACTACAATGTCGGAACCTTTACTGCTGCGAACGAGAGTGGCGAGGGCATCATAGAACTCATCTTTCTGCAAGTCTGAGCTGCAGTCCGTTGGGGCGTACGCCGAGATCACGAACAAATTGCGTTTAACACAACTATCCTTTCGAACGCCGACTGACCCTTGGAGTCTCACAGCACATAAACGACTGTTAACAGGGATCCAGTCTAATAGGGCAGCCTCAGCCTTGTCAGTCAAGACAATTCCTACACCACGTTGACCCACAGCTCTAGCTGCTTCGTCTCCTGAGGTGCGCAGAATATACCTCGATGAGATACCAGGAGCAGTTAGCTGAATTACACTGCTCGAATCCTGGATACGCGTTTCGCTTAAGCAGCAAACATCAATCTTCAGAGAGTTCATTGTGAGGGCTAGGCACGCCTGCTGACCGGCCTGCATGAGTGTACGCACGTTGAAGGAGCCGAGATTCAGAGGCTGACGGGGCTTGAGAAAATGTGAGTTACCAGACAGAGGATTATTCCCGACACTATTTGACAGTGAATCGTTGCGAGTATCGACCGTGTTATCAATGGAAGCATTATGGGTGGATAGATGGGGCAAAGAGGGATGGTTAGGGACAGAAGACAAAGGTTGAATATATATATATATATATATATATATATATATATATATATATATATATATTTGCAATTGAGTAGTAGGAGATTCGATTTGTATATAATATGATTCATCATGCAGCTTGAACGCTCAACTCACCATTGAAAACCATGGAAGCACTGTACAGCTGTTTCATCCTTGTTGGGAATCATCAGCAGTGCACATCCACCGAGCCCCCAGGGGGACTCGAACCCGGGGTGAACGATTGTGAATCGAACACCTTAACCACAAGGCTATCCGGGCTGGCTCTCAACGGTTTGTTGAACATCTACACTACATGATATAGCACCCTTCCGTCACTGGCTTCGAACGGTAACAACCCGCCTCCCACACAGCGATCGACTCCCATGATGGATGACTTCCCTGTAGGGGCCTAAGTACAACGAAGGCATTCCGTCATGAACAACCTATATATATATATATATATATATATATATATATATATATATATATATATATATATAACCCAGTATAAAGTTCAGAGGTGTGGTGTCTTGCGAAAACATGAAACAGAAAAGTGAACGTGAAGAATCACAGGGGAAATCTCTCAGGAGTTCGAACAAAAGTTGTCACAAATTAAACGCCACTGAGCACGACTTTGAGCCATATCCAACAAGGTTTGTTGCTAGCTGTGTGGTGGATTTTGAGGTCCCCAGTCATGCAGTCGATGAAGTGCCCCATCCAACGAAGCCGGCGGAGTGGTATGGGTGAGTGGCGTGCCTGGTTTCGTAGATGCGGGTTCGAATTGCGGGACTGCTTATTAGTTGCTGCCACCAAACTCGCGAGATACCGCTCAAGCATCGATGATTAAACACGGAAAACCGGTTGCCATCGGCCGCTCAAACAGGCCTAGTCTCACAGGCGCATAGGAGCACACTACGCACAGCAGCGTTGTACACCAGACCTTTCAATCGGAGAGGGACGTCAAGCCATCTCCGTAGGTGACGCAAATTGCAGAACGCCGCTTCAGATCGTATTGTTTCTGCGAAAGTTTTCTTTGTCCTTCAGAAGGTTGCTGACCGAACCTGATCAGAGATGACATCTGCGGATTCAGTTTCATCGGTGCCATCCCAGCTTCCTTTTTATACACTTTCACTCTCATGTGATCAGTGAGAATTACTTTTAGTTGCCTGTGTAGCGCCACAGTCGTGTTATTGAAGTGTATTACTGGTTCATGGTTTACGTCTATCCAGTAGAGGCGGTAGATGGTGCTACCGTCGCCCGGGACATTAGCATCACCTTTTCCAACGGGGCTTATTGTGGTCCCACATTCCAAGCCCCTCGTTAACAGTGTTGGGATTTTCTCACTCATTAGAGTAGTTTAAAAACAACAGTGAAGAGCGTACGATCGGATACGCGCACGAATTAAATCTGAACCAACGCCAAATGCTGAACCAAAGAACTTTTCCCGGCAATTTGCTCTAACGGCCGACCAATACAAACCCACGACGACTGAATACCGTTAGCTGCTATTCGATCAGATTTATAAGGTTGATCAAAACCGTTTTAATTAGCATACGTGCTATATATCATTAGGAAAATAAAACCAATAGTACCTTGTTAAAATCAAACAAAACATGAAACAACAACGAACTTTCGACTTTGGTAAATGCTCGATACTCCACATCACTGTGTTGTGTTGCATCCAATCCGTTAGTTCCACCATCCAGTAATTGTTCTGTTACCGCAACCTCGGTAGCGATTGCGTATCGGACCCACAGAGCAACGGACCAGGGACAATTACGAACCGCTCGCGCAAAAGTACGCAACAGTCGAAGTTTGTCCACGCCAAGTACATCTTCCTGAGAGATGAAACGAATAAATTCGTGACAGTAACTGATAACTCGCAACCAAAAGAAAAACAAAATCTTTCTACAGGTATGACTACTACAACATCCGAATTAAAACTGTTGATCAGACTTTCAGCTTTCGCTAGAGCAGTCTGAACTGGGCACAAAAATGCAGCCGCGATGAGAACAGATTCCCTAGAATTGAGGTTTCTCATTACATGCTTGCGCATGACTGCAGTGGAAGGGGTATATATTCCAAAGCCACGGATGACCATGGCACTATTAGAATTGAGGTCACCGTTCCGAATGACAAAGCCCAAAAACTGCTCGAATAAAAACACTTTGTTTTCAGTGATGAACAAATTGCAAGGCTTCGATTGGCCGTGGCAATGAAGTACCTAAACTTGACGACTGACGTTGATTATCAACCACAGCAGCCGAGAGCTCCAGTGTTTCTTGACTTACAAGCTCATTTCATGCAGTGTACCTGTACTTCCGAATCAAGATCACCGGTTCTTTCACACAATGCAGTGAGCCTTTGATGCCATTGGCCTGGGCCCTTCCGCCATACGAAAACGCGATACGGTCACAAATCGCTGACCGAAGAGGGAAGATACGCAAATGATACACACGAGCATCGGAACAGACAAAGAAAAGACATGGTATGAAACTCGTCTGTTCATTGAAGCACGGCCAATATGAAAACACGAACCACCACCAGTGTCGGTCATCAGTACTCGATGAGAATCAAAATGAAGCAGGAAGTGAAAATGTATCCCCGGAGGGGGGGAAGGAATCTCACCAGATAGTTGATGAATCGAAGCCAAATGGTCGGGGACAAACAGTGCGCTGTGACAGCACGCTCAAACAGGCAACAGATTTGGTTTGGAGAGAGTGGCTGAACTGTGGCGATTGTGGAATTCGATGCTTTGGCCTGACGACGTTTTGTTCCGCTGCCATCTGTAGTGGTTTTGCTTCGAGCATTCTCATCAGCCCAGTCCAGATAAGTCTCCCAGACAGTTACAGAACCGGTTAGGTCATCTTGATCGGACAAATTCTAAAGAATCGGGTTAGAAAATGTAAGGTGAGAATCAGCTGTGAATGGCGGAGGAAAATCATGTCGTTTTTTCTCAATCGTGAAAATCAAGGCGACCCACAAAGGTCACTAGTTACAATCCATTTTTATCGGGCACGAATCACTGCAACCGCGAAGCGTAAGCGATACTTTGTTTGCACATGATTCACACATTCCGAATCTGAGAGCGACTGCCAAGATTCAGTCTGTGGCCAAGATGTACAACGTGCTCCGGACCTAACTGGTGTTGAAAAGCTCTATAGGCAATCCAACAGTGTGCACTGTTTGTCTGTATGATAAGACCTAACCACCATATGATAGTACTCACCATTTGCCTATAACCGATATCTGTTATCCGCGAAACGTTGTTAATATTTTGTGCGCAAATAGTGTTTGTGTTGATCAGGTAGATCAGATGGCAGATGACATGGGTATTCACAACTCGAAAACCACTCTTACAGAAATGCCTTTTGGCAACCCCATCATCTCTCAGGATCATTTCAATATCCGACATCTTGAGTGGGTCTGACCACGACGTGAAATAGGAATCTAAGGAAGCTGCTTGTGCATGTACGTACTAAAAGAAATATACTGTTCAACCCCAAAGGCTTACTGCATGATTAAAGCAAGCTGACTGTGAGACTTGGAGTGCAACACAGCATATGCTTCGCAAAGGTTCAGGCGTGGTTACGAGCCAGGTCACAGCGGACTGGTGTTTACCGTCGGTGGCAGGATTCAGACCCTTTTTTATCCGAGGTGATAACCGCTTAGACCACTGGACCATTACCGGCTACCAGTGCCTTCTTAGTATGTATTTGTTCAGACTCCCAAATTGGTATACTGATGAAAAATGCCTCTGTATGCATATGCTGAAAAATGAGGTCAGTTTTTGCCAAATGCCTGAACATCAGTGTAATCAGAAAGGCTATGCGCATATGAGGGTTCACTGAACCATCACACGGACCTGGACACCGTGACTCCGGGGTGATGGGGACCACTTAGAGCGTTAGAGGTCAGACAAAACAAGGATCCAGGCAACGGTTAGGTTTGATTCTCGTAGCTAGACTCGAGAGTCCACAATCTAATTAACACCGGTCAGTTGAATTAAATGCACCTAGTGTCACTGCAATAAATGTTTTATAAGAAATAAAAGAGGACTTTTGTAAAACGGTGGAAAAAATAGTTATTCCGTGCCAATTCTGATACACACACATTGCTTGCCCATTTTCCGTCCGCTACGCAGCTTTACCTCATGATGTCATGTAACCCAGCATACTGAAATGAACTACTAGCATAAAATAGGCCGACGTATTGAACAAAACCATTGTCATCAAAAATTTCGATTTACCAGTTTTCTGGATGCCGCTTTCTGTATAAATTTTCGGTAGAGCAAATAGGTCATATCCTGAATATGTATATTTACTGATGCTCCAAAAGTCACGTGGTGCGACTGTATTTCGAAATCAGCAAACGTCATGTCACACAGCTTGTCGACAATTGGTATGTCACATGAAAAGATGTCAGAGAATACTATACGTATGGCCAACAAGAGGCCAACAAATTTACGTTTGATCCCCCCCCCCTGGATTCTGCTCAAAAAACCCCATTTTTGATTGCGCACTAAGCATAATAATTTGAAGTTTGTAATATTGATCACATTGTGTTCACTGTGTAAATTGGTGCTGTGGAGGCAAAAGTCAACAATAGAACACAGACACAGATCACACGAAATCGGAACGTTTCTAACATATTTAAAAAAGTCTGACTAATATTTAGGACGATTTTCCCGTCACAACTATTCGCGAGTAGTGTACGAGGTTGATGGTACTTTGCTTAACCCACTGCCCTCTGCATTCCACCTTTCACGCACAAACCTCGGGACATTCAACCGACCTTGCACTCGGAAGCACCAGACTCGAGTTCCACCGTTGTTAGAGCTCATCAGTGGTGCATATCTGCGGCCCCACTCAGGATCCCAACCCGGGTGTTTTCATCTGGAAGGCGTACGTGTTACCAATGCACCACCCCGTCCCCATTCCGGGCTGAGCTAAATTGCCGGCTTAAGCTTGTTCAGATATCATCCTCTGTGACAGACAATAATGCGCGATAGCTTCGAAGGGGGACATGGTCACTGTCCCGTTGACTCCAAGCGAATGCCTCCCATCAAGTCAGGTCTTCTCCGTAGGATTGGGATACTACCTATTTGCCCGACCTAACAGGAGCGAACTCGAGTCTACTGCTTCCAAGTGCAGGATCGATCGCATGACCTTGAGTTTGTGCACGAAAGATGATGTCCAAAGTACTCTAAGCCAACCAAAGTATTTAGGACCATTTTGGTATATCTTTAAAATTGCATAAAGCGGCCACGGTGAATGTTTATCTAGTCGGAATAAAACAGTCTTTGAAGGAAGCAAACTTGCGGACAAACATCACATTTTTAGATAGAAAGGGAAGGGAAGGGTGCAGCACACTTTTACCACGGTAGGGCTAGACTGATCATCTATTTACGTTGCTTGTTTCGATGTAGTTTAGTAATCTCGGATTGGTGCTAGAGTAGATGTTGCTTGGGCTGATGCGATGCTTTGTTTCCCACAGATGTCACCAGTGATCTAAATATTGTTAGTTTCGCTGATAACGTTATTTTGGCAATGTCTTCAAATATTTGACACAGTCATATCGTCGTATGTTCGGTTATTTGATGACGCAATGGTCTCTCTGTGCTGTCTTTGTAGACGGCTAAGCATTCACGCTGAAATCGGTAAGGGCATCTGGATTTGGAGAAGGAGCAACGGTTCGTTCAAAGGTGGTGTCGATACCCGGGTGATTTCGAAAACTAACTGTTTTGACAGCATAGTAGAAGAGCTTGATGATAGAGTTCAGATGCACTTGATCAACCGACTGATGTCATCGCCTTAGAAGGGCAACTACAATACAATCCGTATTTGTGGCACGTTTAGTTTTCATTCATTTTCTATGGCACCAGTGTTAGGGAATGATTGCGTCTGGGTAGCCATTTGCTCGCAGCGTTTTCTCTCTCATCGCCTAATGTATGATGTACAGAAATTACATACTCTGTGGAATAACGTTCTGAAAAGGCTGACTCTACATGTATCTGCAGCGGAACCCGTGAAATTTGGATATTACCCAGACCATGGCATCATGTAAAACAGATCTTTTGATCAATACATCCGGTCGGCAAGATTTTGATGTCGAGAAAATTGATTTGATCGTATTCGTCATTGTACCATGCTGCAGAGATAGTAGGATGAATTTTACTGAACTAGACGAGCGTTTGGCGCGAAACAGAAAACCAACCTTGCGTGTAGCATAAGAGGCCAGCGGAGGTATGAAAGGGGGCCAACACAGAGAAGAGGGATAGAATCTGTGCAATGCAGTACAGTTGAATCAAAGGATATACGTGGGGAGAACAAGTGATGTTCCAAAGAAATTGAGAGGAGAGAAGTTTAGGAAGCAAATAATGCAACATGATTGTCGGATCCACGAGATGTGTTCGAGGTCGGACTCGAAAGATACATCAATTGCGCTGCGGTCACGATCGATGTTGGTGTTGGTATGGCGGAGAGTGCGGTACGAAAGGGAAGAATGAAAGGTGCTGTCATCGGCAAAAAAGTGGATTAGGTTGTAGGTAGTGGATAAAAGATCATTATTAAATAAAAGACATAAGGTGGGCGCAAGTACTGAACCTTGGGGAACACAAGCCTTCACAGGAAATGGCTGGGACAGGACCCCAACAACTCGGACGGAGATGATTCGCTCACTGAGGAAACTTGATGTCCACGATACGAGAGCGGAGGGGAACCCGAACGAAGGCAGTTTTGCCAGAAGACCTTCGTGCCAAACTCGGTCAAAGGCCTTCAAGATGTCGAACGAGACAATGCGTGTTTCTCCGTGGTTACCGAGTGCAGCCGACCTGCAGTGAAACGGTTAGGTCGGAATCCGTATTGGCTATTACTCAGTAGTCCTTCGCATCCGAGAAACGCACGCAGTTGGTCGGAGATGACAGTTTCGGAAACTTTCAAAATAATGGATGTGAGGGAAATAGGACGATAGTTATTCGGGTCAGCAACATCACCGCGTTTTTGTATGGTAAAAATCACAGTGTGTTTCCAGGGGATCGGAAAAGTAGAAGGTTGCAGAGAGAGACAGAAAAGACGACGGAAGAGCGGGGCCAATTCAGGGGCATACTTTTTAAGGACGATGGGTGGTATACCGTCCGGACTGGGTGGTTTGCATACGTCCAGAGAACACGACGCTTAGTGGATCTTCTTAGTGCTAATATAAGGTAGAAAACGGGAGACAGAGGGAAGAGAAGGAATCTGAGGAGTAGGATAAAAGGGTAAGGTGGAGTTGGAGGCAGACCGGGAAGCAAAAACCTCGGCTTTCTCGTGTGGTTCACAAACAAGATCACCAGAGGAATAACAGATGGCAGGGTAAAAACTGCAGGAGACTGCTTTGGCAAGGGGCCAAAATGTTCGGCTACCTGTGGCAGAAGAGAGTAAGCATTGGGCTTTCCAGCGGACGAAGCGTCCCTTTGGCTCTCTCTATGGTTGGCGAGAACTGTTCCTGGCTTGCACGATGCAGTGATGGGAGTCGGGAGTGGATGAGCGGCGCCAGCGGCGAGATGTTGACTGATACAAGGGTACAGCCGGACTAGATTCGTGATTGAACTATTCGGGTGATTCGGATTTGCCGGGTTTGGAAAAGTGAGGAATAAAAAGTTGCAAACCTCGAAGAACAAAGTCAGTGAAGTTAGAAACGGAAACGCAAATGTCTGAAGTAAAACAGCAATTATTCCAAGGATAGGAAGCCAGGAAATCACGAAAGACGACCCAGTTGGCTGAACTGTAGCGCCATAATGTGTCTCGAGGTGGGTGGAGGATCGGGGCGAGTAAATATGATGGAACAGGAAATAATACAGTGATCAGATGAGCCCAGTGGAGAGAGAGCAGAGATGCCCGAGAACAGAGAAGGAACAGAAGTGAGAATAAAACCAAGGGTATGGGCACGATCGCCAGCTCGATCGGGGATACGTGTGGGGAGGTCAAAAAGTTGACACATGTTGGTAATACGACACGAGGGTTGACTCTTTCGATGCCTTATAATTGAAAAGGAACGTCAATATAGTGAGTTGCACGATCTACGTTCGAATGAAACTTAATTTAAACAGGTGTACATACATTGATCTGTATCAAGAGCCGTATTGAGATACAATGAAATCGTCCCAGAAAGGAATCGTGTAATACTGCAAAATTGGTTTTTCTTTTCAAAATTATCTCAGGAAAGATGTGTTCCCACTTATTTAGGTATCATTTTTTAACCTTTAACTGATTTAATTCGCCAGCCAGAAATGTTACACCTCTGTCATAAACGAATAATGTATTAAAAACTAAGTGCAATGATCGTAATCCACACTGTGAACATGGCTAATGAAGCGCGTTTTAGCGGGTTGCATTAGTCAAAATGTTCAAGGTCAATGTCTACTTGCTGTCTTATCCTTATACCAAGTGTACGCATACCGGTGACTCTCATTTTCGGTAATACTATTGAATGATGTAAGTGCATCGTTAGTGAATAATGTACACAAAAACGGATACTCCATACAGTAGTCCTTTTTTTCGAAGCTCGAAACAACGCTAATTAAGACAAATTTCGTAGCTACCCTAAAGACGATGACACATAGAACGGGTAGAGAGCCACAGCGCGTACCGCAGTTGCGCTCAACGGTGAGCAGTAGGTACAACCTTGACCAGTACTCTTATATACCGTGGTGGTCATCATCGATTAAAACAAATTGGCTCACAGACAAACCACGTTAATCTCCTTTCCTATGGATACTATTTCATCAGTTAAAACGGTTCTCCAAAACAACGTCATTTGGGAAGTATTTAAGCCTGTATGATCTAACACTGCCGGACATGTGGTGGCCTAGATGCGCATGCACAGCTGTAAGTAAGCGTGCACTTCCACTGGCAGAGCAACCATATGATACTCCCGCAATAGATGGACAGTTTGAATCATTAGTCTGACTGGCGTATCGATGAATGAAGAACGGTTTTCCGTGTAGTTAGCTGCTGCGATGGCCTGGTATGCCACTGAATTGACTGAACAAAGAGTCATGCCTCTGGTCCGATCGAAATTGCTAGTGCTAGTAGAGTCGACCCAACACAGCATAATTGGTTGCGTCCAATGCACAGCAGTGTTGCGCGCGCTTTGATTGGCAGATCAGCCATGTGATAGGCTGACGTTGAAATGATCACCACAGAATAGACAAGGATGTCCCGGATCAGCAACTGCACAGGAACCAGTTGCGAAACCAGAGTTTGATGACTGGCAACCCCCCAACTTCAGTGCGACAGGTCTCGGGGAAAGCTCGGAATATCTGTTGAGTCAACTACGACAATTTTAAAGAGAAAAGGTTACAAGATCTATTTGTCTGGTTCACACGCTTTTGTCCGGGGACTATCAACAGCGGACAGTTTTTCAGCTGGATTAAACATTGGCTTATTGCTCAACCTACATTATGCCAGAACATCAACTCCCATGAGTCAATATTCGCGCAATATAAAGGGAGACGTTGGCACCAAAAGAATGAATTCATTTACAAAGAAAGCAATCGGCAAAGTGATAAGGTTAACGCATGGTGTCCTATTTACGGTTTCCGTTTGACCGGTCTAATATTCCTATCGGAGATGAACTGCACCCACCACTTAGACATGTTGGAGGCATCTTTTGATTTTCCTCTAGCCTTCCTTCATCTATTCCCTGACGAGTCCAAGGAGATGGAACACTACCACACAGCATCTCAACCTTGACAGATTGGTTGGATGAGAAATTCCCGCTAAAATGGATCGGACGAAGAGGGTCAGTAGCACTGCCACCATGTTCTCCGAACTAGATTTTTTCCTGCAGGGTTATGTGAAGAGTCTGGTGTACGAAGAGAAAGCGGAGAACATACAGGATCTAGAAAATAAGATTATCGAGGTGTGTCTGGTAATCCCAACTTCCACGCTAGAAGCTGATCAGTGAAAATTAGTCCGCTGAGAGGAAGCGTGGCTTGCTCAGGTCCGGTATTTTTGAATACCTAATGTAGTTGGAAGACGATTGACCGGTCCTTTTCAGGGCCGAAACAACCTGATTTATTGGTTTCAGACTTTCTCTTGGTGTTATTGAGTCATTAAGGCCAGTACTAATCCGGCTCACACAGCATCACGTATGTGGTTGGTCACGAACGAGTGACCTAACCTCATTTAGATTCTCGGGGGTGTAACCTTTAGGATCAAGAGGTACAGCACTACAATCAAAAGCGCTACCTAAGAGCATATTTATATACATATATATAATGCTGAGTCCCCGAGGGCAAAACTGAAAGGGACGTAATGAAGCAGGTGGGAAAACTATCAATGAACGGTACAATGTCATCAGTGTGAGTATCGAGTGCAACAACTTGTCAAAAGGAACTGAGAAAAGGCGAATAACAGACGCCACTGATCGCAGTAAATGCGCAGTCCATTGGAGCTAATTTTTAGTTTATCGGTTTCAACTGATAACATTCACAAACATTGGCGGATGGTCGTTTTACAACTCTGATAATAAGAAAGCCAAAGAGAACCTTCAGTTATATTTGAATGTTCGATATTCAATAGCATAGCCTCGTCGCATATTTTTGTAATCAGGTGGAGTTTCAGTTACCGTGGATAACGTGGATTTATAATCGAATGTACAGGTTGCTTCGGATGGTCCATCTTAATCGCAATAAGCGAGCACATGTTTGTAAAAATAACTCCAATGGAGACACCGATGAGTTAGTTTATTTGTGTTATCAGTTCGGAATAAATATTTGCGCTTTTAAGGTAATGATTCGTAAATACCAATTTCGGTTATCTTGATTTCGTGTGGTCAATCTGACGGTTTTTTTCGGCTGAGAAAAATATCAGATACTAGCTGCTGCCAATGTTATCAGTAACCAAAATAGAAATACGACATTCTCGGGGGTGACTCGTCACTCAAACAGGGTACAGTGGGCTGAAAAGACATGGGAACACCTCACGGGAATCGAAATATGAAACTAACTACTGTCTTGTCATCCAGACACAATAGTATGATCTTCGGGGGTGGACACATCTCTAGAGCTTTGGATTTCTAATATTACTACCGAAAATAGTAGTAGTAGTTAGATTTTGACGTTTTCTGATTTCTCGGAGGGGAGGGGGGAGGATTACGTTGCATTGTCCGCTTTAGAAGGCCGCGAACGACACGAAAATTTGCAGTTTAACCCTCCACAAGTTTTATTTCTAACCATAAAGTGATCAGATAAAGCTATCTGTCTAAATCAAGTGGACAGTTATTGGTATATAAGCCGAAATGGGCTCTATCATTGTGATCAAATTGACCATGTTAGTCAATTTGGCAGCACCTTGCATAGAACGCTTAAGTCGAATAGCAACTTATGCAGTATTTGCCCAGCGATTAAAGCTAACCTGTTTGCTGTTCAATCTTGTTTATTTGCTTTCGGACCCATGAATGTGAGAGACTTCAATGAATCCAGTTCATATATATATCTCAAAATTGCTTGCGAGCAGTGTGTGGGATTGGTGATACTTTGCCTTCCTGACGTCCTTTGGACTCCGCCTTTCGCGCACAAACCTAAGGTAATGGAGCCAAACCTGTATCCGGAAGCACCGGGCTGGAGTTCCACCCTCGTTAGAGTTCATCAGTGGTGCATACCCTCTGTCGCGCCCAGAGTTTGAACCCGGGCCGCTTCACTTCGAAAGCGTGTGTTACTGATGATCTCTAACAAGAGCGAAACTCAAGTCTGGTGCTTCCGAGTGCATGATCGGTTGGGTGACTTGAGGTTTGTAGGTGAACGGTGAAGTCCAAAAGACAGACATCCAAGTGAAGAATCTAGTTCAGTTTGAAAAACCACTAGCGGTTCATGGACTGCGGCTGTTCTCTGACTGCTACTTCTCGGCAGCAACCTAAATGAGAAATCAAAATAACCATCAATATGGCAAAGTGGGAAGATAACTAAGAATGATGATAGTCATATGATAACTAAGTTGTGTGAATTCAAATCGCTCACTTGTTACGGTACGTATTCATATCTTCCTGTCCATAATCACTGGCTAGATGGAACTCGTGGAAACCAGACATGCTACAAAATGGTCAAGTGCAATGGTCTTATTTCTAACATCTTCCTACCATCCTATGGACTGCCCAGTTAACGTCGCTTTACCTATCAAGGTTGAGGCAGTACTGGATAAAAAGATATATGATTGCTTAGTAAAGTCGAGATCCCCAATGTGACCACAGGTTGAGCCTGGTTATTGTATTTGTCTAGTAACCGGTGTACTGTGATGAAACTAGTATTTGCATGCTATAAGCAATTCCCAGCTTCCTGTTATTAATATCATTCAAGCCGTCAAACACGAATGATAAACACGTTGGACAGTTATGGCAGAATGCACTGTAACTGCCACTGCTGTGTGCACGGTCATCGGCGCTTAGTTCGAACTTGGGCATAGTTCGTGCAACCAGCGGTAGTTAAACGGTTATCCTGGTGGGCTTTCAACCCTTCTGTACCGGCTTCCGCCGGGAATTGTAGTAAACCTGTGGTAAAATCACACATTTCTATTGGACCGCTTGGTCGCCGAGATTATTGATTGACTACACCGCTCTTATTTTTGTATCTATGTCGGTAAAAGTGTGGGATACGTTTCCCAATTTATCCGACTATACTTAAGATTATCTCATCGCTGTCTATGTTGTAGTTGGCGCCCACATGCACACGCATTTATATGCAACTTCAAACACACACGCACTCTCTTACGCCCTCTACAAATGTTTTCAACGGTAATATTAGGAATTCGGATTTCAGAGGGTGTATCCACTCTCAAACACTGTACATGTGGTACGAAGCATCGTTGGTACACATAAGTGATAATTTGTCATGCAATTTTACGCTCCTTGGAAGTGTATCCTTGACCTATTTTTGAATCAACAGTGAGTAACCAACAGCCCCAACCTCTATCCCATAGAAACTAGAACGTCATAGCCCAGACCCACCACACCCGCAACGATCCGTTTCATTTCAACACTGAATGATATAGCGCAATTAAACAAACTCACCTCAATTTTCTCCTCGTATTCCAGTAACGACTCTAGTTGGGCCAGGGCTTTCTTGTAATCTTCCATGCAATCTGCTGGGATGGGTGAATTCGAGTTCTCCGACGGATATAAGCTAGATCCGACACCTTTTAGAAAATCCTCGTACTCCGCGAGGGTACTTTGCATGTCTACAAGTGACATAAGGGCAATGATGAGATGACCTCACCAAAGAAGAACATCGCTTCTTTCAGAACTGACGCTCACTCACGGTTTAAGTGGAATTCTTCGCAATCCTTAATACGTAGAATGATATACCAATGAATACAAGGGTTGGTGCAGCCAGAAGAATCGTCATAAATTATAGAAAAATACGAACTTCACGGCAATATGTTGAACGCTCGTGTCGAAGCTCTTCGGTCAACGGCTGGCGACGCTGAACCATCACTGCGACACATGGGCATACAGCGAAATGATTTACCAGCTTTGTAAGGTCGATACATTTAGACAAATATGTTGGCTCTTATCATGTAAAATCAGTGTTATTATAACAGACTTTGCGCAGTTTCGTTAGTATATCGGGACCGAATACGGTTCGAAGTGTATCGAAAAAAGTATGCACTATATATGTAAGCATCTGATATTCGGTAACAAAGCATTGTCGCCCTTTCTAGTAATTTTCCTTGCTTTGAAGTTCATACCACGGCAGCTTTCTAGTTGAAGTGAAATAAACATACTACTGAGCGAGTAGCGCGAATGAAGAAAGGCACGGCATCGTGAAGACGAAAAAACCGTTTAAATGCAACTGCAAAAACTGATCATGAAAATTCACCATTCGTTAGGTTGAATTCAGGAATCCCGAATTCGAGGTCTAAAACAGGTTATTTCACTAGCCAATGCCTTCGCATGTTTCCGTCATGGTAGATTGTCGCCAATCGTCCGACAGCTACTCAACACGGCAAGCACTGCACGCAGTCCATCATACGGTGATCACAGCCAGTTCATATAAAATCAGTTCAATTCAAAAGATAGCGTATCGGGACCGAATACAGTACGGAGTGTGCCAAAAAAAAAACGATGCGGGGTTTGGTATGACACTTGAAAGCATTTGGTACCCGATCACACGGCACTACTCTAAACGTCGACAGTCAGTCAACGTCTCAACTACAGCGAGCAACCTATCTCAAGACCGGATTACAATCGACTGACCACCAAAATTCACGACAACTCCATGCTCCCGAATATTAAACGTCCACATACGTGATTCACTACTTGTGAGGAATATGGCGTAGGATACTGAAAACATTTTTTCAGCGTTCGAAGTTGCGCCGTTCACTGAGACTAACTTACCATTCTAGACTTGTTTGAAGCGACAGATCTCAAGAAGAACAAAATATGAGCCATCATAATCATCATGAGGCGTGAAACAGAAGGGCAAGCCCCACTGACCACTGCCTTTCTCACCATGTCCCACGTGGAAAGAGAAAGAATGCATGTACAAAATGAAGAGCGAATGGACCTACACGGGTGGGAAAAGGAAACAACGCCCTAGTAACCAATACACGGAATACACAGTATAACTGTACAAATGCACATTGATCAATCATTCGGATTCGACAGAAAGTGACAACACAATTGCCACTGTTCACGGTTCTCTGCCATATCCTTCAGCGTCTCCAGTCAACTGGTTTAGGAATCTTCTCGACCCCAACCACGAAGATGTGAAGCACCTACTTTTCCTAAGTTCACTGCACATTCTATCATTCCCTATTATCACGTCATCTGTTGACCTCCAAGTGGCTTCTTCCAATCCCTAGGAGAAACGGAGAACAGGACATGGTATGGTGGACGTCTGTTCGCCATACGTAACACGTGACCCAACCAACAAAGTCTACTAAGCTGCATACGCTGTGATAGAACATCCTGTGAACTAGTGCCCAATACTCCATTTCTGATCTCAGCATTGCTCACTCGGTCATTCCATCTAATCCTAACGATACAGCGTACACATCGATGGTCGAAAACCTCAAAAAGACGAATATCTTACGTGCGCAGACCACAAGTCTCGCAACCATACATCAAAACTGAACGCACCGCGGCACAGTAAACACGACTTTTCAACTTCAGCTGAATATTGGGTCGGAAACACAAGTGCTTCAGTCCAACATACGCCGCTCGAGTTTGCGATGTACGTTTGCTCACCTCTACTACAGTACTCCCATCCATCCTCACGCTGCTGCAGAGGTCACTGAAATGGTCGACAATTCCCAGCACCTCCTCATCGAGCATCAAGCTCGAAACTGTTGACGTCCAGTCTTGAGACATCACCTTACATTTTGAAGGTGCAAAGCGAATGCCGAATGGAGCTACAGCTCTTCCGAGTCTATCTAGTGCACGTTGCATATTTTCCATGCATTCGAACAGGCAGACAAGGTCGTCCGCGTAATCTAGGTCACACAGCTTTTCACTACTTTCTAGTACGACGCCCACATCCGGAAGGTTTCGCAGAACATTCTCCATTATCTCGTCCATGACGAAGTTAAACAGGAACGGAGTAATTGGATATCCTTGTCAGACACCGCTGTTCGTTTTGAATGGACTGAAAAATACAGGTGAGGTGCGTTTTTGTGGACTTAGATGACAGCAACAACACCGTGGAGTGCAAACCTAACCATCTGCCTACAAACACCTGGTTAGAATAGATCGAGGCTGAGTTTACAACCGGCACGTGTCACTTCATGCTCAAAACCAGACGGTTCAGAACCGTACTTAGCCAAGATTGGACATACTTATGCAACATTACAAGAAACCAAAGTGGGAAATTATTGAACCGGTTGTACTGGTTCTTAGATATGATAACTATACTCGATGAAAAACGAAATGACAAAGGAAAAACTAAGCAAATAAATCCGCATGAAATGGAATCGGAGGCAATTCAAAAACTTACTCATGAGTGGGACGCTTAGCTGACGGCGAAACAGCTTATCTATTTTGCGTAAGTGTTCGTCAATTTTTTGTGTTTCATCCTATAGCAGAAAAAATGGATAAAGAAAAGAACAAAGAGCCGCAGCAAAAATGATCAGCTGCGCGATCGCAGCGTAACATTATGGGAACAACAAGACGTGAAACTCATTATATTTATCACGTTTGTAATCCAGTGAGGATCGGCAGTCTTGCCTCCAACTAAAGCGATCGTGCTTGGGTGTGTGTGCGCGCAGAAGTAGACATGTGTGAAGAACGGGTCGATATGAAATGAACACAAATGTACGGAAACAAAACTCATGCATTGCCAGTAATTTCACAATCGACATTAAAAGTAATAAGAAAAGTGAGCTTCATCGACTCATTGTAGAAACGGGAGGCAGATTGAATGACACAAATTTAAAAACCAGCTTATTGATCCTGCGACTGAAAGTGGCAAGGTTATGTGAAAAGGGAAATACTGAAGTGGTCAGGTTGTAGGTAGCCATATTGATGTTAAATTAAGGTGTGTGGGAACCCGATAATACACTTACTGAGCTGGGCTCGTGAACCTTCCCATGTTTTTGTTATTACAGATCGAACACGTGTAATCAACTGTAGAAGATTACTGGCCCCTGCATACTACAATACAGATGAGGGTGTGTTCCACAATGCAGCAAATCCTGACAGGAACGAAAGCCAAAACTAACAGTGAGAGAGACGCTATGAGTGGCCTGCTGCCCGCACAAAGGGACAGACAATTGCAAGGAGAACTAAGAGCACAGAAGCAGGATCCTGGGATTAGAAACCACGGTAATAACGACAGAAGAGAGAAGGCACAAAAACCAACCGCAAATGGGTTGACGATTGTAATAAGGAAACTACCGTGGAATCAATCACCAATGCGACGGACGACTTTGCGCTAAGCGCGCTTGTGATGGCAACCGTTCCTGTGTCGTGTCCCAGGGGTACCGTGGTTCTCCGACAGTAGGCCCTGGCCAGATTTTTCAGGATTCATTTAAAATAACACCTACCCCGAAAATAAGCCCTAGTTGAAATAGTCAGCTGCTGAGATTCGATAAGAAAGCAGCAGACTGACGAGTGTTGTGAAACCGCAACGGTCAAAACTATTCGACTGTGGGGCATTTGCAGTTTGAGTCTTCTAAACCTAATCAAACAGTAAGGTATAATAGCAAATCGCAAGCTTTTTCGCCTACCAACTCGTCCGTGCATCAACTGCAGTACAGCTCAACTGACTTGTTTTAAATGTACGCCAAACCTGGATGTTCGTTCGGCATAAATAATTTACAGGTGTCAAATATTGCAAGATGGACCCAATAAGTGATCTGAACCGTTCAGTCAGACCAAATGTGCTAAGTCATTGTCTGCTAGATCCATTTCGCAACAACCGAGACCCGAAAATTGTTCACGCAGAGTGAATAGTCAGGCCTGGCGTCCTTGGTTGTCCATTGGCCAGTCGGAGCACAGATGCCACTTGTGCGCACTTGATAATGGACGGATGTGAGTCATAACTGAATGCGTCACCAGGGTGGCACAAAGGAGCATAATTCTGGCACCGGCAGTTTCTCTTCGCCTTTGTACTTACCATAAAGTCAAGATGCATGCAAAAAGAAAGAGGTATTCGGTCGATTACAAGAAAGAATTGTTTAAAACTCTGGGGCAAGAATCTCGAGGCTTTCTGCAAAGAGAAAATGCTTTATCTCCGAATGGTCCGAGAATGGGAAGCAGGGAATGATAATCTTAGTCAACAGGAGGAAAGAGAAAATGCAAGTGTAGATCAGGTCAGTAACCATTATTTTCTCAACTGGAAGATATTACCTGTGAATGGAATACTGGCAAGAGAGAAAAGACTTTGATTGTGCGCAGGGCTGATGTCCAAGCATTTGTTCTTTGAAAGGCACCACATTCTGAAACGACCCCGAGAGAATTCAAAGCATCACAACACCGGCTTAATGGCCTTCTCTCGCGATATAAGATGTCTCTAAGATGCTCAACAACGCTGTTGAGCTTAAAGATACTGAATTTACTAAGCGTGCACGTGGATTCAACTACTTTGCTGGTGGAAAAGACTTTTCAAAATACCAACTCTCCAATATGATTGCTGTGGATGAAACTGCAGTGTTCATCGGCCTGGTATCTCAAACGAAAATTGATCAAATGGGGGCCTCGTCAATTTACATTTTCTTTACCAGATATGGAATTGCACGTGTTGCCTGTATTTTGGCAACTTATCTGGACGGAAGGAAAGCCCTCCTCTAATCACCATTAAAGGCAAAAGAAATAATATGGAACGTGCTTCAGATACTTATGCTCTCACAATCGAAAAAGCCTTGTGAACACACGAGCAGCTACAAAGAAAGTGTATCGGTTTGATGCTGCATCTTGTTTTGTGAGGTATACAACCAAGTCTGCCAGTGTAGGATTCAGCGAGCACCCACTGCGCTAAAGACATGGTGAACTTCGTTTCAGAGAGAAGAACAGATCAAGCAATGGTTTCCACGGGATATTGCAATGAACAAAGCTTTTATGGACCATTTTGCGCATAGAAATCAACGGCTACGTTGAAAGCAGAACGGAGAAAAATCAGCGTGGAAACTTCTAGAACCCTAGTTTGGAAGAAGTCGTGACGAAAAACTCATGGGGTAAAATCACTGGCAGCTATGTTGCCGATGCACTACGAGCAGGCCAAAGGAACAATGAATATTCATTTAGGGAAAGCTGCATTGGTGGACAAGAGAGACAGGAGCCAATAGTTCCACGAAAAACGGAATCACAAGAAATTCAGGCACGAATCCAGGATTTCGAAATTTGACGATATCCTAGGACATGACATGACTGTATTTGAAAATAGGTAGAACTCTATACGTGCATAAATGTTGATTTTTATACCCGAAAATAAGACATCTCCAAAATAAGTCCTGGTGTAATTTTTGAGGAAAACACCAAAATAATAACGGGTCTCATTTTTGGAGAAACAAGGTAATAGCGTAAGCCGTTTGCCGTCTGGTAACTTGGTTTCCTTAGAGACAGCTTGTTAACTTGGGGTCATCTGCTAGAATGTTGGACCGACTCCGCCCTGTAACAGCACCTCGCACGTTGGAGGTGGAAAACGCATACCGCACATTGCTATGCAGACTGTCAAGCTGTCTGAAAAGCTTGCAACTTACCTGAATCTTCACTTAGAAGAACTGCGTCGTCCGTAAATTCAAGGTCTGACACTTTTCACCCGGGAAGAGTCCAATGCCATTACCCTCACCTGACAAAATCTGAGTCTCTTGAACTACATTAACCATAAAGTTAAGGGGGGTGTATGGGGTGTCTGAGAGGAGTAGCACTTCTGAGTTGGTTGACTGTCGTGTCCCTTGGGGCATCCTCCATCTCTTTGGTCTCCATCATTCACCCAACTCTCACCTGTGGCTCCACGAAGCTGAAGCATGCATCAGCGGCCACACCCCGGTAAACCGCTCGACAGGCGGGCTAAACCAGGTTGAGGGTTACCGAGGTCTAAAAACCTTCGGCGAGACGGTGTTCGGCATGTGAAGACAGATCCTTCTGAATGGGCGGACGAGATCTACTGATCCAACGGCCACAAAGGAGACCTGTTTAACTGCCTGATCCGGCATTCCAGAGGAGGCGAACGAACCGTACAGCAGGTCACCGGCTCCTCTGGAAACACCCTGCTGCCTTGCAGTCTGCACTTGGGTGTGCAAGGGCTAGAGGTGCAACCTCGAACAAAAAGGCCGAACGGTGCTGGGGACACCGCTTCGTACCCTACTCCCGCGACTCTCTATGATTATTCACGAAACCTCAAGCGCTCATCATGCTACGGCGTCCCCGGTAAGCGACGCGCCTCGTGTCCCGGCGGTCGAGGTGATAAGACAACAAGCTGGGATTATTCGCTGCAGGAAAAGAACACACATAGCCTGTTGGAATGTCAGGACGTTTCTAGACGTCGGCAGTCAGTGCATCACAATGCGAACTCTACACGACTATGACGTAGATATTGCTTGTCTCTCGGAAGTCCGCCTGCCCAACTCAGGTAGCCGACAAATAAAGGTCCCGGGTGTGGATACATCCTACTGGCTCTATCACAGTGGCCCGAAAGACAACTCCGGTCTCTACGGTGTCGCGTTTGCTCTGAACAAAGCAGCTAATGATGCAATGATCTCTTGGGAACCCGTCTCATCCAGACTCGCCTTGGCACGTTTTAAAGGCTCCCCGCACGACTTGACGGTGATCGCGATCTATGCTCCAACCAATTCAGCTGATGACGAAACCAAAGACGAATTTTATACTAATTTGCAGGAGGTAATCAACCGGGTTTCGAGGCGCGATGTACTTTTCATCGCAGGAGATTGGAACGCTCGCACAGGTACGGTCGACGAATCTACTCGCCATATTCTCGGGAGATTCGGCCTTGGCCAACGCTGCGAGAACGGTGGCCGACTGATTGGTTTAGCCGACATCAACAGAATGGTTGTCTGCAGCACTCGATTTCAACACCCCAAGAAGCATCTACTCACATGGTACTCCAATGATGGTCGCACTGCACACCAACTCGACCACATCCTGGTGAGAGCCCGTTGGGTCTCGTCTGTGGAGGATTGCCGAGCGTACCGAGGTGCAAAAACGGGCAACACAAACGGCACCGACCATGTCCTCCTACGCTCATGCTTCAAAGTTCATCTGTCCACACGTGCTAAAGTGTCTGCACCCTCTCGGATAAACGTTGCTGCCCTAGGAAATCCAGAGAAGCGAGAAGCGTTGTCACGAGCAATCACAACCCGACTAACCAGCGCAACCAATGCACAGGCAGATGAAGTTTCTGTGGGAGGGCAGTGGACTCGAATGATGACGACAATCAAGGAAGCTTCTTGGACAGTACTCGGGAGAACGAAAAGGCGGACAAAGGATTGGATCTCGGAGAGCACGCTCCAGCTGTCAACCAGAGCACACGAAGCGCGACTGGCAGGTAGTAACGAACGCCGCAGACTGCAACGAGAGGCCACACGCTCCGCCAAGGCTGATCGCATAAGATACTGGATAGAAATAGCCGAAAAAATGGAGACCGCGTCCGGAATTGGTGACTTCGGTAAACTGTTCCGCCTTATTCGCAGGGCCTCTAATAGGTTTTGTAAGCAAGATTCCCTTCTTCGTGACACGGCAGGAAACTTAATACCTGAACAGAGCAAGAAAATGGACCGATGGGTGGAATACTTTAGTCAGCTGCTCAACCGGCCTACGGACCACCGGACGGACCAACCAATATCAACCCCTCCAGCCCAGTACGAAAGCAACTGTGACCCGCCAAACACCGCAGAAATCACGGAGATGATAAACAAACTGAAAGACAGAAAGGCTGCTGGGGAAGATGGCATCCCTCCAGAAGTGTATAGAGCATGTTCATCGTCATTGATTGACAGGTTGTGTACACTTTTTGGTTCCATTTGGAGAGCGGAAGCATTTCCACCGGACTGGGGAATGTCCATACTGCTGCCCATTCCGAAGAAAGGTGATAAATCGGCATGCGAGAACTACCGAGGGATCAGCCTGATCGATGTGGCCGCAAAGATCTTTGGTTCGTTGTTACTAACCCGTTTTTCCGAGGCAAGAGACCAGCGCACTCGCCCGAACCAAGGGGGTTTCCGCCGTGGCAGAGGTTGTGTGGATCAAATCTTCACACTGCGCCGAATACTGGAGCACCGCTATAAGTTCCAGCAGCCGACGGTAGCTTGTTTCATCGACTTCCGGGCAGCTTTTGATTCGGTGAACCGCGAGTCTCTTTGGACCATAATCCAATCCGATGGAATGCCCGATAAGCTTTTAAGGCTGTTAAGGGGATACTACTCGACAACCGGTGCTAGGGTTCGTATGTACGGTGAAGAGTCCCGCGAGTTCACACTCACTACCGGAGTTAGGCAGGGTTGTCCCCTCTCACCGGTGCTGTTCAACTACGCCATCGATTGGACAATGCGACAGGCATTACACAACTACCCTGGCGTTCAGCTTAGCCAGGAAATATACATCTCGGACCTGGAGTTCGCGGATGATATTGTCGTGCTTGGAGACTCTCCCGTTACGCTACAACCAATCCTCGACCGAATCAATTCCTTCGCGAGGTCCATCGGACTTGAAGTAAACTCGACCAAAACAAAGGCTTTCACAACCCATCTGGGCCCGACAATTCAACAACTGTCGATCAATGACCAACCAGTCGAATACGTCCCTTCATTCAAATACCTAGGCTCAACTCTGCTTCCGAACGGCCAGGCAAAAGATGAAGTGGTATTACGGATCGACAGCGCCAGGAGAGCCTTTCTTCAGCTAAGACGAACGCTGTGGACTCGCAGTGAAATCAGCTTAAGAACCAAAGTTCGAGTTTACCGTGCTGCCATCCGGCCCGTACTCATCTATGGCTGCGAAACCTGGCCACTACGAGCTGAGGATACCAGAAGGCTGGAGGTTTTCGACCACTGGTGCCTGCGGCAAATCCTCAAAGTCAAGTGGCGAGACAGGGTGTCCAACGACGAGGTAAGGAGACGATGCTGTGATATCGATGCTCTCCCCGTCCTCCTCCAACGTCGACGACTTCAGTGGTTCGGCCATACGCTTCGGCGACCCGAGTCGGAGCTAACCAAGCAAACACTCTGCCCCACTCCCTGCCCTGGTTGGCGTTGTCGCCTTGGTGGGCAGCTCAAAACGTGGACCAGTACAATCGAGAAAGACGTAGAGCTTCTAGGCCTTCGGTCAGTCTATGGAGCCCGGCGATGGAAAAAGGACTGGATCAAGATCTGTACGGAGCTCGCCTCCGACCGCCGCGCGTGGTCAGCAATGGTTCGTGATATCCATGGAGCCGACTTATCCTCTCGCAGGAGATAGTCGCGTAAAAGTAAAAGTAAAAAAGTAAGTATAAAGTTAAGGAATAAAGGAGAAAGAGGGAAACCCTGATGTATACCACTTTTGTGACGAACTCGGGTGAAAGATCACCCTAAACCCGAATTCAGCTTCGGTTATTCACGTAAAAGGAATTTATTATGGAAGTGAATTTCTCTGGCACACCCTTCAACAAGAGACAGCACCAAATGACTGTGCAGTTGACTGAGTCGAAGGCCGCTTTAAGATCAAGAAAAATGGAGACAGGGGGCTTGCGGAAGATGTGCCTATGTTCTAAAACTTGTCGAAGAGTGAAGATATGATAAACACAACCTCGACCAAGTCTAAACCCAGCCTGATTCTCGCGCGAGCACTGTTAGCAAACGTTAGATAAGTGTTGGAGAATAACACCAACTATCAGTGGTTCTCTATTCCATCTCTGGGTCTGTTTGTCGGTTATCCCTAATAGTGCAGTGGGCTTTCGTGGCTATGGGGTATACACCCCTTCCACTGCACCCATGCACAAACATGTAATACAAAAAAACTTTGGATGCGATGCTAACCAAACTTATTCCCCTGTGGCTTCTACAGGAGGACCTGTTGTCTTTCATATACGATCACCGATTCACTCTCACTGTGGAATTTGTTCGCACTCCCATATCAAACCGAGGAGTGTTGTCAACTCCAGTGAAGTTGCTGAGCCAACAGCTTTGAAAATAAACGGAGGTAACCTATCCGGTTCGGCAGTCTTGTGATGTTTTAGGTAGCTGAACACACAGAGAACCTCCGCTTCTGACGCAGGATTGGTATTAACAGCTTAAGCTGTAACTATTGTGCTGGTTAGCAAACTTACCGCGGATAAAAGCCAGTTGAAATGCTTCTCGAAATTCTTCGCTTAGCGAACAAAACGACGCTCGTGAGCCTGAATTAGTAAGCTGTTTGCCCTTTTGATCAGTTCGCCAACGTCTGGCTTCCGTGGACCGGTATTTCTAATTGGACGGAAAAGACTGCGGCTGTTGTCAATTGCCGAAGCTTTTTCCATCTCCCTACACTTTGCAATCCACCACAGTTCACGGTCGTTTCTCGGGCTTCTAATCAGTTGGTGTTTAAGGTATCACCGTGCCCCATCATGTCTGGAATCCGGAGGAATCAATCTTTGCGCATCTAACAGTGCAACTACGGATGCAGATAGCCATCGTTTCTGTGTGCGTCTGGTTGAATAGATGTATGTATGGTTGTTGGCCCTTAGCAGCCTCAAATAGGGCCTGCTTGATTTCTGTCCATCGTTCATCCGGATCCTGGGCATTTGACTACATCCATAACCTCGTACATAAATCCTTCTGGAAAACTGATCGATGGCTGGATGAGTCGGTCATCGATACTAGTTCGACTGGCTGAGACGCCAAATTGGCCTTATATATGCCTCTCTGTCTCGCCTAGGGTTCCAGTTGGAGAATTTAAATCGTCAACAACAACAACAGCATTGTCCATCGAGCGCACGCCGCGATAAGATTCGCCTTAGGCTTACGGACATCCTGTGTAATCAATCCCCGCTGCAACTCATGTGGCTCCAACTCGTTGACGCCAATCAGAAACCGACAACACAGTATATCAGATGACTGTGCACTGGTATGAAAGAACAAAATGTGCTATTTTAAACCTTGTCAAGCCTGACAGATTCAGTATTTTTTCTTTAGTTAGGCCGGACCGCTATTTTCAATGATTCGCATAGCTGATTCAGCCACATGCACGGTTAGGGGCGTGTTGATCAGTTGACCAGGTTTGGAGGGAGGAGGATGGGTTCAACTCATTTCTGAAATCTTATTCAGAGAGGCCTTGTTGTGGCCCTCTGACGCCTCGCTTTTCTAGGACACGGCTCATCGTACGATTACAGCAACAGATTGATCCGAACCCGTGTTTTCGCTTTCGGACGCCTCGTCTGCATGGCGGGTGGACTTGAGGTGCTGGTTGTTGTTGTGTTGTTGTCCATGGTTCATGATTTAATCTTGATAGATTGAGTGTACCGAAAAATTTAAGTGAAAACTGTAGATATGGACACGGTACCTTGGTGTAATATATATATATATATATATATATATATATATATATATATATATATATATACGCTGGCAAGAATTCGTACTTAGTCCCAGTGCAACAACAACAGTAAAAAAGCGTGGGGGAGTGCAACAGAGTAGGATAAGCATTTAGTAAAGTGACGTAGTACCGTGCACTTTTTTGATGTTTTCCTGCCACTTTGTTTGTCTGCGCGATATTTCCGTGCATTCATAGAATACGAGTTCAACATACGGTTCACTGACTTCTATTGTAAGTCATGTCGTTAAATGTCCCAAGCCAACTACAGTTCCGCTTCTTTGAGGCCCCACGAGGCGGACGGTAAGCTCTAACCGAAGCCAGTGTTGATACGAACTTCTTCATACCTACACGCCAAGTCATGGTCTGACCACCAAGATACTTGTTAGGGCCTCACCCAGTATGTCTGAACAGAGCACGAAAAGGTAGACGATGGGCAGAAATACGCAAAACATATCAGAACCACCGGACGCGGTGTAGAGCAGTCACTTCGTCAAGAGGGCGACTATCCGCACTCAACACGACGACGAACCTCGTCATTGCTCGACCAATGTTCCCACCGGATACGAACAATGATTCGGAAATATTGGTCATCGAACACAGGAAAAAACCGCCAAGAAATGCGAAACACTACAAACCACGGTGTTGTTCACCCATTCCTCAAGAGAAGGTCGGGTGTCACGGCAGCGCCGCAGGTGTCACAAGATGGCGAGAGCTGCTGTGACTCTCGTTATTTCTGATGTGATATCCTGCCCAACACCAACTACAGTCGCAATCAAACTCCCAAAGTACTTTCAGCTATCGACTAACTATTGATGATTCCTAGCAAGCTGGATGAAGCAACTGTCAAGTGTTTCCATGGTTTTCAATGGAGGGTTGAGCGTTGATACTGCATAATAAGTCCCTTTATATAATTCTAATCTTCTCCTACTTATACTCAAAAAAGAGACTACTCAACGCTGTTAGGGGGGAACGATGGGGAAACAAGGAGTAATGGTTGACAGTTGGGAATCCGAATTTGAGCTACATGAGCTGAAACCCACGCTCGGAAGTGTCGAAACTAAGTAGGCAAGAATCCACAGTGGGTATACAGATGTGTGAACAGATTCGCCCTCCAAAGGAGACTGAGCAGAAACAGAGAAAGTTGAGAAACTGAAGGTGAGTTTTGCCGGTGGAAAAATGTAGGTTTTGAATAAAAATACGTCCCGACGAGATGAAAATTCGATAAAGTGGTGCATGGAATTATTACTACCAATTAGTCTACGAATGTCTGCGGACGCAACGTGCAAGGTCAGAGAGTGTATTCAAGAGTGAGTGAGCACGTTGTCACTTGGTCGGTGTATGAACGTTTTTGAGATGGGTAGTGGTAATTTCCGCGATGAAAGTCGTTAGCTGCCTGTCTAGCATAATGGAATCTTAGGCAGCCGAGGCTCACAACATGGTTTAATTTATTTGAGGATGAGCAGACAAACAAACAAACAGACTGGCTGTCTTGAGGTTTACGGATCTGATTCATTTTCAGTGCGATGTTTACGGAACCAAATCGTCCACCGATGTGTGCACACTCCTCTTTCGTACGAGGAACAGGAGGCCAGAAAGAATCTGGTGTAGTAGAAAATGATGAATCTGAAACAAGTTGAAAATGTCTACTGATGGGTGTCGAATTCGGTATTCAGTCCCGAACAGGGATTTTAAGGTGCTTCTTCACTAAATGAACTGAAAGGATAATTAGAGATAAATTTGGCCCATTGGCAGGTGTCGAGAGGATAGCGATCCTAGTTGGGGCGATCATTGGACCTCAATTATAAAAGCGGGAATAACCAGCCAAAGTTACCGTGTAATGTGGTCAAATATTTGCAACTCACAAAGTAAAATGTGTCTTTCGAATCAGAGCTCTGAAGAATGCACTGTAGTAGCGATTAGAATAGTCTGAACAGTCTCAGTCACGGTCACATTAGGAACAAAACGCTGGACAGCGAACAATTGTTTTCAATGAATCCTGTAGTGTTGTCACAATTCGTATGGGTGAAATGACAGTGGAATGTTTCCCATTGACCGGGGTAAAGGTCATTGTCACAGCGTTCTAAAAAAGTGTGCGGTGGGGGTCTTTATTGTCTGGGTGTGATGAGAAGAGTTCGACACCCAACGTCACGCGTGATAATCAATGGTGGGTTTTGGGGATTCGATTAGTGATCCGTGGCCTCCGGTCTTGGCAAGGGTAGCAGAAAAGTCTGGAGTAGCGGTTTTCGTGTACAGTTCAGGTTTTGGTAGGTGAACGGTGATTGCCTCTGCCGTGACTAGGGCCTGAACTCGGGCTGGTTTTGATCCATTAAGTGGGATCCGGCATATAACCTTGAAGGCGTCTTCTGAGTCAATCGTGTGACTACTATCCACCAAACGGCCTGGGATCCAGTTTGTAATGACGCTAGTTTTTTCGATTGATTCATATTCTTTCCTGGTTATTAGTACACCAAGGAAACCCACTTTGCTCTCGGTTTTTCATTCCACCGTGAAGGCTAACGCGTCATGGGTGTTATTAAATTCTCCCAGAATGTTAGATACGTTACAGTCCTGGTCTAACGAACTGGTACACACAACGGAAAAAAAACAGCGAGAAAAGTTGTAGCGTCCATCGGACGCGTGAATGAAGATCCAACCCTCACTGTCGCTGTTTCCGTTATTTTTAGTCTACCGTTGTCGTTTTCTCACCCACGACTCAGTCTGTTCCCATACTCTTAAACTATTGTACGCAATGCAGTGATTGTTCGTTTAATAGCAACAATGTGACCCAATCCTCTCCGATTTACCTAACCCACTGATTGTGCCACGCCGGTTCAACTTGACCCCGTTCAGTTGGTTGACCCCGTGATCGATAACTGTTGGGGTTTGTGATTTGATTTTTTCACTCATACTCACCTCAATCGTACCGCATATATGCACCGGATTCATCTTCGTCCTTGAATGGATTCGCTTTATTTGTGTGCGTAAGTCAATTTACCTGATACGGGAGCTACACAGACATCGCGAACGACTTCAAACGATCGCATTCGCGAATCACGACTGGTACATTTGCTCTTACCACAGATGCGACTTATCGCACACTCGAGAGTAAAATGATGAAAAATAGATGGAGTAACAGGTAAGGATATCTAATTAAAATTTAATCCTTCGTTATTTCAATCAATCATATTTGAGAAATTAATCATCACGGAATCGATCGCTTACCTTCGGTAATTGAGCCAATATGAGAAACTGGAATTCTCGATAAACTTCCCACAAAACTATGCCAGATGCCACATTTAAGCCTTGGTGTGATAGAGCCGATTCGAATATTTCGTATGCCACCGCAGCTGACTCACTAGAACCTGGTTCGTAATTACCGATGGCAAAGTGGCAATATTCTAACCAGATATCGACATCTGCAACATCACAGAGAACAAGCAAATGACAGCTAAATGGTTAAACGAGCATATGCCACACGAGAACAAATTATTACTCCAGTGACTGGAAGAATAGTATGGACGGTTAGTTCATGACATGAAAGAAAGCTAGAAAAGAATCGGCTGTATAGGGCTCGATAGGCTTCCCGGGTACCTGCGCAATCGCTAACCATGGTGGAAGATATGACGGTCTAAGGTTTGCACATCAATGTGATAAAACGAGCATACTCCACTGTCCCAAAGGCTCAGTGAACTATTAGGGAGAACTGGCAAATATGACCCTGAGAAGTGGAATGCAGAACCACATGTCAGGTGTTCTTACCAGCAAGCCGACGGCGGATTTCTGTTACCACCAATTTAATCGATGGTGGCGGGATTTTAACCTCTCGATTTCAAGGTAATAAACGCTTATACCACCACCCGTCAGTTTTCGTTTGAATTAAGCTAAACTGAACACAGTCAATAAAATATATTATACACAATAAACTGATGTTATGCAAAAAAAGAATCCGCTGTTGTGTTCAAATGACCAAATAAATCAGCCGATCAGCGCCAATTATTGGCTGAATTATGTCTTAGAAGCTGATGGACCATGGCGAAGTGCAAATATTTATAAATACTGAAGTGAAAAAGGTTCATGGTCCCAAAAAAGAACGAAAACGTTACCAAATGGAACATGAGGTTTATCGCCATGAATCGGAAATTAGAAATCATCCGTGAAAACAGTATTGAAGACGAGTTCATGTGTTCTTCCGAGGAATGGTATTCAAGCGACAAGTACGTTTGAAGTAGGGTGGCTTTGTTGACACTTTTTCAGTTTTTTACAAACGATTCAAAAGTTGAAATTCGTTGACCCCGGCGGGATTCGAACCCACGCATGGTTTCGACCCACGTTTCAGTACCGCGTGTGCTCTACCAGGTGAGTTCCGAGGCCACGCTGGAGGGCTTCCAACTTTTCTCATTTGGATCAAAGTTTAACCGCCGAAATCACAGTAGCACATAGCGTCCACCACAGTGAACTAGCTTGTAATTTTCTGCCTATAGCAAAATTTCCCTTTGTACTAGCCAATGTCCATCATTTCAGCGCGTTGAGCATGTCTGGTTAAGTATTGAGACTGACGGACTTGACAGTTTTATAGAAACGATCCAAATGTTGAAAGTCCTTGACCCCGGCGGGATTCAAACCTACGATTGGTTACTGCCTTTAGTACCACTTGAACTCTAGCAACTGAACTACGAGACAACACCGGAAGGGTCCCTGACTTTTCGAATATGGATCACAGTTTGACGAATACAAAAAAAATTTCAAATCTGCCAAACCTCAATACATTTTCAGGTTTTTCTTTCCGAATGAAAGTCAGATTTTCCAACTGTTGCTAAGACCAAAAATGAAACTGAACGGCGAGGCAGGAACTAACAAGCAATCAATTAAGTCTGACATGTTAACCATCACAATAGGACACTTCCATACCCCTACAGTTTATCACAGGTAGCTCCTCAACCTCTTGCGGATCATACACAGTATGAAACGAAATCCACACTTACAAATATATATGTGCGACAAAAACAACCGCCCCATCTCGACGACTAAAAACCACGCTGTTAGAGGTAAAACTACAGTTTCTCAGCGAAACTCTTAAATCAAAGGAGGCCTGCGATACTCGGGAGTTATGTTGAAAGACAAAAGCTGTTTGCACTTCAGATAGTAACTATCGTACCCCGGAAACAGAAAATTTCACCCAATGTAGTTGGCCGCTTAGGCACATGCGCAATGGAGTATCGATAACTAATGCACCAATAGACCAATCAGAAATCATATATCAAGAACTGATTATGATACTATAAAAGCAGACTCTACCACGATCATCATCATCATCGTCACCACCTAACGCGTTAAACAACAGGGCAAGCCCCACTGACCACTGCCTTTCTCACCATGTCCCACGTGGAAAGAGAAAGAATGCATGTACAAAATGAAGAGCGAATGGACCTACACGGGTGGGAAAAGGAAACAACGCCCTAGTAACCAATACACGGAATACACAGTATAACTGTACGAATGCACATTGATCAATCATTCGGATTCGACAGAAAGTGACAACACAATTGCCACTGTTCACGGTTCTCTGCCATATCCTTCAGCGTCTCCAGTCAACTGGTTTAGGAATCTTCTCGACCCCAACCACGAAGATGTGAAGCACCTACTTTTCCTAAGTTCACTGCACATTCTATCATTCCCTATTATCACGTCATCTGTTGACCTCCAAGTGGCTTCTTCCAATCGCTAGGAGAAACGGAGAACAGGACATGGTATGGTGGACGTCTGTTTGCCATACGTAACACGTGACCCAACCAACAAAGTCTACTAAGCTGCATACGCTGTGATAGAACATCCTGTGAACTAGTGCCCAATACTCCATTTCTGATCTCAGCATTGCTCACTCGGTCATTCCATCTAATCCTAAAGATACAACGTACACATCGATGGTCGAAAACCTCAAAAAGACGAATATCTTCCGTGCGCAGACCACAAGTCTCGCAACCATACATCAAAACTGAACGCACCGCGGCACAGTAAACACGACTTTTCAACTTCAGCTGAATATTGGGTCGGAAACACAAGTGCTTCAGTCCAACATACGCCGCTCGAGTTTGCGATGTACATCTGCTCACCTCTACTACAGTACTCCCATCCATCCTCACGCTGCTGCAGAGGTCACTGAAATGGTCGACAATTCCCAGCACCTCCTCATCGAGCATCAAGCTCGAAACTGTTGACGTCCAGTCTTGAGACATCACCTTACATTTTGAAGGTGCAAAGCGAATGCCGAATGGAGCTACAGCTCTTCCGAGTCTATCTAGTGCACGTTGCATATTTTCCATGCATTCGAACAGGCAGACAAGGTCGTCCGTGTAATCTAGGTCACACAGCTTTTCACTACTTTCTTGTACGACGCCCACATCCGGAAGGTTTCGCAGAGCATTCTTCATTATCCCGTCCATGACGAAGTTAAACAGGAATCATATATATTTTGTATTCACTACATGCTCGCGCATGAGTGCAGTGGAAGGGGCATTTACCCCATAGCCACGAGGGCCCACTACACTATTGGGGATCACCGGTAACCGAACCCTGAGACTTGGAGTGGCGAAAAACCACGTAAGATCTCAATAGGTCAGGTGGGGTAACGATCCGGACGACAGTGAATTATTGTCTACTACCAAAATGGAGAAATGGAACATCCTTGCCAGACACCGCTGGTCGTTTCGAATGGACTGGATAGTTCACCATAAACCCTCGCGCGACCAAAAGTATGGAAGTACAATGATCTCAGTAGATTCACGAACTTCTGTGGTGAAGAGTACCGAAAAGCACTGTTCGATAAACTGAATTAAAGGTGCCTACCCAGTCCAGGAAAACCATTATTGTCAGTCAACGGTGTGTGTGACGCGCCTTATGCAATTGACGAAAAGCAGAAATCTGGTCCGTGCATCCTCGACCTGGACGGAATCCGGGCACAATCAATGACACGTCCCATAATAACGGAATACGTTCCGTTTTCCAAATGTCACAGATCAAGGTGGCGAGTGGTTTTACCAACGCACTACTACCCATTTTAAAAGGAACTGGAGGAAGTTCTTCCGAACTGGCCGCTTTCCCTCGCTTCAGTAATCGGATGCCCGACTTTACTTTCACTTCCGATGGGGGCTCAAGTGATACACCTCAAGGAATAGCGGTTGTTGAAACAGAAGTAATGACATTAGCGTGCAGCCAGCTAAACTGCTCCTTGAAGTATTCGGGCCAACGGTTCAGCCTTTGTTCTTTGCAACGAATAGGCTCTCCATTTCCATCGCATATCGTTTCCTTGACCGGGGTTCGCCATCCACCGGTGTCGCGAATAAGTTTGAACAGTCTTTGACTGTTACCTGGAGCAGCTGCTATTTCCACTTCTTCGGCTACAATGACCCACCGATTTCTGCGGTCCTTCTTATGGCTTTCCGTAACTTGTGTTTGTAGATTTCTCCGTATCTTATTCACCTCCTTACAGTTCGAGAGCTGACGTTTTTTCTCTATTAGACTGACTGACTCTTGCAAAATCCAGTGTCTTTGATGGACATCGAATCTAGGAACACAGGCAAAACATGGTGTTACGTGCATTGCCTGATGGATATGGGCCCAATGCTCATCTACATTACTGTTCGTTGTAGATCCCAGCTCAGGTGTTAACTTCTGTTCATAACTGGTGCGAACTCCCGGATCACACAAACGATGTAAGGCTAACCACGTTTGCGGTTTGCGTCGATGACCATGGAGCTGGAGAGATAATCGTATTAAAACTAAAGCACGGTCGGACTCTATGTACGTGGACGAGTGAGATCTACAGTTCTGAACAAAACTGCGTCACCGGTAGCTTACTGTAATATGATCGATCTTACAGCACGTAAACGACTACTAACCGTTATTCAGTCTAAAAGGGCAGCCTCGGCCAGTCAAGACTATTCATACACCACGTTCACCCCCAGCTCTGGCCACTTCGTCTCCTGAAGTGCACAGTAAATACCTTAATGAGATACCAGGAGTAGTCAGTTGAGTCACACTGCTCGAATCCTGGATACTCGTTTCTTTTACACAGCAGACAAATCTTCAGAGAGTCCATTGTGAAGGCTAGGCACGCCTGCTAACCGGTCTGCATGAGAGTAATCACGTTAAAGGAACCGAAGTTCAGAGGCTGACGAGGCTTTAGAAAATGTGAGTTACCAGACAGAGGATTATTCCAGACACTTTTTGACAGTGAATCGTTGCGAGCATCGGCCGTGTTATCAGTGGGAGCATTATGGGTGGATAGAGGGGACAAAGAGAGGTGGTTGGGGACAGAAGACAGAGGTTTAATAAAAGAAAGGGAACGCTGAGCAGCTGCCCACTTACCACTAACCACTCTGCTCGATGCAATGGGCAGTGCGGTCTTGATTATCCTGCGCGACGACCCATACGGTATGGAATTTCTTCTGTTTGTGCAGTTCATGGGAGATAAACGGGTATTGCTAGGGTGTCGAGTTGCAAAGCAGGAGAAGGATAAGGGTCCTCAACCAAAGCCTTTGGTTCTAACAAGAACCTGTCCGCAAGGCAGCGGGGGTGGTGATCCGGGCGTTTTCATGAGTTGTATCGAAATCGGATTGTCTTTCGAACTAAACTTTCGAGTCACAGGTTTTGGTTTGGTCTTCTAGGCCAAATAACTTTACTACCCCTCGGGTTGCTGTGAAGAACTGACTGAATAAATATATCTAGTACCTTGATAAATGGATGTTTATGAACGGGTTAAAAGAACAAGTTTTATCAGAACAACAAACTTGCCTTCGTAATCATCAATCGCACGTTTAAAAAGACATTCCACTTGTCGTTTGTCGTCCGGAGTGCATGCGATACTCCGCGCATCTTTGATCCAATCTAACCACAGAGCTGAATTGGCAGAGTTAAAAAAAGAAACTGTGAGATGATTGTCTTCAGTCTGACTGGATTGTCAATACCGACTGCCAAGACCATTTTGCATTGTATTGAGGACTTTGACGAATTAACAAACTCATATTTCAGTCGAAAAGAAGAAAAATCGATTACTATCACTTTGAAATAAGCAGGAAAAAAATACTGCAGAAAAAAGGCGATTTGGTCACCGAGGTTCATGCGAAGTTCCTCTGTTACTTTCATGTTGTCAACCAGAACACGTGTTAAATAAGGCACTGCGGAGTTGCCGCAGAGAAAATTCTAAATGCGGAACGTGTAGAGGGACGTGAACGGTATGCAGATAGGTCATGGTACAAAAGACGAATCTACATGGCGAATTCTTCACGGGTTCAAACGTGAATTGCATACTTTGGAAATGTGAGATACTATGGGAATCAATGAAACACGACTGATAATAGTCAACCCGTGGTGAAGCAAGAAAAAATCTTTCATAACTAGACCGGGAAGGATTATGGAAAAGCGGTAGAGTGAGAAACGGAGAACACATTGATGGACGAAATAAAAAAAAATCAGCTCGCCTAGCACCAAACTGCTTTAACCTACGAATTTCAAAAGACAGTCAAGTTAGTTTTTTATATAATTCAGAATATAAAAAGACCACCGTAAATTTCACCAAGTCAGCTCTGGAAATGTGGACGGTGTTGATGACTGACCGTTCATTGGGGTAATGGGAACGTGAAAGAAAGTACACTGAACACATTTGGAAGTATTGAGATGTGGGCCGAAATCCGACGAAAAGTTCTGAATATTACATATGTTCTCGGAAAGAGGTAAAGTCTGGTTGATTGGAGATGGACTGACAGAGTACCATGTCGTCGGCGTACCTAAAAAGTCGTGCAGGGGACGTAGTGGAACGACTTCTAATATGTGTGATGAAAAAGGGGTAAGGGATGGTACCTTAAGGAACACTTCAGTTGTTCATAAAAGAACTCTATAAACTTCAGTATATTGAGTTCCATCAGAAAAAGTAGTCTTTTAACAGTGGAAGTAAAGAAGCGACACAGTCAAAAGATTTTAATTTGATAAAAAGCAGAGAACACAGAGCCCAATTAAAATCAGAGGAACAGTAGAGGAAGATACAACGAACTAATTTCACAAAAATATTCAAGTTCCTTAAAGTGAAATGGCAAACTGAAGCAGTTGAATCCAGAGTGCGTATGTTGAGTTTGTATGCTACGATGACCCCGAGGGCTATGCCGATTGGAGCTTAAAGCGCTTTTTTAGGGTCATCCATATCGGACAGATCCAGGGCGAGTGGCCAAACAAAAACAACACGGCGTTGTTAGAGGACGTGGGGGTTTATTCCTCGTAGCGAACTCTAGATAAAAGACACAGGGATCCGTGTACAGCAACATCACGTGCTTTAATGTGACCCGCCACTAAATAAGACCACTGCCGCTTGCCTTTTACTCAGCTATCCTTAGTGGGGCGAGATTCACTAGGACATGTTGGGCATCCTCGACTGACAGACCGCCATCTAAAAGGCGCGAGAACCGCTCGTTCGGTCACCGAACCCCAACACACAAACTTCCTGTTGCCCGACAGGTAGCACTTGGTTGTGCACGGGCTAGAGTTGCTACCTCGAAAAAGCCGACTGAGGCTGGGGACGCTACTTCGTACATAATTCCTGAGATTCCTCATGAACAGTTGCACTACACAGACCGCTCATGGGCAGGTGCTATTCGGGACATTCATGTAGCTGGCTCATACTCTCGTAGGAGCTAACCGCGTAGGTAGTTTGCGTACAAACTGACAGAGGACATTACAAACAACAAACGAGGACCGCAATCGACTAAATACAACGTCATGCCGGAATTCTTTCCATATGTTCACTATAACCCCCTTTGCTACTTTATCGGCGACCAACCAACTTAATTCACTGAGAAGCTTTACTACACTTTCTCTTTTGAAGGGATCACCAGAGAAGTAAGCATTCCTTATCGAACTATTGTGTATAAACACCACTCAATGAATACAGAAAAACCCAGACCCGGCAGACACACGGGCTCATTGTATTACGTGAAAAAAGTGGTTAAGCTGTGCTGGGACCTTGAATGGTGAAGAAAAATAAGCTACCATAGGTCATGTAATTGCAAGCTTTGCCTCTTGTATAGTTTTTTTTGTATTTAACATGACTGTTGCGACCATGCAGTTAGTTCGAACAACTATTAACCATCCTGTGAGTGCGGCGGTTTTAATTGTTATCTCTCAGCGAAAACCTTAATCGGAAATAATAAAAAAATATGGGAGTGTGAAATGACTAAGATACGAACTACAAATGATAGTATAGTCAATACAGAAAGTTTGTGGATACAAGAGCGCCACTGGTCACGACACCTAGCCACAGTTATTTAACCACTGTGCAGGGGGGGGGTATTTTGGACCCCATCCAGGAAGTCTGACATGCCCTGCTGGTCAAGTCCACGGGTTAGGCTTTTCACACTTTTCTGGCCTTCTGGACAAGCTAACCCTACTCATTTTCAAACCACTACCCATCTCAGTGAACAATGTACGTCGAGGAACCCTATCAAAGGGCATGCGCAACACATGTTCTAACCGCCTTGGTCTGATGATCTTTAGTGTTTCATCCAATGATTTACCCTGTGTGCATAATACCCTGCGGCTAACTTAATCATTGCTCAAACAGTGTTTCCATCATGTTCGAGCAACGCTACGAAGACATCGGTGTCCGTATTCCGATAATTTTCGTACGTCCTCCACCCCTAATGGCCATGTTTCTGCACCATAAACAAGAGCTGGCTCAACTGCTGAGGCGCACATTAAACCCCAAATAAACAAATGGGTGTGAAATCGACGCCACAGACGATTTAGTTTGACGAAAGCCTATATAGTTTTGTGAACACTCAATTACAGTTAATCTATACAAGACCTCCGGTTGAAAGACAGCTGCCCAGATAACAGACATTCACTTGGTTTGTAGTCTCTGTAAATACCGGACGGTTCAGTGTTGGACTAGCCCATTCCCGCAACGGCATCTTGCCCTCTGAAGGAGCAAGAAAAATACCAAACATTGTGACACAATTATACATGCTGTTCAGAAAAACTTGCAGTACAACCTGGAACCCAAGACGAACACGATAATAATGTTATTACTTTACTGCGAACGATCAAGCGGTATAGAATTACGCTCAACGATGTCAAAGCCATTAGATCGATAAAAGAACTCCCTCTTGTAAGTTATCTAGTCCGCAGGCCGAACAACAAAACACAACCCATCATGGAATAGCAATCTCCGCGTAGTGCTAAAGCACACCAACGAGTGGTGGATATGTTTCTTTACTATTTAAGATGGATTCCATCTTTTTAGAGAAAATAGATCGATTAGTGAAAAATAACACAATAACGATCCCAGGATATGTTCTAATCGCTTTCGAAAGCCTTGAAAAAAATATCCAGAGGACTGGTTGTCACAGTGGACTATGACGAACCACTGACATCGCTACTACCACACTTCCAAGCCAAAAGGACCGAACGATTTTTCTGTTCTTCCGGACACTGCCGCCTAGTGAGAGTCATCACTCTGCAGTCAAAGAGGCATACGCTACCGCAGAGGGGGCGCTATCTACTCCGTAGGCACTTCAGACTAATTACGGGCCAAAGAGCACGCGCCTTCATGTACGCCGGAGTATATATATATATATATATATATATATATATATATATATATATATATATATATCACCGGTTTGGAATCAGTCATGATCCCAAAGTAACAATAACCAACACAAAAAAGTGGGAGGAAGTAAAACAGAGAGCAATTAGTTAGCGAAAAAGGCATACATTTTTACTTTTTGCTTCTCCACCTTATACTCCTTGACGCAGTTTTGTCATTTTGATTGTCTTAGTGACAATTCTGTGATTATGGGGCCCGAGTTCAACAGCCAGATCGTACAGCATTCGCGCCACTGACTTCGATTCTGAACCATATTTTTCAACCCACCTGACCCAAGACAATCTTCATTTCTTGGGCTCAATCAGGAAAGTAGGAGACACCGACCGAAGCCAATGATGATGCCAGCTTCTTTATACCTCCCCGCTAAGTCATAGCCTGATCGTTGCGTCGCCTCCTCCACCCTTGACCAGCACGTGCCAATAGAGCATTTAAAGTTAAACGATGGACAGGCATTCGTGGCGATGGAGAATTTAGCTATCTGAATTCAGCTGCGACATAATCTACACAACTAGAAGGAATAACGCAGTGACTGACTCAGTTTCCCGCAACGTTTCTGTCGCAATCACGAACACCGGGAAGCTGCAAGAAAATCCTAGTTTGTTCTGTCACGCAGGTATCAAGAGTATAACCCATTTTGTTCGATCAAAAAGCCTACCATTTTCTGTCGAGGATGTTCAGCGCATTACTTCCACCTGTCAGGTCTGTTGTAGGCTTAAACCATGAAATTTGTAAAAACATTCCCTCAGGATGAATAATGAAATTCACACGACCGCTTGAGAGATTGAGTATTGATTTTGAAGGTATCTTAAATCCACATAATATCTATTTACAATCATGGACGAATATCCTTATTTTCTCTTTGTATTTCCCTGCTCTAATATGTCTGCACCCACCGTTATAAACTTTTTCTATCAATTATTTTCCTTTTTTGCTACTCCTACATTGATCCATTCCGGTCCAGCAGCAACACTCAAGTAAACGAAATTCACAATTTTAACAGGACAACGGAAAAGCAGAAAATCATACGACCGCCTATAACTCGCAATGTAAAGAACAAGTTGGATGCTAAAACAGCATTTTCTGGGAAACCATATGCCTAGACCTAAAAACCACAGGTTTTTCTGTTACATATTGGGAATCAGTATTATCGGTTTCCTGCGCATGGCAAACAATAACAACCCACATGAGCGTTTATTATGATACACTCGCCGTTCAAACACCGGGACATCACTGCCCTCCTGGTTGACGGTCCCGCGCCCCGTCTTCCTGAAACGATGAGACAGGTCTCTAAATTATGATCCCCTGGTAAAATTGGAGCCGTTGGCGTGTAATCCTCAGTATGCCCACACTGTATGTAGATGGTAAGGAAGAAACAGTGTCGATTCGCCAGCTAGCACCCAAACGGGACGAGCCACCGACGAAAGGCAGAAACGAATAGCCAGGAGACCTGCTGTCCTCCACGGATCGTCACCCTACCCCGGAGGGTCCCGAAACCGCAGCTGACACTAACGAAACCGTGAATGGGCAGGATACTACTGTCGGGAAACCAACTGCGCCTATTTCTGATCATTCAAATCTACCAGCACAACGATGAAAAGTACATCCCAACAACCTGCCAACCAGAGAAGCGTAGTTATACACAGACGCTGCCACACTTAAGATAATTAGTATTTCTGTCAAGACATTGAACAAATCACCTTTGATTACAGCTGTGTCATGATATTATTAGTCATTGTATTTTGTGTAACTCGTCAGTGAATTTGTCTATTTACATTTTAACCACTGCACACCACTGTCATTAGGAAAGTAAAGCGCTTATTACCACTCTCTGATTAGGCTATTCACCACTGTTGAGTAACTGATGCCGTATTCATAACACTGTGATCAGATGCGCTTTTCTAGATAATTATTACTCACAGTGATGCTGTGGCTCTTTGTTTCACTATTCTCGTAGTCGGATTTGTCTGGCAGGCTAACAACTAAAGCTAGAAAATCGAAATATAAGGTTCATGTTTGAGGGAACATGCAGTATCAAGGTATTTTAAATCCCATAATTTGAAGGGCTATCAGATAAGTAAACTTAATCGTACAGCAAACCAAAGGCTTCAGCTACCAGAAATGAAGTGATAGACCGGACCAGGAAACAGAGACGAAATCAACCACCAAATACAACAGCAGTATCAAACTCTAAGTCGGAGAATATATGCATGATTGAAATATGAGGAAAAATTGATTTATGTTCCTGCGGCACCGCCACGATATCTAGCTTTCCCTCAAGGGAAGGGTGTACAGTGTCATAGTTCGTAGTATTCTTCTTTACCATGGTGTGACATGACCCCTCCGCGTTGAGGACGCTCGGCGGCTTTCTGTATTCGACTACCGGTGTCTATGAAGCATTACTCGTGTCTGGTGGGAACATCGGGTGAGCAATGACGAGGTTCGTCGTCGTGTATTCGGTGCTGATAGTGGTCCTCTGACCGAGATTATCACTCTACACCGTTTCCGATGACTCGGCCAAGTTTTGCGTATTTCTTCCCATCGTTTACCCTTTCCTGCTCTTTTTGCTCGTGCTGGGCAAGGCTGGAAGAAGCGGCGTGGCTGTCAGGCTATGAATTAGCGCAGAGGCAAGAAGTTAGCTTTGGCTTTGACTTTGGTTGGTGCTTCCGCCTTCTTGATTGGGGCCCAAGAGATGAGAATTGCCGTCGGTTAGAGATGCCGAGAGATATGACTCGGAACCGAATCCAGCGGCACGAATGTTGTATGGCTGTCTGTTGACTTTCCGTTCCCCATATTAATTGAAAACCGGACAAAATATCTACAAAACATGTACGTCGAAAACACTATTTTTTTTGCTTTACTTATAATCTTAATCTTAACTCCTAATCCCCCGACTTTGTATTCTTTTTTTTGTTGTTGTTGCGTTGGCACCATGCTTGTTCTCGAGCCCATACAATATATATATATATATATATATATATATATATATATATATATATATATATATATATATATATATATATAATGTTTCTGATGGAAGGACTCAACACACGAAAAGATCATATACCTGGAGATAGTGGATAGACTGCATTCATCCGCTCACGCGCAGCTGTCAACTGGTCCAAATCACCCAACTGCTTCAGTGAAGCGATTAATTCCGTGTACAAGTCGTACGCGTTGGGATACTGTTCCAACTGGAAAAAAATCTGAGACAGAATTTTTCAACTCACTTGTCTGTTTAGTAAAGTTACACGTTCTTGTAACTTAGTTTCTTGTGCGTCTTCCGCGTCCCCATCGGAAGACGACGACGACGAGGATTCTGATTCACTTCCTGAGTTTGCACCGTTATTCTGTTTATCGCCCATTGCTATCTATAAAACAAAAGGGAATATCATAATGAAGTAGCAAATATATAGAAGGAGAGGAGGGAGAACTGAACATCCTTTTCAGATGAAGAGACTATTTTAAGTGAAACTGAAACCGACAAATTTCTCCCCTTTACCAGGGATAAGACTAATCGACGACATCTAGTTTTCAAAGTGTTCATTGTGGCCTATACTTCTTATACTCGCGTTTCGCAGAAACAATACACCTGACCGAAAGTGACGAATTTCACGCATTACTCGGACGTAAGTAGTCGCGATTTGCCGTCCTGCTGAGAAAACGACCTCAGAAGAACGCAGTAGTCCCTGTCACTGCACATCAAGAGAAAACGAGGGTTTACTTCACCGAACGATGCATAGCTCACTTGATATTACCGAAGGACAAACTGTTAACATGTAACTTCCCTGTTTTCCTTTTTCCTTTCTTTATTACATGCTTGTGCATGAGTGCAGTGGAAGGGGCATTTACCCCATAGCCACGAGGGCCCACTGCATTATTGGAGATAACCGGTAACCGAACCATGAGACTTGGAGTGGCGACGAACCACATGAGGTCCCGATAGGTCAGGTGTGGCAACGATCCAGACGGCAGTGGATTACTACCACCAAAGTAACTGGTGATGGCGGGAGTTCGAACCTCGGACCTCCGAGGTGGTAATCAAACGCTTTAAACCACTCGACCACCACCGGTCGAGTACACTATTTGAGGAAGGGGGTTGCAGCCAATAAGAGGCTGTCAATAGGGAAGACTGAAAGGTGGCGAGGTAGGATTCGAACCCGGGAGATAATGGTTGAAAGCCTATCTTGATGACCGTTTGACCACTGCCGGTCTGGAATGTGAATATCCGAACAAGAAATGATAACAAAGAAATTACACTCTGGACACCACATTGAATACACAGTTCACCCATGTATGCATCGAGATGCTTTTAAGCATTCGAAATTGACTGAAAATGACAAGGTGGCAACCGTTTGCAGTCTTCGTACTAAATGCATGAAATTGATGATGACGTCTTCAGGTAGGGCGAGAAGCACCTACTTCTAACCCGTCAGTGCACATTGTTATACCTCTTCTGCACATCAACTATTGATCATTAGTTGAATTCCTCCTTGCCCAAGCAGAAACCGCGAACAGTTCATGGTGCGACAAACGGTTTTCCGTCGTGCACGAGTATTCCCGCCATCTGAGCGTTCTTAGTCCAGTTTCACGGGAAAACAAATAATTGAAAGTGAGTCGGACACCAGACACATCGTTGTCGTGTGTTTGAGAATTTTTTATCCTCACCTTCAATGCAAGCATTCTGATAATCCTTCTCGTTCCATTTCGAACTGTACTTGGTTGACAAGATTGATAAAGCTTCAACTCAAGACCTTTGTCTACCGATTATGCGCACTGATACGTTTGTGATCACGGCAATTTACCAGATATGTTCTTTAACAATGAACAGTTTTCTGTAGCCGGATTGCTTCAAAGCTGAACCTCGTGCGCCAAATGCTGCGAAACAGTGGATACATTGGTACTGAACGTTCACCAGCTTCCTGGTTTCGATCGAGTCTTATCAGTCAAACAAACTTAACAGTGATCAACATCTCTCTCCCCCGTGTCCATATTTATCAATGACCGTGGAACGTTTGGATCTGCCATTTCTGTTTTACAAAGGATTTACGTGCAGCCGAAAAACGAAATATTCTCTCGTTATTCGCTCTGTACATGCAAACAAGGGGGAGGACCAAATCTTGATAAACTTTTCAGAAACTTTTTCACTGGCTAAAGAACGTGACTTTCAAGCCGTTACTGCAGGCCAACATAGCGATCAAGCTCCGCGCGACTACTTCATTTCCGGTATGCGTTCGGGATACGTACGTCAACGGTTGCTTGTGCAGAGAACACTTGATCTGTGATCTGGAAACAGCACAAAACCAATCAAAAACATCAACACGATGAAACTTCCGCCACCAGCTGTCCGGCCACTGACTAAGTTAACTAACAACTCGCTGTCCAAATCGACCAAAACTTGAGAGATCACTTCGGCAGCCAACACTTCTGCCTGTTTATTATGTGGCTATGGCCGTCTTCCAAGAGCCAAATGTCCTGTTCGGAAAGCAACGTGCAACAAGTGCGGAAAGACAGGCCATTTCTAAAAACTTCGTCGCTATGGTCAACGATCCGGCAGATCAAACATCTTTGTCATTCCTATACTCTCACCGGCTTTTAATGCTGCAGGCACTCGTTGTCTGACGTAAGTTCCTACTGATTTCATTGCGAGGGATGTGCCTTGCACGCTCTGGTGAATACTGAAGTTCAGAAAGTGTTATCACCAGACATTCCTTGCAGATACCACTAGGATGCCCAACCATGTTTCGACATAACCTGTGGCTTCAACTCAGTTCTCTAGTATCAGTCGTGGATGCTGCAACACAACGAACGTGTATACGATCGCGCAAAACTCTTCAGTCTCTATAACTTCTGCTCCGATGCTCTCCTGGATCATGAATTTCCCCTACTCCAGGAACGTGTAGAAATAGCATTCAATGGGACTGAGAGATTTCTGGGCAAATCATACTTCGCGGCTGCTGACATCGCTGACAGCGGTTTCTTTGAAAATCCCAACCGGAGCCTTTGACTCAAAAGTTTGGCTCACAAGTCAGTGGGGCGTTAATCCAGCGCGGGAACGTGACCTGAGTACCCAAGAAGGCCTGTCGCGTGGGACCTAATTGTTGTTCGTTTCTTTTTTGTCTTCGCTGGTGCTTAATTACCGGTTCGGATTCAGACCTGCACCCCATGCACCTAATAGAGCTAGCGGAACGTGGATGAGACAGCATTCTTTGGGCCGGGGGCTGCCAAGCTTGGGTGAGCGATAGCCGCTAAATAAATTGTGGTGGCCTCTCCCATGTAGTGATTTTAAGACCGATAAACTGCTTCTCTCCGTGTTTATTCGTTAGACTATCTTCTCCCGGGAAAAAGTGGTTAGAACCAGACGTTCCTCATCAAGGGGTTCCGAGACTGGACTTTGTCTGGCCTTTTCCCGGTGACCTCTCAGGCAAGAATGCACCTCCGGCTTAAGGAAGCCATCCTGTATATCTCTTTGGGTCATTGAGGTACGCAAGCCGTTACACTACGTCAAGGTGTAGCGCCTTCGTGACAAAAATACCATCATAAATGTGTACATGAGTAATATTCGCAGTAGCTTACGGAAAGGTTTCACAAAAACGAGTGTGAGGAATAGTGAGCACTGCAAATAAAATTATTGGTTAGTTTGAAACAAACAAACATTCATTAATTACGAATACATTCTTGCGGATTATAACGGAAATAATGAAAACAATTACGCCTAATGACAACTGGCTCTCACCCTTCCAAAAACTACGCAATTTCTACCCCGTTGTAGACTGGGAAGGGAAAACTGCCGCTACATGAGTTAAGTTGTGCGCCAAAGCAGATCGTCAATCACACACGTGGGCACAACCCAAGCAGCATGTCCATACGGGGCCCGTATGGCCAAACTGAGGGCAAGCTAAAGACTACCATTACGATGTAAAGGCAGCGCTACCGAGGGGTAAAGGAGCAATATATGGGCATGTCCACAGTTCAAAAACTGCACAAAAAACAATACGGCCTTAGATTCCAAACGCTTAGTTTTAATAACAGCTGAAATTATCACCTTTCCGCCGTTAAAACTACTATTTTACATCTTTCAAAAGAATACCAAAGGTTGTGGCAAAATAGGTACGCCCTTTAGCACATAGCCCGTTCATAACATCGGTTTCCGGTCGATTTGCCTAGTGGCCACTTTTCCACAGGTCAAAAATGAATTGAGGCGAGAAAGGCGACGGCCGTGATACCTTCCACTTTAGTGAACATTTTTTTAATAGATTCCTTTCAAAGTCGGAGGGCAATAAAAAAAAAAGCTTGAGTTACAGGTAATCCTGTTTGATGCACCTTAAAATGGGTAAAATAAAGATGATTAATACCGTTTAGTGAATAAAATGAAGTAAGTGAGGTGCTTCGGGAAAAGTGACAGATATTATTGAAGCAGATCAGGTCAGATTCTTGCACCAGGGAGTGTCAAGACGAATCCCACCGGCCGGCGACTCCTATGATTGCGTGGTAGGGATATTCCATATTCACACCGATCGCTTAAACCGCCCGGAAACCATTCAGTAATTACTCTGAAAATTCTTCCAAACCGATCAGTATAACAGCACAAGGAGATCGAGAATCGGACCAAAACCACCCGGTTTCGGAGCGGTTTTACTGCAAGCGACATGATGATATCCATAATATTGTGCAAATTCAAAAAGCACCCTCACCACCAAATACGCCCTCCAATCACATCAAAAATTATTTTAAAAAACCATGTGGTTATATCTTTCCTTAAATACGATTTTAATGCTAACGGGTCACACATTACATATCTCTGCTCCAGGTTGCCCCGAAGACAACCTAGAAAACGAACGGATCTTCACACAACCCAAGCATGGTCTCGCATGCGGGCTAAGAACACGGAAAACACGGTAGCTTATACTCCCTCAGAGTCCTGTGCAAAATGACTTGCACTTAACTGAACGAAAACAATTGTGTTAACACGCCAGAAATCACCAAAAACGAGACCCGGCCGCCGTAGTCGCACAACGAGCGGGGTCAGGGCACCACGGGATGAGACAGGATCCTAGGAAGAGCATAGGCTGGAGCTTACCTTGAGTCCAGGAACTTGCACCATTAGTGTTAGTAAAACTCCCCCGGAGCTTCAGCTCCTGCTATAATGTAGTTTTATTTCAGGTCGCGTAGCTGGGAAACTTTCTCGTATCTTCAAAGGAAAAAAAATAACAAATCAGCGTACACTTCATCAGGTCATTTCAGTTCAATTCTGTTTACTCAGGGCTAAAGTTGCCGGGACCAATTGTGCTTCCAGATAGTTATGTTTTCGGCGGGTTTTCTCGATTCTCAACACAGCAATTTGAATGTTTTACCTGAAAGGCAGAAGTAAAGAGGCTGTATCACCTCCACAGACATAAGTTCATTGACAAAATAGCCAGGGACTCATTACCTCACTCCTCGCTCATATGGCTATTTCTGGGAACCCTGTGTTCCCACTTGAATCGTGGTCCTTCTTGAAATTTGGTACATTGCTGCATCTAACAGCATCCTCCGATAGTCAGTTTGTAGCGGTTGCCATCTTCGTTCATACTTTTACCACGTTTATTGTTTAACTGAACGCTGACTGCCAAGCGCGGTGGCCATTTGACCGTTGCTCTTGCGCACGCTCTCGCGCACACTCCTGAAATATACGCTAACCACTATCTCTCCCAATCGCCTTCTCGTTCTCACGGGGCGCGGAGAATACTGTTCTGGTTAACATATTCGTACAGTGCCGAGCATTAGAGTAACGTGCAGGTGGTCCACGCAGCACAAAGGACTGAAGCACGCGTTTACTAAGGAAACCGCAAAGTAAGGTCTAACCAACCTTACAAGTTCCTCATAGGTATAAATCTATGTGTACAAAATTTAGCCTGTATGTCCAGCCTTAAAAGTGCCCACAGTTGCATAAGGCTATGTCCTCTGGTGCCGCACTCAGGGGCAGAAATGGAAAAATCTGTAGTGACCTCGATCGTTTTGAGAGAATGACTACTTTCTGGACACCATTTTGGGTCTATTTTCTCCACGATCTTTTCTGACGTTTGACGTCGACCTTATAGTTCTCTCCGGTTGCGTACATTTTACTGGACTGACTTTTCCGAGGTTTCCGTCGACCTCGTTTTAAATCACTTTTCACTTTCGGCCCCTCGCCGATTGTACACGCTCGCGGTTCGCTTTCTGCACAGCCGTTGCGTTTCGCTTCGTTTTCCGTTCGGTGTATCTCTCGTATTGGTACTGTTTCGGTGCCACGATATATAGAATACACCTTGAATCTGTAAACCGACTTGCACCTTCTCTATTCGTCCGATAGAGGGGATAACGTTGGTATTTCGCTGCTAGACCTAATAGGAGACACGTTCACCAGCCGTTCTCGAAAGTCTTCTATACTTCCATTGGGTCACCTCGGCCTTTACGACGCTCTAGAGAGAACATATTAAGATCATCTAGGCTGTAGACAAGATTCCCCCCGCTGACCGGTGGTCATTCTGGTTGCAAGTCGCTTCAACCCACCCAAGCGCTCTTTATCCTTGCTATAATTGGGGCCCATGGCTACACACAATACTCCAGAAGAGGTCACACCAAAACCTGGTAAAAACGGGATGAAGACTTCTGGTTTTTTGCATGTCATATTATTGCCTATCCTAATAAATACCCCTCTGGCCATATTTGCAGCTCTCTGGCACCACCTCGAAGGCCTGAAGTCCCGTGTGACTGGTACGCCTAAGTCTTCTATCCCCGACACTATTTGAAACGGAACACTGCTGGGCCCGTCTATGCTCCTAGTCTGGATCAGGCTCTTGGCGAGATTCATCGGTAAACCACATCGGCCTGCTTATCTGAGCAAAGCCTTTATATCCTGTGCTAAATCGCTAACCCCTCTCTTCACAGCATCCGCAACAGTGAAAAACAGGCTGTCATTTCTTCCGCTGGGTCCTCCGTATACAGAAAGAGGAGCAAAAGTCCCAGCAGTGAACCGCGCGACACCCCACCGGCATCCTTCTTCGGTCTCAATAGGTGATCTTCCACCCTGACAGTGAGCCTATCACTTCCAGGAAAGTAATAATAGTGATAACTGTATATTTTCGGATGCGCCCAAAACGTGCTAGAATGCATGATCCGATGATTATAGTGATGCTGGAAGGAACATTTTCACAAGGGTACTGCAAGTGCAGGCAGAGTATCAAAGTGAGTGTTACAGTGGACTAAAACGGTAGTAATGCCCGGCAAATTTGAAGGTCAGGGTTGAGTGGTTAACCCGGCTAATAACGATTGGAGTCGGTTAAAAAAAGGCGGAGTAAGTGCATGAATAGTACGGGAAATAATCACAACATTAGAAATTCCAGCTGAACCAGAGGATATTTGGTATAACAAACTAATAAATAAAAAGTCCTTCGAGAGGAATTTAAAGACTCGTTTGCACGTAGCAGGGTGTGGAGAATATACGGATGGAAAAATCATGTGCAGGAATGGATCTTCAGATATAAAAGTCCATGAATCAACGGTTAGCGTGATGGTTGAGTCTAAAGTTGAGATGCCGACGTCCTCAATCACGAAGAAAGAGACCAACAAACCCCATGGATAGAAGGAGCGATTTTAAGAGCCCTGATGCGAGAAGTAGCCAGCTGTTAGACCGTGTGTTCAGCTGTTTATTTTCATTGATAAATGTATGTCACGAATTAACGGCCAGGATATGGGGTCATGACGGTAAGTCAACGTGCATTGTGTCCTGTGGTGATTGCAGGGGCGGATAGCGTGCAGAAGAGATAATGTAGTAGAGGGTAGACAAATGACCTGAGGACCGTTTTGATAGGCAGATCCCACGGTAACTGTGGATCGCCAGCTGCGGAACCAATGAGTTTGGTACGAGAAACGGGAGCGGGACACCGGATTCAGAACCAAGTGAGATATTCGGCAGAGAAGGCAGTATAAATAAAATTTGAACGTCAGGTGATGGCATAACTCAGTGGCGAGCAAAGTCACTTTCGTAGTTGCTATACGCAGTTAGATACAGCAGGAGAAAGCACAGATGAATATTCAGAGTTCACAATAGGATAAAATAAGTACAAACAGGGGACTATAGGAGAACATTGAAATGGACCATAATGATAACAACGCCCGGCAAATAGGAGACTCACTTTCGAGTAATCAGTTCATCTTTTTTTGAGTGATATCGGCTGGAGGTCTGGAGTACTTTCATAAGTGGTATAGGAAATAATTACCACTGGTGAAAATTCGAACATATTGAAAGGATACTTTGTTGGTCTTCATAAAGAGAGGAATTTATCGAAGGGAATAGAGAGAGTTACTTACGGGCTGCAGAATATGAGAGGCATATGGATAGAAATCTCGTCGAAGCGTTCCGTGAATTATTCACTTTACGACAGGTATGTCAAGAAGTATTACCATGGAAATATATCAGTCTGCAGAGATGGTAGTATATAATTTGGTGGCTTTATACTGGAGGACTCATATGTGACAAACAATTGCGTATTTCGTGGGAGGGAGACTACCAGAGTGGTTGTGGTAGGAAACGGGCGGAGAAAAACAGGCGAGCTTGCAGCAAATTGTTTACTTTATATAGGGTTGGTATGAAGTGTCAAAGCGGAAGTGGAAGACAAATTAGTATTGACTGTGTGGTTACAGCCATTATACAGGTGTTCAGTTCTGCGAGAGGGGTGGTAGAGCAATTCACAGGTAAGAGTTCGTCAGTAGATGAACGCTGTGATGTGTACCATGCAAAAATGACAGATCAATAAAGCTGCCCAAGTATATCGCGAAAAGCGGCAGTGGATCAACGAATATAGAAATAAAATGTATCAGCCGGTGTAGATAGTGGAGGGATTTAGAGGCTGGATACAGGGTCAGTTTTGGTAATATAACACGAATGCAACATCTGGAAGATCAAAGGTTGCAATAACGGTGATGGTATAGTAAGTAGACGGTAAGTGTCACGATTCTAATGACCAATTGGACAGGTGTAGCAAACGATGGGAACGGAGCGGCGATGCTGCATGGGAAGTGTATTGGAGACGTTCAGTCATGAAGGGAACGTGGTGATCTGCAAAACCCGAACAACTCGATGCAACAGCATTGCCGAGGCTATCGGGAGGAACGATGAAGAGTGCAGGTAGTTACTAATCATTTCGATGCCCACTGGAGGACTACCGAAAGATATATCGGGGCCGGACGTTTTTTTGGTGACCGTAGAGGCAATGAACAGTGACAATAAATGTGCCAGTGTTTGACCAGTATTAGCGTTCTAACACGGAACGGGCATGATGATATATGGGGCAGAAGAATAGATAGACGAGTCACTCCGGGAAGGTGGGCAAAAAATAAATGCCAGGGCCGGTGAGTGCTCGCATAAGCAACAACTGCGTGCAGAGGAAAAGACGGATAGCAGGTAGGGATGAAAGCTGTTCACTGCTGCTTGCATAGATAGTGATAGTTTGTGCCGGGCTGGATATAATGTCAGTATAGTGAGCATGCTTGAAGGGAAACCGGTGATAACTGGAGAGGAATGGAGCGAACGTTTGCAGTAGCAGTGTGAGCATAAACATAGAACCTGCAATCCCCAAGCGGTGCTAGTGGATGGGACTGACCGTGCGCTGGACACTCAACCTGAAAACCGTTTCTGGAGACAGGAGGTGCGATCCGCCAATCTGGTTGCGCCCGTACATCGTTGCAAACGTCCTGCAAGCCCGAAGTGCGCCGGCCAAAGCGGTGGATCTGACCGCTGGGATCAAAATGAGTTGTATGAATACAGTGAGATCAAGTAGTCCAGGTTCAAGTAGTCTGATGGTGGAAATCTTGGGGAAGGCGATCGTGAGACGGGCGAAAATGAAGTCGTGCGTAAATCCCAGTTGTTCTGTCCAGCGAGAGAGGTTCCAAGTTATTCCTTGGATGAAGAAGGCGACAATCGTCCTCGGGGTGTAAGTTCTGGAAACAAAACGGAGAAGGCTGCAGTCTGGCATTTCTACCAGCGGTGGGCTAGGGGGGAAGACAGAACACCAAAATCATGCCAGTAACAGAAATGGGTGGTGGCGATGTTTAAGTCTGGTTTTTTGGATTAAACAGTGTATGGAAAGCGAGGAAGACCAGTACTAGCGGCTAATTATCGTGAGGCTTAGTGAGAATTACCAACAAAGCAAGGAGGCGAGAATGGGCGACCCCTGGGGCAAATAATTATGTGTGGTTCGATGAATGGTTTATGGAAGACCACATGGATTGTGGCCGTTTGCTCATCAGAACAACGCCTGGAACCTCGTGCGTTGAAATAGGGTATCAACGAGTAAATAGTTGACGCGTGGATGAGACTGGTACCTTGAGGACTATATTATATATGCTACTATGTATTTTCTAGTATTAGCGATGCTCTTATACATGGCGGCAGCCGATAAAAAAGGACCTTATCGACTATGGTAAAATCCGAAAGCATTAAAGAAAAAATCAACAGAGTAATGGTGGCCAGTAAGGGGTCGTGGTCAGGAGCTTTGAAAATAGGAAGTGGCTAGACAAACACGTGGCTTGTGTTTTTGGCAGGCACGGAGTATGGGCTGGACTGCTTTTACTTGCTAACTATAATACAGAATGAATCCACTTGCTCCTTACCATCGGTCCGTAATAACTGTCTACTGAACAATGTTGTTAAGCTTCTCGTTAGTATCCCAGGCCCAGCTCGTAGGTCCGGGTGATAAACTTGTAGGGATCATGCATCCGGATGAAGTTTTGGACAGTTAGACGTTTATTTATTTCTTTTTTGAATAATAAAGAGGCCGAAGACATTGACCTAGGATGAGGTGGGAGTTTGTTCCAGGGGGAAGAATATTGAATAATAAAGAAGTTAGACTGCATCGCGGTCCTGGATACTGGAACCAAGACCATAGAGTCCCTATGTCGTGAAGAATAGTTGGAGGGAGTTTTGACCTGGGGGGCTGAATCGCAAGATGTACGTTCTACAATACTGCCAAAGAAAGACGGGTTCTTTCGTAGACGGCGCAGCCATAGGGGCTCTAGGTGCAACATTTCACACCTTTCCACATAATTTAAAGGCGACGAATATCCTAGTAATTGTTTGGTTAACCTACGTCGTACATTCCCAATAGCAAACCTGTCAATCTGCCTCATGTTAGAAAAGACGACAGTGCAATATTCCAGAAGTGGTCTGACATGAGTTTTGGAAATGCTTAGCCTGCTCTCCGGAAGACCAAAGGTTCTATTAATCAGGCCTATTAGCTGCCTAGCTTTAGCCACCTGCGCGGCCGAATGTTCGGAGAAATCAAATGTGCAAGAATATTGTAATCCCAAGTTCCTTACCTCCGGACTGTTGGGGATGAGCTGATCAAAAATTTTAAACGTTCCCGCGGGAACCTGACACTTATACTTAAGGATACAGCTTTTGACAGCGGAGAATTTCATCAACCATTGGTTGCTCCATGAGTCTAGCAATAGTAAATCGCTCGTTATGCTAACTATGGTAGAAGCTAGGGCGTCAAGTTCAAAGAAGTACATAATTTTATGTCGTCTGCAAAAAAGAACGCAGCCCCGTGTGTGATGACTTCAAAGATGTCATTAACATATATAAAAAAAGGTGAGGGACCCAGTACACTACCCTGAATAACTCTACTAGTTACCGGTCGAGGTGATGATAAACTGCCACCACCATCCACCACCTGCTTTCGGGATGTTAGATATGATGAAAACTAACTCAGGATCGGGTCAACAATTCCGTAGGTTTTCGTCTTCGCCATTAGCCTATTACGGGATACTCGATCGAAAGCTTTAGTCATGTCAAGGAGGATTACGATCACCGATTTACCACTGTTAGTGGTCGTAGTTATTAGGTTAAAGAGGTCACTCATACAGGTGGCACACGATCTTTTTTGAAGAAAACCGCGCTGTCCTGTGTTAATGAGGTTATTATTCAGTAGATGACTTGTCAGCTTATTTTTTATCAGCCTTTCCACAATTCGGAAAACTATATGGATGTGGTTCACTGGTCGATAGTTGGTTATGTCCTGGCGTGAACCCTTTTTAGGAATTGGGATAACAACTGATGTTTTCCAATGGGAGGGGAAGGCGCTAATGCTCATAGATAAATTAAAAACCTTTGACGACAAAAATCGGATATCAGTTCCACCTAGACTAAAAGTAGCCGGTGGTACGGCATCTGGCCCGGGGTGGTATGACCGCCTAATTTTAGTTAAGTCGTTTGGGTGAAATGTTATGGCTGAGAACTGTGCAGATGTCAACGGATCAACGTGATATGGGCATGGGGAGTCATCGGTCTTTAGAGACGAAGCAAAATAGGCATTGAATGCCTGGGAGATCTCTTGGGATTTCGTTATATAATTGTTGTTATGTATAATGGATGAGATAGGAGAGCTGCACTGACGGTTTCTCAACTTCACCAGCTTAGATAGAGCATCGGTCCTCTTGGGGTGACTCAGCGCTCTTAATTCCTGTTTTTCATTGAGGGACATTTCAATCATTTTTATTGATTGAGATAAACTGTTCATTAGCAAGAACAACGAAAAGTCTCTCGACCTAAGGAATTTGCTTTGTGGCATAGAAAGCTTCTGTTTTAATTGACAAAATATGTTTGGTTTATCTCGTTCCGGTGGACCTTGGGTTGGGGTGATTACGTCAAGACATGCACTTAGTGTGGAGTAAGGATGATACACCACGGTATGCAAGTCATCAGATAAAAAGAAAGTACCCCAGTTCTGCGAGTGAATGAGTGAGGGTAATTGATTCCGGCTAGTTTGGCGGAACGGTCTTTTTGCGGTTGGTTTGTGGACGGTTCGTGATGGCACTGAAAACTTACGTCTTACCGGCAGGTGGTCACAACCTGGGATACTGGTCACGATAGATGTGTGTACACGGGATAATCCTACCGTAAAAGTGAGGTCAAGAATGCCACTGCCTCTAGTTGGGCACATCACATGTTGAGTCCGTCCTCCTAATTGCCTACTCTTCCGGTTATCCCAGTTATCTGCCGTTTATAGTCCAGCAGACGAAAAATCACAGAGCCAAGGGCCCTAGTGAAGCCTGAGCTGCGTTACTCCACTAGGTTGTTTGGAGTGATATTCGAGAGTGTTTTTGTGGTGTCGTTCTGGGGATCACACTTTATACATATTGCTTGCAAAAATGTCTTGAAAGTCGCATCAATGTGCCTAGTGTGCTTGAAGATTGTTCGCCCTCGTGACAAATCCCTTCAATGTGATGTGTGTGACGATTGGATCCACCTCGAATGCTCCGAACTAAACAGCAATCTTTACGAATCCCTCGACAATTGCCATGCAAAGCTGATCAAAATATTGTGCGTCAAATGCACTGAGCCACCCACTTCTGCGTTGCCTTCAAAGCAGTCGGCGAGGATGGAGCTTCTTGTCACATACAAGACGGAGTTATCCTTATCATTATCATCTCCACTATCCACCTGCTCACCTCCATCGGAAACAGCGGAGGCAACAGCATCATCATCATCATGTTCATCAGAGCCGACATCGTCACAGCCGTCGTCGGCGCCAGAGGGGAAGACTTTCACTGAGGGCAAACTATAAGCCACACCCGCGGATCCGCCATGTACCACCACCACTGGCAACGTGTGTTTTGTTCCACTTTTCTTCGCCACTAAGCGAGACCTCCGAGGCTTCAGACCAGAATGACTCCAGTGCCAAGACATACGACGAGGCTGTTGTAACCGCGCCTGCCACCGAAAACCAGAACTGTGGGATGGATGCCGCAGTGCTTCAGGTGCCTGGACCAATTTGTATTACCACATATGGAGAGAGTGTGTCAGAGTCTGATACAGCACCCATCACAACAAAGCGCCATCCTAACAATGAGGGCCCCTATACAAGCCCCCTCTCCGCCACTGGTAGCCTCCACAATCATCCAGCCGGGGCGGAACGATGCGGGGATTAAACGGAAGGAAGCTTCGAGAACACTTCCACCTCCGCGATCTCATTGCCTTTTGGTTGCCAACCTCCCAAGGACGACAGTAGTGGTTCCTCAGGAATGCCTCAACCACGATCTTCTGTAACTGCATACCATCCTCGGGAAGCTGTTCACGTGGAGTGAAGGTCACTTATCCGGGCCAGTTCGTGGTAAAGCGGCTTTCTGCTTGGGTGAAATACGAGAAGACAGAAGCCGCGAAAGCTAAACATTGTTCTTCCTTACCAGGAGCGGTCCTAGTCAGAGCCTCAACGTTCTTGTCGTCCCAGGGGTAAAAAAGTACAATTATCTAGGGATCTCGACCCGGAGGACCGTCAGAAACAAAAGCAAGCCTCTGCGGGAATGTGAGAGTGCGGTGAAAAGGGTGAGGTCACTCCCTATATTCAGGCTTTTCGTCTCACGAAGAGGAAACTGCGGTTAAATTGGCCACCTTTAACAACCATTCGCTCGACAGCCCGTGTCCGTGGAGATCCAGGGGTGAACTCCTACCCAACACAAGTATAAATGGTTAGGTGACTGAAGCAGTTCATAGTAATGTTCGTGGTTTACTTACCAGGGATGGCGAACTGGAATCATTCGCAGCAGCCTAAAGAGATGCCATCGTGGCTCTCACCGAAGCCTGCTGATTGAGGAGGTATCGGATGCGGAAGTATCCCTCCCAGGCTACTGCCTCTACCGTACGGACGGGATTCGGTCCAGAGGTAGAGGTGGCGTATCGATGTATGCCAGAGATGGGGTCTCAGAACATAATACCGATTTATTTGCGGACCCCGAGGACCTGAAGTGGCTCTGTGGTGCAACGCTTGACCAGTCAGTTGCGGATACCTGGCTCCATGTCTGTTCTATAGGATACCGGCTACTGAGCGGTTAAACGCGTAACTTTTTGCGCACCGCTTGGCGATGGAGGGACACTTTCTGGTCCTGAGTGACTTCAAATCGTCCCATATTGGTTAGAGGGCTAACTGCTACAATGCAGCAGCCCATAATTTCTCCAAACTCCTACGTATGACAGCATGTGATCCGGCAATTCACTAACTTGTGCATGAGCCCAATCTCTTCCGGAATGAAAAGAAATCCTTTTTGGACTAAGCTTTTACTCCTCGGGCTTCGACGTTACCTGCATTGATGCACCACCTGCTATTGGGGCCAGGGATTATGCCACGCTGAACACACATTTGGGGCCTGGGGCTGAAATCTCACAGGCACTGCTCTGTGAACCGAATGTCCGGCGTATACGGAGCAACTGCCCGAAACATGACTTGAGACAGTGAAGATCCAAAAGATGTGGACCCGGCCACGTATCTTATCCGAGATGGCATCCACCAACTGGTACGCAGGTTTGCACCGTCACCGTCGACGGTCCCACGCGCAGGGCTCCCCATGGTCTGACAAGGAGCTCCGATGCGTACCCCACACAGGAACCGAGCTTGGATAAACTGTTTGGAAACGGCAACAGGTAATGATGCGCGTAACGAACAAACACTAAAAATCCTTTTAAATGTTCTACGTGCTTTGTGAATTTGACTATATTTGGCACTACTTTGAAAAGCTTGCCCATATACCACACTTTTTCGCAGTTGTTTATCCATGTGAGACATTTGAACTTGGCCTCTAACCGTTCATGACTGTCGTGCTTGAGCCAATGGGCTTTGAACCTTTGGGTTTTACTGTGAAGTCTATTTGGCTGTACACTTGAGGTTTGTTGATATTTGTACGTTTTGTAAATTTCGATTTGGTACCGTATAAACTACGAACCAATCTTGTTCTGGTTTTGGGATTCATTCGAATTGGCTACGCGTTCCTCAATCTGCGAGAATTGACTTACAACGATCACAGATTCTCACTAACCCAGTGCTCTTCCATGAAGATGGCTAAACCATGCAAATCGAAAGGAGACCATCAGCCAAACGTGTGCCTTCTCCAGAACAGTTACCTGCATATCTCGAAAGGCGAACAAAAGCAAAGCCGGGGCATACTTGCACCTGTGGCAGGCAAGAGAGTCGCCGATTCCGATGCAGCTTAGGCAGATGCTTTGGGATGCAACTCTTCATGGATGTTTCCGCGTGATGAAACTTGGTTTCCTCTCTCGTCGGCGCCACAGCGTTCAATGGAGTTCAGTGATATAGAAGTGTTCAGTTCAGTTTGTTCAGAGCAGCTAACGGTCACGGACAATCGAGCCTCCGGAATTCTTCCGATGGTACGTACTCCAGTTTTGCACCCAGCACTGCACAGTGTATCTTGTCGAATCTCCTCTAAAAACAAAATAGAAATGGAAAACCTCATCGCACATCAATTGTGAGAGATATTAGGCTTCTTGAGCCTTCACTGAGACTGTATTCAATAAACGAAAAACCCGATTAAAACACTTCACAGGCTAACCAGAGTGCTACCCGTCATCCAACTAGTGAACATCCTCAACGCTCGCTACAGGTAAACATCTCGTTCCACTTACGATTTAGGGAAACTTTGAAGAACTGGACGGTCTGCAGATCTATCAATCCACCAGACAGACCTTTTTAACTGCTCACTACCGCGTTGCCAAAGAAGTGAGATCTAGCCATGAACCTAGCTCCAACTTTTGTTGGCTTCTTTTCGTGTCCTCTTGTTTGGGAGTCTGAAGCCATTTGGAACAGATTATCCGGCCTAAGGCCAGAAAAGCCCTTCGTTAACTTGAACGTTTCTATAAGATCCCCTCATCGTCTCCGCTTTTTCAACGGGAAGAGGTTCAGATCACAGTGTCTCTTTGCATTCGTCTTGCTCCTCTCCCCTTCAACCATTCGCTCGGTGAGGCGCTGGACTTCCTCTAAGCGGGTGGCTTCCTTTTTGTCGGAGGGCGGCCAGGTCTGCCCGCCACCTACCTGAGGTCGTACCATAGCCATGTAAATAAGTGTTAATATTTCCGGCTGCTGACTAGGTAATGCTGGTAGCAGTCCAAAGAGATCACCACAAGCTTTTGTGCAGCAGCGTTGCACTGGTTCGACCATCTAAAGTCACTGCTGACGATGACCTCCAGGTCTTTAACCCCAGTGACTGCTCCCGTGTTGAACAGCCACTGGGCACGAGCGGTGGTTGAGCTTTCTACTAGCCTTGAACACGACTGGAGTAAGTCCCACTTATATTCTCAGTTCGGGACGGTCCCTATGTCCCTACCTAATTCAACCATGCTCCAAGATCTAACAGCTTTCATGTTATCCGCAAAAATGAAACTAGGCGATTGAGGGGCGGATGCCTGTTGGTTAAAATCAAGAACAGCACCGGGCCTTGAACTGATCCCTGAGCTACAATAATGGTGATACCAAAGCAGAGCTCCTGTCGCCTATTCTGGAGTAAAACGTCCTTTGAGAGAGGGGGTCCACCCACCACCAATATACCCCTCACCTATACCGAACGTCTCAGTTTTGCACAACAAAACGCGACGAATAACGGAGTTGAAGGCCTTGCTAAAACCGAGGTAACGTACTTCAGCCTGCTCACTTTCGCCCACTCGCCGAGTCCTTTTAGCTAAAAAGCGTAAGAGATTGGTCAAACAAGATCTAATTTTTGGGAATCCAAGCCGGACCGGACTTTGCATAGAGTGCTCCAGTAAGTGCTGGCAGATGTGAGTACGAAAGATCCTCTCAAGAACTTTGCATAGGGTGCCAGTTAGGCATACTGGCTTATAATTACCCGTAGCCTACTTAGGTCCATTCATGTACCACCACGAAGGACGCGGTTTTCCAGTCGTGAGGTGGCTCACTCTGGTCCAACGTGGACCTGTACAGCTGGCATACAGATAGAGCTATGATGTCCACAAAATACCTCATGATAGCTGGTTGGATGCCACCTGACCCGCTGACTTGTGGCTGCTTAATTTCTATAGGTAGTGGAACACGATTCCCTCTGATAGATTTGGCCCGTTTAACTGCTGGCGAGGATGCACCAGAACCAAATCGTCTCGTGCCCCACTATCTATCCTATGTAGGTTGATGAGAACAAAAAACCCCAACCCCGCAAGATTATACCTTTCATCACTGTTAACAACTACCATCTGGATAAGCCGGAAGAAATAGCTGAAGCTTTCAACACATTTTTCACTTCAGCCCTAACGGCCAGTGTTCCCGCTCCTGGAATACGCTCTTCATGTTTACCCAGAGAGACTCTGTCTACAGTTTCATTTCACCCCAACGATATTTCTCCACTTCTAGCCTCTATGAAACCATTTTACCGCCCAGGTCCGGACGGCGTTCCGCCGGCTGCTTTTACTCTGGGGGGAGGTCCAGACATTCCCATCCTTCTATCTAATTTATTTAACCGGTCTATGAAATTTAGCTCGTTTCCTAATCCATGGAAAACCTTTACTATTATCTCCCTGCACAAAAAGGGCTCCGTTCATGTTCTCGACAATTATCGTCTTATTAATCATACACCGATTATCTCCAGAATCACGGAGAAGCTCATTAGGAATAAGATAATGGCCCACCTCTTAACAAATAACTTGCTCAATGTGGGCCAACACGGTTTCCTGAAAAACCGTTCGTGCTCTACTTGTCAAGTTAACTTCTTGAACTCAGTCACGGAGGCTGCTGACAAAGGCATGTCCATGATTATTATCCTGCTTGATATGAAGAAGGCTTTCGACCGAGTCTCACACACTCGGCTCCTATCACAGGCCAAATCCTATGGCATCATGGACCCGTTACCCGGTTGGTTGGATTCTTATTTCTCCGACTGTCTTCAGTTGTTTCAGATTAACGGTTCCGTCTCCAAACCCAAACCTGTCACCAGTGGTGTCATACAAGGCAGCCTTTTGGGTCCACTACTCTTCCTCATGTACATAAATGATGTTTTCAGTGTCGTTCGCTATGGCAGTCTCCACCCCTTCGCGGACGACAGCAAAATCTTGTAAAGTTTTGATTCTAGTCAACTAATACAGTTATCAGTGATATACAGCAAGATCTGACTGCTCTTAGTTCCTGGTGCACCACTTCATTAGTGAAATTTTTTTCGGAGAAAAGCAAAATTCCCATGTTCAAATGCAATGTCTCCCCAGGTAAGTTCAGTACTGACGGTCACCCGATTTCCATCAGTCCGTTAGTACGAGATTTAGGTTTGCAATATTCAGCCACCTCCACTTTCTCTGAACATACTACCACTCAAATTGCCAAGGCTAGAAGACTGATAGGCCTGCTTCATAGGACATTCCGCCTCCCAGAAAGCAAATTCAGCACATATAAGACCCACGTTAGGCCCCTTCTGGAATACTGTTCCATAATCTACTCTAACATGGGCCAGTGGAACAGAGTGGCTATTGAAAAGGTTCAACGGCTAGTGACAAAAGAGTTAATCGGCTTTACCACCCAACTCAATTACAGCCAACGCTATGAACATTTGAAACTAGATCCGCTATGGCTCAGACGCATGAAGCTGAACCTCGTATTCTTTCATGGTGTTGTTGTAAAGAGAATCCTCGAATCAGCACCGCAGTTCAGAAACCTAACGGACTCACAGTATTCTTTACGACTGAGAGACAACACAGTTACTGTTCCCATTTCTAGAACTGCTCTTAGGTCTAACATTTTCCTGGTTAAGTATGCAGCTTTATGGAACAAATTACCCCATGATATACGTTCTATAAGGCCATCTGAGATGTTTAAGGCCCACATAAGCAAATACCTCACAGTACAAACTGTAATCCAACTTTTAGATCCGTACATAAGTGATAAAAGGGCTTTTGAAGTTGGATTAGGTTTCTATTAGTTTTCATACTCCCTTTTTGTGGACCCCATTTTCTTTTGGGCCATAGCCGCGCTTGATTCCTCCACTCGTGTTACTCACCCATTCGTTCCACTTCTGTTTCACATCTTATCCTGCCATTTGCGTTTTTAATTCTCCCTCGACAAAGTCCGACAGGCGCAGTCGTTGAACTTTCTCTGGAGTGCCGCACTAACTGGACTCAAGCACCAGCTATGGCATCATTTTCATTCTCTTCTCATCTCTCTCCATTCTGTAGTTTTCATTTTCTTTTGTTCTACGATTTCCTACAGAATGGTTTTATCCTCAGTCCGGTAGTTCTGTTCCACCTTCATCCGTTTTTCTAAATCTGGCATCAAGTAATTTTCCAGTTCCTCCCATCCTCTCATCTCTTTTCCCATAGCCACGGCATGGCTATTAATAACCGGCCTCTTGACATTCCTCTAATCACTCTTCTCCCCCTTATCAGACTTTGCTATATTACACCTTAATTTGCATACGGATACCTAGCCCGCAATTATAAATCCAGTTCTAAGCTCCATCAAGACAATACTTACCCGCTAGACGTCATCTGACTTTGACTCACTATTACGCCCGGGGCTCAGGGTTTTGTGATAGCTCTCCACCATCAATCTGCTCCTCATACAATGCCTTATTCTTCTAAGCAACACTCGCCCGCGACTAATCAGGAAGTTGTGTCATCCGGACCTACAACCAATTTTCTACCGAAGCCATTCTCTCCCTTATTTACCATTTTTTTGGTACACTGAATGCTATGATCTTTACAGTTCTTCAGTTCTCACCTTCAGCTTGCGCCTTTCGACCGAAAATCGTTGGCTTGTCTGTCCTAATCAGCCGCTGCCACTGCACTAGCTAGCGGTCAACCTCTGCACAGCCAGTGGTGATACATTTCCACCAAATTCGTCGTGCCAGTGAAGTTTCCCTGCATATCAAAATCGGCGGTGCTTTCACCAGATGGCTCGCATACATATTGGAACCCGTCCGACTCTGTTATTTGCAAGAGCAAGCTGTTAAGTGATAGCCCCAGGAATGTTGCCATTATCTGAATGATTGTTCCATCTTATCTTTGTTTTCTGTCACTGCTTGTGGCAGCAACACCCCTGAAGGTTATGACATCTGGTTTGTAGCGGTCTCACAATGAGGGGAAACAGCCACCCCTATCAGTCTTGGACCCAATGGGCCACGTGTAAAGAAAGGCGGGTCAAGGAGAAAAGGGAAGTTTAACCTACGGCGTAAATTTGCTCTCTTCCTCCTCAATAAAAAAGAAAAAATTCACTTCAGGCTGGGAAGGTCTTGGGCGAATGCTCTCTGCCCCCTTCATTACAGATGGATTTCTGATAACAACCTAGACCCGACCCTGCATATGGGAAACCCCACGCTTTCGAGTTAACCTGCAGTTCCTTTTGTCTGGACCAGTGTGGGGTGAAAGCACGCCGTTCGAGCTCTCCACGCATACTCGCCGACCCCGCCTTACTCAGCTTCAACCCTTTTGGGTTCCCTGCAAAATCCTTGACCAGCTTGCTGATGTTTAATACAAAAGTCGATACGCGGTCTGAATAGTTACATCATGCGACCTCTGCTCTGACGACACCCCGGCATTGTTACGCCTACACCTAACAGCTATGGGCAAACCTCGCCTGTATTGGTTGTCGGAAAGAGGAACACAATCATTGCACATTTATAATTTATTATCCACAAGTTTACTTCTTCTATCCCCCTCGAGCCCAAGCACTAATAATGTTGTCAAAAGTCAGCGATGATTTGTCTGCTACCATGTAGACTCAGTTACAAAACCAGAATTCTTACTGACACTAATTCCATTAGTAAACTGCTGTTCCTTTAATGATAGGTGCTCACCTTCACTTAGTTCTCTTGTCCCAGGCTATAACTCAGTGGCCTCATCGCCTTTTTCTTGCACTCCTCCGTTACTCGGGTCCTACCATGCTGATTACCACCCTTTCATAACCAATGATCACCGATCAGCCTATTTGTTCACGGTTTTTTAGCACACCATCCCACCCAGCTAGACTATGTATCTAATTACGTATTACCCCATGGAAAACCAGCACATTCGCATCCACATAAGAAGGCCTCACCCTAGATCTGTGCGTTTCCTTTTCTTTTTATAATTTCTCCGCCCCCACCTACAGCCGGGTCAACAACGTGACTGCTCTTCTCCCTTTTCCCATTCCCATTTCTGACCCCACCCTCTTCCACTGTTTTATTTTTGACCCTCAACTGAGCCCCTTTACTATTCTACCACCTATCAGCCTAACTATTTTGCACTCTGGCTAAGCATGCGTTTAATATCCCCATCATCAACTAAACGTCCTAAAAAAAACTACCAGCCTCCGCCCGTTAGTCCCTAGTAGATCGGCCCAATGGCCATCAAGTAGCATTATCACTCTAATTTCCGCTAAGCCGTTAATCATAACCCTCAGCCGGAGCATTCTCCAGACTGCCGTATTTCTCCTCTATTCCAGAACTCAGTGGTTACCTGAGTAGCCCGTCAACCGAATCGACGTTATCCCTGGATTGCATAACAGACTAAACGGTTTGATCGATCTGATTGACCGTGGTTAAACCTAGACTCACACCTGATGACGCTTTATATGGAGCACCTTACATGGCTAACCGGTGATCACAATCCCATAACCAGGATTACAATCATTCATGTTAGTCTCACTGGACCGCCGGACGGATTCCTGACATCCCCATCGGCATCCATTTCCCGTACTCCACACGAATAGTTCAATTCATTCTGCGTGCAGAACTGGAGTCTGGCCCTTGCCATCGCGTTCCGTACCTACTCGCCCTAGTTAGTCAGCCTAGCCCTTTTTGACTGCTGCCCTCATCTTGCACTACCTGCCATCAACGGTTACCAATGTCTTTATGAAACAAAATACCAAACACTTGGTTATTTATTCTTTGATCACGTATGCAGAAAATCCCACTTTTACACTCAACTTCCTCTGTTCCTTCGGGTCTGGCCTCTCCCAGTCACCGCAGTCCTCCTTTCTCTTCGCCACCTGTGCATACTTGCTTGGTTGCATCAGCAGTGTGTCACCAAGTGTTCCCTCGAAGGCTTGTTGAAACTCCCAGTTGTGTCCATCCACTATTCACGCTCCTTAAAAGCACACTGCATTCCTGGTGAGAGCTTCTGCCTCCATGTGATTTTGTATATAATATCGGAATTACCTATATAGAAAGACTAATCTGATTATCCCATTCGACTCACTTGCATTTGTATCACAGGCACCCCCAAAATGAGTTACCAATGGAGGGTCGATCTTCTCTATTTCCTGTAGGCATCTCCGACTACATTTTTATAACACCATGTTAACTCTATTTTTTATCTTCTTTTGGTAACACTCAACCAGTTTCTCAATACTGATTCCTTAAGTATCCAGTTGGTGCCACACCGCTACTCCTTCTACACTTTCCAACTCTTCTTTGAATCTCTTTCAGTCCACCGCTCCCTCTCTATCTTCATCGACTACACACCAAATCCCATAGATCGCCGTGATCCATTCTGAACTATCGGACCCGTCGTAGACAGTTATCGGCATCCATAAGGCAAGTTGCGCATTATTATCACATCAACTCCCTGTTCATGAAGTGCTATCCGACTCCAGTTGCTTTATGGGTTCTTGCAAACACTGCACTTTTACCCTTCTTCAGTATCGCTTTTTCTGCATTTTTACGTCCATCCCGCTAACCGCATCGTCCCCGTCCCGAATTTGGAACCGATTTGCAATGGCCGCGCTAACCTTCCCCTCTTTAGCTCACTTAAACACCGTCCAAGCTGATCGTTCTATTATTGCAATTGTGTGAACCATGTACTTCAAAATTGTGATTACCCTACATAACTGTGAATTGCTGTATTCTCTGATCATGCCTTTTGCATGTGTCTTGACCACGATCAAGAAATATACCATTATTATAAACTACCGAATCATTCACCAAGGGCGTCTGCTGTGGCCTGGTCACCAGTGGTAATATCGCGGTCCTTAGTTGGTAGTGGGTCTATGGCGTCCTTTGATGGGCCCTTTGGCTGCACATAGCCATAGAATTTCTTTGTCTCCTAACTAACGCGTCAGCTTATCTGAGCCCATATCCTCACGTAGAGATACACAGAAGGCTCACAGCCTCTTTTCTAGGCTTTGTATAACGGGTCCGGGCTAGCCAACTGCCGGAAGCTTTAAAACCGATCCAGCTGCAGTTTTTATATTTGACGGCCTTGGCTATTGCAGCCTTCCATCACAAAGGTTTACCCTCCACACCCCTTCGTTTCGAGGTTGCAAACTCGTTATTGGGGATGATTAGGTATTCTTCTACAACCTGCCGGCGCCCCTCGACAGTAGCCCCGTCTACCATATCCTTCATCAGCCTCATCGCCCCATTGCGAAGCCCATCCATGTCCATACCACAGAAATCCCTGACCGGCCTTGAGAGCATCTTGGGTTGCCGCGTGCATACGGTGATTTCAACACACACGTTGTCACGTTTGCCCAAAGCCGCACAGCATCGTTGTTCGGATACGTCTCCTTAAGAGATTCGCTTTTGCTAGATCCAGCAAGGACGGAACTGGTCCAGCCCTATGTGTGGTATTTTCCCTAATGTATTGGTGCAGCACACTAGCAAGCAGTCATTGTAAATAGAATTCCTCCTGCGATCCCGGCTTACAGACCTCAGCCACCCAGTCGATGTGCGGAAGACTGAAGTCGTCCTCTATGAGGGCCTTTTGTGCCTCCTCAGCTGGCTTAGTCAGAGTCCACAGTGTGCAGGCATTCTCTTCGCTTTTTTGCTTCGTGCCCTGAAGACATAAGCAGCTTCATATCTTCTGCCTGTAAGGACGATCTTAACTGAGCACAAATGGATGCTGCGGGTGCACCTTCCGGTCTGAGATTCAAAATGGTCTGCATCTGGTCTAGTGACAATAGCTTCCCTTCCCCGGAGGCGATGGTGTTCTCTATCCTGCCTACAGATTGCGAAGCCGTCATTTACTGGTCCTGGTACATGATGTGCTTTAGAAAGCCACGTTTTTTACTGAAGGTTATTGACGCGCTGTGTTTTTCAACGGCTTTGGCGAGTTCCGCCCATTTGTTTCCAATACTACCCGCGTTAGTATATAGCGCCACCTCGTTTTTCCCGTCGCTTGGGTATCTCTTATTGTCTACTCCCGTCTGATTTCCAGGCTCAAAGCCCAAGAAGCCGCAAGGTTTTTACGTCAGTCATCCCACTGGAGTACATGACGCCGGCTGATGATCTAGGACTTCCGATGATTCCGCTCCACCTCTATAAGAGTTAATATAACGTCCAAGCTGGCACGAGTCTCAGTGTCCTCCACCTTCGGACAGTGCTGCCAATTTTCATCTATCAGCATGTCTTCAATTAAGGCTACTTCCTATCCTGCACTCGGCTTCTCTACTGCTGTCAGAGCCGGGGCCCGAGAGCCGAGTACGGCATTAAGCCGCACTTGGTGGCTCTCCATCCTCTGCATTGCAACACGCGAAGGCGGTCCCCTTCTGATAGCAAACGAGGCGAAGCCTTGGTTCTCCGTCTATGCTTTGGTTGCTCAGTTTGCCCACCGAAGTGTTTCCTCGGCAGTTTGATGCACTCCAACGAGACGAATGGCCGGTACTGACTGGCTAGCCCGATGGGGTCCTCTTTGGTATTCCACCTCCCTTCAGAGGTGTGGTAGCTGGTACAACAGTTGAGCTTTCCTGCTGCTTACTCAACAGCGAAGGCACCTAAACTCCGAAACTGCCAGGAGCATATCTATAGACAGTGGATTCCTCCAAACCCTACCAGAACATGGAGAGGATCCCAATTCAAGCCATAGCATCCTTGTCAGCTACCGAGCGGGAAAGTCGCTTTGGCAGGTTGTTCTTTTGCACACGTACCTTTGGTAACGACCGGTTGTGGAAAGTGCGTCAAAGACACTACAATTTCTTGTTTCCTTAATATCACTAGCTCACGTACGCTACTTCCGTGGTTTTTACACACTTTATGTGTTAATGAGCCAACCATTCTGATGCATGCTTCAGCGGGGGCGCAGTGGAAGAGGTGTATACCCCATAACCACGGAGACCCGCTGCACTATCTGGCATAACCAGCAACCAAAATCGAGGCTTGGAGTGGTAAAAAACCATATAAAGTACCGATAGGTCAGGTGTGGTAAACATCCAGACAATGGTGTATGTTGTCGTCCAGCGCTCTACCATGTCGTATCATATCCGGGACGTGCGTGACGCAAGCGCTTGTCCCTAGCAAGCCGCAACCTGGTTTCCGCTTTTTGAGTCCTTATAATCGCATATATGTGGTCTATATACGTTTCATATGAATGTTCACTTAATAATCCAGTATCGTGGGACTAAAAGATCAATCTTGTTTTGATTTCGGGATCCATTTCCATTTTGGCTACATGGTACTCAAAAGCTTGCAAAAACACTCAACTGATCAATTTGAAACAACAAAATCATTCGACATAGGCAGAAAAAGGATCGAAACAATTGGAACCTGGGCAGGGGTAGTGCGGCGATTCAATGGAGAGGGTTTGGGTGCCTTCTTTTCTATAGCTCACGCTGGATCACCTAGTCCCGCCAGTGCTAGTTAATGTATTGCTGAGGATACTTTCAGTTGAAAGAATGTTGTTTTGTTCAAATTGAAGATTTTAGGCTCAGAAAAGCAATTGGTATCAGCTAGGAAGCAGGCCCAAGAGGCAGAAGAAAAGTGAAGACAGAGAAAGCCAAGCATGAAACTAGTGACAACGAGCCCTTAGTCAGACTAGGGCAAACAGAAAAAGGAAGCTCTTCGCTGGTCCCCGATCATATAATGCCGACATCCAACAAAGGATTTGCCAAGTGCAGAGCTGACGGTCTTCTACGGATGACCCGAATGGTACTGCTATTTTGCTAAACATTTCGAGAACTTCGTCGAGAATAAGGTAACCGACCTCGGAAAAAGGCTGCTCCACTGGACCCACCATTACCGAGGTCGAGCCAGAGAAGCTACTGATGGGTGCACCATACTCAACCCGGAGAAGGGCCACGCACAGACAGGGAAGATCTTGAAGGACCTGTTTGGTCAACTACTCAAGTTGGCTCGCAATCTCACAGGTGGCTTGATGCCAGGAGTCGAAAGAACAAAGGGCGACGTCTACGCAATAGCCGACCTAGTTATGAAGAGGCAGAACTGTTTGATGGACCTCGATCATTCAGAGTACAAGGCTGATCTCAACGCAGTGTACAAAATGGAGGGCATAGTTTGCTGCTTCTCTTTGGATCTACAGTGTGGCTGAGCAGAAGGAGGGGAGCGCATATGTAGGAGCGACCGCGAGGCCGACTTCGAGAACATGACCGAATACTTAGACAGGCAGGCCAGGAAAGCCGATAGTAGATTTGATCTACCCATCCGTGATAGCAGCAGGGTAAACAGACAGCACCAGCCAAGCACAAAAGGCTGCACGGAAGCACTCAAAACATCAGCGGTGGTCAAATTCGATAGCCGTTTCACGCGAGGCTATAGCTCACCCAAGTTGCAGGTACTTCGGCGCCAGGCATGGAATAGTGAAATGTCTGAAGTTCACCAAAGCCACAATAGACTATGGTTGGGGAGCGGCAGAGACTACAGGAGTGTGTTTCGTCTGCCTTAACGCCACACACCGGGTGCAAGCTTGCCAAAAAAGAACCAGAAGTGACCATGAAGGTTGCCCAGGAAGACACAGTAGACGGCTACACCAGGTAAAATAGGCCAGTCCAGGTGGAAACACGAAGCCTAGTAAGGCCTGCTCAGAGTCAGAGTCTGCCAAAATCCAGTACGCAGTTTAGGTTCACAACAACATAGCTAGAGAAGGACGGTTTCCATCATAAGAAAGGGATATCAAACGCGTTGGAGGTGCTCTAGGACATTCCGCGCCATGAGACGGCACAAATGGTTTCAGATCTGGAGGGGTCTCAACTCCTGACAAGAAGCATTCTAGAATAGCAATGGAATGCCTAAACGGACAGATTCGCTAACAAGCCGAACTTCCCCAGCCAACCAGCTCCCCTTTGTGGCATACTGTCAGCTGTCTCTAGTTTGTTCGATCCCCTTGGTTTTGTTTCTCCCTGGATGCTGCCCGGAAAGCCCTAACTGCGGTGGCTCTGTCGTAAGGAAACCAAATGGGACCAGCAACCGGACCGGGAAGATCGGCTGGAGCGAGGAGAGTTCCTGATGTCTTTAAAGAAACTAGGAGAAATGCGGATTCCCAAGTAATAATAATAATGGTATATTTCTCGACCATGGTCGAGACGCATGCGCAAGCGCATGATCATGGTGTACAACGTTACTCAAAACAATGAACTATACACGAATTTCAAGAAAGCGAGTGGAGTCGTCAGAAGCAAGACAATATAGCTAGAGATAGTTTGAGTCGACTGAAATTATAAAGGTTTGCGCGGCAAATAAGGTTTGGTTTCGGATTCGACTGGTTGGTAGTGGTCCGTGAAAATACAAAATATATCGTGAGAATATAGCGCTAGGGATGCGTTATAAGTCATAATAATGCAAGATGTGGGTAACTGAGGCCTATTGCGGGTTCTATGCACGGAGTAAGTAATGGACATGGAGAGGTTAAAGAAATGAATGGGAGTACAACCGTGAACTTTGGTGAATATGAAGAGAGCGGCTCTCTATGGAGATGAAGTTGGCCCGGAATGATGGATATTCCCGATTCCAATAGAGGGAGTTAATCACGAAACGAGGGGACATGAGGAAACTTTGTGGAAATGGACAGGCAACGTTGATGAGTGTGGAGGAAACAGCAATCCATATATAAGGTGAGTTTAGGTTCGGGATCAATAACCCTTATCATTCAGAAAAAAAAGGCAGCGCAACTTGAAGGCCTTTAACTGGTGAAGAGTCAATTTCAAGCTGGATACCGATCGAAAGAAAAATGAAGTCTTGGAAGAGAAAACGGAGCGAAAAACCTCCTTGTAGGCTCGCGCCTTATTGTTCTGTTATGCTGACAAATATATTGACTTATTGATTCTCAGTGATCTTCGGCATCATTGTTGGGAACCAAGGATGTGAGGGACAAGTGGACTCGCGTTCGGATAATGTATCGAATTTTAATGAGAAAAATTTCCTGTGTTGCGTATTCTGGCTCTGTTATTGGATTGTTTCACATGAGACCAAAGTGATGTGCAGCATCCCGTGGGTATGGTTCATCAGGCGGGGTAAGGGACGTGTCAATCAATCAATAGAAGGTTGCTTGCGAACTGTTATTTCTGAAGCCTCCAACAGTGACATCAGTAGTAGAGGTGTTGCGTTAGGAGACGTCTATCAATCTGCTTGTAAGCATTTGGGGGTGTTTTAGGTCGTGTGGCCCGATTGCAATCCCGTTTGGTGTAAAAGATGCCATTAAGGTCTCTGTCGGTACAGGTCAAAGTGTGAACATTGGTCACCGAAAGTGGTGCCCGAGAGAGTGGGCGACGACAAACCTGAAATAAATGGTGTTAGCAGTCTGGACGTGGTTCCAGCTGTTAGTTATGATAATAAATAGCGACAATTAATAATGAACTGGCTGGGTTTATGTGGACTGTCAGTGTTACATTTCGTACTTTGATCTGGGTTTTAATTAGAGAGCTTAAGTAACGTAGGGTTGCAGGGGGTTGATAAGTACTACCACCGGCTAGCAGATAGCGTAAACCCGGTGGGCTGCTGCGTCTGCATTTCAGACATTTAACTTAATTGTGAGCAGGCTGCGGTAGTGATTGTAGTTGGCAGGAGGCAGTGGTTACTGTTAGGTAGTGTTGTAAACCTAAGCGTGGCTTGGACGCTAGGACATCGAGAAGACCGCTTTCTAAAAAAGATGACGGAAGATAGAGGGGTATAGATGGAAAAGGTGACCGGTTTCCACTATGTTCTTATCGCTTTTTTTCCTTTTCCGGGCTTCATCGAGGTTGCCGTTATTCGTCAGGTACGTCGATACTCTGTCCAGGTCAATCGGTTGAAGGTCAGGGCTGTGGTAGCGATTGTTTTTGACGTCGACGTGCATGCTAGGTGCGCTTATGGTGGGTATGGGGTGGTTGAAACTTAGAGCGGGGGATGGGAAAGCTTATGTAGAGAGTCCAGTGCGCTGTCACCCCAGTCAGTCTCGAGCGTGAAGACCAAAGCTTGTCGAGCGAACAAGGGCGATGTGGGGTTTCCCCTTTCGCAGGATCAGGTCTGAGCTGATGGGATACTTTCCCATAGATGAAGGTTGCCCAATTCCTTCACAGCCCGATGTCAGTGGTATTTGGAGATCGAATCGATCCCACGAGGTCTTTTTCGTTTCCACTGTTCTCTTTTTTCAGTTTTATTATTATTATTATTATTTTTTTGTTTCCTAACAGAGGGGTGGTTGAGCCCATATAAGAACTTTCCATAGCCCCTCCGCCCGATCGTAATTTTATGCGTATGTCTTTTTTCGCAACTGCTGCGGGTGGTCTGTTTTCCCCACGTTCCAACGACGCAATGGTATGGGTGCCGTTGACATCAGGGGTTTCGCTAGCATGGGCTGGGAAAATGCAGGATGGGATTATGCAACACACGGAGTAGGACAACGAACGTTGTAAAGCACAAGCTAGCATACGTGTGTCAGTCTCATACAGCGCCAGGCCATGCCTAAGACCATCAAAGTCCATTCCGGGCTAGCTGGTGCAGATGAGTTTAGCTCTGCTGATGGGAAATGGTGTGGTGCATAAGAGAGAATATAATACTGGTTGGTGGATGGTAGATACAGGGATGAGACGAGATGACAGGCCACCAAGTAGGTACTAGCAGGTGGGCTTCTGGGATAATAGATTCTGGAATGAGGTGATTAAGAAAGGCGAATTGAGGCCGGGCATAAAACCCAGGTGAGTGGTGGTAGCCAAGATGAACGGGAGAGGAGTGAAAGGATCAAGTAAAGTGGTAGACGGCGGAACTCAGTGTCCTAGGGTCCGAAGCCACGTACTTATTTGCTGTGGAGACATCTAAGACTAAGAAACTTAGACTGGTTGGCAATAGAACAGGAACGTTGTCTAAAATTAGGAGAACCGGCAAGCATTAAACTAGGTATAGTTATAAAAGTCAGCAAACTGTGGCTACAGTAGTATAGATTGTAAGCAATATAACGTAAAAGAGAATAGTTGCCCTGGCGTTTGTCATCGGGTGAAAAATGAAAGTTCTAGTGCAGTAATCCTAGTAATCAAACCCGTTTTCGTAGGCCACCTCTTCGGTGACGGTCAGGCCGGTAAGAAGGATCACATTGGGAACAGTCAAGAAGTGATCCAGCGAGCCTCTGAACTGGGAAATTGAGAGACTTTCGCGGATGTTTAGCGGGAGTTTATTCCATAACTTTGAGTATTTTATGAGGAAAAAGTTAGATCTTAACGCTAGTTTTGATCTAGGAATAGAGAGCTGCAATGACCGATGGCGTAGGGCATAATTCGTGGAGGGAGTGAGACGAATGGGTTCGGTACACGAAAAGGCCGTACGGTGGTACAGCCTAAACAGGAAGCACAAATTGAGCTTCATGCGACGCAACCATAGAGGGTCAAGATTGAGTAGGATGCATCGATCCTTGTAACACAGACTGGAGGAAAAGCCTACTAATTGTTTGGTGAATTGGCGTTGCACGGACTCCAGAGAAATGCGGTCGGATTTCGTCATGTTGGTGAAGATAATGGGACAGTATTCAAGGAGAGGCCTGGCGTGAGACTTGTAAGTGAGCAGTTTGCAATCATTTAGCCGAAAAGTTCTGGAGATGAGACCAGTGGTTCTTCTGGTCTTTGCAATCTGGAGTGGAACATACTCAGAAAACCTAAAGCTACAAGAATAATGGAGACCAAGGTCTCGAACTAAAGGGCTGTACGAAATGGGTAGGTCGTGGATAAGCAGGGTTCCGGGGGTCACTTGACATCTGAATGTTGCGTAGCAGCTCTTCGAGGTCGAAAAGTCCATATTTCATGAATTGCACCAATCACCGAGTCGCTTTAGGTCACTAGAGATATCATTCAGCATGATGTTGAGGTTTTGACGAGGAAACTCATAGACAATCTTAACGTCATCAGCAAAAAGGAATGGGGTACCATGGTGCAAGGTGGGAAATATGTCGTTTATGTAGATGAGAAATAGTAAAGGACCGAGTACACTGCCTTGTATAACTCCACTGGTGACTGGAGCAGGTTGTGAGAGACACCCATCAATGGAAACCACTTGTGAACGGTCCGATAAATAAGATGTTAACCAAGATAAAAGCGAACCGGAAAAGCCATGAGCTTTGAGTTTGGTTAGTAACAAAGCGTGAGGGACGCGGTCGAAAGCCTTTGTCATATCAAGGTATATGATGATGATAGATTTAGCGTTGTCGGCGGCCGCCGTTATGAGGTTAAAAAAGTCGTACTGACAGGTGGTGCATGAACGTGATTTAAGGAAGCCATGCTGCCCACTACGGATGATTTTATGGGACAACAGGAAGTCGGACGTCCGCTGTTTGATGAGGCGTTCCATCAACCTAGAAGCAATTGGAGTGTGGTTGATAGGGCGGTAATTTGAGGGGTCATGTATTGGTCCCTTCTTATGGATTGGGATGATGACCGCAGTCTTCCACTGTGAGGGAAATATGCCAAACTTGATGGACAGATTGTAGACCTTCAATAGTAAGGCTGTGACATCAGTTCCTCCAAGACGTAGAAGTGTCGGCGGAACACCATCATGGCTAAGGTGTGAGGACTTCCGGACACGGGTAATCTGGTTGGTCACCTCTTTTAAAGTAAATTCTAAATCAGACAGTGAGTGCTCGGTGACAGGGTCTATGCATGGGGATAAAGTAAGGGGGTTCGTAGTCATGGATGCAGCAAAGTAGGAGTTAAGCGCCTCGGCTATCGCTACAGGTGAGGTAATGTGGTCGTTATTTTCTAAGATTAGAGAGGGGATACTTACTGGTTTGCTCTGATTTCTATTCTTCATTAGGTATGCCAACTTTGAGGAAGTATCATGGCATTGCAAGGCAGATACTTCTTGTTTTTTGAGCATATCATCAGTCTTCATTCTGATTGCTACCGAGAGACGTTGGAGCTGCAAGAATGACGATAAGTCATTACTGGTTTGATACACCTTCTGGAGCTTCAGATACTTGTTTTGCATTCGGCTCAGGATTGAACTACGGACTCGGTTTGATGTGATACGAGTAGTAGTGATTTTGGACAGCAAGTATGATAGGTTAGAATATAGTAAATTAGCAGCCAGCTGAGGGTCGCTTTGCAGGAAAAAGTCGTCCTAGTCTAGCGATCGAAGCGTGCAGATAAGATTGACCCAGTTGACTGCTGAAGAGTAATGATTGGGTGGGTGGGATTTGTCAAAAGATTGCGGAACCACGAAGGTGCAGGACACCATTCTGTGGTCGCTTCCAGGAAAGAGGTCGAGCGTACTGGCTGAAACATCTGATAAACCAATAGTAAACAACAAATCAAGGATGTTGTTACCTCTGGTTGGGACTGTTACATGTTGGATCCAGCGCCCAACGCGGATGCATGACATAAAATCTAGTAAGTTGTTTGGGGCGGATAGAGTATTCCAACAAATGCTCGGTGCATTGAAGTCCCCCGCTATGAGTTTGGAGGAACAGGGCAGCAATGAAAGATAGTTGAAAGCGTCAATAATCTTGGTAAGATCCATAGCGTTGGAATCGGGTGGCCTATAGATGCAACCAATATGAAGATAGGAATTAAGTAAGGGAATTGTTAACCACAGTGAATCCGGAATGGCGTCCAGAGTTGTGTGTGACAGTGGAATGGACAGCAGAGTGTTTTTGACATAAATTAGACAGCCTTCTGATAAAAAAACAGGGACGGACGGGCTACACGCCTTTTATGGTGCGTCCTGATTCGGGTACCGGGCCGTAGCGCGTAACACTGGTACCTGGGAGATGGACAATGGGCTTCGAGGATTCTTTCCGCCACAGTGCGCGATGCCTCAGTGAAATCAGTGTTGATCCCGCTCCTCAAACTCAATGGAGCCTTGTTAGCTGTAAGGGCCGTACAACCGATAAAGTGGTGCTTTATCTTCTATAATTGGTCAGCCAGGTTTTGACGGACTCGACAATGGTGCTGTACGACATTACCAAAGTCGGGATTCGTTTTAGTGCCTTCTTCGCTAATCGGTTCACAGTCATACGCAACGAAACTACTGCAAGTCACTGGCAGCATGTCAAGTCCGTCTACAATCCAGCTGATTTTTGCTCCCGAGGTGCTGCCAGTTTTCTGCAGTTAGGCACGTGGTCAAGAAGGTGGAAATTCCTGAACACTCCTGAACAGGGCTGGCCCACTTACGAAATGAATCCACCTCTTGAACCGGAAAAGGAGGTCAAAGGCGCAGTGATTACAGTAGCAGCCGCCAAGCCGACATTTGCTTTGTGACCGGGGGGGGGGTTAAATTTTCCTCGTGGATATAGACTCTCCCGTTCCTAGTATGGTTGACCAGATTTAGGAGACTTGAGCTAATCACGAAGGGCACCCATCCATTTAGCGGTATACCTGCGGGTCCAATAAACGCTGGTGAGCTACTATTCGCGGAGTGCGATCTATTCAAGATGATACAACTTGAGTCATGCCGTCGCAGGCTCAAGAATGCAGGAGGAGCAAGACCAAGCTAGGAAGAAGCATCATTTTCAAAAAACGGCTTCAAACCTCTAAATCCGAAACTTTTTGATGAACTACTACTAGCAGGTTGAACAACTCCCACCTGAGTTTTGACTCGAGATGTCCCATGTCAATACTGGCTCCACAACACGTGATAGAACTGACGATTTGGCATGTACTTGCTGTAGATGGACACGCCCGGAAAAGCCATGTGATGAGTGTCATCAAGAAGTGGTTCTGGATAATGGGAAAAAAGAGCGACTGTGAAACGTGTAATCCGACGTTGTGTACAGTTTACAGGACGCAATGCTGTAGGGGGCAAACGAAACTTGGCTCCACCGCCGAAGTGTGGATTGATCCCGCGGTGGTGACCGTTTAGTGACTCCGGACCTGACTATTTCGGACCCTCATGGGTCAGGTGGGGGAAAGGGATAGAAAAGAGATGCAGGCGTATCGTGAATTTCATGAAGTCGAGGAGCTGCACACTCGGGAGTTACGCATTCGGTGATCACCGACTCTCCCATCCGGGCTTTGCAGCGCTTTACTAGCAGAGAAGATGCACCAGCAGATATTTATTCTCACAACGGGTCAAATTTTGTGATTGCTGAAAGAGAACTGCATAGGTGGCTCCAAAATGCAAACCGAGACGAGCTGCAGAACCAATGCATGGCTCACAGTATCCGATGGCACTTCAACACTCCTCTGAGTTGTCGTGTAGTAACGGCTTATCAGGTCCGTTAGACAAATATTGAACAAACAGCGCCAGACTATGAGAAGCTGATCATCGTGATGACCGAGGCCGAGATAATCTTGAACAATAGCCCTGTATTTCCAGTATCTTTCAGCTACTTCAACAATCTGGCACCTACCTCAAACGATCTGCTGATATTAAGGTCAAACTTTGGTTTCCAAGTGCAGACGAACCTCGATGGTAGCCACATGCACTGATGGAGGCGGGCGAATGATCTGGCCAGGGCTTTTGGAAGCGACGGCTGCGAGAATACTTACAGAGCCTGCGCACCCGACTGAGGTGGCTCACGAAAGAAAGACCCCTCTAAGTTGATAAGGTAGTGATGATCTCCGACGAGTATGCTTGTTTTAGCACGTGGCCCTTGGGTGTTGGCAAGGAGCCCATTATCAGCTCCGACGAGCTCACAGGAAAGGTGAAGTTGGGGGCCGCCAAGGGAATGCTGACTCGCGACATGCGCAGTATCAGTCTCCTGGAAGGTGCAGATGGACCAACATACTCCTTGGATTCAATCGCCAAAAAGCACTCAGCTAGAAGTTTTCAAACCCGGTAACAAGCTCATGTATCTGTACCACGGCTCACGTTTGTATGGAAACAATTCCTTGCACATATGCAAAAACACATTACCATTGGTTAAGGACACAATGAGCGATGAAAGCCTTTATCACCTAATTTTAGTAGATCATTATAATGCCGCAAGTATTGTGTGCCATCCACGAGACAGTTCCACGAATTGTGATCATTGTTCTCACACACACGCCCACTGGTACTCACACTCACCTACACTTACGTGCAAGGCTGCCCGCCCTGCACCCCCACCAAGACTCATCACTGGATTACGGGTAACTTCGTTGCTTTTCCCGATCAGCAGTGGCTTGCTGTCTCACAAAAACCGCTTAGGGCTTCCAGTCACGGGTTGTAATGCCAAGGAAGACCGCAATGGTTTGACGAACGTCCTGTGTCTGGGTTGGAGCGGAATGTGGAATATATGCTTCGAAGACCATAAAGAACTCATCAATACGCTTCCAGCCCCTTTTGGTAAGGCTACGTTTGACAACGTTTACATGTGTGGCAATTGTTGTAGTTCCCTCACCCACCCAATTATCCTTCCGCCCACACTCACTCGCACGCGCACGAAGAGCAGTTCCGCCCCATACATCTAACAAGGCATAACATCGTTTCACTTCGCTTTTTGTTATTGAAATTGATAAAAACGATTCCATGGATGACAACTTTTGTGGTTTCCTCACACACGTACACACGCACACACGCACTCACGACTGCTCCCTCGAAGGCAGCACATGGACTTGGAGTTTCTGCACTTCTTCGTTCGCGTCAGCTGCCGAACAGCTGCTCTTGCGGACAGTGTGGGGGATCATCTCGCCGGCCTGGCCAGAGAATCATGTGCGGTCGCGCGCACATGTTAACATTCCAAATGTCAGCAGTAGTGGTTACGCTCTCTAGGAAGTTGGGAGAATTAGTGCCCCTATTTCGCACCTTGGACTGGGCTAGGATCTGAAGGATTTTTGTGGGCTGAGTAATGATCGGTTGTGAAAAATTCTCCGAAGGCTCCATAACAACGTAATTTCGGGGGATTACTAACATTGACGTAATATTTGCGTGTTTCATATCACCTTTTCTGTGCACTGACCTTCGTTTATTTGCGCCCATCGAGCTACTTTATAATATCCTACCTTGGATCTGCCTGATGCACGAGCTTGTATCTCGCACGCCGTGAACATGGTTTACTTTTGTCGAGCAGTCTGATCGCACATTGTAGACCAGCACGTTTTTTGATGTTGCTCATTCAGTATCTCAGTACGGTAGAATTTGCTTGTCACTCTTGATCTGGTCTCGGGTTTCATTTGAATTTTGGCAGGTATTGCTCAGGGCGTGTTACACCAGGTAACGATTTACCCTCTGCACTCTAACCCTTATTTGATCCTGGTCCTCTTCAGAGTTTCCCCGAACCAACCTATATCCTGGCTCTCCGTGCCCACAGAGAACGTGGTAGGCAGGACTCCGTGATAGCTCTTTCCCAGTAGCTCTTCTATCGCCAAAAAAATGACGTCAAATCGATACCTGGTTACCAGGAGATTTAGTGTAGACTAACGTAGCCCATCGCAGAAGGGTGTCGCCTCTATCACGCTTTGTGTGAGGGTGTTTGTGAGGCTATACCTCCAAAGCATTGATGGTAGTTCCCCTGGTTGCACATCCATTGTCCCTGTTTAGTCCTGGAAGATTCATAACTCCCAACACGATGAAGCTCTGGGACCCGTAAGGAGCAACCTGTAGACGTTGGACATAATCTGATTCTTCTTCCCCATCAGCTTGCGGCGCTCCATGAACACAGACTATGCCCACGGGTCACCGGCATAGGCGAACTCAACTTGCAGTGGTCTGTGCTTTGCGTGTTACCAGAGCAAACGGACCTCTCACTGAATATAATCAGCTCTTACGAGAAGGAGAACCCCTACAACCAGCCTACTGTTCATTCTGTCCTGCTTGTAGGCGGAGTTGCATGGCACTCCGATCCATTTTCAGCCGTCTTCGTGATAACTGTAGTCGCCGATCCATGGGTTCTGGTCAGTAAATCATCCCACTTACCGTCTAGGCTTCTGGATTTTGTGCGCCCTGTGGCAACTCCCTCTGCTGAGTCATCTGCAACGACTACGCGCCTTTGGGGCCGTTGTACCTTTAAGCGCAATTCCTGCAGGGACAACCCACTTATCGCGTCCACAGCCACTTGGGCCGTATTTTCTTTAACCTTCAGAGCCACACTATACATGGTAATTAGGACGCCATTAATGAAAACACCTGAGGCTTACAGCGCTTTAGTGTTTGGTCCTCCGTTATCTCGTAAGGGCTTCAGGTACTTATTCCTGTTCAACTGAGCTGGTGCTCGTGCAACCACTCTTGCCCAACTTTCATCCTTATTACCGTCACTCTGTCTGAACTAGACTGACGTCGTCGCCGATGTCGTTTCCATTTCGACCATACCCTCTTTCTCATGAGTAAGCAGTCACCTTATACCCTGCTTCTGCACCTTTTTACCCACAGCCTCACTTTTTTTAACCCTTACGCTAAGCATTTTCCGCCGCAGCATGGCTAATGCTAATGACCGCTGCATTCGGCGTACAGCTGCCAGAAGTGTGTTGTCGGCTCTCGCTACCATTAGAACCAAATGCTTGAGGTTCGATTTATTGGAAGGGGCTGATTTCGTTCCAGTCTAACCTTTGAAATGAAGGGAGAGTCCGAAGTGGTCCGAATATGCCATACTACCTCAAGCTCAAAGCATAACGCCCGGCCTAGCTGTAGGTAGGTGTTACCAAAGACGATAAGCTATGGCCCCGGTTGTAGCGCTCTGAGTGCCGTTTGTAGCCCTGCTCCAAGGCACTTGGAGGACTTTAAGTCAGCGGTTAACATGACCCTTCTCAGGACTTTTATACCGAGCCTGGGTTCCGTTTCCCTTCTGATCCGAAACTCTTTGATCAGCAGTAATGCACAAATATGCAGAGGAAGCTTGGTGTTCCAGGCAACTTCCTCAGTGATGACTCTCATCCTTTTACCTCGTCTTTAAGTCCTTTTATCATCTGTTTAAGCACCACAAAATTCTACAATTTCCTTGGGTTTCTTTTTCGCCTTCTTACTGCGCGGTAAGCCTTTTCTTACATGCTATTTGTTTGTTCTTGCAACTGTACCTTTTCCTGATACCGGGCTCTTTGGTAACTGTTTCATCAAGCTTTCTGCGGCGGCCACTTCATTATATCTGGCGATCCCCGTGGAATACGAGATGATTTTTCTGCCGAAGCAAGACGTCGAACACATCCATTTCGGAGATTAGAATTCCCCGAGCAACTTATATTCTTTCTTGATCAGGGCATAGCAGCACTAGCGGCACCAACCGTTGCAACTAAACGCTATGTACCTGAGTTTACGTACTCTTTGCTTCTGCTGACCCCACATGAATTTTTGTTGCAAGTGATCCTTGTGCCTTCAGATAGACCAGAAAAGTAAAAGACGGGCAAAGATGAGGAAAGCGTGATGATATAATAAATCTACATATATGTATATATAAACTTACGCATATATATCTATGTGCACGCGCTCTGCATCTTGCAGTTCCTCACCGGCCATTTATCTTGCTATCATCCCAACGACCATCATCACAGGCATCCATCGACTCTACATCTGTGCCTCACATCTACCGTATCCAAACCTTCTAAATCGTTTTTGTCATCTGATCATCCCTCTACTTCTTGCATTGCTCGCTGCCTGTTCTACGGTGAGTTTTGTGTCCTGTCCGTTAACAATCAACTGCAAAGTACCAATGCTTCATTGTCATCTAATCCACTGCAATGCACCTCACCTTTTTCTCCATCGTTCCTCGCTACTGCAGTTCCTTATACCGATTTCCAGCCTTTCTCATGTTTACCAGTCTGCCTCCATATGTAATTGCCCTGGACTAGCCATTCAGTCCACCTGACCTTGAATTTCAAATTCACCGGGCGTCCATTCAAATCCGCTCTTGAGCTCATTTAAACTCCACACAATCTCTATGGTGTGCATACGTTTATACTATTTTCATCCTACCTTATTCACCCTTCTGAGCCTTTTTACCCAATATTTTAATGAGAGTCTCCATATTTCCATGAATTATATCTGTCCATTCCATCACCTGCATCTACATGATCATGCACATGGCATGCTTCGGGCGCTTCCGAAATAAACCATTATTATTATTATTATTATTCAAAAACTAGGCCTCGACGATCACTGTATGAATAAATACAACCATCAAGCGCACTGAACAAAGCTTTGTCGAAATGACAGTACCTTACCAAAATGAATCGGTCAGAACAAATATTACCCAAATGAAAAGCTTTCCCATGTTTACTTCAGATAGCTCGGAACAGGCAGTGTCCACCGCGGGTCAAGCTTTTAGAATTCACTTCGCGGTTTGCATTCAAGTTGTGCGTCTACATATATTCTGTGCATTCCGCTGATACTCAAGCCGTTCATCGGTCTTTCATTCCACCAAGCAGGCTGTTCTACAGTTCACCGCCCTGTAGCCAAAGGAGCGCGATTTGGTTATTAAACTAGCTCGAACTTTCGTCTGCTTCTTCCCGAGCCCCACTGTTCAGGGGTATTAAGTTATTCGGAGAAGACTATCCGTCTGAAGACCAGAAAAATCTTTCAACTACTTAAGCGTTTCCTGATATCTCTTAAGATACCTTCCGTTCCAAAAAGTAAAAACGAGGTCACAGGGTCTCAGCTCTACTCTCCAACCATTCGTTCTGTTATGCGACGAATTTTTCGGAATAGGGGCTGTGCTTTTTTAGACTAGTGACCAAGCCTGTAAGTTACCTTCCAAGTGAAGTCGTACTACAGTCACGTGAATAGGTACGAATGTTTTTGACTTCCGGAATGACGATGCTGATCACAGTCCAAAGAGCTCACCACGAGCCATATAAGCGGCGGCTACCCACTGGTCTTACCACCTAAAGTCACTGTTGATGAAGACTCCTTTATCTTCAACCCTACTGGTTGCTTTTGTGGTGGACGGCATCTAGCCATGGGCGGTAGTTAGGCTTTTAGCTACCCTTGACAACAAAAAGCCTTTACAGAAATTGCGTAGTTAGTCCCTTCTGTATCCCCTATCCTTGTCGGTTCCTACATTCCTGCCCCCAGATCCAACAACCTCTACGTCATTCTCGAAAATAAGACAGGGAGATTGGAGGGCAGGCCTCAGTTCCTCACCAAACAACAAGGATAGCATCGGGCCTGGGATGGCTTTTTTGGGCACGCCACTGGTGACATTCACCAAACGAGAACACCCGTTCCTCACCTCGATGCAAAAAGTCCTGCAGGAATGGGAATACACTAGCCATCTGTGTGCCAACCTGCCTTTACAGAAAGGCTCCTATCATGCTCGGTAACGGACGATGACGAACGGAGTCTAACGTTTTTCTAAAGCCAAGGTTACGTACTTAGTCCTGTCTACCTTCATCCAGTAATCGAGCCACTTTGTCTATGAAGCGCAAAGGGTTGGTCAGACAAGAATCCGTGCTAGGCTGGGCTGAGCATGAAGCGATCCAGTAAATACTGGCAAATACGAGGGTTGACAATCCTCTGAGGAACTTTACATCATAACAACAGTAACATAAATAGTACTGTCCTCGACCGGCCGAGACGCAGGCTTAAAAGCATGATCAGGTTGATAAATACTGCTCATTACAATAAAATATTCGAAACTTTGAAAGAAGGGTCTCGCATTTCAGCATCGGCACAATAAAGCCTGAAGAAGTTTGAACTGAGAAAACCGAAAATTATTCGTGCAGCAAGTACACATTGGCAGTGGAAGGAACTGTGACTATACTGAGAATCGGCCGGACATGAAACTGTCGAGATAAACTTTGTAATCATACTTGGGGAACACAGTTTATATAGGACTGGAGTAGACTAGTATAGTGTAGTATAGTATATTTCTTGACCGTGGTCAATACACATGCACATGGCACGTCGACGGACACTTACTTTAGATGACTGACTGGAGCGAGTTGTCAAGAGGCAAGCAAACAGGTTGAAACTGCGTACCGGCATCAAAAGAAAAGTTCGTAAATACGTCAACGAAAACTGTCTCATAAAAGTGAGACAATTACCAGAACAAATATCGAGAGCCGCTTAAAGGTGAAAACTAGCAGCAGGTCGGTGGATGGTAGAATGATAAAAGTGAAGTAATGATAAAGTATATTACAGTGTTAAGTTGAAGCTAAACCTGGAAATCCAGAGTTGATGTATTCTGCCTAGTCTGAGGTCCTAAAATCTCCTTAAAGCTGCAAATAAATAATGTCTTACTGAGTCTCTTTCGGTTCTCCCGTAAGAGTATCTAACACGAAACTTAGGATGTCCGGCAAAACCGTAGGGGGCGCATGTGCTCAACCACACAAAACTTGTGCTTTAAAGAACGTTACTTTTGCTGTTTTCAGGTGCACTTGTCCACCACAATGAGTCGTTTTGCAGAGGAGAAAAGTACCACCCACTCCGTTTATCATCGTAAAGTGTGTCCTTCAATGGTGGTTGATCACTGAAAAACTGCAGGGCGGGGTCTGTCCCGTCATGATGGTGCGTAAGGCATGCTTCGGGCTTCTCTAAAATAAACTATTATTATTACTATAGTTGTTGTTATTATTATTATTATTACATCTTTCATCGTTTCACCCAAAACATTCGAGTGCCCAAAACGGAGTTCAAGATTAATCCTCGAGCGAATTCTCTCAATAATGAGTGTGATTATTAGTCCTCAAAGGTAGTAGGGGATGTCTTTAAAAAATTGAGATATAAGAAGAAAAGAAGTGGAACCTTTTTACGCTGTAGGCAGAAGCTTAAGTCGGTTAAGAGTGGGTACTGGAGACTAGCCATCAGGGAGCAGGGAAATGAAGCAAGGGTAAATGTTCACTTCAGAGGGAAAAGAGGTAATTTAACGAGGTGCTTGCTTCGCGGAGCATTTTAATTAGTAGCTGAGTCAGCATCATGACGGACAATCCAAAGCTGACTGTAAACAATATATTCTAGGAGCATGGGCTCGTAGAGACCACAGAGGAAAGTGGTTTGTGGGTAAAAAATTAAACTACGCGGCGCCCACTTTCCTCTTGCAGGCAATCAAGTGCAAGCCAGGCTTAGTCCATATTTGTGGGCCCTACGTGTATCAACTCTGAGGTCACATGGTTCATCCTTCTTAGTCGAGCATTGACTACTGCACTGGACGTCAGTAAGCTGGTCAGGGATGTGGGAGGAACCCGACGGGGTTGGAACAAAGAGGGGTGGAGTCGCAAGCAGAATGCTGGTTAGGCTTACCAATCTGTAATTACCCGTAGCCGATCAGTGTTCACTCCAGAGCACCGCCGCTGCTGCAGCTTTTTCTCTTCCTGGGCCAGCTCGCCCGGGTCCAACCTGGACCTGAACAGCTTACACGTTGATAGGGTTATGATATCAACCAATGGCCCGATGATATCTGGCTGGATACCATCTGAAACTGCTCAATTGAGAAAATTCGACTCCAGTAGATACTCATGCGCCATTCCTTCCGGAAGATTGTTTGGCTTAGCTCCAGTGGAGGACGTGCGAGCTTTAAATCGACTGGTACCCAATTACTCCACCACCCCACCTTCACATGCTGCAACAATCCCCGATGCCTACCCGTGCAGCCTTCTTGGTCGCATCTCACCTTCACTCTGCAAGATGGTGATTGGTGTGAGCTGTTAAGACATGCTGAGCACGCCACCATTGTCTTTGCCATTTTTTATCGTTTAGTTGCTCTGGCCTTGAGCAATTTCGGACAGTCCGTTAATCCGTGATTGGCGACCCCTGCCTTGCAGCATGGGGAAGCCAGACCCTCGAGCCAAATGGCTTGCCTGTTTGTCCAAGGCTGATGTTTCAAGTGTTCCCGTACAGCATTTTCAGCTTTCCCCGTAAAAGGCCTGCTCTTCCTGCCGCCATCGCGACCAAGTCAACCCAATCTGCTGTCGGCAATTCCTGCCTCTCTGCCTGAGAAAACCGTTAGGTCCCCGAAATTGGCCTCATAGCCACCCCGACTTATGGGTTTTTCTTCTTCGGCCCAATGACCCTGTAGCCTGGATGAGAGACGACGAACTACCCCATCTTGGGTGTGCAGCGCGGTGAGATCGGCCCCGTAACCCCAGAGATCAGGAGCTGTCAAAAAATCTGTGCACCTAATGACTAAGTGAGATATAGCGTAGATGTGGTCCTTTGTTCTCTTGGCTTCTGACACCACACCCTCTATAAAATTGCGGGCAGCTTCAAAAGGTTGACCAAACGAAGCCCTAAAAACTTTCCTCTATCTTGTGTAGCCTTCAACTGCATCGAGCAAGGTGCATACATTAACAGCTTCCCTAGCTAGCCCCGGCAATAGTTGGATATAATAGCCTCTGCCGCGGATCGGTCACTCAAGCCACGAGGTAGGTTTCAGTCTGATTGAAAAACTTGCCGCCTTGTTCTGGTCGAGCTCCAAATACCGTCAGCTCCATCCTGGGCAGGCTGACTGGTGGTTGCATTAGTACTAATTTCTTGACGGCCGGCATAGGGCTTCCCGTTTTAGCTGCCTTGGTTTATGATGGGGGTCATTTTCATTGGCTCTGAGCTCTAGCTAGCTCCTTTCAAGCTAGTCCTCTGCATCCTGAGTCTGCAGCCCAGCAGACATAAACTTTTGTTCCGGCTCAAGTATCCCCAGCTTGATCAAACCAATATTTTTAGAACCAGCAATACCCTAAGTAATGAAAAAAACTTGTAACACGAAGAAATTTCTTTTCCATATATCACTTCAGGCATTGACATATATAGTACTGGGTAAAAGAGGGTATATGTGCAGCTAAAGATAGCAGAGAGTGAGTAAATGTGCAACAAATCCGGTAACTCGACAACATGCTTCAACTTGATGAATCCTGTTCGTTGTGTGAAGGACAACAAGTGTGAAATGTGTAACCAAATGGCGTAAAAAGGCAGGTGTGAAAAACAAAGGTGTGAAAAATGTATCTGAAAAAGGTGTTGTGGGGCTGGGAGAATTGGTACAAGGGAACCATAAGAAAATCACGTGTTACGGCCACGGCAACAACAACTGTTGCACGAGGTTACGTTGCTTACACAAATCCGGCTTCAATAGTCGAATTGCCATGGTTCCGAAGCGATTACGACAGAAAACTGATGACTATTTTATCTGATGAGAGCAAAATCATTTACCACCCGGGTGAGAAAGACAAAACACAAGAAGCCGAAGAGGATATCAGAACACGTCCCGGCTTCTTTACACAAAGGTACAGTCCGGACTATCAGTAGCACAATCCTACAACATCTGGTGGATAGCGGACACCAAATCGACACGGTGACAGCTTTTAGACCAGTCCTGACAACTCCCAGAGTTCACGCTAAAGGATTACGCAGGCGGTTGCTAATGACGTCAGAATCCATAGCAATTCGACTATTGAAGCCGGATTTGTGTAAGCAACGTAACCTCGTGCAACAGTTGTTGTTGCCGTGGCCGTAACACGTGATTTTCTTATGGTTCCCTTGTACCAATTCTCCCAGCCCCACAACACCTTTTTCAGATACATTTTTCACACCTTTGTTTTTCACACCTGCCTTTTTACGCCATTTGGTTACACATTTCACACTTGTTGTCCTTCACACAACGAACAAGATTCATCAAGTTGAAGCATGTTGTCGAGTTACCGGATTTGTTGCACATTTACTCACTCTCTGCTATCTTTAGCTGCACATATACCCTCTTTTACCCAGTACTATATATGTCAATGCCTGAAGTGATATATGGAAAAGAAATTTCTTCGTGTTACAAGTTTTTTTCATGAATCGATGGGCGTATACTATGACCCTCAATAATGTATAAACCAGCAATAACGGGGCTAGATCTAACATTATCTAAAGAATCGAATGTATCCCAACCATTTCCTGTGAGTTGCCGAGTTACTTCCTGTCCGGATTCTGTTTGTTGTTCCTCTTCTAGTCAAAAGCATGTCCCCTTGTTCCAAATTATTCGATCCAAATATTGTGGCATGCTCCCGAGCAGTATGTGGGGTATTCGCATGAATCCCGGAACCAGAACAATTTTTATTCGTGGTTACTAAGACACCGAATTATTCATTGAGCAACCCCGCAAATATACCCAAACCTCGAATAAGCGGTCACAGAGACTTAACACGAGAGCCCATTTTAAGGCGTGAGCCACACGAGCTCAGGAGCCGCTCAGGTCCAACCAAGATGTGACAAATTCTCGCATCGGACCCGAATAAACAATGATCACTTCACAATAAGATAAATGACCCGAAACACATAAATAAATAACTAAGTTGGGCATTTTCACTAAGTCAGGGTAAGATGATGTTCTGGAAGGATTTTTCACAACTCGCCTTTGCAGCGACCGTTAAGCAATTAACAGATGTCATTTGTTGAACTCCTTTCGTCAGTGGTCTGAGAAGAGCCCAGTCAAGTATCTTTCGCGTGGAGAATGGTTCTTTCCCATTGCCTTCTCTCCGTTCAAGCACCCAATGAACCTCCGGTACACAGCAACAAGTAGTCAACCAGCATGGGGAGTGGATGCCTCTCCGAACGTCATGCCTATGAAATAGAGCCATTTCTCGGCCACCGATCTATCAAAGTCGACTGGCCTTTTTGGTAAGCTGTCCACTGCGAAGGCTTCCGGAGTGTCCACTGTCCCTCCCTCAGTTAGAGGTGTTGACTGCGAGGCCGGCCTCATCGACTTACTGAAATTACTCCCTGTCACTGTGCTGATTGTGAGGGCTGTAGGCTGGCCGACTGGTTTCTCATTATTCTATAGGCTCACGCAGCTAGCCTAATATCCGACCCTGTGTCCGAAAATACTGTGACCCTCCTTAATCCTTTAGGTGTCACGATGACTACGGGTTGAGTACTCAATCTGGCCGGTTCGCATTCATTGGGTCCTGTTGAACACACAATCCTGGGTCCGCCCAGGTCAGTATGCCTAGTGTTCCGAGGAATTGTGGTAACGGATGAAGGTAGCCCACTCATCCGTTCCGGCCATATTTCATCCTAAAGCAGCGTTCGAAGGCCAGGTGAGAGTTTATTAATAATAATAGTTTATTTCGGAAGCGCCCGAAGCATGCCATGTGCATGATCATGTTGATACAGATGGTGGAATGGACAGATATAATTCATGGAAATATGGAGACTCTCATTAAAATATTGGGTAAAAAGGCTCAGAAGGGTGAATAAGGTAGGATGAAAATAGTATAAACGTATGCACACCATAGAGATTGTGTGGAGTTTAAATGAGCTCAAGAGCGGATTTGAATGGACGCCCGGTGAGTTTGAAAGTCAAAGTCAGGTGGACTGAATGGCTAGTCCAGGGCAATTACATATGGAGGCAGACTGGTAAACATGAGAAAGGCTGGAAATCGGTATAAGGAACTGCAGTAGCGAGGAACGATGGAGAAAAAGGTGAGGTGCATTGCAGTGGATTAGATGACAATGAAGCATTGGTACTTTGCAGTTGATTGTTAACGGACAGGACACAAAACTCACCGTAGAACAGGCAGCGAGCAATGCAAGAAGTAGAGGGATGATCAGATGACAAAAACGATTTAGAAGGTTTGGATACGGTAGATGTGAGGCACAGATGTAGAGTCGATGGATGCCTGTGATGATGGTCGTTGGGATGATAGCAAGATAAATGGCCGGTGAGGAACTGCAAGATGCAGAGCGCGTGCACATAGATATATATGCGTTAGTTTATATATACATATATGTAGATTTATTATATATATATGAATAGGTATGAGAGAAGCAGGAGCAATAACAATGGGGTCCTAGTAAGAAATTATCAGTCATTAGGAGGAGTAGGTAATGTTAGATCAAATGGTTGTAGAATTAACTTTGGAATGTCGTAGTGGATTAACTCCATGATAAGTGCACGTGGCAGCCCAACAGAGAGAAAAATAGAATGCGGAAGCACAGAAGTGATGAAGACTTTTAGGAGCAGTTCATGGAAGAGTGAAGATGAAAGACAGGATCAAGGAAAACAGGTAAGAATGGGTCTAATTATTTGATCAATGCAGGAGCGTGATGTAGTGACGGACTAGAGGAATCGGGTAGTGACATGTTAAACAATTTGGAACTGTAAAAGAACACCGTGACTTAACGTTGTCATTACAATGGTGGAACATGGAAAAGCGGACCACACTGGAAGGTACAAAAAAAAGCCTGTAGCGAGCAATAAACGGATCAAGGGATGAAAGCAATGACCGAGGAGACACAGGTAAGAAATCACCAATGAGATCATTTTACTGCAGATGAAATACGAAGGAGGCGGACAAGGAAGCGGGAAGCCCCGAGATAAGTGCACCAGTAATAGAACAAAAAGGCCACAAAAAATGAATGCGCAAAGGAGTTGGGGCAATGGAGCTGGAGAGTTGTGTGCTGGCAGACAATTGCACAGGTGGATACTAATCAGGACACTGGAGAGAACCGCAGAGGAATCGCGGAGCCAAGTGAGGAAGATATGGTGGTAGTGATTAGATAATAAATACGACTGTAAAAGATGCGAAGTTTGGAGCGGCAAGTTCTAATATGCGGATTGGGCATAAGCGCGGGTGCGATTAGTGCATCATGGCATGGGGCACAAGGAGGGATTTAACAGAACGACAGATTTAAGGAAGCTATCAATGGGCACTCTGAGCAGAGGGTAACATCAAGCGCATAGATGATAGAAGCCAGCAATGACGGCAGGTGGGAAAAGAGTTATTGGCGAGCGTCGACAAAGAAGAGTGGTTAGGACGATAGTGACTCAAAGCAGTGAAAGTTGATGTAGAGAGAGGCGATAGGAGGAAGGACAAAACGGGTAGGTGTGCATACCGTGGTAGGGCGACAAAAATGGCAAGTGGAAACAGATGATAAGAGCTATAGGTGAACAAGCTGTGGCGGAAAAAGGATGAGGGGCATGCAAATATCAACCGACAGCATTGGATTCGGTAGTCCAAGAAAAGATAGGGCGTGCCATCCGCAACCGGTGCCAGTGGGTGGGACTGGCCGTGCGCTGGGCACCCAACCTGAAAAACACTTCGTGAAGTGAACGCAGGAGGTGTGCGCCAACAGTCTAGTTGCGCTCGCACGTCGTTGCAGACGGCCTGCACGCCCGATGTGCGCCGGCCATAGGGGTGGATCTGACCGCGCCCCGCGCTGTTGGGAGTGGCACGAGTGTTCATGGATAATTGTACAGGGCACAAAACGACCGCGATGGGGTGCGTGAACCAGGAACAATTGACCAAGACGTGAGACCATGGACAGGAGAGCCAACGGAAACAGCGAGTGGTAGACGACCGTGTAGCAATATTATCCAGGTGCACCTGCCAGGGAGATGGTAAGTACAGTGCCCGAAGTGGTTGGCCGTCAGTTAGAATCACTGGAAAGGGAAAAGGGATAGAGAAGCGCAGTCTGGGTGTGCCCCAGCTGAGAATCAACGGATACTGAGGAGAAAAAAGTGAATATGATGGATAAGAGATGAACGTAAGTGAGCAATAGGGTTACCTTATGATGGCAGGAGGTAGGTAGGTTCGCTGTGGATCAGTGAAGGCAATGGCTTTAGTTCGCGGGGTGTACCTAGTGGCCTGTGACGCAGAGGTAGTAGAGTTACAGTTTGATGCCTCTTTCAAAGGCCAGGTCGGCGGAGACGAGCTCATTGGTGAGCAGCATAGCATTGGGGACTGTTAAGTACGACAAAAGTGCGCGCCTAAAAGCGAACATTGAGGAGGCGCTGCGTAAGCTAAGGGGCAGCTTATTCCAGATTTTGGAATAGGCTGACAGAAAGAATCGGGACTTTAGACAGAGATTAGAGTGAGGGACAGTGAGAGAGAAGGCACGATGTCGGATGGGGTAGGAGCAGGGCGCAGCGAATGAGATGGAATAAGTGGTGAAGGCCAGGTTATGGATTAGCTTAAAGAGGAAAATCAGGTTGAGCCTCATGCGACGAATCCATAGAGGCTCAATTTGTAGGAGCTCACACCGCTGGCGGGATGTTAGGGCTAGGGATACGCCCAACAGCCTTTTGGTGAAGGTACGCTGAACGTTCCCAAGAGATACAATAGAGGAACGTGGCCAGAGGCTGGAGGTAATGGGACAATATTCTAGGAGCGGTCTCACGTGTGAGAGACACATGGAGAGGCGACTGGCCGGTATTAAGAAACACCGATTGATCAGGCCTAGGGTTCGCTTAGCCTTAGCGATTTGAAACGATGCCTGTTCGGAGAAGTTAAAGGAACAAAAGTAGCGTACGCCAAGATCTGTAACCATGGGGTGTCTGGGGATGGGCAGGCCGTCCAGACAAATTTGGCCGGGTGGTACCGTGCACTTGTATGGTAGGAGGAAGCTTTTCTCCGCAAAGAATTTCATGAACCACGAGAAGCACCAAATTTGGAGAACGAGTAATTCATGCGATATGTTGCATAGAGTCACGGATAGGTCACTAGGGAGGAAAGAGTACGCTATTTTTATATCGTCGGCAAAGAAGAAAGGAGTGCCGTGTCGAATAGAAGAGAAAATGTCATTGATATAAATAAGGAATAGTAATGGGCCTGGGACACTGCCCAAAGCATGCCTCGAAATGTTTTGCGGCCAGCCACCGACGGGGTGCAGCCATCCCGTGAAAGGTCGAACAGTTTAGTAACCGATGCAATGAGTTGTACTACTTAAACCCAGTTGACCTCATGATATGAGCCAATAGTGACGTTTTTCGCGCGGGCCTGCAACTCTGCATGCAATTTGTCTAAATCGGCTGTTGGCAATGCAAGATTGACGGCCTACGAAGTCCAGCTGGGATACGCATTCCGTCCAATCTCCCCTCTTTTAAGCTAGCTACAAGTACATATCTCAAAGTACCTGATGCGATCAACCTGACAGGTGAAACCATTTCAATGGACCAGGCGTTTGAAAGGGGCATTCATCTATAATGCTCTCACGGCATCTCTACCAGGCCAATCATCCTGCTCTCACAAGATCACATGGTTTACACTTTTTGAAAGCTTATTCCCAAACGGAACATCACTGTTCTTGACCTAGCCAATAACCCAGTAAACTTTCATATTTCGCTCTCATTTTTCACTTATTATCGAGTCTCATCACAACCCAACCTGCGATACCCCATTTGGTGTCTCTAGTGATAATTCCTGACCACTCCTCACAGTCAGTTTACTGTTTACTAAACTGGCTCCTACTCCTGACCCACAATCAAATCCAGATACTCGAATTAATGCAGCTAAATCCCTTCCAGGCATACCCTATTTAGACTTGTGATTTGGGATTCAGATCAGAATACGGTATAAGTACAACTGGCAGTCCAAATTAATTTTTATCATCGGCCAACCTACATAAAACCAAACAATTCGCCAAAAATTGTCATCATATATATCGTAACCCACAACCGTTACAATTCCTCACTGTAAACCAACAACGGGATCTAGATAACTCGCGGTTGTCTATTCTGGCCCCTGGACTATGCTTCCCAACTCATTGCGATCGTGTAGCACGCCAGAATAATTTAGAGGAGCACAATGCAGACTCCTTGATGCTGCATGGATAATCAGTATGACCCCCATCAACACAAATATGGGCCAATTATATGAAGACTGCCTTGATAACGGTCCGCAAGGAATCATAATCCTCTGCTTCCAAACCTAATATCATGACCTATCTGATAAGCCAGCCCACGGATGTACATATGCTTTGTTGAGTATGATAAAAGAACTATGCTGTTTTATACTATTCATCTGGCCTATGACCCGGCCCATTTATATGATCGCCGGTCCTGGTAATCTTTCTTCATTACTAGAGTTAGCTCCGGTTCCCTTTCCTTACTGTTCTTCTTTTCTGATCCATACAATAATTCCTGATGTCATGCTGATGCCGATCTTATCTTTGCAAAAACCTCATACCCACACCCATTTCCAATCCTCGCTTATACGCAGCAAACTGGATAATAATCTGAACCGTTGATGGTCTCTAGGTTTTAAATGACCATTCATTTTCGTAGTCCCTACCTTAGCACAAACCTACCAGTTTACGTAGCCCAAGTTTTCACTCTAATGACCGGGGGCTGTAAGCTGGAATCTGCCTCGAATATACGTTATTCCACTAGTAGCTCGAGAGGTAGCTTGTAAGCAGCCCCAGCACTAGATAAGATTTGATCTCCACCTCTATCGCTAGAGCTAAATTGCGGCACATGACAGGCTCCTTAACCTTCATCTAGTGGTTACCTTAGATCGAATCGTGTCCACAATGCTCAACCTCCTTTCGTGTCGTGAGACTGAAGTGTTAATCCCAGACAAACACAGATTACCCACCCAGCAAGTTCCCCGAAGTGTCCCACAAATGGGCATTGTGAAACCTTTACCGCTGCGTCACTAAAAATCGACTCATCTGTGGGCCTTCTGGATGTATCACTACAGGACGTGCGGGAAACAGCTGGCTCATGCATAAAATGGAAGCAGCCGGACTCCGGCCCTATCTGAGGCAAGCCATCAACTGTGCCTTACATGAGTGTCGGAATCGTCCCCACATTCTCTCTCCTCCGTAGCTAAAGCCTTGACGCCACCAATGGATATAACGCCATTATTCTGTGCCTATCTTAAAAAAACAGCGGGAAATAGCCAAACTTAACAGTGGCGGACCCCATGAGTCGCGGGCAGGGAATGGCGGGCGGAGGAGAAATGGGAAGTACGCCCTGTGGTGTAACTATGCTATCCCGCTCCTCTGAAAAAAACACTCAGATGCCAAAAATGCTTCTGGCTGCGAAGGTATCGGATTTAGGCTCAACCTCTCCAATAACGGATGAATTACTGGTTACTGCCATGACTCGACCCTGCTTATGAAATGCCTCAAAAACAATGGGCGTACGAGCTAAGCCCTCAGTACATCTGCCTGAGCCTGGGCGGCGTGACAGCGTGCTCAGTGAGCTCTCCACATAAAAACTGACCCAGCCTATCTCAGCTTGAACCCTCTTAGGCCCTCTGTTTCATTTCCAGCCAGCTAGCTGATGCCACATTCAGTAGTCCATGCAAACTTTTCGTAGTTTAACCATATAAAGTCAGCTTTGCTCACAACCGTTCCTGCCGATGCATGGACCGAATATAACCAGCTTTCAGTTAGGCTTAAGAATAATATTTAAACCGACTCTCACCTCACTGCTCTGGACAACAAGCTGATAAATCAGAGGGGAGACACGTCTCATCATAGTACCAAGTAGATATATGTAACTTGAATGTTTGTATAAGAACAGGAAAACCGCCTGCATTTTTCACTCAGACCTATTTGGTTTTCCTCGTTTCCTTAAGAAAAGTGTCATCTATGTACTAGCGGTCAACCCCGCTATCAATTTTACCCCCCAACCCAACAGCAACCCTCCGTATACCAAGACCTAAAACCAAGCTGCAGCATTAGACCCGTGAATATTCCGCGACAGGAAGTTTCATACGCTTTCTGGACCCACTAAAGAAATTAGCCATTTGGGCTTTTAGGGTTTGCCCAGCCGCTTTTTCACAACCTGAAAATGCCCTACAGTGGGGTTTGTCATATATTCTTTGGACACAATTAACGAACCTCATACTGATGTTCTCAGTGATTCCCAGCTAGGTCCTCAAGTATCCCTCAGACCGAATAGCCCAAATGCACATCCACGGCTTTAATAACCCAGAGCTATAAAATATCCCGGTACACTGACGGACTGGCATTCAATAACCAGGTCTAATAGTGCAAGCTCAGTTAGCCCTTACGAACACCGACTCAAAATATCTATGAATTCTCATGTAACCAGGACCCTTGTGCCTCAGTTCCAACCCCCGTACCCCTATCTGCTATTACGCCCACGCTAATCACCAGCTAAATCCAACTCTAGACTGCAACCCTGCCCTTTACAATTCCAGAACCACCCGATCATCGTGTTGCTTGGCTGTAACATATCGCGCAGACAGCTTATGCCATCCCCTGCCCCCATACAACCGTGTCCATGGTTGGATGCCGCGAGTGCGATCTGGTCACCAGGTCTCACTCGCACGAAATCCTGATACTGCTATATAAGCCCCACTGAAGCCCACCAGAAGCTCCTCACTACAAGACTCCCCTGACGTCGAGGTAATTTAAAGCACCAAGCAATGGTTTCTGATAACGGCGTGCCTCTCGACCACGGTCGAGAGATATACCCTCATTATACCATCATTATTATTAATATGATTATTATTATTTTTAGTGACGTTATTCGTGAGGTTCTTGTTTCCTCTTCTGCTCCTTTCCAAAGCTCTTCCTTGTCACTGTTCCATTTGAGCATACTTTATCAAAAGAATCGCAGTTCGGGCAACGAGCAGCCAACTCAAGCGAATCCCAAAACCAGGTCAGGGTCAATTGGCAGTATCCACGGTACAGAACTGAAAATACAAGAGGTGAAAGCATGTACAGGCCTGAGGTATCCGGCCAAATAGACTCAACAGTAAAATTTAGTTTCAAAGTCACTTGGCCCAAGCTCGACAGTCAGAAGTAGTTCAAGGCCAAGTTCATATGTCTCACACGAACAAACAAACGTGTAAATGTGCTATGCGTGGATAAGCTTTTCAATATAATGTCAAGTACGGTTAACGTTGCGGAGCGAACAGGAAGTTTGGAAGGATTTTCAATATATGCCCCCTACAGTCAACGCTAAAGCTAATCAAAAATCGAAGATTCTTTATCCCCGTCAAGTAATTCGCAGCCAAGTTTTGACGTCGACGGATAACAGTATATGTCCTTTCTCCCCAGAGAAGAAAATGGCTTTCAAAGCGAAGACAACTTGGAACGGCTACAGCTCTGATTGTTTCAAAGGCCCGTACGGGAGGCAAGGTTCTAAAGAGAAAAGTCGCTAACATAGTTGATGCGGATGGACTCACGAGTAGAATCTTACGGCGCAACAACAAAGAAACAAAGTGGGGAGACGAGCTAATATTGCCTCTTGTGAGGTGCTGGATAGAGTCTTCTGTCTTACTGTATGGGGTGTACACGCGTACCGCTGTAACTCTGATCAGCTTCAAGGCCTAGGAATGGTGGGTAATAAAGGGTGGATAGGGTTGATTGCCTTCTCAGATTACCTTGAATACTTGGGGGCAATTTTGCGGCCAATGTGATGTCCAGAATGGCTGACAGCTCCTTATCTTCTCGCCCCTACGTATTCACCCACAGACTCCGGGATCCACTTTCCAGCACCATTCTTTTTGACTCCGTTTTTGGCTTTCACCCACCCAAATCCTGATGCGTTCGTTTTTTCCTTCATGGTCACACTTTCTTTCTGAGACCACCTTGCGGACATGTGGCCAGGTGATGAGTAGCCTTGATCGAAGATAGGTTTTAAAAAATGTTTTTATGTCCTTTTATTTCACGAGTTGACCGGCCTAAACCACCACTTCGTGGGCATTGCCTTTTAACTGCCACACTCAGGGAATTGGCAATTGGGCCTGTTCAAGCTCCCGTACCTCACCTTAACTGCCTATGCCACACTGCGGGTGCTTTCCCTTTATTATTTCTGGCAGTCCATTCTTTTTATTGATTTTGGTCCTCTTTTTGACTACTTATGGGCTGGCTGGTGAATGGGGTCCACCGTTGGAGGTATGATGGTTAGGAATTCTTTCATGGACTTGCGAATAGCAACCGCAAGTTCTGCCGGACAACCTTGTTTTGGTTTGAGTTCTGCATCGATTTGGACTGCTTGTTGCTTCGAGTATTCGAATTGCCATCCTGAGCAACTGAAGTTATTTACTTGGTAAACCCAGCAATGGATCTTCAAAAACGTTCACCCAGCCGAAGACTTGCATTTTGGAGGTTACAAGAATTATCCAGAAATGTATGCAAGTCTAATGCAGGCCTTACCCAGAAGGAAAATTTCATGCTCGGGGGGACTTCAACACCTCGGAGCCCTTAGTGAAGTTTCAGGGTCTTGCAGAGCAGATGAAGGCGAAGAAGCCAGACGAGAAGTGTGAAAAGACATTTTGGTCTCCCGCTTTTCCCTTTGAAAAAGAGAAAACTTCGAGAGAATTTAATAGAAGGGTTGTGGACTACAAGGGGACTTATGGCCCCAGGAGTGCCGTGATAGGCTTTTTCGCCTCTTGCGTAGTTAATCACCGGACTCTCATAATGGAGCATTTCCTCCGCGGCTGGCATTCGATCAGGTTTTATAATTCCCCTTTATTTTGGCTAGGAAACCACTAGTTACTTCACGCAGTGGTGGATGCCCCATCCGTGTGCTTACAGCCGAAAGCATTCTGGGAGATCTGTTGGCCGCGGCTACTAACTGTACCTCGTGAATTGAGCTGAGCTCGCCAGACCTGTTGCGGGTGGCTCCCTCAAAAATGAGCCACCTCTCAACTGAGGTTTTCAGTCTCTATATTGTACTTGAATTTCTCAGGTAGGCATGTGCCAGCTGTACGAGTCCAGAAAAGAGAACGTCCGAAAATGAGACCAGTTCTTGGAGTGAGTAAGTCGGACACCTCGCAATCTAATGCGCTATGCTGTGGTGTCACTAGGAAAGAATTTGCTGGCTTAAGAACCGTGAAGTTCAGAAACTCCTGGGTTGTATTTTCATTTCAGAAGGTGCTTTTTCGGACGAACCAGAAATACTGCGACAATCCTCTTTGGTAAATGACATCGGGTTGGTAAAACAGCCCTTACGGCTCTTCATTAGATGGTTGGTTGGCCTAAAACGCTTGCGTAGGACGGAAACTTGAGGCATTCTACTGGTTCTCCCTCGAGCGCGGGAGACTCAAACGAGATATAACGGGAGCATTTAGGGCCCCTAAGGGCTGTGTTTTTCTTCCGGAGTTGATTTTAAAGCTGCTTCACTCGAGAAATGGTACGGCGACCAGGGGCACCCACTGTGGATAACAGGAGAAAATCTTGAGTCTCGCGCCAAGAAATAACATCGCCGTACCGGTTGGAACTATGTGGAACCGGCCCTCGGCCGAAGCTTAAACTTTTGAAACGGTTTTGGGATTCACACATAGGCTGAGCCGCCCTGTGAAGGTGCTTTTTCCAGAGCCAACAGATAAATAAATGCTCTGAGTATCTGTTTTTCTCCCCAATCTCAATTACCATTGTTACCGTTGCAATTTCCCACTCGATCTTTGCCTCCAGCTCCCTCTTCCTTGTTCTTCAGTTTTTGATCTCCACAATTAAGTCCGTTTTGACTTAACATGCCAGTCTAAGTCTCGTCTACTAGCACAACCTCACACTGTTTTTACTACCTTTAGCGTTTCCGCCGTCTCATATATTGCCCTTTGTGTAGTTGGAACGCTAACTTGCATTCAAAAAAGGATATATATGTTGTAAGGATTCTCAGATCGGAGTAAACTGTGTAACAACCGGTAGTGGAAAATCCCCCAAAACACTGCAGTTCCATGTTTTTCTTAACATCACTCACTTGACTACACTATTAACCTGTCTTTACGCACTGTATGTTTTTGCGCACCAACTTTCGTTTGTTCGCGCCCAGCGCGCTACTTTGGCATATCATTGTTTTGGACCTGCGTGAAGCACGTTCACCTCTCCCGCATGCAGCAATTCGGTTCTCGTTTTTTGAATCCTCTTGATCTCATAATTGAGCGTTGTATCTGTTTGGTGTCGTTAATCATTCAATAATCTAGTATCGTAGGATATCGCAGATAATCGCCTTTTGAGCTTGGGATCCGTTGCGAATTTGGTCACGCATTGCTCAAACGTGTTTTACACACTGGAAGGAAGCCGTCGGCTCTATCGGTCCTCACAAAGTCACCGAAGGAGACTCAGCTCTTCCATTTATTAGGGAGCTGAGTATTCCAGTAAGCTCGCGGTAAATGAACCTGGGTAAAATACGCAAGCCGCACCCTGTTTCCTGTGATTCTAAATGGACTGAATTGCAAACCAAATAGCGGATGCTTCGGTATCTGAAGTCTCCGCCTGATAAAGAATGTACAATCATAGGGGGAATGCGGAGCACTTCAGAGTGGCAGATGATCTGGAGCAGCTTCCTAGTGACACTAGACAAGGACTTTTTGGGGAAGGCTTTCGAGATTGGGTGAACAAATGATGGATCTGTCCAGCATGAGGACCAAGAAAAGTTACTTTTGCTTTTGGTTTACAGCCGAGCTAATAGCCGCTTCAGATATCTCCCTGGGGTGTAACCGAAATGTACTAATTAGGGGCGGCGGTGAACCCGTGTGCAGGATTGTCAAAACTTGCGATAAGGTGAAGGAGAGAATAACTTGCGACCTGCCAAAAGTCACTAGATTGACACGTCCAAGAAGCTCAAAAACGTTTTCAGTTTGAGCAAGTTATGTAAACGGGTTCCTTTGGTGGGTCTTTCGGGGCCGATCCTGGCAAAATATCCGAACCAAATATTCGGCAGAGAACTAAGGGAATCAACCAGAGAACTGAGCCTCAGGCCTCGGGCTGAGGTAGCGGATGAGCTTTACTCCGCGCTAAAGACTGAAGCTGGTTTTAATGACACCACAGCTTTTGATACCGACCCAATTGACGACGAACGGAAAGCCACGCCACCCAGGCCACCACAGGCTGAAACACTGTTAGAGACTGTGAGTATCATTATAAATTCATACCCCATCACGGCATAGACAGGATGGGCGCCTGCAATTGACTCCTTAGAGTATCGTGCGCAAGCCGGGGATGTTAAGCCAGAAAACAGCACTAGGCCTCACAGCCTGAAACACTGGAAACAAATGGAAGGAACTTGAGTCTGAGGACGCTGTCATCGATGGCATAATTTAGACGGGAGCCCATTCGAAACATCTAGATAAAGTGGTCCTGAAAGCGCATCGGTGATTCTACGGTCACCAGGTGAATAGATTGAATGAACGGTAGGGAGCGGGAATGGCGCTTTTCGGTAAGAGGGAGCACTAGTGGCTAATGGGTAAAACCCGTCAAGCAGGCACAGTTAAAAGTACTCAGTGCAAAATTGTTACAGGTTCCGACTATCTGCGGCTGGCCTGCATTTACAGAATTCGACCTAATGAAAGTTACGCGGGCGTCATGCTGCTGGAATACCTGTGGGGACAGACCGCATAGGCTGGAGGGTTTTTCCTAAACGATGATTCAAATTGTCTTAAAAACGGGAGAGGGAGGCCTGATGGGCCGCGGAGTGGATTTGCAGCCCCTGCTGAGCCTTGCCTCAAACTGAACCCCGATTAAGCACACACATTAGCCGACTAGGTAGACACTGGGTTAACCTCCTATTCTACTAAAAGCTTCCGGGACCAAGTTCGCTAACAACCGGCTAGCTGAGATTGATTTCTTTCTGCGAGAAAAGCGACGACGGCCCCCCAAGTTTCATGGTGAATATCGAGTCACTTACTACCACAGAAAAGGAGGCGAGATTTTGTAAAAATGGAAAATCGGGCCCTGGTCCACGCTGCTCTAGGTTTCGAAAGGGACCACGAGCAGGATAGGGCGGAAGAGGCAGGGGGCACTCGCCATGAACTTGTGGTGTTCACGGAGACATTTGCTCCTTTTCGCATGATCAGAATATAAGATAATAGCCAGCCGGGCCGAAGTACCAAGGAGATAAAGGAAAAAAAGAAATTTGGGGGCGTATTGCTTGCTTGGACAAACTCCTGGCCACGGACAACTGTTGTAGAGTAAAAAAGCCTACACCACGGCAATAAGTATTTAGGTCACCCGTCAATCAAAGTACGAAATTACACTAGCCACCAAGGCCGAGTCTTGTCCAGAGCATGACTAAATCTTCGTGCGGCCAAGTCATATAAGTAGCCTGAAATGACTGTCTGCAAACCACAACAAGCAATTTTACGATAGGAGTCTCGAAATGTCACTACGAGCGGGTTTTGTAAAAAGGACTCGGGGGATTAGGTCCACAGGTTTAGACACAGAGAAAAATGAAAGACATCCCGATACATCATCCAGATGAGGTTGCCGAAGCCATCGGAATGTTAGATACCAGTAAGTTAGATGGGTCAAGCGGGCTGCATGCCGCCTTAGTTAGGCCCCCGGAAGAAGTAATAGCCTGACCCTTTGTAAAGAAGTTCAGGATGCCCCATTCCATGCATTAGTATCCATGTTACAGACGACATTTTTCATTCGTGTAAACTATCCTTGCCGGAATTCCGATTGTTTGTTTCATTGCTCTAAATCGTTGTCGCAAACCGGAATCCCACCGTTGCCTCGAGCGTAAGTCACCCAGCTTGAACTTCCTTGTGACTGTTTTCGTTAATCTCACCTTCCGAATCTAACCTTCCGCTGTTTTTCAGCTGCAGTTGTTGATTCGTAGTTCAATTTGGAGCGTAAGAGCCCAAAAGGAACATTATTAGGAGTTGATTACCGGAAAAGGAATTATTTCGTTTCATATAGTACCGTAGATGTTTGGAATCGACTTTGTTTTGAATTGGGTCGAAATTGCTTTTTACGCGTCGCTTGAAAGTTCCGGTGGATGGACGTTACGCCCTTGTTCGACATGTCCACAGACTCAGCTACACTCGTTTGGAATGGAAGAGTCCTGACATCTTTCCCGTTCAACCAGCCGACTATCTCCTGTCCAAAGGACTGGTAAGCCCAGGCCAGCAGGGCTTCACCAAGCCAAGCTGGTGTTTTCTCTACCAAACCGACTTCTTTGAAGCCCTTTCCTAAGCTGTGGAAGAGGGAATGCCTGCGATCATCCTTTTTCTGGATCTGTCAAAAGTGTTCAACCGGGTGCCTCAGCAGCATTTGCCGATCAAACTCAAGCCTCTGAGTTTAGCCAATCAACTCCTATTGTGTTTATCCTATCTACCCTCCCGCTTTCATGTAGTACTAGTCAGTGTCCACTCGTTTTCTGTAGGGCTTTTAAAATATAGTGCAGTTCAAGGTAGTGTTCTTAGGCCCCTATCGTTTCCAGTGTATCAACATACCTTTCATGGATTTGGTATAACGTTCCGCTTTTCTTCGCGTGTGACAGCAAAATTGTGCACCGCTTCCCCATAGGTGGCCCGCCGTCCACAATAAATAAAGCCTGACAGGATTTAAACTTGTTTATTAGTTGGTGCAGATTTAGGAAAAATTAAACTTCTGCTTCCGAAAGTCCGTTACTTCCGCACAAGTGCTGGTTGCCTCCTGGTCCCGTTGCCTTCAATGATCAATTCATTTATATCATCCCCGTGGCACCTACCCTTGAACTTTGCTACCCTTGTTCTTCCAACTTCTCCAAACCGTCCGTATGTCAATTTGCCAGGGCCACACAGTTCATCAGTCTTATTATACACTGCTTCACACTGAGTTCGGTCCGCTGTTTGCCTGTCTCTAATATCTGAAATTTTGTGAGAATTTTTCCATTATATCCCCCTATCTTCCCAAATCCATGACAATCGTTCTGGATGGTATCCATTGCACTTTCTATAAACCCTGGTTAGGACAGCTTCCGCCATGACCCATCGTGAGCGACGTGAGCTATTAAAGTTCGATCCACTATGGGCCCGTCGCCCTCGCTTAGATTTGATCTTCGCATCCAAATTGATTTACTAAAATGTCTAAATAACCAGCCACTGTCCCTTGACCGTCCGGGCTCTTACTCTTCCAAAATCTTGTCAATCCCTCCCATCTCCACCGTGTAAATCAATTCTGAGCAGTAGATTCCTCTGAACGGTTTACATCAGAACTTAGGATAAACCGCCCCACTATAAGCATTACCATCCCTTCTTCTGTATTCAGGATTATGCCACATGAATACCCCACGGTTTCTAACGCCATCACGCCATCCGGCAAATGCTTCTACGTCGAGACTACATTCCAAAGTGGTCCTCGATTTAGTCGAGAAGACCATTATTATAACCCTTAGTAAATATCTCCTTCAATCCCACTTCCGTTTGTCAGCTGCACGTAAATGGTGGTTGATTAGTCTCATTTGGGAATAACGTCTCCCACATATCTGCCTTTCTCCGATATCTCCATCTTGAAAAGGTCTGCCATTGTATCCCGATTTATTTGAACGGACCGGCAAAAACCTAGTTGATTTACCTTACAAATATTCTCGGCTGTTCAGAGTAAATACCAAACAATAGCTATACCCGTACCTCCTCTGTTTTTGCTTGATTCCCGGTTTTCATTTGTATGTGGACTCAGCTGGTCACGTATCATTCCCTCACGATCAGCATCGATCATACCCTACATAAAGTATGTTTACCACACGGTATTTTCCCCTTCCACGGAATTAGAGACGAAACGCGGCCAACTACCCACCATGCCTTTGTCTGCACGTCGCATTTGTTGGCTGATTCTGCATATGACTTCGGCCAGCCAAGTAGTACCCCTTTAAGATCATCCACGACACTTCTGCGTATGGAGTGCACATTATATTCTACTTCCCTGTCCCTTCCTTTAGGAATTTCCTCCACTGCCGGTATCTGCATTCCTCTGCGTATCCTGACAGTAATAATAATGATTTATTTCGAATGGGCCTCAGACATACCGCAGTGCATGTTCGAATGATGCAGGTGATCACAGAATCGGAGTTTACAGGGGGACCAAATAAAGGCATACGAAGGCTAAACTGAAATGAATCGAAATGAAAACAGGGCCCGGCAAATTTTAAACTGCAGGTCGGATGGTTACTTCGGTTATCCTCGATCAAGGTCCAATGAATGTCTGGAGTAAATACACAAGCTGTACGGGGAATAAAGGGAGCTTTTATAAACTCGAAAACATTCAAAGATTGTTCGTTGAGCTCCGTAAAAAGAGGAGTTTACGAGGCAATATATAAAGAGCCATTTGCACTCTGCAGAAGGTGAAAGGCATATGAATAGAAAAAGCTGCGGTGTGCAAGGATGGAACTTCAAAGAAGCAATCGCTTTATAATGGTCATGCCAAGAAGTAATATTATGGATATATATCAGTCATTGACAGTGACGGTATAAATTGGCTGAATACTGGCGTAGTCATATGTACAGAAAACAAAATACGCATCTTGAGTGAGCGAGAAACCACTAGGGTGTTGATGGAAGGTAAAGGCCTGGGGAAATCAGTGAGAGTCCAGCAGATTGTTGACCTCATGCTGAGGTTGGTCAAAGGACGGAAAGGTGGAAGTAGAAGATTGATCTGTGAGGGGCGCAGCTTCAACGATCACGGTGATGTTCGTTTATTGCAGAAGGGACGATCAAGCAAACAACAGGCAAGTGCACACCGATAGATGAACCCTGCGTAGTAAGTATTAAACTAAGGAGACAGATGAATAAAGCTGCATAAAGTTTATTAGGAAGGTGGCTTTGAATCAGTGGCCACAGAATAAAGTTAACCGAACCACAAACTTAGCGGAAGAATTTACAGCCCGGACACAAAGTCAGTCTCTGTTATGCATCACACTACTGCCGCATTAAGGGAGATAGAGAGCGCAAGGTTGAGAACAAACGGAGGTGATGGTGTACTAGGTGAACGGTAAGTGTGCAAACTTAACCGAGCATTCTGACCGGTACGACAAGTGAAGGTTACATTCCAAGCATAATAGAGAAGTTCGAACGAGAGAAAATATGGTGACCAGCAAAATAAGGATAACACAGTGGTAGGCACCGCGGAGACAAGCAGTTTGGCTGACAAAGGGTGTAAATAACCACTGCTGATTCTTTTGATGATCAAGCAACCTAATTTTTGGCTGAAACCCTTTTCATGTATTGACATTTTGTTCCGCTGGCAAGGTAGTACTGGTCACATTTCCGCCTCTTTTCAGTCGCAGTTCCCGTGGTATTTTTATTTCCAACCACGGCTTCAACGTCCTATGTTGATCTGTATGAAATAGTTTCTGTTTTAAATGGTCACCTCTACTAGAGTCCGAGCTATCGACCTTTTCAGCTTTAGCCTAACATCCTGCCTTTCTGCCAGTCCAGCCGCTCCGGCAAGTCGGTCAGACGTTTACTGTGACATGCACTCAAGCACGCACCTTACTGATCATTATTCACCTCTCTCTCTGGTCTCCGTTTGGCGCAGGCGCGCAGTTTATCCTTTGAAAGCCGCGGAACCGTGCGCTGTCTGCCTTTTCCCTTTCCTCATTTTCATGTATTTCCTAAAGTTATTCACGATATTCGTATTTATACGCGTACTTCTTGATTGTCGTCTAGATATGCTCGTGAAAGCATGATAATATTGTGTAACAGTGATGAAGAGGAAATTTATGAAAATTTGCAACAGAAGGGTCACAAATATCGGTATCCGTATTGTAAAGCTGAAGATACTTGAAATCAAACAGAATAAAATAGGTTTACCCTGTTAGTACGGGTCACTCACGAATTCAGGCATGAAAGTTATTGAGGATAAGGTCGTCCTCGAACAAGATGGAAGGGAAGAGTCAACACAAATCTGAGCAAAACGATGTTCGGAGGAGGATTAATCATTGAGCAGAGCTAGGAAATCGATGAGTTAAGCGTCGAATATTACCTATTCCTAAAGAAGAAGGCATGGGATTTTGGGAGGCTTACTATGGGAAACGGAAACATGAGTCCATAGATATGAGTGATGTTGAAAGTGGCAAGGTCCTTAAATGAACGACCACGAATATGAGAAAATTGAACTACTTCCATGAGGAGGCGGCTACAGCTAAGTAGATGACAAATTTCAGTATTTGCTTATCGGAGAAACAAAGAAAAAACAGAAAACAATTTAGTAAAAAGCATAATTTGGTCAGACTGTTTTCTATTCTACTTTTGCCTTTCAGAGCACAGTAAGCCCATTGGGAAGGAACCATCACCTATGTTGGTCGGTGTGTTGGTGAATTGCACCGTGCGGTAACCACCCACAGTGATGTTAAGTTGATGCCGTGAGAGAGGTTTTACATCGTGAGCCACGGATGAGGCATGTTTTCAAGCCCGTTTGTGTAAAATGAGGTGTGAAAGTCTCTGGAATCGACTGCAGTCGCTTTAACGAGGAACGGACGTGCATTTTAGGTGAACGATGTGCAAATAGACTGAGGAGCACTGCGGCAGGTAGCATCAAACGAGGTCCAAAATAGTTGATTTCTTAAGGCACGAGCCCAAATGGTGAATAAATCCAAGAATCATCTCGAAATGGACCAAAATGAAGCTTTATTTCTCGAATTCTATCAAGCCGCCCGATGGGCGACGACAGGGTAATAAAAACCATGCACCAATATTCAGGGCAGAGAACCGTTAAGGTTGTGGCGGGAAATGTTGCGGCAAGAGAACGACGTGAATATCAAATCGAACGGAAGAACCGACCAAGGGCCACGGACAAAAGAACAGGTAGCAAATACGTCGAGGGCCTCCCAAAGCGGACAAAGGAGGCATGCCGACTGACAGGAGGGAAGCTGTTGGATCTACGGAAATCAGCAACATGGCCCAGGTGAGAAGCTGTCGATTAAGCCGTCCAACGGAACAATCGGACCGGTCGAACAGACATGATGCCCAGAGGAGCATGCTACTGGTCACGAGAAATTGGCCAAAATGCAGCTGAAACACTCGAGCAGCCTTGAGAGCAATGTTGATGCCGTGCAGTCTGGGGAAGGGCCTGTTTGAACGACTGCGTACCTTTGATGGACTTGACCAACTTGGCCTTTGAAATACAGGTGTCCTAGCCCGTCTTATGGTTCTTGTTGCAATATGCCAGTCCCTGTTGTCTGTTTCTGACAAAGACTGCCGTTTCATCACATCTGGTAGTATATTCTGCTTGAAATTACGTTAATATTTGAATTCATAACTAGTTCCAGTTTGTTTAACTCGGTTGCCTCAATCTGCTGTAATAAGCGTTTACTGCTGTTTCGCCGTTCATAAAGGCACTTAATCAGCCATCGCGGTTTTTGACTGACCTTCGTCATGTTGGGACGGCCTAAGATTGTGTGATCAGTGCCTGTAGGAGATATAGACGCTCGAGATTCTACGTCACTAGGCACCTCACTGACTTCTGGCGGACCGCGGAAAGATATGCCATTGCGGGACGTAATTTGGTGGCTGCGGTGAGAGAGTGAACAGCGACAATGTGCCAACGACTGAGTAGTATTAGCGAGTTCTAAGACGGGGGATGGACCTGAACGGGAATGATGCAAAGGGATAAACAGTCTTGTCAGTCGAGGAGGTTAGGTAATGCCTAACATGCCAGGATGGAGGAGCATGAGCGTATGCGACCACTATGTGCAAAGGAAAAGATGGAAGATGGACAGATGTGAAAGCGCCGCTCTATTCAGTATATAGATGGAATGATAAATTTTGCAGGATGTGGAAAAAGTGTTTTCTAACGTCGACGTTGAGGGTGATGTCGAAGAGAAACAGATGATAAACGGAGACGGACAAAGCGAATGGCCTATTTGTGGGAGCAGCGCGAACACAAGGAATTTTGTAACCCACAAGCGGCGCTTGCGGATGGGACTGACGGTTGCCATTCGCACTCCAAATGCAGCCTCAGTTCATGGGCACTTTATCTATTGTTCCGCAGTGTTTGGTTGGGGTGTGACCGAGGCCCAACAGCAGGAGTACCTGCTTCCGTCTCCGTTTCTCGTTTCTCCTTGATTTTCAGCCACATAGAGCTGCTGCATGTCACGTATCATTCCTACACCACAAAAATGATCTTATGTCGTTTTTCTACTGCCTTTCAAAGTATTTTCCCCATGTCTTTGGGGTTGCAACCACCATCAGTAACCCCCAACCATCAGAGTGACCCGTTTTCACTTAGACCTCATTTGTTTTGGCTTTTGAATGCTGGCTCCCGGCTGGGACCCACCCAGAATTCTTTTCGCTTTTTGTTTTCCCTTTCAAGTTCTCCAATCATACGTACACCATCTCGCAACTTCCTATCGCTCTGGGTACTGCTTTCATTGTTATCCTGGCTGTCGCTTATGAATGCTAACCTGTTATATTCCGACCAACTAACCGTTATGTTCTTTGGTCTTGATCCCCGGGACCACTCACAACCCTGGAAAAATCAGAAAATACACCATTCCATTGGCTGTTATCTAGCATGCACAAAAACAGCAATGCTCGCTCTTGCTCGTCCTAAAGAAAGTGTGGGCGGTCAGATCCATCGCTTTGGCCGGAGGGCATTTAGCGTGCTGGATGTCTGCAACGATGTGCAGGCTCCAGCAAGCTGAGAGATTGCATCCCACGTCACCTATCGAAATAATCATGACAGATCTACACCCGAGTATCGTACTCTCACCAGTCCCTTCGGATGCCAGTTGGATATACAGTCATCGCAACCATCCGTCCCAGATCGTCTCAATACCCAGTCACCTTTTTCATTTTTGGGTACCACCACTCAACTAACTTAAAGTGACAATTGGTTGAAAATTTGTCAGTTTTCCACCGGCTACTCCCCCCCCCCACATTCACCCTAGCACTCTATTCCAACCGAAAGTGTTGGCTATCTTCTGTGTGACGAATGTCTTCAATATTCTGCCACTGAATTTTACCAGTATATTCCCTCACCGTCTCAATATATCCGCTTTTCGGTAATCCACCCTCATCCATTGTTGCGTTCCGTAACCTAGTCCCTATCATTCTCCGCAGGTTGCTCATGACCCTTCACGCCCCTCATTCGTGACAACCCTTATTTTCAAAAAATATGCAGGCAGTCGAATTGTCTTCCAGATTTATGCGTTTTCCACCTACTACTCTTGCAGTCGCCGATCCCTCCTCGTTTAGAAAAACGTCCGTGATACTTATTCAATGCTATTATTCTCCACTCTTAGGTCCTCTGTGTTCAACGCATTCAACCGTCGTGTTCAGAATAAGTGGTTCATAGACGGCTTTTTCTGGTGGTGAAATGTCCGTCGTGTGCTCACCGCGGACTATGGGCAGGCCGCCTTTCGTAAGCTCCTGCAAGCCATCTACAAGGCGGTCTGTCTACAGCTGAGTTCGTATCTCTACTTCCAGTGTGGGCAACAAGCCGTCCAGGAGCATAAGGAGGGCGGAGTCACGTCAACGGGGTCCGGATCAACCCCAGGTTGGCCGCCTTGAATAGCGGCATCGGTTCCTGATGTTCGGCCAAGGTGTCGAATCTCGCAATCAAAGCACCCCTGGTTGCGGCCCACTCCATCTTATCTGGGCCTTTTCGCGCCGCATCCAGCCCCACTTGAGCTCTGCCCCCGAGGAGCGCTCAAAGGACCGCCAACTTAAACTGGTCCGATGGAATTCCAGCCAGCTTCGCCAGGTCATGGAGGTCCACCAGAAGGCTCCTTAAACCCCCATCTTCAAACAGCCACCTGATCTTCATCCTAATGACAGCACTGGTTGGTATAATTCACAAAATGCGCCGGGTAGAAAGGTTTTTCATCGGAAATTGCCCGGTAGGAAATTGACTGTTACAGTATCGCCTATTTGTAAACTAGCCACCTGGTCTACTTGAAAGCGGAAGCTGTTCAGTCTGAAGATGCAACTGCCTGACTCCCATGCCCTCCTCCAACATTTTGCGCTCCACCCGTTTGACGTAGTCGCGTTTGTTGTCGATTCCCAGTTAAGAAGTCAACTACCCACCAATTTGGTAAGTAGTACGCGTACTCCGCTACACTCTTCCCTTTTGACAAAAGAAACTGGCCATGTTCTGTGGATTCTGTCCAAAGCCCCCTCCAATCCACCCGTGGGGCTGCCTTCGCATAGACAAATCTCTTTCCGACGCGAGCTTTGTTGCGGGTCTTCTTGCCAACGCTGTGAGTAACACCCGTGCGCATACCGTTCTTTTTGGGTGCGCACTGCATTACAAGCTGGGTAACTGGCTTCCAGGATGGAATAAGGTTCTCCCCACTTAAGCATATCTTTTGTGCTTCAGGGTCCTTTCTCAGTCCTCCAAAGAGCTGCTTGCATTTTACCCTGACTCCTATGGCGAATGGCTCTAGTTCAGTTATTATTTGCCTACGGGGGCTTGCAATGAGCTTAGTCGAATTTCTTTCAAGATCTCTGGTGCGTATGTTTTGCTTGACGGAGTTCGACTGGACCCGTCTGGAAAAGTTGCCCTGAGCCCTGCTCAAGCTGATCGGCAATCCCACGATCCCACCATAAGTTAATTGAAATGGAGGAATATCCCCTCTGGACTGTACAAACGGGCAGTGTGATGGCAACAACAATGGGAATGCCCGCTCCCATTCTGCGCCTTTTGTCACCGGCCAGTCCTTGAAAGTGAGTCTGTTCCGTTCCATAAAACGTTTTAGTTTCGAAAGACATCGATTTATGCGTATTCTTCTGCCTCCAAGCACCTTAAGACCTGCAAGAAATTTATTGTTCTCGAAACACGGCACAAGGTTGGTGATGGTTGGTTTTGGAACCCCATTACTGGATACTATTCGGTCTATCACTAATGCACAAGCTGTGTTGACGCGTTGATCGGGATGCCTTGGCCTCGACCAAGGGCGTTAAATGTTCGGTCATCTCTACTGGTACGGCCTCTGACGGGCCGTAGCGGATTGCATGTGGGAAAAGGTTTACTGAATTCAGTATTGTCGTTGGAAGTGATCGTGTCTTTTCTTTCTTAGCTCCTTGTCTCCGCCATGGATCGGACTCATTACTCATTTCTTTTGCAAACCATATATCTGCTACTATAATGGCCAAGCATCACACATTCATCCGCTGCCCAGTTCCCATTTTCTTGTTAGTGTGTCACATTCCACCTTTCTGAAAGCGACCAATCTGCTCAACAATTACATGTTTACCTCCGGCCACTCCTTTCATCATCACCTAGGCAATCTCTCTCTACAAATGAGTCTTCTACCGGGCATTTACCTGACTCAGCAGATATTCGGTTGCTAAACGTTACAAGGGTAATTTTCGAAGGGTGTTTCTCGTTCTTTGTCCATAAATTCATTCCTTTCATCGACTGATTTCTAATTCTAAGCCGTTCTATACACCACAGAGCGCCATTGTTGGTTCACAAAGCTGATCACCCAGCCTGAAATCGATTTTTGTTGACAGGAGGTGTGATCCACCATCCTAGCAGCGCCCATACATCGTTCCAGACGTCCTGCAAGCCCGATGTTTTCCGGCCAAAGCGGTGTATCAGACCCCGCTCCGCTCCAGCGGGTTTTGCACGAGTGATATTAACGTAGTCACACAGCTGTAGAGATGGAATAGTCCAGGAGCTTGCGGCCAGATTGCGAGAGATTCTTGAGAGCAGGGCCAGTGTGGTAGTGGTGAGATGACGGGCAGGTATCGAATCTTCAGCCGGAAATGTGGGTTATGTATTATTCCGAGCCATTGAAGGGAATATACGCATCAGTGGTTGCCTGGAAAAAATAAAAATAGTGAAACGCAATCTGGGATGCTCCCAGCTGGGGATCAACGGTCAACGGTAAGGAGGAACCTCTAGTATCTAGGGATCGGAACTACTTTTAAAGAATGCGGGCCACGAGCTGAAGAGAAGATAGGAATGCTAAAAATGGCGAAGACAATGAAGAAGGATAAAGATGATTTGTTAGTCAATAGTGGTCGCCGGGATTGGATTCTGGGTTGAAATGCCAGGGCGAACTAAGGGAAGGGGAATGGGCCGATTGGACCGAGTAAAGTGAATTTGGTATGATGAAGATAAGGGATAAGAATTGGGGCTGAGTTGCCTCCAGCGGAGAACATAGTATATGGGGCGGGCAAGAAGGAAGCTCTAGGCCTAGGGTTATCTTTGTCATATTAAGTGAATTTTCTCCAGGCGGAAGATTACTACAGAAACTGATGGAATAAACAAACCTGATTATAGTCGATAAGTAAGCGAATTACCATTAAGGTGGGACTGCGGCACATAAGAGGAATAGTTGAACGGTAAAACTTTGAGGAAGTGAAAGCTACCAGACTCAGAGATGAGTTTTGAAACTGGACTTGGAGTAACCACTCTGGAGAATGAAAACGAAATCCTGCGTGAAAAAGTGGAACACTATTAGCTGTAGGGAAGTGTATTGGGAACAGAATGAGTGGCGCCATAACTGTAGGCTGAATCCAGGTAATAAGCCGCTTCCTGTAAGAGAACAGGGACTGGATTTCCTGTCCATGTTTGAAGAGAAAGAGGTAGAAACCATGAAGTGGATCGTAATCTGGGATAGAGGCCTGGTTAGTAGAAGGGTATGAAGGGGCATAGAGTTAATGACCCTTCTGATGCCACGGCACAAGGGTCGGAGAAGTTGGTGGTACTCTGAAGGAATGAAACGTGCAAGTGTCAGTACTTGGGTGGGGATTTAACTAGGAAACTATACCGAAAAATCAAGTTGCTGCAGGGAACGATGGAATAAATGGACTAAAATGATAGCCGGTAAGTAAGCTAATTACGACTATGCTGGGACTGTGGTACGGAAGAAGAAAAAATGAGCCGTAAAACTTCGAAAGTGGACAGCTACGAGATTCAGAGATGAGGTTGGGACTGGATTTGGAGTAACCACTCTAAAGAATAAAAAGCGACAGTCTGCATGAAGACGAGGAATCAAGTTAGCCGGAGGGTAGTATGCGGGTAGTTAGTGGAATCGGAATCCGTGACGTCATAACTGGAGGTTGAATTACCTCGATGAGCCACTTCAAGCATCAGAACTGTGACTTGGCTTCCTCCGACGGAGAACCTGGAGAATGGAACGGGCAAGAAAGAGGCTGTAGACCTATGGCTATAGTTGTTATTTCGAGTGGGCGTTATCTCGGTGGACGGTTCGACTTTGCAAATTATTAAAGCCTGACTGATAAATACGACAACCTCTTTGGTACGTAGATCTCCTGGCCCCTGACTTAGATTGCGTGTCAGTAACCCAAACCAACCTCGTACGCTAGCCCCTCCAAAATGAATGAATCATTGTTTGATACGAGTGTCAGGACATCAAGCAATTTGTTTAATTCCTCTTTAAATCTCGGTAAGTGGCCTATTCCACGGACATATTGTGGAACTTTGTTCCACATTTGCGAATATTTAACTGTAGGCTGGTTCTCGAGAAGGGCACAACGGCCGGATAACTGATGGCATAATGAATACCTCGAGCTTAATTGGCTTCGTACCATAGAGGAGGCTTCGCAGGATCTATATTTTATTACTGGGTGGAAAATGGACAAGTTGTTTTTATCCTTCGGAGCCAAAGATGTTCGAAGTGTAGCAGGTCACAGAGCTGTTAATAGTTGAGAGTAGATGAAAATCCAATTGCTTGTTTAGTGAAGGTGAGCTGAGCATTTTCAATGGCAATCCCGTCAGTCTTGCGCATGTTTGAGCCAACCATTGCACTATACCGTCGCAATGGTCTGAGGTGTGTTGTATAGACGCTGAGTTTACTTTCACGCAAACGGAATGTTTTGTGAGCCGGTCCCAATAACCTGCGGGACCCAGCAATTTGAGCTTCTGTTTGCTCCGAGAAGTTGAACGAACTGGAGCAGTATATGCCCAGGTCACATACTGATGATTTGTTGAGGATCAGATGACCACCTAGACTAAAAGCTTCGGGAGGGACATGGCACTTGTATGTAAGAATGCAGCTTTTGTTCGCCGAGAACTTTGTTACCCAATCGGTACACCACGAATTGAGCATCCGTAAGTCCTCCAATATTTTTTCGATAGTATTTCCCAATGGATTATGGTCGAAGGTGTACAACAACTTTACATCATCAGCAAATAAAAAACGGAGTTCCATGGCAAACCACGGTAAATATATCACTTATTCGCATGAGAAACAACATCAGGCAGAGTACGGTAGCTTGGATCACATTGCTGGTTACAGGGCTGGGGGTAGAAGTTATGCCATCAGCGTTTACCACTTGACTGCGCGAGGACAAGTACGATTCTAGCCAGGCATATAGTGGGTCAACAATGCCGTATGCCTTGGCCTTTGACAAAAAACGAATATGGGACACCCGGTTAAAAACTTAAGACGTCTAAAAAGACTGAAATCACTGCCTTGTCATCATTGGCAGCTATCGTAATGAGGTTCAGAAGGTCAGTCATACAGGTGCGCAGGACCGATGTTTTAGGAAACCTTGCTGACCTTCACTTACGAGGTGATGTTTTAGGAAGTGATCAGTTAGTTTACCTTTTAATAGTCTTTCCATAATTCTCGGTACTACTGGGGTGTGATTCACAGGCCGGTAATTGGCCGGGTCCTCCCGTGTTCCCTTCTTATAAATTGGGATAATAACCGAAGTTTTCCACTGTATAGGGTACCAACTAAACGGCATAGACAAATTAAATAAATTTGATAAAAGAATTGGGGGTGGCTGAGCCGCCCAATTTAACGATGGTCGATGGTAATGAGTCCGATCCATGGCGGAGACATTTTGATATTTGAAATAAGAGGCTCGATTTCGGAGGGCAGGAGTGTTATAGAAGGAGGTGGTCCATGGGAGGGTATTGGTGGACTGTAAGGAAATGGTGCCGTGTCACTAGTTAAGGACAAAGCAAAATACGTGTTAAGCGCTTCTGCTATGTCCAGCGGTTTGTCGAGGTACGTGTTATTGAAAGAAATAGATGAAGTTGATTTGGGGTTCCTCGACTTCATCAGTTTTGCAAGGATCTCGACTTTCTCGGAATGACACAAGGTCCTGTGTTATCATACTAATAATTTGCTCTGGGAGTACAGCTTTATGGTTTCAGCTAAAAGATTTAACTGTGTAAACGGTGAAAAGTCCCTTGTTTTAAGATAAATGCATTGGAGTCTACTTAACTTCAAGTTAAGACGAGACGGTTTATTGCCTTTAGGGCGGATTGACGACCCTTGTGACGGGGTTATTAGATTGAGGCATTGTTCAGAGATAGAGTACAGTTGATCTGCCACCAGCTGGGGATCTGCACTTAAAAAGACGGTGTCCCAATTTTGGCTGCGAATCTGACAAAGCCGTGTGTTCAGGTTAGCTTTATGGTATGGTTTATGCGGGGGCGTCGGCTGTTTATATTTTGTGGGCACTGTGAAGCAGCAGTGGACAGTTGCGGGGCCACCTCCGGGTAGATTATTTTAAACTGTTGTTTTAACCTGGGTTAATCCTAATGACAAGATCAAGTCAAGGGCGTGGTCGAGTCTGGATGGGGACGTGGTGTGCTGCTTCTATCCTCCAAGGTGAATTGCTTTCAAAATAGGCAGTAAGTGGCGTGGTGATTTAAGTGATGTCCGGATTATTTCTGGTGCATTAAAGTCACCAGCTGTCAATTTTGGGCCTATTTTAAGATCACTAATTAAGTTGAGTGCCCCGATAATTTACAGGAAGCCGTCGGAATTGGATCCGGACGGACGGTATACCCAGCCTGGTACCAGTTTCTGACGTTCGATTCCAACGTTCAGTCATACAGATTTGACAATGCCGTCTAGGATAGGGTGCAGAAAGCTTGTTGCTCTGAGAGTGTCCTTTGCATACCCTAGACAGCAGCCCCCACGTTTATGTGTTCTGCTTTTGCTGGAAGATTTGTAGCCGAGTACCTCAATGTCCTCTGCTATATAGGAATCCGGTAACCAAGATTCCGTCACTGAAGCAAAGTTATAGTCGTTTTTTAATGCAGCTGATCGTATGTATTGAATTTTTTCCTAATAGGGCGTGCGTTGACGTATGACAGTGTGAAAAATCTAGTGCCTCTGATGTCATCATTAATACTTGTACTTACAGTTCTTTGACCGCTGCATTTAACCTAAAAAGGACCATAGGCGCAGGACGCAAGCCCTCTTAAGTTATCATTCGCATTGGAGGAACTTGGGTCTGCATGTGGAATAATAAATGACAAGGTTTTAGGTATAACGCTACTATGCGGCTGATTAAAACGGTTCATGTGAGGAATGTCTAGGTTATGAGGCACGTTGTGCCCACGGCACGTATGGAAAAAATAGGCACTCTGGCCAGATATGAGGTATCCGCTGGTAGAAGGGAGGATATGCGATGCGCTTGGATGGTTTAACGGAGGGGGAGGTAGGAAGGATGGGAATAATGGGTGATTAGGCTGATGGGAAGGTTCCATTTGTCAGGAGTTAGGTATGAACGCCGCTCGCTCATCATACCGTCTATTTTTGTAACGGATTGGGTCCCATTGTTCTTGTATCATCGTCTTGAAGTGCTATTTTGTTTCATATGCTGAGAGATACGAGGGTATCCCCGACGGAAAAGTCGGTTGGTGACGAATTTGGTCTATAGAAGGAACTACCATTGTCATTCTTCTTGCATCCCGTATGGTCTGCCCGCACGAAGACTTAACCTTGGCAACTTGCCTCTCTTTGACCCTCTCTTCTGGACGGTTATTTATTGTCTGCGACATACGTGGCATGCGAGTGGCACGCCTGGGTATTTCAGTAGGTTCTAAACGGAGGCCTATAGGGACAGATGTCAGCGCTGCAGGTTTAATTTCATTGAGAACTTGAAGTCCCGTGGAACGGTCGTCCGGAGCTGGAGGTATAACGTAAGGACCCTCCTGGGATGAGCCTGTAGGAGTTGTTGATCTATGTTGTAGTTTTGGCCGGGGTAGCTATGGCGAGGTGGGGAGAGATTTGTCTAAGTCAGCTAACCCCGTGGATCTTCCAGGGGTAGAAGTGAAAGGGGCTTTGTTGATCCTTTGTAAAGTGCTTTGGGAAGAGGGTGAATTCTGCACTTTATTGCCAGTGTGATTAGAATTTTTAGCGGCACATCTTATCACTTCTCTTTGCAGGGGCTTTCTCTAGGCTTGTATTTTGATTGATTTAAACTGTGAAGCACTTGTAATCATACGCTGTTTAGTGATGAATTTTCCAGCGATTTTTTCATCTGGAAATTGGAATAGAAGGGGACAAGAGTGCTTTTGTGACCTTTTTCTTGGTCTTCTGCAGTGACATGGAAAGTGGGCCATGCTCGCGGCTTGAAGGATAGTAGATTTAACGACTGTGATGTCTAGCCGATCAGAGACGTCGAAGACCGTTTGCTTGCTGACCTTGCCATTTATTTTTACAGAATATTTGTGGTAGGCGACATGGTCTATGATGACGACTAACGGGCAGACAGACCAAGGGCGGGCACTCATAGCTACTGCCGTTATTTTCTGTAGCCAACTTTGGGTCAATCACAAGAATCATGAGAGACTGAGTTTGGATAAGAGGAGGATTTCTTGAATATGGCAATGGTGAAAAATTGGCAAAATCTACGAAAACCTCGCCGTGGCGTAGAGCGGCGGGAAGTCGCACATCCAGCGCAGCACGGAAAAACAAGTGGTATCAAGCAGCGGCTGTAATTAAAGATGTACTGGAATACGAACCTTGTTAGATCTCAGTAGAAGATGAGTACAAACCCAGGCCGACTATCACAGGAACTTCCACACTGACAGAAACGGGAGTTGATAGTGCAAAGCCCATGTGGTGTACACAGTGTAAGGAACAAATACTGAAAAGCCTTCCAAACGTTCTGCGTCCCTTATGAATTTGATTGTATTTGACATTACTTCAAAAAGCTTGTCCATTTACCACTATTTTGTACGTTCGTTTATTAATATGAGAGACTTGAATTTGGCCTTGAACCGTTCCTGACTTTTGTGCCTGAGCCACGGTGCTCTAAACCCTTGGGTTCTATTGTCCATCTAATGAGTACAGCTAATCTGTGCCCACATCCTCGCTTAGAGATACACAGAAGGCTCACAGCCTCTTTTCTAGGCTTTGTATAACGGGTCCGGGCCAGCCAACTGCCGGAAGCTTTAAAACCGTTCCAGCTGCAGTTTTTATATTTGACGGCCTTGGCTATTGCAGCCTTCCATCACAAAGGTTTACCCTCCACACCCCTTCGTTTCGAGGTTGCAAACTCGTTATTGGGGATGATTAGGTATTCTTCTACAACCTGCCGGCGCCCCTCGACAGTAGCCCCGTCTACCATATCCTTCATCAGCCTCATCGCCCAATTGCGAAGCCCATCCATGTCCATACCACAGAAATCCCCGACCGGCCTTGAGAGCATCTTGGGTTGCCGCGTGCATACGGTGATTTCAACACACACGTTGTCACGTTTGCCCAAAGCCGCACAGCATCGTTGTTTGGATATGTCCTTTTTAACCTCAATATTGCAAGACCAAGCAAGGAGGGTTCGCATCCAGCCCCATATCTGGTATTTTCCCTGATAAGCTTTTGCAGCGCATTTGTACGCGGTCACCCCAGGTAGATTTCCTGTGATCCCTGTGTGCAGACTATACCCGCCCGGTCAGTGGTCTGCATTTTGAAGTCATCCCAATGAGCTTTTTATGCGCGTCCCTAACGAGTTCAGTCAGGGTGCGCATTAGGCTAACGTCCTCGTCGTGGTTTTTAGTCGGCGCCCTGTAGATACAAACAATGGTATTCGTTTGGCCTGGAAGGATGATCGTAACTGCCCTCAGCTGGACATTGCAAGTAAGCATCCTGGTCTGAGACTCAAGATCGTTTGTACCTAGTCTAATGGCAACGACTTTCCCTCCCCCAAGACCATCGTGATCTTAAGCCTGCATTTAGATTGCATGAACTTTGCTTAACATTCTCGGCACACGGTCTTCTTTGGGAAGCCATGTTTAAGTACCGGCAATTATTGTCACGTTGTCCTTCCCCGCGGCTTTGGCGAACTACATCCACTTGTTTCCAATGCTACGCGCGTTGGTGTATAATATCCCCGCGTTTGCATCGTCACTTAGATGTCTGTTATTATTTACTCCTACCCCTTTCTTGGGCGCAACTCCTGAGGCGATAACAAGTTTTTGCATCGGTAGCCCCCACGGGCCGGCATGACTTTGCTTACGACCTGGGACTTCCGGCATTTCCCAACCCATCCTATGGGAGTTACCACGACATCCAAACTGGCAGGGGCTGCGTCTTTCTCCATCCCATGACATTACTGCCAATTTTCATCTCCCGACACGGCTTCAGTTACACTTATTCCGGACCGCGTACGCGGCTACTTTACTGCTGTCGGCGAGGGCGCCCGATGGCCGGGTACAGCACTCTGCTGCCCTTGGTGGTTTCTCACCGGTGCCCTGGCGCTGGCCCATTAGGTCTTATTCTATGTTTGTCCGGTACAATTTGATATTGCCCTTAGTAGTATGGGCCAGCATATACTTCCTCTCCATCAGTCTATCTCGGATGGACTCTCCAGTTAACTCGACTAGTATTGGCTTCGCACGATTTTTGCCTTTGGACGCGAGTAGTGACTTCCATGCCCCCACTATGGGCATTCCGCTTGGAGCAGTATAGCACGGAACACCTGCAATTCGCATTACGTCTCGGACCCTCCTTCCATCCATGTCCCGCCCAGCTTTTGATTGCCTTATAAAGAGTTCCTCCTGATTGAGGATCAGGAGACCAAGGCTTGGAACCTCACCATCGAAAAGATCTGCCTTTGCAGGTCCTTCACTTTGTCTTCTACTATAAGAAGCGCGGGATCGTTCAACCTTGCTGGCTCATCCTTCGCTATACCACACCCACTCTTTTCGTTTTGGACTGTCTTGCTCTTCTAGCTTTCTGCTCATCTCGCTGATTCCCATCTGTGTGCTTCAATGGTGTCAAGACATCCACCGGAAGATAATCTGAGGAAAATCGCATATTTGCCTCAAAGACTATCTTTTCGTGCATGCCTACAATGTTCGCGAGAGACTTTCTGACTGCGGCGTTTTTGGGCTCATATCTGTAGTACCACCTGGCGGTGTCTGGTCCTGCTCTTCGGCCTGCGGTTTGGGGGCTAGGCTGGTCCCTTCGCGAAATACGCAGTCCTATTCAGCCCATTGGTTGCGCTTATAAAGGATATAGGTGTCCCTTGCCATTCCTGAACACATTAGTTGGGTCCACCTCTTGCATACCTCGCACTCTATACCGTTTACTACGCGTTTTCCGCACTGGGATGAAGAAAACGTGTCAAAAGCAGGTGGCGCACTGAAAGAAATGAGGAAGGTAGGAAAAATAGACAAAAAACTATTTAACAGAACGCAAAATACTTCGGCACTCGCAAGTACAACCCTCTAACACAAACGTACAGAAAACCCAAGCGAGGAAAGATCACCTTACGAAAGCACCAAATACTACTCGGAAGTTCAACGAGGAGAATGAAAATATTCGCCAAATGAGATGCACCTTAAATGCAATTTTGATAGACTGGGCGTTATGAATTAACCTGGGTTAATCCACAAGAACTTTCAAAAACTCGACTTAAAAGCGACAGCACTGAGAATACAAACCACGCGGTACTCGCCGTTTAGATCACACAGGACTTTGTACGACTGGGGACAGTTGAGTGTATTAATATGCCCGATGCAGTGTATTCCGCGGCGGTGCAGCTTGCGCGATCTGCAAAGGCAGAAGGAAAACTCAGTCAGCCGGAGCTCAGTAAGTGCACAAGCAAGCGTCAACAGTTGCACCAACAAGGATGGGCTCGAAAACCCATCAGAGAGCGTTACAGCGTCCAAAAAGTAGCATTGTCGGCGCGAAGCAGTAGCTCCCGACAATGCGTGATGTTTTTCTGAAAGGCGGAAATTTCGTTCAATTTCAGTCCTGGCAGAGAAAAGGAAAGCAACCAGTGAATCATCTCCTGCTGCAAAACTACCTGATACAGCTGGAGGTTACCGCCACCCAAAACCGGTCCGCTACCTTCTTGAAAGAACCGCTCTTTGCTGCAATTTCAGCCTCTTACGGGGGATTTTCCAATGTCACATTGCAAAGCAATTTGCTATAATGTGGTGCCTTCGGCCCACTACTTGCAGTCTAGGACTATGCCACCTGTGCCCTCCACTGGGATCGGAGAGGATAGACCTTCTTCAGAGATACAAGTTCGCGGCAAGGCCATCTGCTTCACGTGGTTCTAAAATCTCATTGTTCGACGTTTGGTAGATTTTTCAAGGCGGAATCTCTCGCTGCACTCAAGTTGAACGGAATGACAATCTCCGTTGCCCACTGATCTATCATTGGGCTCACCGGCAATGCCAGGGGCAAAATGCGGTCCAGACAGGTATTCTGAACCCTTTCGCGCTGTCCAGAATTATATTTTCCAACTCTCCGGTAGCACCGGAGACAAGACACTGTCAATATTAATATATTGAGCCCTCTCTCTTTCCCATTGCCCTCACATCCAGTAAACTAACTCACAGCTCACCGGTGACATCCAGATAACAAGGTAACCACTAGATCCGGGAACTTTTGTGCTTCAGACTCGTACAAACGCCGTTTATCGACAACAGATCGAGAGCCCGGAAAAGCCCTGTGTGGTATAGGTCGTGTAAGCCTTACCAAGCTGCTCCCTCACTAAGCAGGTTGGCTGCCCCTTTGCTATACTCTTCAGCCACCTGTTCGTCACATTGCCACTCCGTAACCTGCCGACACTACCACCGGGGTAATGCTTTCTACAGCCGATAGGAGGAGGACTACCGTGACGCAAACTAGAATGGTACTTGCAGCATGCACCAGCAATGGTCAGGGGCATCGCACCAAGCGGCATGATTCCTTATAAACGTTAGTGCGTTAAGCAAATAAGCAAGGTCGAATATCTTCACGGTGTCGAACCCTCGTTGCTCACGTACCCATCTAGTGGTCAAACCATGCACATTCTCCAGGCGGCCTATATCCCCTTGGTAGTACGGTGCCCAGAATTTGATGCGAAAAAAATCTCCCCTGGTCAAATTTTCCCCATCAGTGTACTGCTTCGTCGGTGTGAAATTTTATCTGGTTTCGGACCCAAGTCTTTGATCTGAGAGACCACCTGCAAGGGTCCCACGCGATTCCCACTTGCCGCTGTAATAGTGGTCAGACGCTGGTATTTGGCGACATCTAGCGAAAGATACCACTTGTGCAACCAGTTTTGTACGACCAAAGTGAAAATTTTTATATCAACTCCTGCTTCTTTGAGATCTTCAACAAACATGAAAGTAGGGCTGGTGAGCCCGCAAGCTGGATCCTGACAAAGATGAGAAAGAATAAAGTGCCGAGCACCGAGCCTCAAAGCGCCCAGCTGGTTAAGCCTTTCGATTTGGAGACACGACTATCCATCTCAACGTTAAACTTTCAGAAAGCTACTTGCCCATTCCCTTGTCTTTCTAACTATTCCCACAGACCGCTGTCAAGCGCCCAGATACCCGCCGTCGACAGCATAGAGCGCCTTGCTGAAGTCTATGTAACAGACCTCAATTGACTGTCCTTCCCTCCGACAAGACATTCATGACGCATGATCGTGCGACCACGAACCAACGCTGAGGTTGTGCTTTACCAAATATCTTGAGGTTTGCTCCTAACTGCTCGCTCCTTGCACCCAAGTGGTAGCTAATTCAAGCTGACCGTCCGGTAACGTTTGATCCCTTGTCTGGGTCCCATTTCAATGTTCTTACCAAGGTCGCCTTGCCCCGGTCTCCCGGCAAGCTTAAGTTTCCAGGTGACGTTCAACACAGCGGCATTTCTGGGGCCTTCAAAACCTCAGAAGCTGAGTGATGACTAGAAAAGTCCCATTTAGTCCTGAGGCTTTGTACCTATTCCATGTTAGCAGACCCGTCGTGGTATCCACAGGGAACTGAAATGATTGGACACACTGAGATTGCTCCCATCTGGAAATACGCGAAGAAGCAAGAAGACCAATGCTGCGAAGTAGCACATTAATTTTATTTCAGGACTGGTTGGTATATTACGGCAGACCAGAGAAAACGATTGGCAGAGTCGAAGTCGTTCAGTCACAAGAAGCTTTTATTGTATCCGTTCTCGTCGATCCCGATTGTCTGAGGTTCGTTTGCACGCTTGGCTACGAATCATTACCGGGACGTGTCACGTGCGACGGCGGCTCATTCACCAAATCCATGTCACCTACTCTTTGTCTAGATGAAATTCAGGTGCTTGAAGCGCCTTCGCTAGTTCTTCTGCTTCTCGACATCCAAAAGTTTCTACACAACCTACAGATGTCAAGTCCCCCTCGGAACTCTGTCACTGAACCAAGTACCCATTGCCCCAAGCTCATCAGTAAAGGATCTTGGGCTTCGATACACTAACAATCTACAATTCTCGGAACATGTCTCATTTCAGACGGCCAGGGCCAGACAGATAATAGGACTAGTCCTCAGATCATTCAAAATGAAACATAGTATTCTTCTTACATACCAATCCCATGCTAGACCCCACCTCGAATATTGCCCTATAATCTTCTCCGGAATATCTAAATCTGATAGAATACGCCTGGAGAAAGTTCAGCGCACCTTCACCAAGAAGCTCATAGGATACTCTTCTCCACTGAGCTATAAAGAGCGATGCACTCTATTAAAACTTGACCCCGTATGGCTTAGACATGTCAGGCTTAATTTGTGTTTTCTATATAGACTTATTCATCGCTCTGCGTTCACTTCTACCAACTCTGTACAATTTTCAGTACCCTCATCTTATCCTCTGCGCCACAGAGACTTCAGTCTGACCATCCCACAGTCCAGGCTGGCAATAAGATCCAACTTCTTTCTCATTAAATATTCAAAGCTTTGGAATAAGCTACCCCTGACCATTCGCAAATGTACGTCAATAACCCAGTTTAGCCATGCCCTTAAATCACAACTTACCGTTAGTCATATGATATCTTTGACTAACGCCAGCATATCTGAGGATCGAGCCTATGAAGAAGGCATCGAACTTTAGAACCCTAGCTTCAGCCTCTCCTCCCGCTTTCTGCTATCCGTCGAGCTGGCCTTCAAAAACGGGTTCCACTACTAGGATCATGGCACCATACCTCAAGCCTACCATTTTCTGTCTAACGACAGACGCCAGACGTAACATTCATTATCATTTTTTACGTACAACCTACATTGCAGAAGGATACAGTTTTGTCGTTTACAACTATAGGTAGCTAGATGCCTGCCGGTTCTCGCTACTCACCTGACCCCTTTACAACCCTGCCTCATCTAATTCAGTAGCCGGTCTTCACAACTTTGTCTAAACGATTACTGCCTCTTTCGCTATATAGCACTAGGGCTGCCATGTAAAACAACTTTCCTCTAACCGAAGGTTTTTAGTCATTGATGTTTTCCCCTAGCACCAAATTGTTCAGTGGTGCTGGGTCTTAAGATATTAAGCCCCACCACCCAATACTTCGCTCCTTGATCCTTCGACTCTTCTCTTATTTATTGTGGCTTCCGCTCCTCTCAGCTTCCTTGCCTGGCCGTAATTCGCATGTAGATATTATTTTATATATAAACATATATGTAAGAACGTAGAGAAAAGCGCCCGTATTCTTCGCCCAAGTATGTTTTCCCCCCTTTTCGTAAGAAAGCGGCATTCCTCTTGTCCTAGAATCCGGCCTACTCTCCAGTTTACAGCCTTAACGAACAGCAACCTGCAGCATTAGACCTGTAGATACCCCACGATAGGATTTGTCATACATCTTCCGGATCTATCATATAAGCTAGCCATTCGGGTTCTGGTGTGTCCTAGCTGCTTCTTTGTGACCTGTAAAACACCACTGTGGGATTCGTCATATATCCCCTAGACCTACTATGCAAACTTGCCATTCGAGGTTCTTCGTGTTGCCCAGCAGCTTTTTCACGTAGCCCTCAGACCCTAGTCCAAATGCACTTCCACGACTTTATTAACTCATAAAGATAAGACTTCCCGGTGAACGGCCGATTCAGTAACCAATAACTTTGCCTAGTAGTATAATACCAGTTAGCCCTCACGAACACCGAACCACAATACCAACGACCCCACATTTAACTAAGACCATTGTGCCTCATTTTCAACATCCGTACTCTCGTTATTTTGCTCACGCTAACCCTCAGCTGGAACATCTCCCAGACTGCGATCCTCCCTTTTTCAATTTCAGAACCACCCGGCCATCACGTTGCCTGGCTGTAATATATCGTGAAGACAGCTTGTCTTTTTCTCTGCCCGTCTACAACCACACCAAAGGCTGGCTACCGCGAATACGATCTAGCAACGGGGTTCACCCAATACAAGTCCTGGTATCACTGCATACGTTACTCTGAGGCTTACTGAAGAATTCTCACTACAAGGCCCTGCCGATGTCGAAGCTGCCGTGCGAGGACTTCTAATTATACTGTGATCGGTCCAGATTCGGCGATGCCCGCCTCTTTTCCATGAGAAAGCGAACAAAACCGCAGTCAACCCTTGCCCAAAAAGCCCAACATGGACACAGAAAACCCACAAGAAACTCAACAAAATGATGTATTTGCCAATTTACCAGCATAACCTGCCTATTGCAAAGGTCTTTACTCTTGTCTTGCCTTATTTTGTTCCGCATGGACACGACATTCCGATGGTTGCTTATTCCTTCCTGGAACTCCATCCATCCTCCACCAGCGGCGAACTGCTGACACCAGATGACACACATCACCTCTCACGAAAACTGTCTCACCTTTTCAAGGGGTACTATTCCTTTTCACATCCGCAAGTCTATGAAAATTAGTATTCCTCTGCGAACCTTCGTGAAATTCTTCCCTGCCTCCTTTGTCTCAACGTCAATTACCTTTTTAAGTGAACATGAATATGCAGTGCCGACCTTTTCCTCGCATTATTCTTGTAAATATCGTATTTCCTGCGTCCTAAGCCAATGTCCGTCTGTCTCCTTCCTATATCCGGCTGATTCACTACTATTGCCGCCGTTGACTTGAAATCAATTAGTGTTCGCCGTGTGTTCTTTGCTCGTTTTGATTCATTAAAACTCTCGGCAGCCTTATTCCATTGTTACCGTGATTTGCTAATCTCTCCTTCAATTTTGTGAAATTTTCCATTTCATTCAGTGATATTGTAAACTCTGATCATGCTTACATGCGTGCTTCTTGACCACGGTCCAGAAATATACTATTATTATTATTATTATTATTAACCGCTAGTCGATATATGCTCCTAAGGAACGACAAGAAGTTGTCGTCCTGTTATTCTGTGCCTACTGCCGGCCGTCCACGAGGTCCTTTTAAAGTCTTACACTTTCCCTCACGCGCTTTTTGTATTGGACGCATGCACCTAACCGCTGGGGTTTCGTACGGACGGATGCGGATAACCAGCACACAAGGAATATTCCTATACTTTTGGATCGCCTGAGCTCTGGCTTTGACAATCTCATAGCTATCTCATAAAATTGTCCGTGAGCAGTCATGTCGCCACGACCGGCGATGAAAAGTTTGCGGTCAGAAAGCCAAGCAGGTGACGAGAAGCTATTGTACGACACATGCATTAGCTACGATAAACACTAACTTTTGAAAGTATGGAGCTGTTCAACTGCGACAGCGGGAAAAACCTGGCTTGTCCCCGCCAGAAATGACCGTCCTTCGGCTTGCCCACTTGGTCCTGACCTACGTGTGTCTCCCCCAGCAGACGATCCTATTAATATAGAACTCCTAAATAAATGGCTTGATAACAGCTGTGCGAATAAAGGCAGCAGAAGGAAAGAGAAAAGATTAGTTAGAAAAAAAACTGTGACCGGGGATCAACAGCTGGCTCACCAGAGGCAGATAGGAACCGAAACGGATGATGTCCCACGAGTGAAGGCTAACTAAATTAGCCATTTAGTGGGGCTGACATTGTGCTGACATCTTGAATTAGAGCACGTGTAAGAGGGTTGCGCCCAGAATTTTCCCCATCATGGGCTTGTTTTGCTACCTGAGTGTTTCAGGTGAGCCGGAAGATGGACCACTGGACAACAGGAAGGGTCCCGGGATACTAATCTTGAAGGCAACCTGCGTCCTGTATTGCCGGTGATTTTGCCGGCGTATTACCGAACAGTCGGGGAGTCTCCAATTTAGCAAAGCTTCTTTCAGTTTGCGTGGAAAAAGTCTATTTCTCGGAACGTTTACGGGGTCCCCCGGGGTGTGCTTTTGACCCCGCGTTTCCTAGTGGCGTCGAAATAGGCTGTTAGAAGTTGTTGGAAGCAGAAGCTGAAGACTTCTGGTCAGTGACAGCCTAGGCGGGCATTTAACCTCCAAAGTTGGGGCAGCCACCACGTTTCCTGAGAGTTAGTACCAAGGGCTCACCACAAGAAGGGCAGCTGGTCGTGCCAAGAAAATATAATTACCAAAGATTCGTTTAACTTCAGTTCATGCACCTTGAGTCCTGTGTTTCGGTTTGGTACTGGAAGAGTAGAGCCTGGTTACGACGGTCTCTTTTGCTCTCTAGCTGCCTCGGCGAGGGGGTGCCTTTATCTCCGTTCGGGCGATAACAGGTCCAGCCGTTTCAGGCCAGATAGATAAAGCTGTACACGGAGCCTCTAAGTGAATTTTGCTAGGGGCGTCAGTGATCAAACCAATAACAGTGGAATATTTCTCGACCATGGTCGAGACGCACACATAAGTGCGATATGATGAAATATGCGGGGGCCTGAAACGTGGGAGTCAAATTTCAGTAATAGATCCGCAAAGCCAGCTAAGTTTTGAATGAATCCAAATGAAAGGGGTTTGCCCAGCAAATATGTGACAGTTTCTAATTTAAGTTTGACAAGGGCATTGCATGGAAATTTTTCAAAATGGCACTAGTACAAAGCGCCTAAAATGCAATATGTAATAGGACGATGCAAGCCATGGACAACGTAAGCTGACCTGGGTTCAATGAACAGAGTAGGTTGTGAAACACTTAGGCAGAAGAAAGGTGCACAAAAGTACTCAAGGGAACACTGATGAATGGGAAAAGGAACATCATTCCATGAAATGGTGAGTTAATTATCAGGACCGTTAAAAGTGTCCTGCAAAGGGTGAGAATGCTCAACTGGCGGAAAAGGAATTTAGACCAGATCTATGGATGATAAATTCGCAAGCAGGATACGGTTTGAAGGAAAAACAAAGTCTAGCGAAAGACGGAGGAGTGAAAAATCTCCATATAGGCTCAGGCCTCACTATGCTATTACACGGCCAAATATATCGCCTCATTGAGTCTCGGAGTTCTTCAGCTTACTTACTGGAAACCACAAATGAGGAAGACAAGTGACCTCGCGTTTGGACGACGCATCAAATGTCCTCGAACAACATAACTTTCGCATTTTGTGTTCTAGGGAGGATGTAGGACCAACCAGAGGGCAACTGTTACTGGCAATTTGCGTTATCCCGTAATTATCGGACATCCGTTGTTTGACCTGCTGGATTTCGCGGGGTATGACAGGTGAGGACGGCTGGTGTAGTACCAGACGGCACATGATCTGCCACTTGCGTAGAAACCAAAAGTGATATCGAAACGGAGATCCTGCATTAGAAGACGCTATTTGGTCTACAGTGAGTTTACTGGAAGTGTTTTATATCGGGTGGCTTGGCTGCCACTAAGGTTGCTACGAGTAGTCCCAGCTAGGCCTGTCGGCAAAGGTCAAAATGTAATCCTTGGTCATCTAGGGTGGAGAGAAAAATGGCTTAATCAATCAGTTTATGGGGCCTATGATATTGCCGCGAAGTACAGCCAGGCGCTGTGATGGGCAGTACGGTTTCTGCTGGGTCGTCAGAGGTGGCTCCAGAAGAGGCCCGCGTTTTTGGATTTTGAAGGTGAGTCGTCGCGGCAGAATACGTCCACGAATTTCCTCCTGGTGGACCAATCCGAAGCTTTAGTTGTAGGATTCGTCTAAGCTGCCCACTGGGCGACGGAGAGATAATAAAAAACCATATTATCCGGGGAGGTTTGCAGTCTGTACCTAGCTCCAGCCGTGGCTATGATAGTGAAAGGCCATAATATGTGGGAAACAGGTTTGGTTTGTATAAATGCGATAAGGGCTTTGCTTCTTTCAGAAGGTCAGGGGCATACTTTTCGTATAGGAACCAAGATTTTGGTCTACAAGTTTAAATGAAAAAAGGCTTTTGGTGGTTTTGTGCACAAGAATTGAGCTCCACTGCTACAAGGTGGCAAGGTCGTGGAGACCTGGTAGGCGCTGCTCGTGCGGTCAAGAAGATTTGCCATTTGAAAGTGAGCTATACTGAGAGCGCGCAGTATACGGCTTGGCTGGAAGTCTGTTGCTTGGAGCGGCTAGTCACAGCAAGGGATGAAGTGGAGGTACATGATCAAGTTGCCACGGTAATGAGTGGCGGCCGCAGAGGTGAATAAGAGCCTCTACAGAATGTAGTGCCAGAAGGACCACTTTAAGATGAATACCTTTGGGTGCTTACTAGTTAGCAAGCACGACAGTAAAGGGTGTTCCGATTGTTAACTTCAAGAGTGGAATGAGTAAAGCGGCGTGGAGAGTGCACCTAGTGAAAACCATAAGAACTCCAGAAAGAACATTATTAGTTTTCGACCGTGATAGTAAGTGTTTGGATAGAACAGATGAGGCAACATCTCCCTGAAAGCCATTTCATCCTGAAACTACTTTAGTGTAACAGCGCCCGGTCACGAGAAAAGTCGATAGCGTTGCAGTTGTGATGAACTTAAAATGGTAATGCTCAGTATCGTTTGCTTACGCGGAGTGGAGTCCAGCTATGGGGCGTGGGATAGGTTTGAAGGAATAGTTTTCTCGTAAATGAGGACCGTACCATGCTGGCATAACTTTATTTTTTACTATCTCTTCTGACTTACTGATTTTCTAACGCCTGGTAGAGTCTGTGGAGCATTAGGGCAAAATCGGGGAAATTGTTTGAGGTGTCGTTGTTGATGCTCTAGAGAAAAGTGAACTCACGCAGCGAAACATAGATATGAATCCACTGTGCGCCGACTCGATGATGCAAGTACACTGAGGTTATTCTTTAAAGTGGGCACGAGGCTATCATTACGTGTTGATTTCATTGTGATTGTGATGCGTTACCGCCATTAGCCTACAGCGAAACAACGGCAGCTGTGTGAGGAGTCTTCCGAAAACAGTGACGGGTGAGAACGGGATAGGGCTGAATTTTCGTCACAGAAGCCATCTCTCGTGGTGTTAAATTAAAAGCCCGTGGTATACGGCATAGTAGCTTGCTCCCGACTGGTGGGAGTTTCACCACACACTTTTTACAAGCCATAAAGTGGTGTGCCAAGGGTGACCTATATATTTCAGACGTTCATTCTGTAGTTTCTTCACTATCAGAAACCTGGATGTTGTAAATGGAGCTGCTTTTGATGGGTGAGCACCGCTCCCACATGGGCCGCGCGTGACAAGCCGCGGTGAAAGTGGGCCGGCCACATCAGTCATTCGGTAGTAAAACTGCTGCCCGGAGATGTGGGTCACGTGCGACAGGACAGATTGTTACAAACGTCTGAGCAATGCGTAGCCAAATTCACAACGGATCCCGAAATCAGAAGGCGATTATCCGTGATATTCTACGATACTAGATTGTTGAATGGGCAATGACACGAAACAGATACAACGCTCAATTATAAGATCATAAAGACCCAAAACCCGAGAGCCGAATTGTTGCGCGCGAGAGAGATGCACGTGCGTCACGCAGGTCCAGAACTATGATGTGCCAAAGTAGCGTGCTGGGCGCGAACAAACGAAAGTTGATGCACAAATCATACAGTGCTTAAAGACAGGTCAATTATGTGGGCAAGTGAGTGATGTTAAGAAAAACATGGAACTGCAGTGTTTTGGGGGATTTTCCACGACCGATCTTTAACAGCTCACCAAATCCTCCCGAATCATTAGCAGAGTCAAAGGTTTGGTATAAAGGTACTGATACTTCCCACCTACTTAAGCCCTGCTGTCAGTGCGCGTGCATAATACCTTGTCGTCAACGTTCTACTCATGATCGTACCTAATCCGGTGGCCACACCGGCGCGAGTTCACTCCACGTCTTCCATGAGAGCGGCTGGCCGATGGCGAGTATGAAGGGGAAACATAGATGCTGTCCTTGGAAGGGCCGTCATGCGCTGGCTGTATATGACTGCTTCAGTGTGTGTGTATATGATGTAATAGCCGCTGCTGCCACACATGCAAAAAACATTCAGTAACGTCAACAAAAAACAAACGACAAACACTGTCAAGTGTTTGATAGGGGTTACGGGGTATAGTGTGCATTGGGTATGTGCTTATGTGTCTGGATGTACAATGGAATTGCATTTATCACCACATATAGGAAAATACCTTCTGTAAAGCCAACGAAAGACTGTGAGCACTGTAACGTGTTTGACGGGGACCATGTGGTATAAACGAGTATAATGTAGGTGTTCGTGTGCGTCGAGGTGTATGATGGTTCCATACGTCAGTACGTCGTGAACACTCCCATATATGGGGTTTCTTTACCCACCTCGAAGACGAATACTAAATAGTCAACTGGGCCTCAAATTTGTCAGCTTCTCCGTCCTCACTCTCGAGTAGGCTAATGCTGCTTATGTCGCAAATTAGCGCTCCGTTGGCTGTCTTCATCCTCGTCGTTATTATCATTTCGTCAGTACTTTCGATGGTTTCTATAGTCACTCTCGAAGGCCAGGTGCTAAAATGCGCGTGTTCGTCTACGATCATTGCCACATTCCCAACCTTGAACGGTCTTGTTTTGGCCAGCCACTTCAGTCAATCTTGCTGAGCCGGTAGGTTTTCCGGCAACCAGCGCCTCTAAGAACCTTGGCAAGATAGTTTGCCTGCTTCCATACATGGAGGTAGCTCCCACTAAGGATTGTCGGCCTTTGGAAACCATCGTTCGGCCTTAACGTCGATAAGTCGTTCGGAGTGAGCGCCAGATGGGTGGGGTCGCTGTTCATTACTGGAACCAGGGGACGGTTGTTCAGGATTCGCTCCACCTCAATCATGACGGTGTTCAGCGTCTCGTCGTCGGGCGGCTTGTCCTCCATGATCGACAGCAATTTCCACCTGACGGACTGGATCATGCGTTCCCATACGCCACCCCGATGACTGGCCTGCAGGGGGTTGAAATGCCATCGTATGCCGTAGGCCACGGTTCGATCCTGCAGTTCGTCCCTGTTTATGTTTTGTGCCAACGCTGCAATTCCCGGTGGGCGTCCATAGAGTTCGACCCATTATCTGAGTATCTATCGGCCGGTACGCCTCTTCGGTTGATAAATCTCTGCAAGGCCCGTAGAAACGAATCGGTCGTCATCGAATGTGCGACTTCTAGGTGCACCGCGCGTGACTTCATGCACGTCATGACACATCCATATCGCTTTTCTAATCTTTTCCCGCACTGGATCCACAAGAGCCAGAAATAGTCCAACCCGGTGTCGCTGAACGGCCACCAGACCGCAGTCAGCCTGCATTCTGGTAGCGAGGCCATGTTTTGTTTGCCTGCCGTGGCATCGCGTCTCCTACATTGCACACAACGTCGAATTACGCGTTTTACAGTCGCTCTTCCTTTCAGCAACCAAAGACGCTTTTGGATGACGCTTGTCACGTGACTTTCCCCGGCATGTCCATCCACGGCGTGGACGTGTTGGATCATTAGCTCCACCACAGGTTGTCGAGCCGGCAGCAGTATAGAGTACTTTGAGTCGAAGCTCGGGTAGGCATTGGTCAGCCTACCACCCACTCACATCGGTCCAATAATGAGTTTGGGGTTTGAATGCTTTAATTCGCCTCTTGGAGATGATAACTCTTTGTTGATTGGTCCCTCTTCTTCCACACTCTCGAGTTCTCGGGTGAAAGCTTCTCGTTGTATCATTCTGAAAATATCGTATTCTGAAGCTTGAAGCTCATCGAGATTTATCGGGCCGACCCGTATCCAGCCTCAGGGGTGTAACCCTTTTCATGACTAATAAACTTCTATTGAACCTGGCTAACCAAACTAACGCACGAAGTGTCTTCATCAAGGAAGAAAATCTGACCAATTGCGATAAAATTGACGTCGCTTCGACGACAGTGGCCGTCATCACTACGCCCTTGATCTCTAGTTCTACTTCCGTAGGGGGTTTTAATTCGTACACGGGCCAGTCCTGTTTAGGCATTTGCAGGAACTTTGGTCCTCCCGTCCACATGTCGAGCTGCCGGAAGTTCGTCGCACCTCGGGAGCACAGATCGGCTGGGTTATCGCCGGACCTGGCATGCGTCCACAGGTTCACGGCTGATTCATCGTGGATGATCGTGAGTCGGTTAGCAACGAAAGTACTAAACCGGCTCCGGACGTTGCTGATATAGTAAAATACTATCGTTGAATCCGTCCAGAAGCTCCCCTACCAAATGTAGAGATCGAAACATCCCTTCACAGCTTGCACCACCCTTACTACCAACACGGCTGCGCCGAGTTAAAGGCGTGGGACCGAAACCGACTTCAGTGGGGCAACGCGGGCTTTTGCGAACAGGATCCTCGTAGTATATTGTCCATCCCCCGTACACCATCATCCGTAAACAACAGCTCCATAACCGACCTCGGATGCATCGGAAAAGACATGTAGTTCTCTTGTTCGTGTTGCATGACCAGGAGCCAAACATGGTGGAATCCGCATGTCTCCTAGTTTGTTAAGGTGTTCAGAAATTCTTCCCAGTCCAGCCAGTCTTCTCGGTCCAGTGACTGGTCACAATCGACTTTCTTACGGCACAGCCGCTGCAGCAAGATCTTTCCGGGTAGGAGCCAGGGTGAGACAAAACTGAGCAGGTCGAACAGACTAGAGACAGCGGATAGTACACCTCGACGGGTTACTGGAAGCTCGGGAACGTTTAGCTTGAAAACAAAGTCGTTCGTTTCCTCGTCCCACTGTATTCCTAAAGTGCGTTTGGTAGGGGGTGGAGAGCCGTCCAAATCTTTAACCCTTTCGGCTCTTTCGTGGTACGGAATTACCTCGAGCTCTTCTGAAGCATTCGACATCCATTTTGTTAGATGGAAGCCGCCCCATTCTAGAAATCTTGTGCCGAGTCTACATCCTCGAATGACACAGGATAATCATCGACGTAGACATTTATGCTGGCGCTATCTACCACCGACCGATGGACCAAATCTCCATGTTTGTTAGCTGATTTTTGAAGGGCGTAGTTCGCGCGGAACGGTGATGCTATGGCTCCGAAGTGGTGGACGGTCATCCTATAATTTACCACTGCGTTGTCTCGGTCGTTCTTTTCCCACCACAGGAAACGCAACACATCTCGTTCTCCTACCGGTATCTTCACCTGGTGTAACGTTTCCCTGATACCGGCGGACAACGCCACTCCACATACTCTGAAACGGCACAAAACTTCCATTACTGGTGTGGTCCAGTTAGGTCCTTGTAGTAGGCGATCGTTTAACGACTTGCCCTGGAACTTTGCTGCACAGTCGAAAACCACCCACAGATTTTTGGGCTTCTTGGGGTTGACAACCGGGTGATGAGTTAGATGCCAGAGACCCTTTCGGCCGTTGGTGTTTGCAGGTACCTTCTCAGCGTAGCCGAGAGCTTAGTTTCGCTTCATCAGTTCTGCGCATCGTTCTCATAGATCCTGGTTTCGAACAAAGCGTTCCTTCAGTCGTAGTAGTCGTTGGAGAGCATAATATCCGTTATCAGTCCACGGGTCAGCAGATGCGCCCCCATAAAGGTGGAACCTCGAACTGATTTTTAAGGCCTCCAGTGCCTTGCTGCACCGTTTGTAAAGTGAAATGTTCTTCTTGAGACAACGATGGTCTTTCGTCTCCGATGTCCTAAAACTCCCTTTCATACAGCAGCTGCAGGTGATACATTATGCGATCCATTTTGGCGGAAAATAGTTCACGAAACTACGTCCCTTTGCTGGACCATATAACATCCATCCAGGAGCAGTGCGTACGGCATAAGGTGCCTGGCGGTCGCTCACTCTCTGGTCAAGTACCGAATGTGCCTCTGGCACGTCGCAGCCGATGAGGAAATCCACTCCATCGTCTTCCCAGTCTACAACGGTTACATCCTGCAGGTGGGGCCACCTAGTCAAAATTGAGTTCACCGACCTTGGTGCTTGCATGGGGAGATCAACTAATGCGAATGCTTCCGTTGACTCGATTTGCTTGTTAGTGTCTAAGGAGATGAGCTGTGACCCCAACCGGCCGGCAGTCATTGCTTGTGTTCCTCCCAACGTGCTCACTAATAACGACGTCACACTTTTAGCGAGCCGGTATTTCTCGGCAAACCACTCTTTCACTAACGTAGTGTCAGATTCTCTATCGACGAGAGCCAACGATTTGACCGCCCCAGTTGGGTTCACCACTACCACGGCAACTACTCCCAAACGTGCTAGTTTACTGGCAGACCGCGATGCTGAACAAATCACACTGGACTTGATCTTCGTCTCTGGTGTAGTTTCTCTCACTTGGTGTAACAATCCATGGTGTCCGCCCGCGCAAACCACGTGACCACATCTGGTCCTTGTTCGGTGCGCAGTGTTGAGGCATAAAAATCACGCTCCTGTCATCCTCGCCACTCCTCATCGTTCGTCCATTGTGACGTTGACAAACTTGGGGCATTCCAGTGGTCCATGACTGGCATCACAGGACCTGCCAGTTGGTTGCGCTATGTCATCACATGAAATGGCGTGTGCAATGGTCCAAGGCTGATACTTCGGCTGTTCCCGATCAGTGTTTTGAACCTGGCCAGTACTAGATTCATTTTCTCGGTTACCTTCCCGGATGAGTCGGCCAAATCTACTGTCGGCTATCCTGGTTTCCTGTCTAAGTATTCGGTCAAGTCTTCGAAATTAGCCTCACGGTTGCATCGGCTTAAACGTTCCGTTTCTTCCGCCCACCGACCCTGTAGTTCGGGAAAGAGGTGACGGACTATGCCCTCCAATGTGTGCATTGCATCTAGGTCAGCCCTGTAAACTAAGTGTTCGAGGGCTATTGAGCAGTTCTGCACTATTATCACTAGGTCGGCCATTATATAAACGTCACCCCCGGTTCGTCTGGCCTCCACCGTCACGCCTTTTATTGGGTAACGGGCTACCTTCAATGGCTGGCCGAACAGGTCCCTCAAAAGCTTCCTTGCTCGAGTTTTGCCTTGTTCCGGGTCAAGCATGATACGAACATCGATAGCTTTCCTTGCTCTGCCTCGAAAGTATTGAGTCATTTGAGACATTTGATTTCGGCCTTGAACCGTTTCTCACTGTCGTGCTTGAGCCACGTGGCTTTGAACTATTAAGTTTTACTGTGGAGTCCACTTGGCCGCATACTTGGGGTTTGTGTATATTTGTACCTTTTGGGAATTTCCATTTAGTACTGTGGAAACTGCGAATCAATCTTGTTCTGCTTTTGGGATTTGTTTGAATTGGCTACGCTATGCTCGATTTTGCCGGAATTGACTTACAGTACTCAAGTGAAACGTGGACAAGAAAACTCATCGAAGTGCCCGGACGAGGAGGCAAGGGCCTTATGAGAAGACGGAGGGTAACTCGGCAAATCGCTGGGGACGGTTTCTCTGTTATTGATTCTCTAAGTAATGCTGGATCTACTAGTTCTGTCAGTGCCAGGCCATATATTTCTAACCGCGATGAGTTTGATAACATCAGCACTTATAGACTGAGGTTGATGGAATGGGAAAGTCAGCTGCATTTAGCCAGAAACGAAACAGAGCTTCTTCAAGAAAGAACTTTTATCAGTAAGCCGTCAGGAGATCCGTAAAATTCACTATATCAACATCAAAATGGCGGCGTAATCGACGAACGTAAACCATGGAGACCCTCTGAAACTACCGAGGATTTTGCATTTGACCTGCCGAGAGTGGAGCTAGCCCCTTTCGATGGGCACCCCGAGCAGTATTGTATTTTCATGAAGCAGTTTGAAAATTTGTTTTGAGCCCAAGGTTTCACTTCCTGGTCAAAGGTGTTTGTGTTTAGTATACTACTGTCGTGGAGGGTCAAATGTGCTGCCGAAGGCTACGCGATGCTCGATTCATCAATTAATACACCAGGACACTCAGGATCCCGAAAGATTTGTTCGGACAACCATTCAGGGTGGCTAGAAGTTTGATTGCTGGTGTTTTACTGGAAGCAAGAAGAGCTGAGGGCAACGCTGAGTTACTGTCGAGTTTAGTGATAAAAAGCGTGATTGCAGTATGGCACTAGAGCATTTAGGATACCATTCTGATCTGATGGCACTGCACACACAGGAGTTCGTTGTCCGATGTCTACCTATTGATTTACAGAGCGGATATGCAGGGAAAGCCGAGAAAATAAATATGCTTGGGCAAGAATCTACTTTCGGCGATTTGGCGGAGTTCACAGGTCGTCAATCCCGCATTGCCAACAGCCGATTTGTACAAATCCCACTCCGGTGTTGCAGGCTGGTGCGAACGGGACCAACATCGTCTCACATAGTAGGGAACGACCGTAACCGAATCCAGTCTTCAGCTAACATACACATGATAAGTCGACAGCCCGAGAGGCCGGCTGAATGCTAGTTATGCAACTCACTTGGTCGGTTACCAGATTGTCCGGCCTTTCGTTGGATCAGCGTACCCGATCGGTGGTCTACCGTAAAAAGGATCCGCTCTTGCTTGGTGTGTTTGAACAACTCTTATCGAGCCACTGGATGCCGCTTTAAAGTGAAGTGTAACCAGGAAGGATGCATGGTTTATCATCACCCGTTACTACATGGCCTCGAAAAAATAGGCCTAATCAGCCGGTGAATCCAGGATTGTCTATTCAACGGAACATGGTGATTTCAAACCGGCAAGATTAGGCACTGTACCTGTCGGCATCGTAACGCCTAAAGGATTGAGGAGGGTCGTAGCATTTTTGGATACGGAGCCGGATACTTCGCAGATCGCGCGAGAACTTTTAGAAAGCTGTGAACTGGTCGGCGAGCCTACTTCTCTCACTATCGGCACGATAGCACGGGGTTAGGTCCACAGTTCGATGAGGCTGACCCTGCAGTTAACATCTTCAACCGATGGGGGACCGTTTAAATTCCGGAATCCTTTGCAATAGACAGCTTGCCAGTGAGACCAGCCGACTCTATTAGATCGACCGCCGACGGACAATCTCACCCCAAGGGCCCAGTGTTCGAAGAAGTGTCTGAGCCCCACGTTGATATACTATTTGGATGCAATGTACCAGAGGCTAATTGGGTGCTTGAACAGAGCGTCAGCAATCGGAAAGAACCATTTGCTACGCAAAAGACACTTGGCTGGACGATTCTCGAAACCCTGACAAACGAATTTCAAGGATCGGCATCAGTAAGTTCCTTAGCGATTGCTGAGGTAAGTGTCTATGTAGAACACAACCAACCTTTCCATTTTGAATCTAACGGTCTATCTCAGGAAAGTTGAGTTCATTCAAAGGAATATCAGTCGGTGCTTTTGATGCTGAATTCAAAGACGGAACGTCACTATCGGCAAGACAAAGTTGTTCTGCCCAAGCGATCACCGTCAAACCACCTATCAAAAAATAGAGAAATGGCCCGAAGGCGCTTGAAATATCTCAAAAAAGGACATTCTGAAAGCCCAGTTAAAAGTTGAATACCAGCAGGTCACTCAAAGCAGCTTGGAATTAGCCAACCCAGTGGCAGTATACGGTACCTCGGTGGGACTGCATGGCCGGCGGCGAAAAAAGTACCCCTTGCCAAAACAAAAATTACTGAACTGAAGTCAGTATCCATAAATGAACTCAAAATGACTGCATTGTCATTAGGTTTTAAGGTAGCAGCGATGCTAAAAGAGAACAGTACCACCATCGAACTGAGCTTAGCATGTAGCGCAGATCCTGAAGTTGTGCTACATTGCAGAAAAAGGGGGAAACGAAGAGCGTGTTCGAAGCATCAGATAATTAATTAGCTGGTAGCAGGAAGCAGCAATGAAAATGTTGATGATCTGGGCTCGAAACTGCATACAAATGACAAAATAGTTTGCAGACCGCCTCGCGAAGAGTATTTCGGCGTTTTATTCCATTTTATGCCCTAGAGCCATTCAATCCGACCTGTTTTTCCTGAACCGTTGCAAAGTGTAGTGAGTTCCAGTTTTTATCCAGAGTGTACAGAGGTGGGGAGAGAAAGTTCCCCAATATTTCACTTGGACAGTTCAAGTGAGGCTCATTAGCCGAAATCACGTTGTGAAATTTTTCCGGCTTTTGAAGGGGAATGTGTATTCACATTTCATGGATTAGTGTTTCTCACATATTTTGTACGCAGAAAACCTCTGAAATACTCCGATAGATGTCAGTATTCGATCAGTTCCCGTGTTCATGTGTGTGTTTCAGTACTGTCCGTCATACAACTGGTTTCTATGCCGGGTGGTAATCAGAAACTGATTGTCAGTCCTTTCAAAGAATCTGGTGTGTTAACCTTACATAATTCCACTGTCTCCTGACCTTTCAATTTCACGCAAATCTCGTTGCCGCCCGAACGTTGCATCTACGTTCAACTTATGTGCGCACGTTTGTGAACGAACCTAGTTTAACCAATTTCTGCAATGGTCTAGTGCTCGAGATACGTAGGCTAAGCCGGTGCGGGAAAATTCCTTACTTTAAAGTGTCTTCATTTTCATCGTGCGTCCAACTGACTGCTTCGGTCTTCTGATGAATATGCCAATCTCAAGTTGTGCAGCGGGATTTGGAATTGATTCCTTATGCATTGTGTAAATGATGACCACCGCGGAAACCGGTTTCATGTGGGGCCAACATAGCAATTTAGTAACCAGAGGCACAGGAAATACGTTGTGGGTAGGCAGGGTGAGTATCATGACCCTATCCTGAACCTCATACGACCATGTTCTCAGAAGGATTTTGGCCGGCGGTACAAAGAACAAGTACTGAAAAGTCTTCCAAACTTTCTACGTCCCTTATGAACTTGACTGTATTCGATATTACTTTGAAAAGCTCGTCCATACACCACACCATCGCATGTTAATTTATCCATGTGAGATCTTTGAATTTGGCCTTGAACCGTTTCTCACTGTCATGCTTGAGCCACGTGGCTTTGAACTATTAAGTTTTACTGTGGAGTCCACTTGGCCGCATACTTGGGGTTTGTGTATATTTGTACCTTTTGGGAATTTCCATTTAGTACTGTGGAAACTGCGAATCAATCTTGTTCTGCTTTTGGGATTTGTTTGAATTGGCTACGCTATGCTCGATTTTGCCGGAATTGACTTACAGTACTCAAGTGAAACGTGGACAAGAAAACTCATCGAAGTGCCCGGACGAGGTGGCAAGGGCCTTATGAGAAGACGGAGGGTAACTCGGCAAATCGCTGGGGACGGTTTCTCTGTTATTGATTCTCTAAGTAATGCTGGATCTACTAGTTCTGTCAGTGCCAGGCCATATATTTCTAACCGCGATGAGTTTGATAACATCAGCACTTATAGACTGAGGTTGATGGAATGGGAAAGTCAGCTGCATTTAGCCAGAAACGAAACAGAGCTTCTTCAAGAAAGAACTTTTATCAGTAAGCCGTCAGGAGATCCGTAAAATTCACTATATCAACATCAAAATGGCGGCGTAATCGACGAACGTAAACCATGGAGACCCTCTGAAACTACCGAGGATTTTGCATTCGACCTGCCGAGAGTGGAGCTAGCCCCTTTCGATGGGCACCCCGAGCAGTATTGTATTTTCATGAAGCAGTTTGAAAATTTGTTTTGAGCCCAAGGTTTCACTTCCTGGTCAAAGGTGTTTGTGTTTAGTATACTACTGTCGTGGAGGGTCAAATGTGCTGCCGAAGGCTACGCGATGCTCGATTCATCAATTAATACACCAGGACACTCAGGATCCCGAAAGATTTGTTCGGACAACCATTCAGGGTGGCTAGAAGTTTGATTGCTGGTGTTTTACTGGAAGCAAGAAGAGCTGAGGGCAACGCTGAGTTACTGTCGAGTTTAGTGATAAAAAGCGTGATTGCAGTATGGCACTAGAGCATTTAGGATACCATTCTGATCTGATGGCACTGCACACACAGGAGTTCGTTGTCCGATGTCTACCTATTGATTTACAGAGCGGATATGCAGGGAAAGCCGAGAAAATAAATATGCTTGGGCAAGAATCTACTTTCGGCGATTTGGCGGAGTTCACAGGTCGTCAATCCCGCATTGCCAACAGCCGATTTGTACAAATCCCACTCCGGTGTTGCAGGCTGGTGCGAACGGGACCAACATCGTCTCACATAGTAGGGAACGACCGTAACCGAATCCAGTCTTCAGCTAACATACACATGATAAGTCGACAGCCCGAGAGGCCGGCTGAATGCTAGTTATGCAACTCACTTGGTCGGTTACCAGATTGTCCGGCCTTTCGTTGGATCAGCGTACCCGATCGGTGGTCTACCGTAAAAAGGATCCGCTCTTGCTTGGTGTGTTTGAACAACTCTTATCGAGCCACTGGATGCCGCTTTAAAGTGAAGTGTAACCAGGAAGGATGCATGGTTTATCATCACCCGTTACTACATGGCCTCGAAAAAATAGGCCTAATCAGCCGGTGAATCCAGGATTGTCTATTCAACGGAACATGGTGATTTCAAACCGGCAAGATTAGGCACTGTACCTGTCGGCATCGTAACGCCTAAAGGATTGAGGAGGGTCGTAGCATTTTTGGATACGGAGCCGGATACTTCGCAGATCGCGCGAGAACTTTTAGAAAGCTGTGAACTGGTCGGCGAGCCTACTTCTCTCACTATCGGCACGATAGCACGGGGTTAGGTCCACAGTTCGATGAGGCTGACCCTGCAGTTAACATCTTCAACCGATGGGGGACCGTTTAAATTCCGGAATCCTTTGCAATAGACAGCTTGCCAGTGAGACCAGCCGACTCTATTAGATCGACCGCCGACGGACAATCTCACCCCAAGGGCCCAGTGTTCGAAGAAGTGTCTGAGCCCCACGTTGATATACTATTTGGATGCAATGTACCAGAGGCTAATTGGGTGCTTGAACAGAGCGTCAGCAATCGGAAAGAACCATTTGCTACGCAAAAGACACTTGGCTGGACGATTCTCGAAACCCTGACAAACGAATTTCAAGGATCGGCATCAGTAAGTTCCTTAGCGATTGCTGAGGTAAGTGTCTATGTAGAACACAACCAACCTTTCCATTTTGAATCTAACGGTCTATCTCAGGAAAGTTGAGTTCATTCAAAGGAATATCAGTCGGTGCTTTTGATGCTGAATTCAAAGACGGAACGTCACTATCGGCAAGACAAAGTTGTTCTGCCCAAGCGATCACCGTCAAACCACCTATCAAAAAATAGAGAAATGGCCCGAAGGCGCTTGAAATATCTCAAAAAAGGACATTCTGAAAGCCCAGTTAAAAGTTGAATACCAGCAGGTCACTCAAAGCAGCTTGGAATTAGCCAACCCAGTGGCAGTATACGGTACCTCGGTGGGACTGCATGGCCGGCGGCGAAAAAAGTACCCCTTGCCAAAACAAAAATTACTGAACTGAAGTCAGTATCCATAAATGAACTCAAAATGACTGCATTGTCATTAGGTTTTAAGGTAGCAGCGATGCTAAAAGAGAACAGTACCACCATCGAACTGAGCTTAGCATGTAGCGCAGATCCTGAAGTTGTGCTACATTGCAGAAAAAGGGGGAAACGAAGAGCGTGTTCGAAGCATCAGATAATTAATTAGCTGGTAGCAGGAAGCAGCAATGAAAATGTTGATGATCTGGGCTCGAAACTGCATACAAATGACAAAATAGTTTGCAGACCGCCTCGCGAAGAGTATTTCGGCGTTTTATTCCATTTTATGCCCTAGAGCCATTCAATCCGACCTGTTTTTCCTGAACCGTTGCAAAGTGTAGTGAGTTCCAGTTTTTATCCAGAGTGTACAGAGGTGGGGAGAGAAAGTTCCCCAATATTTCACTTGGACAGTTCAAGTGAGGCTCATTAGCCGAAATCACGTTGTGAAATTTTTCCGGCTTTTGAAGGGGAATGTGTATTCACATTTCATGGATTAGTGTTTCTCACATATTTTGTACGCAGAAAACCTCTGAAATACTCCGATAGATGTCAGTATTCGATCAGTTCCCGTGTTCATGTGTGTGTTTCAGTACTGTCCGTCATACAACTGGTTTCTATGCCGGGTGGTAATCAGAAACTGATTGTCAGTCCTTTCAAAGAATCTGGTGTGTTAACCTTACATAATTCCACTGTCTCCTGACCTTTCAATTTCACGCAAATCTCGTTGCCGCCCGAGCGTTGCATCTACGTTCAACTTATGTGCGCACGTTTGTGAACGAACCTAGTTTAACCAATTTCTGCAATGGTCTAGTGCTCGAGATACGTAGGCTAAGCCGGTGCGGGAAAATTCCTTACTTTAAAGTGTCTTCATTTTCATCGTGCGTCCAACTGACTGCTTCGGTCTTCTGATGAATATGCCAATCTCAAGTTGTGCAGCGGGATTTGGAATTGATTCCTTATGCATTGTGTAAATGATGACCACCGCGGAAACCGGTTTCATGTGGGGCCAACATAGCAATTTAGTAACCAGAGGCACAGGAAATACGTTGTGGGTAGGCAGGGTGAGTATCATGACCCTATCCTGAACCTCATACGACCATGTTCTCAGAAGGATTTTGGCCGGCGGTACAAAGAACAAGTACTGAAAAGTCTTCCAAACTTTCTACGTCCCTTATGAACTTGACTGTATTCGATATTACTTTGAAAAGCTCGTCCATACACCACACCATCGCATGTTAATTTATCCATGTGAGATCTTTGAATTTGGCCTTGAACCGTTTCTCACTGTCATGCTTGAGCCACGTGGCTTTGAACTATTAAGTTTTACTGTGGAGTCCACTTGGCCGCATACTTGGGGTTTGTGTATATTTGTACCTTTTGGGAATTTCCATTTAGTACTGTGGAAACTGCGAATCAATCTTGTTCTGCTTTTGGGATTCGTTTGAATTGGCTGCGCCATGCTCGATTTACCGGAATTGACTTACGAGCACTACCGTGGTCGTTTGAATGGAAATAGCGTTTGTCTCTGTTAAGTTTTTACGTTGGTGCAGACGGATTTCCCGGGTAACTGCTTCTTCTTTTCCGTCTGATGGACTTACGTTCTTATTTTGCCGGTTCTTTATGTAGCCGTTTTTTCCGTCAGGGCGGAATCTTGTTCGTAATTCAATTCTCGCAAATCGAGCATAGCGTAGCCAATTCAAACAAATCCCAAAAGCAGAACAAGATTGATTCGCAGTTTCCACAGTACTAAATGGAAATTCCCAAAAGGTACAAATATACACAAACCCCAAGTATGCGGCCAAGTGAACTCCACAGTAAAACTTAATAGTTCAAAGCCACGTGGCTCAAGCACGACAGTGAGAAACGGTTCAAGGCCAAATTCAAAGATCTCACATGGATAAATTAACATGCGATGGTGTGGTGTATGGACGAGCTTTTCAAAGTAATATCGAATTCAGTCAAATTTATAAGGGAGGTCGAACTTTTAGAAGGATATCGGCATTGGTTATCTAAACTCTCTACTTCGGGGACGTAGATATACGTGATATGGGTTTGCAAACATTAGCTGAATCACTGGTAGTTGCTCCTATCCTTCCGTACATGCAAATTGGGGAAGGGCTACTGATAATTTATCGAAATTCCTCGGGATACAGAGGTAAGCTTGGCCTGGGACGTACTCCCAGCTTTCATGCAGCCATTGGCTGCAATTATCGGTGGACACGTTTGCCATCAATGTGGTGCCACACTCAGCCAAGCAGTATTATTTTTGGACTGGAAGTTGGCTACAGTTGTGTCTATACACAAGGGTGGGGCACGGTCAGATAAAGAAAATTACCACCCTGTAAGCCTCATTTGCATTCTCTCCAGTTGTTTGGAGCGACTGGTAAAGGAACATACAGGTAAGCATCTACTGAGTCACAAGTTGCTCTGCAAAGCACCGCATGGGCTTTTGAAATGCAAATCCTGGCTTTCGAACCTCACAGCACTCGTAGATGAAGTCGCAAGCCAGCTGGACTAGTGAAAGATTGTCGAAATTTGCTAACTATAAGTCAGCAAGGTTTTTGATTCGGTCATCGCCTTTTGATGAGGAAACCAAAGACTTTCGGGATAGATGGGCAAACCCACAGATGGGTGTCAGCCTTTCTGACAGACAGGGCGATTCGTGTTGGAGTAGCAACCTACAGGTCAAATTCAACAGGGGTAACTAGCGGGCCAGCTTTAAATCCGATACTTTTTCCCCCACATAAACGATTCGGTGGAAGGAATGCCACTACCGTGGTTCATTTTTGCAGCCTACTTAGAATTTGTGGAACCAGGAGATCGTGATGAACCAGGAAGGGTCCAGGTGCACGTAGTTAGCTGGGAAAGCCAATAGGATATGCTTTTAGCCGAAAACAGGAGTCATCTGCTAACCAGAGCTTCTGTGGGAGCAAAGGTCGTGGGGGTAAAATGGACCATTCCCAGTTGGGGCGACACAGTCAACAGGGGACTTGGGTGTCCAGATGACTGCGGACTTCAAGTGTGCTGAACAGTGCACACAGGCTGCCCACTAGGCAGGAGATGAACTCTTTCGGCCGCGCTCAGCACCTCCTTGCAGATCGGTGGCTTGTTCATACCTATGTACAAGGCAGGATTGGGGCCACTCTATGGACACTGTGTACAGGCTTGGGCACCTTTTTGAAGTAGGATGGAGGCTGCTTAGAAAGGGTTCAGTGACTAGCTACTCTGATGTTTGGAGGAGAACGGAAGGAATCATATGAACGACAGTTGCAAGATATGAGGCTCTTCTCACTTAGGAAAAGGTGAAGGTTTTGTCGGGCATAATTTCAGGGGATTTGTTTGAACAGACCATCGATCACAAAAAGAGAGGAAATTGTGGAACGCACTCTCTAGGCTGAGTGTGCGAGGGAACTTCTTCAGCAGTAGTGAAGTAGGAATTTGGAATAGGCTAAAGGAAGAAACAGTTAGCACACAATGTTTGCAGCATTTTAAAAGGATGCTGGATGCTAAGGGTTACGAGTTACTCGCGAAAGTAGAATACTGAGGAGCAGGGGAAACTGTAGTTTACTCCAGGCTTTTCACTATCCTGTGTCCGTGCCTACGACCGGAGGCACCAAGTGTAATGGAACGCTGGCTTTGCTGTTGTCTTTCTCCCGCATAATGTCTCTCGCGGTTGATGTGCGATGAGGTTTTCCGTTTCCCTCTCAGTTTTAGCGGGGATTCGACGAAATACACTCGGCAGTGGTGGGTGCATAACTGGTGTGCATACCATCGAAGGAATTCTGGACGTTCGATTGGCCGTGGCCACTACCTGTCCTGTGCAAACTGAACTGAACTGAACTGAACTGAACTGAACTGAACCGAACTGAACTGAACTGGATGGTGAGAAGAGCTCTTCTTCTTTTTCAGCCAACAGAAGGAACAAATCCATTCGTGTAACAAAACTGGAAGGAGTTAACAGAGTCGCAGTAGTAGGTGCTGATCTCTGACCATACCACTGAAAGAATTCTGGACACTCGATAGGCCCCGCCTATATCAGTCCTGTGCATCCTGACCTGACCTAAACCTTACCAAGTGTCAACGCTTGACCACGAATACAGGGGCTAGTGAGAATGGTGTGGGTTCGATGCAAGTGGTCTCGCAGGTCAAAGACCTAGGAGTTATAATGGACAGCAGCTTTAAGCCGTCAAAGCAGTGCACCTCAGCAGCCAATACGGGCAGGAGAGAACTCTTTCGAGTTAGATCCATTTTGTCGTGTAGAGATCCGAAGATTTTAGTTCTGATATATCAGACAATAGTTGGGCCGCATATGGAGTACTGCTTGCAGGCCTGGGCACCGTACTACCAGAAAGATATAGACTGTCTGGAGGAAGTGCAAGGGTTAGCCACTAGAATGGTGGCTGAGCAAGGGGGTTTAGCTACACAGAGCGTCTCCGTGCCCTAGACCTGTTCTCGATGGAAAGATGGCGCATCCGAGGGGATTTGATAGAAACCTCCAAGGTAATGAAGGGACTGTGAGGAATGAGACGAGAAGACCTTTTCACTCTGATCCCCGAGAAGGGCACGAGGGGGCATAGCTTTAGATTACAAAGGAAGCAATCGGGGCTCCAAATTAGTGCGAAATACTCCTCGAATAAAGTGGTACCCTATTTAAATAAGCTCTCGGGGGAGGTCATAAATACTACAACAGTGGAGGCTTTTAAGAAAGCAATAGACCTATGTTGGGTGGCAGTATACCCCGAGTTATGTTAAGCAGCTTTTAGGGTCAGGCGCTATTTACTTACTGTTTCCACCGTACTCTGCCAGGGATGATACTGCACAAAATTTCTGCCTTTCAGAAAAAGAAAATCACGCTGTGTCGGGAGCTTTGGAAACGCGCCGACAACACAAATATCTGGACACACGTTTGGCTCTAGCCACACCAAGACCTTGGTGAGCGCCGAGCGGTTTGAATTCATAGTGCTCTCGTCTTTGAATTGAGTTTCTGAATAGTTTTGTGAAATGACCTAGTTTAATTCACAATATTGAGCGTATCGAAATTGCATTTAAGTTGCGCTTTATCCGGAGAATATTTTTATTCTCCTTGTAGTGTTGCCGAGTAGCGTTTGGTGTTTTTCGAAGCTATCTTTTCTCGCATTCAGTCTGCCTTTTTGTTTTTTGTGTTAGCGGAATTTACCTGCTGGTGTCGGAGTGCGAATTTTGTGTTTGGGTAAAGAGCGCCTGAGTTGTTTTCGCTCTCGTTTTTGTGGCTCTCGATATGACACGCGTTTCTGAACCTGTCTCGCATCCAAGTGCGGGAAACGTGTGGTAAATTGTATGGAGTGCGAGGTGTGCAAGAGATGGGCTCCTCCAAGGTGTTCAGGAATAGCAAAGGACATCTATGTCCTTTATAAACAGGACCCATGGGCTGAATGGGTCTGTGCCCCTTGCAGGGAGGCGGCCGGTCTGGCCTTTAAACTGCAGGCCCAAGGGCAGGACCAGCGCCCACCAAGTAGTACCTCAGTCTCAAGCCCAAAACCACCGCAAGCAGGTTGTAGTAAGTCGTTTGCGGGAGTAGTGTCCACACCTGAGAGGACAGTCATCAAAGCAAATGGACCAGTTCTGAGAGCTTGCCAGGCGGTCGTTGCCTCAACTCCCCTGAAGCAGACCGACGAGGGCCAGTGGACTGAGCAGAAGCCGAGAAGGGAAAGGCAGGTCAAAAAAGGGTGACTGTAATATCGCGAAGGATGGGTTAGAAAGGGTGGATGACCCTGCTCTTCCGGTATTGGAAAACAAGGTGAAGGATCTGCAGAGGCAGATCTTGTCGATGGGCAGGGTCACAAGACACAGGCTCCTGATCCTAAACCAGGAAGAACCCTTTATAAGAGAATCGAAAGCCAGGAGGGACATAGACAGGAGGAGGGCCTGCGACATACTGCGAGCCGCAGGTGTTCGGTACCCTACTACTCTAAGAAGGGTGCACAGAGTGGGGACATGGAAGTCACCACTGGGGAACAAATGCGAACTTCGTGCGAGACGAATCCTAGTGCAGTTCGCTGACGAGTCCACCCGGGATAAACTGCTGGCGAGGGCAGCAATAGTGGCTCACATTACCAAGGGCAGATACCAGATTGTGCCGGACGATCATAGAGTAAGGCCTGGCGGTCTAGCCCCGAGAGGTAACCTTGCTCGACCAGCCAGGGCGCTGGAGAGAAACCAACAAGTTCAGCGAAATGTCGTACTCGGCTCTCAGGCCCAGACCCCGACAATAGTAAGGAAGCCATGTGCGAGGTCGCAAATAAGTGTAATTGAAGACGCGCTAGAAGACGAGAAATGGCGGTACTGTCCGCAGATTGATGACAGTGCGACCCCTGCCAGTCTGGATGTTGTGGCAACTCCTATAGAGATGGACTGGGAGTCGTCGGAAATTCTGGATCGCCAGCCGGCTTCATGCACCCCAGTGGGGACGTCCGAAGCAAAAAACGTGGCATCATCTCAGGCGTTGGGCCTGAGAAACAGACGGGAGTGAATAAAAAGAGATACCTAGGCGAAGGAGCAAACGCGGTGGTGTTATATACTAACGCGCGAAGTATTAGAAAGAAATGGGCGGAACTCGACAAAACGGCTGACGAGCAGAAAGCGTCAATAGTGGCCGTCACGGAAACGTGGCTTTCTGAAGAAGGCCATGTGCCAGGCATAACAAGTAAAGGTTTTGCAGTCTATAGGCAAGATGGAGAACAGGATCGCCTTGGTGGTGGAGTAGCCATCCTCGTTAGGTCAGGCACAAACCACCTTGAGTATCGGACTAAGATGTGCACTCGCCATATCCAATTATGCGCCGTTACGATCATCCTTCCAGGCAGAAGTGTTAAAGTTGTCTGCATCTACAGGGCACCAAGCGCTAACCAGGAAGAGGACGTTTACTGAGAACTTTGTCTGAACTAGTTAAGGACGAACAAAAGACCCTCATGGTGAGTGACTTCAATCTCCCGCACATCGACTGGGTGGCTGAGGTCTGCGTGCCGGGATCGGAGGGGCAAACATACCTAGAATGGCTGCATGCCAAGGCGTTGCACCGGCATATTAGGGAAAATACCAGATATAGGACTGGATGCGTTCCACCCTTGCTGGATCTGGCTATAACGAACTTCCCCAACGATGTGTCTGGACTGCATTATTGTGCACCACTGGGCAAGAGTGACCACGTGTGTCAAAATGCTCCTATGCATGCGGCAACCCAAGGTACCTTCAAGGCTGGTCAAACATTTCGGTAGTATGGGCATAGATAGGCTTCGTAATAGGGCGATGGGCTTGAACTTGGACACGACAGGGGAGGCTACCGTCGAGGAGCGCTGGCAGACCATAAAGGTATTTCTGACTGCCCTATAGGAAGAGCTCGCACCCTTAAAACGAAGGAGTTGGGAGGGCAAACCCGTGTGGTGGAAGGCTGCAATAGCCAAGACCATCAGACGTAGAAACCGTTGCTGGAACCAGTACAAAGCTTCCGGCAGTCAACTAGCCTGGAAACCGCTATATTAGGCTGAAAACGAGACTGTAAACCTTTTGAGAACCTCCGAGCGGGAATTTGAGCTCAAATTGGCCCAGTCTGTAAGATAACAGCCGAAAACATTCTACAGCTATGTACAGTCTAAAGGCCCAACAAGAAATGCAGTAGGTCCGCTGTCCACTGGAGACTATGGTATTGTCACTGATGACCAGGGCAAAGCAGACACACTGGGGGAATACTTTGGTAGTGTACATAGAATGGATGGTGGGGTACGAGTAGATCTGACTCTGGCGTATCCTTCTCCTCAATCAAACGAGTTAGACCTCTTGGAGGAAAGCGCGCGTAGGTACCTACAGGAGTTAAACAGCCACAAGTCAGCGATCCCAGATGGCATTCATCCAGCTATCATCAAGCCGTTGGCGAATATCACGGCTCCATCTGTATGCGGGCTGTACAGATCCACGTTGGACCAGGGTAAGCTGTTTCGGGACTGGAAAGTCGCGGCAGTCGTGGCAATACATAAGAGTGGGCCTAAGTCGGCTATGCAGAACTACAGGCCGGTAAGCCTAGCTAGCATCCTACGTAAAGTCCTTGAGAAGATAATCCGTGTCCATGTCTGCCAGCACTTACTGAAGCATTCCATGTTAAGTTCGGCGCAGCATGGATTCCTGAAAAAGAGATCTTGTCTGACCAATCTCCTGTGCTTCTTAGATGAAGTAACTCGAAGACTGGACGAAGGTAAGGAGGTTGAGGTATGCTACCTCGACTTTAGCAAGGCGTTCGACTCCGTTAATCATCGTATTTTGCTACGCAAGATGGAGACGTTCGGCATAGGTAGGCTAGTATTTAGGTGGCTGGAGGACTTTCTCTCCCACTGTACGTTTTACGTCAAAGTGAGGGACAGGTGTTCCAGTTTGGTGAACGTCACCAGTGATGTACCTCAGGGATTCGTCCTAGGCCCGGTCCTATCCTTGTTATTTAATAATGACCTGGCATCGGCTCTTCAATCACCCAGCTTTTTTTTGAGGATGATGTGAAGACTGTTGGATCTAAAGGTAGGGCGGACTTGGGCAGGGAAATAAGTACCGTTCTTAACTGGGCATACAACCAGGGCTTACCTCTGAAAGCTGAAAAAAGCCATTTGTTGTCAAGGGCAACAGAGAGCCTAACTATCGCTCGTGATCAAGGGCTGTTCACCGTGGAGGCAGTCAGTAGGGTTAACAACCTTGGGGTCATCATGAACAGTGACTTCAAATGGTCGGAGCAGTGTAACGCTTCTGCGCATAAGGCTCGATCGGAGCTCTTTAGACTGCGATCAGCTTTGTCTTGTCGGAAGCCGGAGGTATTCGTACCTATTTACATGGCCGTAGTAAGACCTCACTTAGAAGGTAGCGTGCAGACTTGATCACCCTTCTACAAAAAGGACGCCGGGTGCCGAGTGAAAGTCCAACGTCTCGCCACGCGAATGGTAGAAGGGCAGAGGGGTAAGACTTACGAGCAGAGACTCCGTGACCTGAATCTTTTCTTGTTGGAAAGGAGGAGAAGTCGAGGAGATCTCATAAAATCGTTCGAGGTAGTGAAGGGCTTTTCTGGCCTTAGACCAGATGGTCTATTCCAATTGGCCGTAGAATCCAGAACAAGGGTACATGAAAAGAATCCGATAAAAGCCCGATCTAGATTGATGGCTAGATGGCACTTCTTCAGCAACAGGGTTGTGAACAGTTGGAACGGCCTGCCTGGTGAAATGGTAGATCTGCGGACCGTCGAATCCTTCAAAGGTGCCCTGGACTGCAAGTGATATGAGATATCCCTCCGCAGCGAAACTTGAGTAGGCCAACTAGATGGATGACGGGTAGCACTATGGTCCTTTTGGAGTATGTTTAAACAGACTTTTTCGCTCATTGTATACAGTCTAAGTGAACGCTCATGGTGCATTGTAGTGCATTTCTGATTGTACATAATCCTGTTTCCTTTCCTTTTATCTTCCAGGCGCCGTCGTTAACCACGAGGCGGAGCCATTCAGTGCGGCAGGCATCTCACCTCCCTCTCCCCCTGAACAGTGACCTTGACCCCGACCCCAAAGCCGTATAACCCCCTCCCATGGACGCCCCCATCTGACCCACTTCCGGTTTCGAGTTGTACCAGTTACGGCGTCGCCTTGTGCCAATACAAGTCCATTGTTTTCCGAGCTTCGCCTTTTGTTGTGACTGACCTGGTGCTGTGACCAGTTGTGCTGATCTGTGCGTCTATTTTCAGGCCTTCGGACCCCACATGTATTGCAATATTGGTGACAGTGTTGGGATATCAACAAATGGCAAGCAACACGAATCCTGAGAAACCGGAAGTTGATATCTCCGCTAATGCGATTAACATCTCGATCGATGCCCTGATGCGGTTAGGGCTATCAGAAAAAAAAACCAACACCTGTGTCCATACCAGTACCAGATAAATTTGATATTGGCGATGATTTCGATATGTGGGAAGCGAGGGTGCGCCCATATTTGGAACTATGTGAACCCGGTCATCGCCGGTATACATTGTTGTCACTACTGGGCCAGGATGCGTTTACCTTGGTCCGCGAAGAGATCCCAGAAGGGGCAGTCAGTGAGGAAACCTTCTCAATTTTGCGGAAAATTTTGACGCCTCAAAAAACCATGAGCGAGCTGAGGGACGAGTTTTGGTATCGCACCCAAAAACCGGGAGAAGGTGTCCGACAGTACTCCGTGGAGCTGAAAAAGATCGCTCGTCAAGCCCTCGTCGGGTACGACCCCCCGGTGAGGGAGATGCTGATACCACACCGGTTCATAGACGGCATGAACTCAGCAGCTGTTAGAGAAATGTTTTCGCTTGACCCGCCGGGAAACCTGTCCGAGGCTGTCGAACGGGCGGCAAAAAGAGAAGCGACAGTGGGGCCCAACTATCTCCGAAGAGCCCACGGGGCTTGTCCAACGTTAGCGGCCGCCCCGGTGACCAACCAACGAGAGGTCCATACCGCCGGGATCAAAGGAGACGTTTTCAACCGGATCGCTGGGTACAGGCCAACGAACGGAAGGACAAAAGCATGGCCGCGAAAAAATATAATGAAGCTATTAGTAAGTCTGTCCACGTTAGTTCTGTACTAGTTGTTTCCACTGTTTTTGGTAATTTCTCACCAACAGTCGATGGCTTCGTTAACGGGGTAAAGGGCACATTTTTGATCGAAACTGGGTCCAGCTGCACGCTAGTTCGGGAGGCTCTCATGATAACTCTGGGGGAGTGGGTGCCTCAACTTCTGTGGGCCGCTAATAATCAAGAAATCCAGACACTGGGTGTGCCAAACCCATCTTTGGCATAGGCCATAAGGAGGTTGCCCACCAAGCTACTGTCGTAAAAGAATTACTTTGGGACGCTATCCCTGGTGTTAACTTTTTAACCCCCCATCAGTGTCTCATAAATTTGGCTGCCGGGATTTTGCATATTGCAGAAGAACAGGTTGAGTATCGACCTGCAGCCAACATACACGTGCCGAAGGACTTCGAAGTGTGTGCAGTTAGGGAGGCTCAGCAGCCCAGTCCGGAACAATTGAACCAGCTAGGCAATGAGTCGGAGATTGATTCTTGCGAGGAACCAAAGAAACTAACAGAATTACTGACTGGCAGCCAAGATGTGTTTTCGTGGTCTTCAAAAAAAAACTGGGACGCACGCAGGTAGTTAGACATCATATCGACACGGGAGACGCTGCACCAATCCAGCAGCCATTCAGGCGAATCCCGGCACATTATCGAGAAGAAGTAGATAACATAGTTAAGGAAATGCTGGATAATCGAGTCATTTGCCCATTCGTTTCACCCTGGGCCTCCCCAGTAGTGATTGTAGAAAAAGGACGGAACCCTAAGGTTGTGCGTGGATTATAGACGACTGAATGCCATTACAAAGAAGGACGCCTTCCCAATATCGACGGAACATTGGAGGCCGTAGCAGGATCCAAGTATTTTTCAACCCTGGATCTGGCGTCGGGATATTGGCAGGTAGAGGTTAGTTTGGAGGACCGGGAAAAAACGGTCTTTGTGATTCCGTCCGGATTGTATGAATTTCAAACCATGCCTTTCGGGTTAACCAATGCCCCAGCTTCATTTCGGCGCCTGATGCAGAAAGTGCTGGGTGATCCTACGCCAACGAAATGCCTGGTATACCTGGATGACATTATCGTTCATAGTCAGACTTTCCAAGACCACATCGAAACTTTACAGTGTATATTTGAACGGTTACAGGCGGCAGGCTTGAGGCTGAAACCGAGTAAATGTCATTTCCTACGGGCACGGGTTCAGTATTTGGGACACGTCATAAGCCGCGAGGGGGTTCATACGGATCCCGAAAAAGTTAAGCAAACCCAGCAATGGCCTACCCCTAGTAATTTGGATGAAGTAAGGAGTTTCATGGGTTTAGCCTCATATTACAGACGATTTGTACGCGGCTTTGCCACGGTTGCAGCTCCACTACACCGGTTGACTGAGAAAAAGAGTCAATTCCGTTGGACCGAGTAATGTAATAATGCCTTTCAGGGGCTTAAAGAGGCTCTGACTAACTCACCTGTCCTAGCCTCACCGGTATTTTCTCCTGAAGCTGAACCCTTCGTTTTGGACACGGACGCAAGTGAAACGTTAATTGGTGCAGTATTGTCTCAGAATCAGAACAGTATAGAATGAGTCACAGCTTATGGCAGTCGATGTCTAAATAAACACGAGAGGAACTGTTGCACAGCACGGAAAGGAGATGTTGGCTTGAGTATATTTCTTGTCTCATTCCCGCCATTATTTATTGGGAAAAGCGTTTATCATTCGAACCGATCACCAAGCGCTAGTTTGGTTGCAGTCGTTCAAGGATGCTGCCGGTCAAGATGCCAGATGGTAGGAAAAGATGCAAGAGTTCCAGTTTCAATGTATCTACCGCTCGGGGTGCAGCCATCAAAATGCGGATGCCCTATCAAGACGACCTTGCAGGGCACATGGAGAGTGTCCCACGTGCTCTGCCACTCACGTAACGGCTATCATGCTGCAGGCAGAGCCGTCGGATGTTTGGAGGAAACGCCAGGCAATAGATCCGGAATTAGAGCTGATATATAGGCGGTTAAACGAAAACTATACTAAACCGACACGAGAAGAAATGGCTGGCCAGAGCTGGGAAACCCTGTACTTGTGGAACCTGTGGGAACACTTGACGATCGTGGATCGCATCCTGTATTTCCAATATGGACCTACCAATACGAGGAGGATAGTGGTGCCCCAGGGTGCTGTCGAGACAGTGCTGGCTGAGTTACGTCATGAGCTGGGACATGCCAGACAACGGAAGATGTTGGCAGCGGTTCACACCAGGTTTTGGTGGCCACATCAGGTGAGAGATATAGTGAATTTCTGTGACAATTGTCAACTGTGTATGCGTTTCAAGGCTCTACGGACCAGTAACCGGGCATCCTTGGCACCCATCAGGGCGGGATACTCAAACGAACGGTTGGGGATTGACATTGTCGGTCCTTTCCCCGAGTCCAATAGAGGAAATTGCTTTGTTTTGGTCATGGTAGATTACTTCACGAAATGGTGTGAAGCAGAACCTATACTACGCACTGATTCCTTTACCATAGCCCAGACGATCTTCAATACCTAGGTCGCACGTTAGGGGGCACCACTATCCATTCACACGGACCAGGGCTCCAGCTTCGAAAGTATGTTATTGGCCGACATGTGTCAGTTACTGGGGATAAAAGAGACCCCGCACGACACCGTACCACCCCCAAGGGAATGGACTTGTGGAACGAACAAACCGAGCCCTAAAATCTTGCTGAAAGCCTTCATAGAGAGACATACCACTCGACACTGGGATAGTGCGCTACCCACATGTTTGCTCGCATACAGGGCATCAGTGCAGACTTCGACAGGGCAATCGCCACATTTCATGATCACCGGACGGGAATTGCAGTTACACATCGATCTTACGGTGCCACGGCTCGCCGACGACATACGAACATCAACGGACTATGCAATTAAGCTTTGCCGAACCCTCGGCGACAGTCATCGTCTTGCACGTACCCATTTGAGAATATCACAACGCCACCAAAAAGAGCTCTACGATCGCAAAGCTCACGGAAAACCAGTACAGCCGGGTGAAGAGTTCTGGATGAAGTCGATGACGCAGGTCCCGGGAATACCTTCCAAGTTTAAGTGCGACTGGGCCGAACCGTTCATTGTGATCGAAACCTTGAGCCCCACAACGTGCCGTGTTGCTCGTGTCGGCGAAAACCCAAAAACCCAGAGCCAAAATGTACAATAAAATCGGCTGAAACCCGCGACACACAACGATGGAATAGTTAGCAGCAGGCCCCCTGTGTAACGAACGTTTGAGCAATGCGTAGCCAAATTCGCAACGGATCCCGAAATCAAAAGACGATTATCCGTGATATTCTACGATACTAGATTATTACATGAACAATGACATAAAAAATATACAAACCTCAATAATACGATCACAAGGACTCAACAACGAGAAACCGAATAGTAGCGTGTGAGCAAACAGCACGTGCGTCACGCAGGTCCTGAACAAGGATGTGCCAAAGTAGCGCTTTGGGAGCGAACAAACAACAATTGGTCCAGAGAAAAACAACCAGTTCGTAAGGACAAGTCAACAGTGTAGGCAAATGAGTGATGTTGGGAAAAACACTGAATCGCGAGGGAAATATGGGGATTTTCCACGACCGGTTGTTACACCGCCCACCAAAATCCTCCTGGATCCTTAGCAGAGTCAAAGGCTTGGTATAAAGGTACTGATTCTTTCTACCTGCCTAGGCCCTGCTGTCAGTGCGCGCACCTAATGCTCGTCGTCAACGTTCTACTGCTGGTCGCACCTAATCCATTGGCTACATAGACGTGAAGCTAGTCTACATTTTCCACGAGACCAAATGACCGATGGCAGGCGTGAAGGATCACATAGATGTTGTCCTCTTAAAGGGCCGTCCGGTCCTGGATGAATGTGCTTGAGTGTGTGTGAATGTGTGTGTGTGCCGGGGTGTACAATGAAATCACAGGTATGAGTACACATCAAAGGAGGACTTTCTGCAATGTCAACAAAAGACAGTGTGGCAAGAAAACGAGTAAAATGTAGCATATGTGTGTGACCTGAGCTCCGCTACTTCTACATATGCAAGGGGCATTCGGTAACGTCAACAAAAAGCAAAACAACGAACACTGTCACGTGTTTGATGGGTGTGCGGGATGTAGAGTGAGCCGTGCATGTGCGTATGTGTCGGGATGTATAATGGAATCGCATTCATCACCACATATCGGAAAGAACCTTCTGTAGTGTCAACGAAAGACCGCGAGCACTGTAACGTGTTTGACGGAGGTCGTATGGTATATATGGTGTTTCTTTATCCACCTCGATGACTGGTGTGAAAAGGTGTACTAGGCCTCAGGGTTATCAGCTCCTCCGTCTTCGCTCTCGAGTAGGTTAATACTGCGTATGTCACGAATGCGCACTCCGTTAGCTGTCTTCACCTTCACCGTTCTTATCATTCCGTCAGTGCTTTTGATGGTTTCCGTAACTACTCCCAAAGACCAAGTGCTGAAATGTGCGCGTTCGTCGGCGATCATAACCACGTCCCCAACTTTGAATGGTCTTATTTTGGCCAGCCACTTCTGTCGAGTCTGCAAAGCCGGTAGGTACTCCCGCAGCCATTGCCTACAGAAGACCTTGGCCAGATAGTTCGCTTGCTTCCATCCGTGGAGGTAGCTCCCACGAAGGTTTACCGGCTCTTGGAAACCCTCGTTCGACCTTGACGTCAATAAGTCGTTCAGGGTGAGCGCCAGGTGGGTGGGGTCGCCGTTCATTGCTGGAACCAGGGGACGGTTGTTCAGGATTCGCTCCACCTCAATCATGACGGTGTTTAACGTCTCGTCGTCAGGCGGCTGCTGCTCCATGATTGACAGCAATATCCGTCTGGCGGACCGGATCATGCGTTCCCATACGCCGCCTCGGTGGCTGGCCTGTGGGGGGTTGAAATGCCATCGTATGCCGTAGGCCACGTTTCGATTCTGCAGTTCGTCCCTGTTTATGTTCTTGTGCCAATGCTGCAATTCCCGGTGAGCACCCACAAAGTTCGATCCATTATCTGAGTATGTATCGGCCGGTACGCCTCGTCGGTTGATAAATCTTTGCAAGGCTTGTAGAAACGAATCGGTCGTCATCGAATGTGCGACTTCTAGGTGTACCGCACGTGACTTCATGCACGTCATGATACATCCGTATCGCTTTTCTAATCTTTTCCCGCACTTGATCCACAAGGGCCCGAAATAGTCCAACCCGGTGTCACTGAACGGCCACCAGCCCGTAGTCACCCTGCATTCTGGTAGTGGGGCCATGAGTTGTTTGCCTGCTGTGGCATTGCGTCTCCTACATCGCACACACCGTCGGATTACGCGTTTTACAGTCTCTCGTCCTCTCAACAACCAAAGGCACTTTCGGATGACGCTCGTCACGTGACTTTCCCCGACATGTCCCTCCACGGGTTGGACGTGTTGAATCATTAACTCTACTACAGGTTGTATCGCAGGCAGCATTATAGGATACTTTGTGTCGAAGTTCAGGTGGGCGTTGGCCAGCCTACCATCCACCCGCAGCAGTCCGTCGATGAGTTTGGGGTTTGAACGCTTCAGCTCGCCTCTTGGAGATGGCATGTCTTTATTGGCCGGCCCCACTTCTTCCGCCCTCTTGAGTTCTCGGGCGAAAGCCTCGCGTTGTATCATTCTGAAAATATCGTACTCTGCCGCTTGTAGCTCATCGGGACTTATCGGGCCGACTCGTATCCGGCCTGAGGGCCGTAGCCCTTTCATGACTAGTAAATTTCTCTTGAACCTAGTTAACCAAACTAGCGAACGAAGCGTCTTCATCCAGGAAGAAAACCTGACCAGTCGCGATAGAATGGATGTCGCTTCGACGACGTTGGCCACCATCACGACGCCTTTGATCTCCAGTTCCACTTCCGTAGGGGTTTTTAATTCGAACACGGGCCAGTTCTGTTTGGGCAAGTGCAGGAAGTTCGGCCCTCTCGTCCACGTGTCCAGTTGCCTGAAGTTGGTCGCACCTCGGGAGCACAGGTCGGCCGGATTATCGCCAGACCTGACATGATTCCACTGGTTCGTGGCTGATTCATCGTGGATAATCGTGAGCCGGTTAGCAACGAAAGTACTAGACTTGCTCCGGACGTTGTTAATATAGTAAAGTACTATCGTTGAATCCGTCCAGAAGCTCACCGACCAAATGTAGAGATCGAAACATCTCTTCACAGCTTGCACCACCCTGACTGCCAACACGGCTGCGCTGAGTTCAAGGCGTGGGATTGAGACCGACTTCAGTGGAGCAACGCGGGCTTTGGCAAACAGGATCCTCGTGGTATATTGTCCATCTCCTGCGCACCATCGTCCATACACCACAGCTCCATAACCGACTTCGGATGCATCGGAAAAGGCATGTAGTTCTCCATTCCGTGTCGTATGGCCAGGAGTCAAACATCGTGGGATTCTTATGTCCCCTAATTTCTTCAAGGTGTTTAAAAGTTCTTCCCAGTCCAGCCGGTCCCCTCGGTCCAGTGACTGGTCCCAATCAACTTTCTTACGGCACAGCCGCTGCAGCAAGATCTTTCCGGGTAGCAGCCATGGTGAGACGAAACCGAGCGGGTCGAACAAACTTGAGACGGCAGATAGTATGCCACGACGGGTTATTGGCAGCTCGGGAACGTTCAGTTCGAAAACAAAATCGTCCGTTTCCGCGTCCCATTGTATCCCTAAAGTGCGCTCGATAGGAAGTGGAGAGCCGTCCAAATCTCTTACCGTTTCGGCCTTTCCGTGATACGGGATGACCTTCAGCACTTCTGAAGCGTTCGACATCCATTTAGTTAGATGGAATCCGCCCTCTTCCAGCAATCTCGTCAGACTCCTGAACTGCTCTAGAGCTGATTCCACATCATCGAATGACCCAAGGTAGTCGTCGACGTAGAAGTTCCTGCTGACGCTTTCTACCACCGTCCGATGTACCAGATCGCCATGTTTGTTCGCTGATTCTCGGAGGGCGTAGTTTGCACAAAATGGTGACGATATGGCTCCGAAGGGGTGGACGGTCATCCTATAATTCACCACTGCGTTGTCCCGGTCGCTCCCTTCCCGCCACAGGAAACGCAAAGCATCTCGTTCTCCTACCGGAATCTTCACCTGATGGAACATTTCCCTAATGTCGGCAGACAATGCCCCTTTACCCACTCTGAAACGGCACAAAACATCGATCAGTGGTGTGGTCCAGTCAGGCCCCTGTAGAAGGCGATCGTTTAACGACTTGCCCTGGAACTTGGTAGCACAGTCGAAAACCACGCGCAGTTTACTGGGTTTCTTGGGGTTGATAACCGGATGGTGAGGCAGATACCAGATACCCCTTTTGCTGTCGGTGTTAACAGGCACCTTTTCAACGTAACCGAGGGCCTCGTTTCGCTTCATCAAATCCGCGTATCGTTCCCACAGATTCTGGTCTCGAATGAAGCGTTCTTTTAGTCGTAGTAATCGTTGGAGAACATAATTTCTGTTATCAGTCCGCGGGTCGACCGATGTGCGCTATGGGAGGGGAACCTCGAACTGTTTTTTGAGGCCTCTGGTGCCTTGCCGCACCGTTTGTAGAGCGGAGTGATCCTCTCGAGACAACGTCGGTCTTTCGTCTCCAATGTCATGAAACTCCTTTTCATAAAGCCGTTGTAGATGATACTCTATGCGGTCCGTTTCGGCGGATAGGTAATTCACGGAACCGCGTACCCCTACTGGACCGTATAACATCCATCCCAGAGCCGTGCGCACGGCATAAGGTGCCTGGCGGTCGCCCACTCTCTGGTCAAGCACCCAATGCGCCTCTGGCACGTCGCAGCCGATGAGGAGATCCACTTCATCATCTTCCCAGTCTACAACGGTTACATCCTGCAGGTGGGGCCACCTAGTCAAGATTGCGTTGACCGACCTTGGTGCTCGCATGGGGAGATTCGCTAACGTGAATGCCCCCGTTGATTCAATTTCCTCGTTAGTGTCTAGAGAGATGAGTTGCAGCCTCAATCTACCGGCAGTCTTTACTTGTGTTCCTCCCACCGTGCTCACTGCCAACGACGTCGCACCTTTAGCCAGTTGGTGTTTGTCAGCAAACCGCTGTTTCACTAGAGTAGTGTCGGATCCACTATCAACGAAAGCCAACGGCTTGGCTATCCCAGTCGGAGTCACTACTCCCACGGCCACTACGCCTAAATGTACCGGTTTACTGGCAGATCGTGACGTTGAACAAATCACGCTGGGCTTGGTACTCGCCTCGGATATGGTTACTCTCGCCTGATGCAGCAGCCGATGGTGTCTGCCCGTGCAGCCCTCGTAACCACATCGATTCCTTGTCCTACAGGCTGCTGCCCGGTGCGTGGTGTTGAGACAGATAAAACATGCTCCTGCTATCCTCGCCATTCCCCACCGTTCGTCTATTGTGGCGTTGCCGAACTTGGGGCATTCTGGTAGGCCATGGCTAGTACCACAGGATCTGCAATTGGGTTGCGCCGTAGCATCTCGTGAAATGACGTGTGTGTTGGTCCAAGGCTGGTATTTTGGATGTTCCCTTACAGGGGTTTGAGCTTGGCTAGTACTGGGCTTGTTTGCTCAGTTGCTGTCCCGGACGAGTCGGCCGAATCTGCTGTCAGCTATCTTCGCTTGCCTGTCCAAGTATTCGGTCAGGTCTTCGCAGTTAGCTTCTGTGTCACTTCGGCTTATCCGTTCTGCTTCTTCCGCCCACCGACCCTGTAGTTTGGGAGAGAGGTGACGGACTATGCCTTCCAAAGTGTGCATGGCGTCTAGGTCAGCCCTGTAACCTAAATGGTCGAGGGCTATTGAACAGTTTTCCATCTTAATCACCAGGTCGGCCATTGTGTAGACGTCGCCCTTGGTTCTCTTTGCCTCTACCATCACGCCCTCTATTAGGTTACGGGCTACTTTGAAAGGTTGGCCAAACAAGTCCCTTAGAATCTTCCTTGCCCTTGTGTAGCCTTGTTCTGGGTCGAGCATGGTGCACCCGTCGATAGCTTCTCTTGCTCGGCCTCGGCAGTAGTGAGTAAGGTAGAGAAGCCTTTGGGCAGGGTCGGTTACCTTATTTTAAACGAACGTCTCGAACTGCTTGACAAACTTGCAGTATTGCTCAGCTCGCCCGTCGAAAACCGTTAGTTCCGCTCTAGGCAGACCGATCGATGGTGGTTTGTAGTCGGCGACCGGCGTGGGGTTCCCTACCTTATTGCACCCTAATCTATCGGAATTGTCGGAGTCACTGGTCTCATGCTCTCGCTGTACACTTCTCTGCTTCCTGCGCCTGTAGTCTAGCCGATAGTAACTGTTGTTCTAGGTCTAGTATTCTCAGCTTATATAAATCGACATCCTTACGATCAATATTGCTTTCATTACCACATGAACTAGCACTGACAGGACTAGGCGATCTAGCATTAACTAAAGAATCATATGTACCCAAAACCTCCCAAGAGGCTTGTCGTATTACTTCCTGTCCGGATTCGACTGCTATGATTCTTTTCTTGGCATTTTGCGTGTTTTTCCTCGTTCCAAATTGATCTATTGAGTATTGTAACGAACGTTTGAGCAATGCGTAGCCAAATTCGCAACGGATCCCGAAATCAAAAGACGATTATCCGTGATATTCTACGATACTAGATTATTACATGAACAATGACATAAAAAATATACAAACCTCAATAATACGATCACAAGGACTCAACAACGAGAAACCGAATAGCAGCGTGTGAGCAAACAGCACGTGCGTCACGCAGGTCCTGAACAAGGATGTGCCAAAGTAGCGCTTTGGGAGCGAACAAACAACAATTGGTCCAGAGAAAAACAACCAGTTCGTAAGGACAAGTCAACAGTGTAGGCAAATGAGTGATGTTGGGAAAAACACTGAATCGCGAGGGAAATATGGGGATTTTCCACGACCGGCTGTTACACCCAGCATTCCATCTGTTGCTGAGGAGGTTGAAGTGCATACAGAAGGGCTGAAGACAACCCTTTCACGAGAGGGGGCGGTGTAGTGCATTTCTTATTGTACATAATCCTGTTTCCTTTCCTTTTATCTTCCAGGCGCCGTCGTTAACCACGAGGCGGAGCCATCCAGTGCGGCAGGCATCTCACCTCCCTCTCCCCCTGAACAGTGACCTTGACCCCGACCCCAAAGCCGTATAACCCCCTCCCATGGTCGCCCCCATCTGACCCACTTCCGGTTTCGAGTTGTACCAGTTACGGCGTCGCCTTGTGCCAATACAAGTCCATTGTTTTCCGAGCTTCGCCTTTTGTTGTGACTGACCTGGTGCTGTGACCAGTTGTGCTGATCTGTGCGTCTTTTTTCAGGCCTCCGGACCCACCGTGTATTACAGCATAATGTCTCACGCAGTTGATGTGAGATGAGGTTTTCCGTTTCCCTCTCAGTTTTAGCGGGGATTCGACGAAATACACTCGGCAGTGGTGGGTGCATAACTGATGTGCATACCATCGAAGGAATTCTGGACGCTCGATTGGCCGTGGCCATTACCTGTCCTGTGCAAACTGAACTGAACTGAATTGAACCAAGTCCTGTGCAAACTGAACTGAACTGAACTGGACCGACCTGACCTGACAGTACAGAAGGTCACTCTGACGCGGTGTTTCAACACACTGCGCTATGATTTTCAGGCGTGATGTGAAGCACCGTATTGCGCGGAGGCTCTTGGAAAATGTACCTAATAACCATTTCCTCCCTTATCCTTTTCAAGTAAGTTGGGAAGTCACGTTGGGTCTTTACTTGTCCGTCAATTGTTGTGTTTGGACGTTTCCGGCGAATAACTAACCCTAAAGAATCTTACGGATGCTAAACTGCATTGTAAACGAACCCTTATATCAAAACCGATGCAAAACCGTCCCGAAATCAGTCGGTTTTCGGCTGGTCTTTGGCCGGTTTTCGATCGGTTTCTATCATTACGCCTATCGGTTTTCGGTCGGTTTTTGGTTTGTTTGTTTAGTAGCCATTTTACGCGGAGAAACAGAGAATTGTTGCGAAGGCAATCGAAGACCGAAGTAATATGCAGTGCTCCGTTGGTGTTTTACCTAAATGTATTGGTTTAATTCATCGCAATGTCCTGAAAACCTCAGTATAGATCGCTCTATTTTATTCCCTCGAAATGGGTGAAATAAGGACATTTATTCGAAAATTAAGAGATAGGAATGAGCGTCGCAATACGTAATTTGGGTTATTGAAAGAAATCAACGAAGCATTTGACGTACTTCAAACGACCGACGTAAACCTCTCGGAAACCGTTCAGAAACCGTCCAGAAAATCGGTCGCTAACCACTCAGAAACCGCCCGAAAACCAGTCGATGTAATAGTAAAAACTGATCAAAAACCAGCCGAAAACGGACTGGTTTCGGAGTGGTTTCTGGCCAGTTTTCGAGCGGTTTTTACGAATCGTTTGAAATATGTGATATGCTTCGTTGATTTAATTCAATAACCCAAATTACGTATTGCGACGCTCATTCCTATCTCTTAATTTTCGAATAAATGTCCTTATTTCACCCATTTCGAGGGAATAAAATAGAGCGATCTATACTGAGGTTTTCAGGACATTGCGATGAATTAAACCAATACATTTAGGTAAAACACCAACGGAGCACTGCATATTACTTCGGTCTTCAATTTCCTTCGTGTAAATTCGATGTTGATCAGTGTAAAATGGCTACTAAACAAACTGACCTAAAACTGATCGGAAACCGACCGAAAACCGATGTTACAAACAGGCTGGGTACTACAAGAGAAACGTCGCCTCACGAAAGGTCCCCTGAAAATAAACTAAAATAAAGCCTTTGCAATGCAAATGTCGATTTTGAATCTAAAGGTACCTCAGGAGCATTTTGGGAATCTGTTGGAGCGTTTGGGATTCCTTATCCATTTCATCCTAATGGTAACAAAGCATCATGCTGCTTTCGCTTCCAGGGGCCTTGAGTGGTCGCGCCGTTTTTATCCAAGCGACCAAAGTGCATATAGTATTTTCCCAGCATGCATTTTATTATCTGGCGCTGATTGTTGTTGTTGCTAACATATACCATTCTTCGTATGAGGGATCTCAGAATTTTGTCAGAAGTGTTTTCTCTGTAATACTCGTTTGAAATATTTGCAGGATTTTTCCCAATTTCGAAGACAATGCCAATTTAAATTGATGTTCTGTTTTTGTGGGCCCATAAAACTACAGTCCTTCGGGCTAAATATGACTCCTCTAGGCAACAAGACATTAATTATTGACGTCGCTTTAGCATGCAGGGCTAGTGGAAGCACCTTCAATAATCAACACCAAATCTAACCATTCTTCACAGCTCCTTTTGGATGATAACCTTTGGTCTGTCTTCCAGACAGAATTATTCTTTAGGTAGTCCATGCAGTCGGCATCCACGCACGGATGGGCGTTGGATTCAAGTCAAAGGAGCATTGTTTGTGGCTGTGTTTTATTCTTTTCTACCCGTTGTATTTTTTGTTATTACTATTGGTATCATTTTACGTCCGCTTAATATAAGGTTGTGCTAAACGAAACATGGTACAATCGGAGAGGAAGGGGGAAATGGAATCCGATCCCATAGTTTGTTATGTATATATAACACGGATCTGGTATAGACAACGTGCCAAGGAAAACATGATATTGTGTTTCAAGTTTTACCACACACCATATTGTGATTTTCTAGTATCTCTTGTCGTTTTTTATGGAAGGGGAAGGATGTGGAACCAGTACGGCATTGACGCCACCGACTCCGGTTTTGGGTCATATCCATCGGCATCTCTAACCAAGTGTTTTCGGGGTCACTTTCGCTCCAACTTGGTAGATGACAGAGAACCACTAAAGCTAAATTGGAAGTCAGTTTTATTCTCGGATAGAGGTGAGAATTCGGTAGAGTCTGGTCAAGGTATGAGTGGGACGGTATCTTATAGTCCTTCCGGAAAACGGACATGCACAGGGTTACAGTTGATGAATTCTTCTTCTGTCAGTGGATTGCATTTCGATGTGCGATTGCATTTCCGGAGTACTCGATTCGATCTAAGCAACCAAGCGAGCATCGATGTGCTCGCATTCGCCTCGCGATTATATTGACGGATCCGTTCGCGAGGATTAGCGTTTGTAGTCGTACAAAGGAGGAAAAGGATGGAGTGGAGCACGTCCGGAAGGGTAAGTTCCCTTTGACCCATATCCGGTTTGCGTGGTTTCAGGGAAAGAAACATGGCTATGAATAATAGGCAAACATTCCCACAGCGCGTTCTTGTGATTTGCAGTAAGCTGGTGGTAGTAGGTTTTATAATGCTTTCAGTCTTTCGGATTCAAGTTCGAATACCCTTTTGGACATTTGAAAACCAGGATGAGTAAGATAACGCGTTCGAATGATGCTCTTGACGTCGTCAGGGTGGTCATACTTTTTGGCCACTGACGAACGATTACGAACAAACACGCACGAGTGAGATGAATGAAGAAATCCGAGTGGCTGTTTATAGGCTTTGGTCAGTTTGGAATCAGATCATACAGCCAAAATGGAAGCAGAGAACTATTAGCAATGATGTGAATAAAACACAGGGTGAAACGAAAGTGTTGAGTTAACCACATTCACCTCCGCCGGGAATGCAAAAGGTTAATGAGCTCATGCTTCCCTGTTTCTCAAGTGGTAAGGGCGCACTCGCTGTTGGAGTCTGCTGATTTCTTCCACTGAGTCGAACTTTACCGGTTATCCACGGAGGGGGTCATTGAGTTACGGTCTATGGGTTCACTGGGTCGCTTGGTCGTCGGATCTATTGTGGCTGAATGTTTAGGCGCATTTATCATCATCATCGTACAGCATTAAACAGCAGGGTAAGCCCCACTGACCACTGCCTTTCTCACCATGTTGCGCGTAGAATTAGTAAATATGAATATAAAAGATGGACAGGCAGTGGAACTACACTGGAGGGATAGGGGAAAACACCCTAATAGCCAACACACGGAGTACACCGTCTAACAGTACAAATTCACATTGATCAATCATTCGGATTCGACAGAAAGTGACAACACGATCGCCACTGTTCACGGTTCGCCGCCATATCCTTCAGTGTCTCCAGCCGTCTGGTTCAGGAATCTTTTGGACCCCAACCACGAAGACCTGAGGCACCAACTTTTCCTAAGTTCGCTGTGCATTTTCTCATTCCCTGTCGCCACGTCATCTGTTGACCTCCAAGTGGCTTCTTTCACTCCCTAGGAGAAACGGAGAAGGGGGCACGGTATGGTAGACGTGTTTGCTGTACGCAACATGTGTCCCAACCAACGAAGTCTACTAAGTTGGATACGCTGTGACAAAACGTTCTCTGAATTAGTACCCAGTGCTCGCTTTCTGACCTCAGAACTATTCACTCTGCTATTCCACCCAATGTTAGCGGTACTACGCAAACATTGGTGGTCTAAAACCTCAAGACGACTATTATTTTCCGTGCGCAAACTCCAAGTCTCGCAATCATACAGCAAAACTGAACTCACTATGACAGCATACACAAACTTTCAACTTCAGCCAAATATCAGGTCGGAGTCACAAGTGCTTCAGTCCAGCATACACCGCGTGAGCTTTGGATACACGCGTGCTCACCTCTAATACTGTGCTCCCATGCGTCCTCACGCTGCTGCCGAGGTTACTAAAGCGGTCAGCAAATGTTAGTTCCTCCTCATCGAGCAATAAGCTCGAAACCGTTGATGTTCAGTCTTGCAATGTGACCTTACACTTTGAAGATACAAAGCGCACGCCGAGTGGAGCTACAGCTTTTGCGAGTTTAGTGCACGTTGCGTATGTTCCGTGTATTCGAACAGGCAGATAAGGTCGTCCGCGTAATATAGGTCACATAGCTCTTTATTTCCTGGTTCGACGCCCACATCCTGGAGGTTTCGCAGAGCATTCTCCATTATTTCGCCCATGACGAGGTTAAACAGGAATAGAGACATGGGACATCCTTGTCGAACACCGCTGGTCATTTCGAACCGACTGGATAATTCACCGTAAACCCTTACGCGGCCAGAAGTATGAGAATACAGCTATCCCAGTAGATTCATGAACTTCTGTGGTGTACCTTTTCGATGAAGGGCACTGAAAAGCGCTGTTCGATCAGCTGAATAGAAGGCGTCTTTCAAGCCGAGGAAAACCATTGTTGTCGGCCGACGGTGTGTGACGCGTCTCAAGTAGTTGGCGAAGAGTAGAAAGCTAATCGATGCATCCTCGACTTGGGCGGAATCCGGCCTGTTGTTCGCGGGCGTTCATCTCACGAGGCGATGTCGGAAGACGCAGCAAAATCGAGGCTAATACCTTGGTGACTATCGGAATTAAACTGGTCCTACGATGGTTACCACAGTCATTGCGCAATCCCTTCTTGACCATGGCTACAGTCAGTGGCTCGCCCCATAATAACGGAATACGTCCCGTTTTCCAAATGTCACAGATCAAGGTGGCGAATGGTTTTACCAACGCACTACCACCCATTTTGAAAAGAACTGGAGGGAGTTCTTCCGAACTGGCCGCTTTCCCTCGCTTCAGTGATCGGATGCTCGACTTTACTTTCACTTCCGATGGGGGCTCAAGTGATACACCTCAAGGAATAGCGGTTGTTGAAACAGAAGTAATGACATTAGCGTGCAGCCAGCTAAACTGCTCCTTGAAGTATTCGGGCCAACGGTTCAGCTTTTGCTCTTTGCAACGAATAGGCTCTTCATTTCCATCGCATATCGTTTCCTTGACCGGGGTTCGCCATCCACCGGTGTCGCGAATAAGTTTGAACAGTCTTTGACTGTTACCTTGAGCAGCTGCTATTTCCATTTCTTCGGCTACAGTGACCCATCGATTTCTGCGGTCCTTCTTATGGCTTTTCGTAACTTGTGTTTGTAGATTTCCCCGTATCTTATTCATCTCCTTACAGTTCGAGAGCTGACGTTTTTTCTCTATTAGACTGACTGACTCTTGCGGCCATCACGACGAGACTGCACCTTGACGTGGTGTGATGGCTTGCGCGCCTCTATGACCCAAAGAGCTATACAGGATGGCTTTCTTAAGCCGGAGATGCAATCATACCTGACAGGTCAATGGGTAGAGGTCAGACGAAGTCCAGTCTCCTGGTCCTCCAGGTTGGGGGTTGATTTGAGCTAGCAACTCAGTCGGAAAAACCAGTGGAAGAATAATTGATCCAAGCAAATGGGCTTCCACTAAGCCATCCCGCTGCCTTGCGGATAGGTTCTTGTCAGAACTAAAGGCTTTGGATGAGGACCCTAATCGTTCTCCTGCTTTGTGGCTGGACACCCTAGCAGTACCCGTCCAACATCTCCCATGAACTGCACGACTACAAAGAATTCCATACTGCATCGGTCGTCGCGCAGGCTAATCAGGACCGCGCTGCCCATTGCATCGAGCGGGGTGGGTAGTGATAAGTGTGCTACTGCTCAGAGTTCCCTCTCTGTTATTCAACCTTTGTCTTCTGTCCCTAACCATCCCTCTTTGCCCCATCTATCCACCCATAATGCTCCCATTGATAACACGGTCGATACTCGCAACGATTCACTGTCAAATAGTATCGGGAATAATCCTCTGTCTGGTAACTCACATTTTCTCAAGCCCCGTCAGCCTCTGAATCTCGGCTCCTTCAACGTGCGTACACTCATGCAGGCCGGTCAGCAGGCGTGCCTAGCCCTCACAATGAGCTCTCTGAAGATTGATGTTTGCTGCTTAAGCGAAACGCGTATCCAGGATTCGAGCAATGTAATTCAGCTAACTGCTCCTGGTATCTCATCGAGGTATATTCTGCGCACCTCAGGAGACGAAGCAGCTAGAGCTGTGGGTCAACGTGGTGTGGGAATTGTCTTGACTGACAAGGCTGAGGCTGCCCTATTAGACTGGATCCCTGTTAACAGTCGTTTGTGCTGTGAGACTCCAAGGGTCAGTCGGCGTTCGAAAGGATAGTTGTGTTAAACGCAATTTGTTCGTGATCTCGGCGTACGCCCCAACGGACTGCAGCTCAGACTTGCAGAAAGATGAGTTCTATGATGCCCTCGCCACTCTCGTTCGCAGCAGTAAAGGTTCCGACATTGTAGTGCTAGCTGGTGACTTCAATGCACAAGTTGGCAAACTCAGTGTGTCAGAAGCCTGTTTAGGTGGGCGTTGTGCTTTACCCGCTGAGCGCACAGATAACGGGGATAGGCTTCTCCAATTTTGTGCAGACAATCGATTGTTCTTGTCTAGCACAAATTTCCGACACAGCTCGCGTCGCACAGCGACATGGCGCTCTAACTCTACAGGTACTTTTAGTCAAATTGACCATATCGCCGTAAGCTACCGGTGGCGCAGTTCTGTTCAGAACTGTAGATCTTACTGGTCCACGTACGTAGAGTCGGACCATGCCTTAGTTTTAATGCGATTATCTCTCCAGCTCCATGGCCATCGTCGCAAACCGCAAACCCGATTAGCCGTGCAACGTTTGTGTGATCCAGACGTTTGCACCCGTTATGAGCAGAAGTTAGCACATGAGCTAGGATCCACGGAGAACAGTAATGTAGATGAGCATTGGTCTCATATCAAACAGGCGATGCACGTTGCAGCAGGTTTTGCCTGTGGTCCTGGATCCGTTGTCCATCAAAGACACTGGATCTCGCAAGAGTCGCTGAGTATAATGGAGCAAAAGCGTCAGCTTTCGAACCGTAAGGAGATGAATAAGATGCGGAGAAAGCTGCAAAGACAAGTTACGCGAAGCCTTAAGAAGGATCGCGAAAATTGGTGGGTCAATGTAGCCGAAGAAATGGAAGTGGCAGCTGCTTCAGGTAACAGTCAAAGACTGTTCAAACTTATTCGTGACACCAGTGGACGGCGAACTCAGGTCAGTGAAGCGATTTGCAGTAGGAATGGAGAACCCATCCATAACAAACAGCAAAGGCTTGACCGATGGGCCGAGTACTTCAAGGAACAGTTTAGCTGGCCGCACGCTAGTGTAGTTACTCCCGTGTCAACAACTGTGACTTCTTGGGTGGTATCACTTGAGCCCCCATCAGAAGTAGAAGTAGAGTCATGTATTCGATTACTAAGGCGGGGGAAAGCGGCAGGTCCCGACGAACTTCCTCCAGTTCTTTTCAAACTGGGTGGTGAGGCATTGATAAAATCACTAACCGCCTTGCTCCGTGACATTTGGAACGCGGAGCGTATTCCGTTAATATGGAGCGAGTCATTGATTGTTCCCATCTTCAAGAAGGGAATACGCAATGACTGCAGTAATCATCGTGGGATTAGCTTAATCCCGATAGTCGCCAAAGTATTAGCTTCGATTTTGCTGCACCGTCTTACACCGGCTCGCGAGAGGAATGTCCGCGAACAGCAGGCAGGATTCCGCCCAGGTCGAGGATGCATCGACCAGATTTTTACTCTTCGCCGACTACTTGAAACGCGTCACACGCACCGCCGACCAACAATAATGCTTTTCTTAGACCTGAAAGGCGCCTTCGATTCAGTTGATCGAACAGCGCTTTTCAGTACTCTTCATCGAAAAGGTATGCCCCAGAAGTTCGTGAACCTAATGAGATCATTGTATTCTCATACTTCTGGCCGCGTAAGGGTTTACGGTGAACTATCCGGTCGGTTCGAAACGACCAGTGGTGTTCGGCAGGGATGCCCTTTGTCTCCATTCCTTTTTAACTTCGTCATGGACGAAATAATGGAGAGTGCGCTGCAAAATCTTCAGGATGTAGGCGTCGAACTAGGAGATAGTGAAAAGCTATGTGACCTGGATTACGCAGACGACGTTATCTGCTTGTTCGAATCCACGGAACATGCTCAGCGTGCACTAGATAATCTCGCAAGAGCTGTAGCTCCATTCGGCATGCGTTTTGCACCTTCAAAGTGCAAGATGATGTTACAAGACTGGACGTCAACGATTCCGAGCTTGATGCTCGACGGGGAGGTGCTGGCAGTTGTCGATCACTTCACCTACCTCGGTAGCTGCGTGACGACGGATGGGAGCACAGTAGTAGAGGTGAGTACGCGGATATCCAAAGCTCGAGCGGCGTACGCTGGACTGAAGCACTTGTGGCGCCGATCCGATATTTCACTGAAGTTGAAAGGTCGTGTATACTGTGCCACTGTGCGTTCAGTTTTGTTGTATGGTTGCGAAACTTGGAGTCTGCGTGCTGAAGATATTCGTCGTCTTGAGGTTTTCGACCATCGATGTTTACGTAGTATCGCTAGGATTGGGTGGAATAGCCTAGTAAGCAACGATGAGGTAAGAAAGCGAGTATTGGGTACTAATTCAGAGAACGTTTTGTCACAGCGTATCCAACTTAGTAGACTTCGTTGGTTGGGACACGTGTTACGTATGGCAAACACACGTCTACCGTACCGTGTCCTATTCTCCGCCCCTCCCAGGGAGTGGAAGAGACCACGTGGAGGTCAACAGATGACGTGGCAGCGAGGAATGAGAAAATGTACAGCAGACTTAGGAAAAGTAGGTGCTTCACGTCTTCGTGGTTGGGGTCCAAAAGACCCGTCCACCAGTTGGCTGGAGACACTGAAGGATATGGCTGCGAACCGCGAACAGTGGAGATCGTGTTGTCACTTTCTATCGAATCAGAATGTTTGATCGGTGTACGTTTGTACAGTTAGACTGTGTATTCCGTGTGTTGGCTACTAGGGCATTCTTTTCTTTTCCCACCCATATAGGTCCAGTCCCTGTCCATCTTGTATATTCATACTTTTTAATTCAACGTGCAACATGGTGAGAAAGGCAGTGGTCAGTGGGGCTTGCCCTACTGTTTAACGCTGTACGATGATGATGATGATGACTCTTGCAAAATCCAGTGTCTTTGATGGACATCGAATCTAGGAACACAGGCAAAACATGGTGTTATGTGCATTGCCTGATGGATATGGGCCCAATGCTCATCTACATTACTGTTCGTTGTAGATCCTAGCTCATCTGCTGATTTCTGTTCATAACTGGTGTGAACTTCCGGATCACACAAACGATGTAAGGCTAACCACGTTTGCGGTTTGTGTCGATGACCATGGAGCTGGAGAAATAATCGTATTAAAACAAAAGCACGGTCGGACTCTATGTACGTGGATGAGTGAGATCTACAGTTCTGAACAAAACTGCGTCACCGGTAGCTTATTGTAACATGATCGGTCTGGCTTAGAGTACCTCTAGAGTTAGAGTGACATGTCGCCGTGTGACCTGATCTGTGTCGGGAATTTGTGCTAGACAGGAATAACCGACTGTCTGCACAAAACTGGAGAAGCCTATTCCCGTTATCTGTACGCTGAGCGAGTAGGGCACAACAACCACCACAACAAGCTTCTAACGCCCTAGATTTGCCCACTTGTGCATTAAAATCACCTGCCAGCACTACAATGTCAGAACCTTTGCTCCTGTGAACAAGAGTGGTGAGTTCATCATAGAACTCACCCTTCTGCATGTCAGAGCTGCAGTCTGTTGGGCGTATGCCGAGATCACAATCAAATTGCGCTTAACACAACTATCTTTTCGAATGTCGATTGACTCTTAGAGTCTTACAGCACATAAACGACTGTTAATATGGATCCATTCTAAAAGGGCAGCCTCAGCCTTGTCAGTCAAGACTATTCCCACACCACGTGCACCCCCAGATCTAGCTGCTTCGTCTCCTAAAGTGCACAGTAAATACCTTAATGAGATATCAAGAGCAGTTAGTTGAATCACACTGTTCGAATCCTGGATACGCGTTTCTTTTACACAGCAGACAAATCTTCCGAGAGTCCATTGTGAAGGTTAGGCATGCCTACTGACCGGTCTGCATGAGAGTAATCACGTTAAAGGAACTGAGGTTCAGAGGCTGACGAGGCTTTAGAAAATGTGAGTTACCAGACAGAAGATTATTCGAGACACTTTGACAGTGAATCGTTGCGAGCATCGGCCGTGTTATCAGTGGGAGCATTATGGGTGGGTAGAGCGGGAAAAGAGAACTGGTTGAGGACAGAAGACAGGTTTAATAAAAGAGGGGGAACTCTGAGCAGTAGCGTACCTACCACTACCCACCCCACTCGATGCAATGGGCAGTGCGGTCCTGATTATCTTGTGCGACGACCGATGCAGTATGGAATTCTTTGTATTCGTGCAGTTCATGGGAGATGTTGGACGGATACTGTTAGGGTGTCGAGTCGCAAAGCAGGAGAAGGATTAGGGTTCTCAACCAAAGCCTTTGGTTCGAACAAGAACCTATCCGCAAGGCAGCGGGGTGGCTGAGTGGAAGCCCATTTACTTGGATTGATCATTCTCTCACTGATTTTGCCGACTAAGTTGCCAGTTCAGATCGACCCCCAAACTGGGGGACCAGGAGACTGGACTTTGCCTGGCTTCTACCCATTGACCCTTCAGGCATCATTGCATCTCCGGCTTAAAAAAACCACCCTGTATAGCTCTTTGGGTCATAGAGGCGCGCAAGCCATCATACAAGGTCAAGATACAGTCTCGTCATGATGGGAGCGCATCTAGCGTAGGCATATGTTCCACTACTGATTTAGGGTTGTGTGCAGATGAGGGAAGGTATTCGAGAGATACGGTACCTTCCCGGCCATCATCGTAACGTACGTGTGCGTAGTTGGGATTGCACTCCACGAGTTCTGCTTATTCTACCAGATGACCGAATTTAGATGCATGATTAATTTTGCGGATAAGTACACGATCAGAGGTCAATAACCAACTGGTGAGTGACGTACCTGTGGTTGCTTTCCGGTTGTACTGGAAAAGACGTTCGTGAAGAGTGGCATTGTTGGCCGTACACAAGAGAACGAACAGAATGAAGTGCGTCCGGAAGTACAGCTTCCCATTGTATAATGTGCATTTCGCGAGACTTAAGCGCGAGTGTAGTAGATTTCCAGAGGACACCGATGAGGCGTTCTACCTGGCCGTTAAATTGCGTATTATAGACCGTCGCGCGGCTGGTTGCGATACTTCGGCTGTGAAGAGAAGTTTGAAATTCCTCGGACATAAATGAAGATCCACGGTCGGAGTGTATGAATTTGGGCATCCCGAAAATAGAGTTTAAGCTAGTTAAGCATCTAATGACTGTCGAAGTAGGCATGTCAGAACAAGAATATGCGAGTAGGAATCGTAAAAATACATCAGTAATGGTGGACAGAAGGCGATTTCTGATGACGCTAGGCAGGGGTCCTTTAAAGTTGATTCTGAGACGGCCGAACGGTTGTGTTGCCTTGATGAGGTGTACTTTTGGTGGTCTGTGAAATCTAGGCTTGCTTTCCGCACACGTCAGACAGTGACAGATGTCAGACTTCACATCATCAACGGTAAAAGGTAGGTTACGTGGTCGTATAAAGTGGTACATACGGTTAACTTCAGGATGACACAAAGAGTTATGCAGAGCAGTCTAGTCAAAATTAGTCAAGGTTCCACAGAATCCTCGAGGAAGTGTGTCGGCCACATGATTTTTCGGGCGAGGCCGATAAATTACGTCAAATCGGAAATCTGACAGCTCCATACGTCAACGCTGTAATTTTTCACTTTATTTTCCCTCTAGGTGACTGACGAAACACAAAAGCAACAAGTCGTTGATCAGTTGTCAACTTGAAATGAAAACCAACCATAAGATGACGGCATTTCCACAATGCATTCACAATGACATACAGTTCTTTCCCCACTGCCGAATGCCGAAAGTGATAGGGTCCAGGAAAAAAGCAACTGGACGGCCATTTTGATTGAGAGACGCGGTGATTGCGACGTCTGATGCATCCGTTCCTACAGCCAGAGCGACACCCGGCTCGATAGTGACACAAACAACACTCTAGAGCTGTTTTTTCAGTTGCTTGAAAACCTTCAGGACATTCTCTGGAAGGGGGAAGTTTCGATTTCGAACAAGTGGACTAATTTTATCGGAGAAGCGAGGTATCCACTGTGAATAGTAGACAAACATGCCGACTGCACGCTCTTGTGATGTTAGTAGGCGGTGAGGGTTGTTGCAGCGGTCGTCGTCGTTCTGGATCCGGTTTGATTGTTCCTCTAGAAACTTCAAAACCGTAGAGTAAGACGCCGAGTGCGGATGATACCCTTTTCATCATTGAGTGTGATTTCATATCTTCAAGCAACTCCAAGGAACTTGGGTAAATTCGGATCGTGCTCTTGTTCGGTTGTGCCGAAAACCACTAGATTATCCACGTAAGCTAATGTACCAGACAACTTCTAGCTTTCAATGATGGTATCAGTAGTACGTTGGAAGCAAGCCACTCCGTTTGTAACACCGAAAGGAAAACGACAAAATTGGTACAGCTCGCTACAAGCTCCAAAAGCAGTATATATCTTTTCGTCGGCACGGATAGGGATCTGATGATAAGGGCTTGTCAGACTAAGCGTGCTGTAGGCTTCGTATCTAGAGATTTTCGCTATCAAGTCGCCAATCCGTGGGGAGGGATATGCGTCGAGGAAGGTGTATCGATTGATGATTTGACTATAATCGATTACCATACAGCTTTTATGGCGATCATTAGAGGTTACTAAATCCTGTGCTATCCACGGGGAATTAGACGGTTCGATGATTCCAGACTGCAACAACCGTCCGACTTCATTTTTAATAAAGGTTATGTCTTGCAATGAATGACGTCTTGACTTTATGGCGATTGGTTTGCAGTTCGGTGCTAAATACTCAAAGAGACTTTGCGGGTTACCGTGGGCCGCAAGAGGACCACAGAAAGTAAAGGAAGGCTTACTCCCAAAAAAGGAATCTCGACAGTTTTGTGTAATTTAAGAAAATCATGACCGAGGAGTACATCCGTACACAAGTCGAGAAGGACTGAGAGTTTAATGTGATCGTTACGATGGTTTTTATGCTGTATAAAAGAGTAACGATGACCACAGGAAAAACTAGAAAAACTTTTGGAAGCTATTGTGACTCGTTGCTGTGAGGGAATGATCTGCCAACGGTGTTTATCAACGACAGATTTGGAGATATAACTCAGCGAACTGCCTGTATCAATACGAGCATGTACGGGGATGTTATTTACTACTATGTGAATTGCAGCATAAGAGAGGCAGGTAAAAAGCGTATAACAACATTAGATCTCATTCCCTCCTGTTTATTGATGGTGAACAATACCTCGCCCATTGAAGCACTGTTCTTTGTTGCTGTACGATGATGGTGATGTTGTACCTGTATTCCAGCATTCGTAGCACTAGTGGTACAGTCAAACAAGCCACGACTAATCCTAGGCCATCACTATACACGATGTCATACGGTTAAAGTGCGATCTTAATAAGGTCAGCAGCTACTTCAGAATATATTTGATTGCAAATTGACTGCCACTTAGTCCTACAAATTTTTGCTCGTGCACCAAAGTTCAATGTTCGGCGTTGTCAGTCTTAGTAACGGGGTTGAACTTCATTTGGGGATCGAATAATAAAAAGTCCAGCTTGGTTGCTTCTCCAAGTTTGTCTCGAAAGTCAAACGTAAATTAGTTTTATGGAGAACAACACAAACTTGCTTTCGGTAATTATTACCCATGCCATCGCGTCATATTAATTGTGACTAATGTCAACTGGTATTGAAACTGGTGGTAAGGTCGAGGATAAACAGTGGTCACACACCGCCCACCCATTTTGCTCCAGTCCTACTTGAAAATAGTCAGTTATCGTGACGTGATGATTAAGAATCCCTGGAAGTGAGCTTGTTCATCACCTGTGTTGTTCGTTATTTGTTCTGTTGGACTATTCAGACAGTTAAATCAATTTTAACTGATAGTTCTGGTTATACCGGACAAGTTTGTCCAGTGAAACAGATGGCAAATTGTTGAAGTGCCTTGTTTCGTCGTAATTTCAGATCCACTACTAAATAACATCATTTTTAATCATTGCATGCTTACATTAAAAAATATGCAACAAATTCTAAAGGGTGATCAGCCAGTCTGTCAAAGAGTGGAAATAGGACCTGAATTATTCACACTGAACTCACATGAGTTACCGTCCGCAGTAGTTTTCTTAAACCAGTTCGCAAAGTTTTTGTCGGTGGTCGTCTAGTTGACTCGTATGTGGAGTTATGGTGAACGTTTTGTTGCGCAACTACTTTTAAGAGGTGTTTGTTGTTTCTCATCAGTCGTGACAGCGATTTTCTAATATTTACGGCCAATGTTTATTGATTCCCCGGACAGCTAGTCGTCGGAAAAATCTAAACTGTTTCTTCAGTTATTAATAAATGGTACGGTTTTCTCTGCCTCCTACCGCAGTAGAAGCTCCATCCCATGAACACTTCGATTAAACCATGGGTGATGAAATACGCATCTGTTGGTGCTTTTTATTCGGTGGTTTATTAATTCCTATTAACCCTTTGAAAGTGACATCCCTAAATTCTGCTCTGATTCTCAATTATATCGCTGTTTACCAAGACTACTGAGCAATCCAGTGGTTATTAACCAAGGTTAGCTAGTAAATAACTAATGTGTAACCTATTGATGCCAATCTATGTATACTTTCCGGAAATTAAAGAATTCCATACATTTTTTCTGTGCGTTTTCCTCTGCCATCTTTTGCTGCCAGTTCATTCACGGAAAACACTAATGGTAAATATCAACATTGTTCAGTCACAAACGTGCCTGATATGATACACATTCGTATTTCCGATTTGGTTTTTTAGCTGGACCTGTTGGACACAGCATGTAAACGCAACACAATCATGTGCTTATCGAACGAGGTGACCAAGAACTTTATCATTGTGAGCTTGATCCGAGAAACGCAGTATGATAATAAAGGACGTCAGGTGATCTACTTTACACAGGGTTCGTTTTTTAATTGGATTCCACTACCAATTTCTGTCTCCAATTCAGATAAATTCATCCCTGATTCGGCGAGTTGTATTGCACGCCATACTGGATTAGACGTAGCCGATTTCACCTACCGAAAGCCTTACATAGACTGGATGTTTCCACAATGGATCATGGAAATTTGTCGTCACGATGTGATTGTTATTTCGCCTTGGTTATTTATGAATTGGTTGACCTTCGTGTCGGACAGTGTCGTTCGCGAATTCTTTTCTGAGGTTAGTTACCACGATTCTTGTAAACGGCACGCAGTGCAATGCGACAAATAGTTTCACTAATTTTTCATGATTGCCAACAGTTACTCATTAGACCTTTGTGATGGTAGCTTCTTGAGTATTTATGAAAGCCTTGATGGGAGACGGTCGTATACTGCCACCCAGCTAGTTACCATATCTGACTTGTTGGAACCTTGTGGGGTTCTCCATTTCAAGTCTCAGGATTATGGTTGCCGGTTCTTCGTGACAACTCCGTGGGGACTTGTGATTATGTTCGTGCTCTCTCCACTTTTCTTATGCTTCCAGTTTACAGGTGCGGCATCCTGGGGATCGAAATTTCCTTGATGTTGCCTCATTTTGTGGTGTTTTTTACCGCTATATGTGTGATATGAAACCTTCCACTCTGTTTGTATTCTGCCACATCTGATTCTCTATGAGCATAAAGCGTTCTATGCAATTAAATTCACCAACCAAGTTTTCCGCACCTTTGAGTCAACAGCAGTATGAATCTTCCAAACATTACCTCGCTCGTCAAAATGCACGCGCCAAGGAAGTTTGTCTGGTGATATGTCTACAAACAAAGCGCACAGCATTCAACAACTTATGAGGAACTAAGTATCATACCCTTCAGGCACACATCGTACTATTAATTTGATCTCTGAAAGTCGCTTTGTGACTTGGCTATCAGAAACAATGCAGCTTTGTAAGTATAAGGAAATGATTTCATGCTTGCCCGGAGTCGGATATAACTTTCGAAGTAGCAAAGCTTGTTAAGAGTGCGAATGTTGCGATGATGGCGGAACTTAGCAAACCAGCGTGCGAGATAGAATATAGCTGAAACTTCCAAATCTCGGTAAGACTGTGCTCCTCGAGCACAGTAAGCAGCTCAGTTAACTTCTTTCAACAATCGACCTTGCAGTTCTGTGCTCTGGTTTTGATTGCTATCTCGCAGCATCATCAATTTGAGGACAAAACAAATAAAAGTATAAAGTGAGGAAGGCCGAAAGCAAAACAATAAGCAGGAATCACGAACACAAAGATAGAGCTCGAACGCAACTAAGCCACTGGCTGCGACACCTAGTTATTATCACCTAATGCTTCCAACCATCTGATTCGTGGTTCTCATGGACCCTATCCTGGAAGTCTGTCACGTCTTACTCGGTCAAGTCCATCAGTCAAGGTTTTCAAAACTTTTTGCCATGTCATGGACTGATCACTTCGACCTACCTTCCAGCTGCTACCTGTCTCAAAGTACAGTGAACACCAAGAAAGGCTAGCAATGGGCATGTGGGACATGTTCTGGCCATTTCTAGTTACAGTTCCAGTTTAAGGAAGCCTTCCTGCGTAGCTTTTTGGGCCGCGTATGCTTGCGAGCCACTACGCTATTTCAAGCTGCAGCTTTATCTTGATGAACAGTTGACAGTAATCCATTGTCGGCTCGATGGTTATCACATCCGACCTATTGGGAACTTATGTGGTTCTACAACACTCCAATTTCCGGGTCAGGTTTCCAGTTTTCTTTGATGGTGAAGTAGGCCTTCAGGGCTATGAGATAAACCCCTTCTGCTGTACCCATGTGCAAGCATGTGATAGAAAATGAAACATGATTTCGTCGTTGTTGGAATCATCATCAGGATTCGAACGTCGTGAAGGTGACATCGTCATCAAATCCCGGATTTATCGGACTGCCGTTTGACAATTCAAAGTATCACCGTTATGGTAGTGGTGCTAGTGACGCCTTTAGTACTACGGATAAATGAACCTAAGCGTCTGTTAATTGCACTGCTGGCTATTTGTTTGGAGTTCACTGTATACATCAGAAGCCGTTTTCGAATAGTGAATGAATACTAACTGCTATTTATCTACCATCTAATTTTCTTTCAGCATGTCTTTTTGTTGTTTGTGAGCGAATGCCATCATGTTTTGGAACCGAAACATCCGTATTTCGAATTGTTTGGCCCGAGAGGTTTGCAACATTTCGGTTCCGTCACAGTATCTCCCAAGTCAAATTCACAATTACCGGAGACATATCCAAAGCTCACTTCCGACGAGAAATCCCCCTTTCGGATAGTATGCTTTACCTCCGCTCTTTTACCACGTGAAATGGTGGATCCTAAAGAAGTAAGCTGCGTTTTCGATACTGCACACACGTAATGCCCCGACCTCAGTCCAGTATTCGTATGCTTTAGATCATGTGATTCGTTCTTGGTCATGAACCTAAGGACGAGGTTTCTTTCCCCATTGTCAGCAACTACTCATGGTGGTAGGCAACTTCACTGTAGTCCAGCTAGAAAGCACGCGTAATTTATACGACAGGCTCCGTCGAATCAAGGCCCTTAAAGTGTTACATTAAGCGTGTTCTTATAGTACATTAGAACGGATAAAATGTGCAACGGGCAATTTTTTTAGTCATACAAGAATCAAATTATTGAATATTTTCTTAGGTTATATGCACATATTCGCACTCATGTCATGTCTTTGTCATAATCTTTCAGGCGGAGAGAAGGTTGCTCGCTCTAGAGCACCGAACGGGTTGTCGTCTGGAGACCGCATCAGAACTACTGACCATGCTTTCCTTAGGCGCCAGACCAAAAGAACGAGTCATTGTATGCAATCAGCAGCCTGAGTCCGATACAGCCTCCTCGTTTCACCGGTTTGTTATCCGTATCCTAGCCGAAACAAGCCAATTTCTCCACGATGTGCAACCGGCCTATACGCAGTCAAACTCGGGTCGTCCGGCGATGCCTGCTGCGGGTGAATCAATGCCGTCAGATCTTACACAAGTTCCGGACAGTCGGGGTCGATTAATTTGTGTGTTGGACTATTGTCGTCGTGCCGTGAGCCAGTGTGAGACTATCCTTAATGAACTGGGCGTGTGGTGTGCGGCCCAAATTGCTCGCGTTTTTGTCAAACATCTGATCGGGTTGGATCGTCGGCGTAGTGCTCAGCTTGCCGCGCAACAAGTAAACGCTGCCGTAGATCAAGTGGCACAGCCATCTGGTGATACAACGCCGGAACACGGGGAAGATCAGCTAGCTCGAATTTTGCGATTTACATACACACAACTGTGCATAATTGTCCGCTTATTTCAAGTGGAGTTTGATCGGTGAGTTCAGGTTTTCACAAATGTTGTTCCTTATAGTGAAAAATCTCGGTGATGATTGATTGTTTCAGTTGTTAACTGAACCGAGGTTGTAGTTGAAAGCAGGGCGTTGTTGTCGGTCAAACCTTTATGCTACAGAAATTAAACAAAACTGGGCAGTGATCTGGGCTGAGTAGATATTTTGAAACTCTGAGCCGTAACTGCGGTGCCATTCTGTACGGAACAGAGGAAATAAAGTCACTCAGGTGGTTGTGACAATCACTAATGCACTTTTCTCTGCAGGTTTTCTCGTTGTTACTCAGTTTTGTTGCATCGTGTCTGGTAATTCTCAGCATAAAATCTACTGAATTGAACTCTCAAAATTAATCTCATGAGAGAAACAAACCTGAATTCCAGTTTACTGTCTGAACAACGATACGAAAGAACATCGAGTATTTCGCCGTGTGCCACTCATGCGATCAACTGATTTCATGCCGAAGGTACTTATTTCCATCATTTCGTTATTGTTTTCCATTTGGAGATTTGATGAATGATAAAAAACAAAATGCTCCCATTTCAGTGGAAAGAAAATAGTGTGTTATATGGATAAATGACTAGGCTCCCACGGACGTCAGTGGCGTCCATGAAACAATATTGCGTCCAATCACTCCTCACCTTCTAATCCACTAACATCCCGATTGTTCGAGTTCGTACATAGAACAATTTCAGATAAAGTGGTAGGGATTTCAAATCCTAAGAAAAACACTGTTTGTATTGGTTTGAAAGTATATTCATTCATCCATGGGCTTTGTGGTACACAACTTTCGTGTCTGTTGGCTCGTTGCCACGACTGAAGTGATAGGACCTTATGTGGGTACCTACTTGAATTCTCGTGACCATTGTGATCAGTTTCCTCCCTTTGGTGCGGTGAATCCTCATTCGTATTTGGTGTGTCCTTTCCGCTACATTTACAAAAGCATACATTAAAAACGTCCTGTAACGACATCCGTTGCATGATAAAATGAGTCAAATGACGTAATTTTGACAAAGCTCATAAGTCGTGTTGCTGGTCGTTTATTTCAATCTACTCCCGCTAGCTTGTGTTGGAATATTCAAGTAGAGATTTTGACAGCTCCGCTGACAAGCGTTGGTCTAACGCAGCAGGAAAAATATGATTGCATACACTGTTCTGTATACAGTAAGCTGTCCTTATGAATCGGTAATCAGGAAAGAAGAATTCGGTCTTCGGCGAAAGGAGATATATTGGACCACTTTTTTGCTGCTAGTCGTGTTGGGTACAATCTATTCAACGATTTCAGTTCCACTTCATACCGGTCGAATTTCAGTTTTCATTGCTGAGAATTTTTGCAGTAGTCAAGTTACGGTCAGGCACCATGATTGAGGGAAAGATCCTGTGGAGAGTACTCTGGATCGGAGGGCCAACGACAATATTGTTTATTGATTCTGACTGTCGTGAATATAACCTATGTCATACAAATTAATAAACAAATGTTATGCGATACCCATACTGTCATGGTAGCTTATGGTGTTTGTGCATTTGTTTGTTAACGTTGTTGAATTGGTTGCTTTGGCCATGGGAACCAACGGATGATAGCATTATACCTCTTCCGCAAGTAATCGAGTTCGGTTTTTGCGTAGTAGTGTAACAGAAATCGGAATTGCCGTTCTCATCCACGGATCTCAGATTTCACTCAAGTATTTACTCTTTGGTTTCATAATTCTGTTCTCCAAATCGTATGATATATTATGAATTTCCAGTGGGGCATCTAATATTATGATGAATGATGTGGAACGAAAGTCATATATAATGTCATTTCATGTTTATTTATCCAGAAAAGTCAACGGGAATTTTTCACTATCACAGTCTTGTCATTTTTAGAGTTGTTTTCTTCACTTTTAGTCCTATGTTCTCTTGCGGTTCCAAACCACCACCGTCTGCCCTAAATTCATGAGGTTTATTCCTTTTGCCGCAATTCGCTTCAAATGTCATATAAACGACGAAATTTATTTTATTTGTGTTCCATTCTTTTTCCGTTCAACGCATCCATGCGTTTGCCTGAAATGATCTCAAAATATTTTTGCATATGCTTATTTGTAACCTTGTCCTCAAAGGTGTTTAACATTGGAAACGCTCCGCACAATGATATCTCCCAAGATTCTTATGATGGTCGATCAACTGAAATCCTACAAACCAAGTTTAGATTTTCGAATCGAAGTTGCCGAATTGCCTGGACCATTGAACCCGGGTACGAGTCGTAAAGCCCGCCGACGTCGTAATCGTTCACAGTCTGGATCGCAAACCAGTGTGGCCACAACGAACAGTGGTAGTGATGTAAGCGTCACTGTCGCTCCGTTACGACTTTTATCCGCCGACGCAGCCTCCTTATCCGACAGTTCTGTGGATACAATGAGTAGTCTGTCTGATGCGGATGAACAGAACGATAGACGGAGTGTCGGGTATGTGCGCTGGCGCTCTTCGGTCTATGTCGTTTATAACCTGTGTCATGCATGCTAGCCCACTCTGGTTGTTAGGAATTGATAGTATCGCAACAGTTATCGTTATAGGCACAACAGTATAAACTGTCTGCATCGCCAGTTACTAAACACCGATATGCTAGGCGCTACTGCGCCATTTGGAACAATGCGTTCATGTGTACGGAACCCCATTCTTTATCGTTTTGCGTATTTTTGCAAACGTACCAAACGATCTATGTAAGTATTCGGTATTAATTAACACAGAGTTGCCGGAGTTGTTCGTAACGAGACGACGTTTCGTTTACCACGGATGTCCTTACAACAGACTGTAAACCACGATTTTTCTCCTTTTATTAGTGATAAAATGTGCATAATCAACAGACCACTCTTCCACACAGTTCTATTCGGTGGGTCTCAAACCTCAACGCGAGTGATGGGCACAAAGATTATTTTCATTGGACGCCGATATCTTGCAGGCATATTCGAATCAGAAATGTTGAAGTTAGGCCCCGTGTAGCATGTACAGGAGGTAAGTCAAGTACTTGGGATCAACAGGCTGCGGTGTGTGTGCTGTGTGTTGAATATGCAAACGACGTGAAGTTGTCACGACGATAGGTAGTAATGGGAATATTAGTAAGATTGGCTAGTCCATGATATAAAAAACCACTCCCATAAACTTGGATGTGTTACGCAATAGTGTGATGATATGCTGCAACCGGTGGCATCATTGCATTTGTGCACTTTCTTCATGTACCGCTATCCTGACGAGAGTGCATCTTACTTGGTGCGATGGTTTGCGTGCCTTCATGACCCAAATAGTTATACAGGGTGTGTCCTTTAAGCCGGAGATGTAATTACGCCTAACAGGTCAATAGGGAAAGGCCAGGCGAAGTCCACTCTCAGAACCAGTTGATGGGCAACATCTGGTTCTACCCACTACGCCCCTAGAAAGGACGTTCCAGCGAATAGATGCCGAGAGAAGCGGTTTACCGGTCAAAAACCTCCGCTAGATGGATGTGGAAGAGGAGTACTTGGGGTTTTTCTCGACGGTCTCATCGCACTTAATTTGACAGCTGTAGCCCGCTTAAGCTGAACAAACCTCGGTCCAAAAGATGCTGCTCTGTACGCGTTCCGCTTGCTCCACTGAGAGCACGAAGCTAAGGACTGAATCCGAAAAGCGGGTCGATAACAAAGCACCAGCGAACATAAGACAGCACGCTTGCAACAATCAGATCTCACGGGACGGACTAGATGAAGTTCCTTCACAGGTTCTTTTGTCACGTTCCCGTCCTGGGTTAACGCTCCACTGCCTTGTGGGTCAGAATTTTAAGTTACAGGTTCCGGTTAGGGTTCCCAAAGAAAAACCTTTTCTGCGATGCGGGCAGCCGCGAAGTATAACTTTCTAAAAATCTCCAGCGGTCCCTCGGGAAATATTTCTTATCTCTCTCCTATTCGTCATTCATATCCCAATTCTTAATAGATAGGAGAAGCTACAGTGAGTCGTGACCGAGAACTTATGGCTCTCCGTAAAGGTTGTAGCTTGGAGACAGGGGGAAATAGAGAATCGATTCTCAGACATAAGGATTCTCTTTACTTAGCTGCTTTCAACGTCCACACACTTAGTCAAACAAGGCAACAGGCTGCCCCAGATAGAACTCTTGAAACCTTTAAAATGTGTGTTGTGTCTCTGATACGCGCATACGAAACCCAACTTTGGTGTTAACATTTCGAGCCCCAGGTACATGCTCGGCTTCTCGTTTCACTGTTGGTGTATTGAGCGATTGGGTGTCTGGTGCTGGTGGTTAGGCTGGCGTTGGTATCGCTCTGAGCATGAAAGCTGAGCGTGCACTGTTCGACTGGATCCCAGTCAGCAGTGTGCGTGTGGTTCGGTTGAATAGTTCTGTGCATACTAACAGGAATAGACTGAAGCGTTGATGCCTGTTTTTCGTTTCCGTGTATACCCTAACTGACTGCAGCTCTTTTGAGGCTAAAGATGAATCCTCCGAAGATTTGTCTCCACTGCTTGGGTGCGTGCGCTCTACGGACATCATGGTTGTTGCTGTTAATTTCAGCGCTCAAATCGGAAGCCTAGACTAAATGGAAAGGCATATAGGAGGTCGATTTGGTGCTCCAACCTATCAAACAGATAATAATGACCGACTCATCGACCATAAACTTTTCCTAGCGAGTTCAAATTTATCTCAGAAAAATGACACCGACTAATCTGGCGTCCTCCACGGATCACGCTGCTGTCCAAATTCGTTTCGGTCTGCATCTCGTCGGTGGCCGAAGCAACGCCAAAGCCACTCGTGCCCCACAGCTGCTACTGGACAGTGACCATCTATCAGCTTTCCAAACAGAATTATCCGCAGTTGAATGCCTAGTATTGAGAAGAGCGATGGACAGAGATCAAGCAGTCCCTACTTGAGGCTGCTGACGCTGCCCAAGGTCCAAAAACAACAGATTCACAGAAGTGGTGGATATTTGTATCCTTGGTTGCACTGTTAGATGCCCCTGGATTGATTCCTCTCGGTTCCAGATACGATGATGCACGGGGATGCTTTGAACGCCAACTAATTAGAAGCCTGAGAAACGGCCATGAACTGTGGTGGATTGCGAAGTGTAGCTAGATAGCAAAAACTGCGGCGATTGGCGACAGCTACAGTCTTTTCTGTCTTATTAGAAACACCGGTCCACAGAAGCCAGACGTTGGCAAACTGATCAAAGGGGCGAACGGCCTAGTGATTCAGGAGCGTTGTTTTGTTCGTTGTGCGAAGAATTTTGAGAAGCAGTTTAATTGGCCTTTATCAACGATACATTTGCTAACCAGCACGATGGGTACGACTCTGATTGTAGGTACCAATCCTCCATCAAAAGCGGAGGTTCTGTGTTAGGTAAACTATTTTAAACGACATTAAGCTGCAGGACCGGATGGGTTATCCCCATCTTTTTCCAAAAATGGAGGCTTAGCATTGTCACTGGAGTCGACAAAACTGCTCGATTTGATATGAGAGAAAGAACAAGTTCAAGAGAGTTGGTGTGAATCGGTGATCGTACCGATTTATGAGAATGACAACGCATCCTGCGGTGGGAACCACGGGGGAATAAGTCTGGTTAGTATCGCATCTTATCTATTTTCTGATGTTATTCTCTACCGCTTGTCTAACGCTCGCGAACAGTGCTCGCGCGAGAATCAAGGTAGGTTTTGACCTGGTCAAAGTTGTATGAATCACATCTTCACTCTTCGGTGGGCTTCTGTAGGCCCACTATCTCCGTTTTTCTTGATCTTAAAGCGGCCTTTGACTCAGTCGACCGCACAGTTCTCTCGTACTGTCTCTTGTTAAAGGGTGTTTCAGGGAATTTGATTTCCATCATAAAGCCCCTTCACATGAATAGCCGAAGCTGAGTTCGGGCTTATGGCTATCTCAGTGAAATTCACCATAAAAGGTGGTTGCTGCCCTTCATCTTTTATCTTTAATTTTGTGACTGATATGATTCTAGAGACCGCACTTTTTTCAAGCAAAGGTAACTGCATTGAACTTTTTCCGAGTAGACAGGTATTAGACCTTTAATATGCGGACAATATAGTTCTTCTGAGTGAAGATCCAGGTAAGCTTCAAACTGCAAAGCTTGAAGAACTGCGTAGCAATATTCGGTATGCGTTTTTGCACCTTCAGAGTGCGACTATAATCCACTGTCGTCCAGCTGGTTACCACATTTGGCTGTTGTGGTTCTCCACTTCAAGTCTCAGGGTCTGGTTGTCGGTTATCCCTGATAGTGCAGTGGGCCTTCGTGGCTATGGTGTGTACCCCTTCCACTGCGCTCACGCACAAGCATGCAATGAAAAAAAGATGTTGTTGCACGATTGGGTTGGTCCAACGCTAAGCTTTTCTGTGTCTCGGGAGACAAGTTCTGTTATCTGGATAGCTGTATTTCACCCGGAGGTCGAATATCGGATGAAGTGTCTTTGCGTATACAGAAGGCTCGTTAGGCTTTTGCCAATCTGAGTCGTCTGTGATGTCGAAATAACTTCGGTTTATCTATCGAGTGTGCGCTGTGTTAGTCAGGTCGGTGCCTTTGTATGGTTCGAAGACGTGGCCACTGAGGGTGAGGGATATGCAAAGATTGTTTTTATTTCAACACCGATGTCTTCATAGCATCGCTCGCATCTGGTGAGAACACCGAATAAGCAATGCTGATGTTAGTCGGAGAGTCTTTGGTTCTCGAACTAAATCATTAGATGGAACACTTAGCTGAGCAGACTAACATGGTCGGGGCATGTGTTGCACATGTCGCCCGGCAGGATTCCTCGACGCTCACTGTTTGCTTAGGCTTGTGACGGTCCGAAGATGATTAAGGGTGGTCAGCCCATGTTATACAAGAAAGGACGTGTTAGACTTCCTGAGTGGGGTCCAGTAGACCTTCCCACTCTATGGTTAGATACACTGGAGGAAATGGCTCGGTGTCGCGATCAGTGTCGCTCTTGTATCCATAAACGTTCTTCATCCACTTCATAGCAATATTTGTCGTCCTTCTATTACTCCTTCTTGCTGTTGTTCTTTTTCAACATTTTCTTTTAAGGTTGTCGCTAGGAGATAGTAACCACAACCACCGTACCCATTATATGGTTCCTGATTGTTTGAACTGAAGTGAACTGATCATCGTCGTTGAAAATTCTCTTACTGTCTCCGCAGTCATAATCTTTTGTTTTCCGATGGCGGTTCTTACTGAGAGAGAGAGCGGCTGTATAGTGGTTGAAGGTTGTTTAGACTGAACTGATATGAACAGAAACTCCAACAACTGATTGATTGCACGTTTGGGCTCACCTTCAACGATTCATCACTCGTTTACCTCATTGCAGTGACCGTTGGTACAGCATGGTGATTGACCCCTGGTCGCTGAGAAACTATATGTTGACCCGTGTCTTTTTTTATTACATGCTTACGCATGAGTGCAGTGAAAGGAGCATTTACCCCATTGCCACGAAGGCCCACTGCACTGTTGGGGATAACCGGCAGCCAGACCCTGAAACTTGGAGTGGCGAAGAACCACATGAGGTCCCAATGGGTCAGGTGTGGTAACGATCCGAGCATCAGGGGATTACTGTCTATCACCAAAGTGACCGATGATGGCGGGGATTGGAACCTCGGACGTATGGGGTGGTAAGCAAACGCTCTAAACCACTCGACCACCACCGGTCAGGGGAAGAGAGCCTTCCTGGTGCATGATGCAGTTCAGTTTAGTTTAAACAACCAATAGCCATTCTCCAGGTGCGTTTATTCTGTTTGCTGCCCCTCAGAAAAAAACGCAGCCGGAAGTTCAAGATCAAGCAAAAGCTATAGATAAGAGATCACGGAATGTTTCGAAACACTGCCACATCCCCTCCTATTTTCAGTTGTCCTGTGGGTGCATCTTGTTGACCCAAACCCAACTCGTCGCACGCGACGAATTCTTTATCATTTATCTCCTCCATACGATGAACTGAGGACTCTTATCCAGCCATTTCGTTCCTAGGATTTATTGTAATCATTTAAACTGACAATCCGCAACGGTCTATCCTAAGCATCTGTTTTCGATTTGTTCAACTTCCTTATGTTTTCCAGATCTCGAACATCTTTAACGTCTCGTAATGCTTTGGTGCGTTCTGGCGGTTCGAAATCCCGCTCAAGAGGTAGGCACCTGAATAACTGCATGCTGTTGTTACACGAGGACCGTCTCTTGTCATTTTTGTGCCTGCTGATCGATTTCCTTACCGTACCTTATTGAAAATCACTGAGCACAACTGAAAGTAAAAATGCGGTCATATGTTTAAAACTTGACTCACGAGTTCGTGAAGATTAGCGTTGGCGCTCCTGTTTGTTAGAACCCAAGCGAGGAGAATTATCATTGGTTGGCGACTGAGGATTACGGCTTCGAACTGAAATTCGTAGATTCGGTGTTTTACCGCAGGCTTGGCAATTCCTCACGAATGTCAAACGCCAAGAGCCAGTAAAACAGAAGTCAGTCTTCAGGCGTACATTTTCAATCTTACAGTTGTAATCCTTATCATCCGGCTTGTTCTCGTCTTGTGGTGTTGATCGCTCACAAGTTATCAGTTCCCCGTGTACTTGCTCAAGTTTTTGTATCCTTTATCTGCTACAAAACATTGGTATCACATTTCTAGAGGGGGGTGGGGGCTGCAGTCAACTTAATTGGTAAGTGACCTACGGCGAATGTTTCCCTTAGATTTGACCTCGATCTCTCCGACAACCTTGGACTTTCCAGAATTACTGGTTGTGGATGCTTGACCTTTTAACTTTTCGCGTTCCTCACTTTGGAAACTTGGTCTTTTGACCTCCGTACAGTCGCTCCTGGGTAATCCAATTCTGCGTATTTGTTCGACCGGGTCAGTTGAGTTCATGGAGTTTTGGTCCGTTCCTTGAGTTCCTTGAATTTTTTGCGCTTCAGGAGACTGCATATGTAATCCAGTTCAATTCGCCTACCGATGGAATTTCTTGATGTGACAGACTTCTAAGAATTCTCTTGAGTACCTCGTGTTTACTTGATCCAGAATGCGAACTCCATCAAAAACCGTCAATGTAAGCTACAAAGAACATCAATATTCAAAGCCATTAAGATGTGTTCATTGTTTTACACGAAACGACTGCTAGGAATGGTCGAGAATGATGTTCACTCTCGTTGCTCGGGTTCTGCTGGTGGGTTAGCACTGATCACATGAACAACTTAATTTCCCAACTCAGTGAACAAGCTAGATGAAAAGACTATTTACTCCATTTTTTTCTTCAGGGATCTATGCCCATGATTATCATTGGTGATGCGTAGTCAATCGGTTATGGTCAGTAGCTTTGTTTTTTGTCGGAAGCTGTATCACAGGCGATGGATGACATCTTATCACACTTTGAGATGTCCGAAGTCAAACACTTCTCAGTGTCAGAGGCATCGAATTTGCAAAAAAATAATCCATATTCTGTTGCACATTCGTGAAGCACCCAATGCTTCAGTGAAAGTGATAACTTTGTTCAGTCTTTTGTACAAACAAATAAAATGCTTCTAAACATTCCGCTCATCCGCAGTATGCACTTTAAAAAGGTGCAGCAAAATGATCCAAGATATATCGTGCAATCTGTGTTCTTGACTTCTGTTTTTAAGTCGAATTTCGTCATCTGCTGCACCCAATAAAATTTGTCTATTTTGTATATCGATGATCTGAACCCTCCGTTTTATTCCAGTTTGTACGAACCAGATTAATTTGTGTTGAATGTTAATCCAAGTTATTCAAGTCGACGGTCCCGGCTGGAATCGAACCCAACCATGAACATCACCTGCGCTTTAGGACCGCGTGCGCTCTAACGATAGCTGAACTACAAGACCGAGCCACGTTTGACTTATGTTTTGAAATAGCTTGATAATGAGAAATCTGAAAACCACAGATTGACGAACAAGCTCGTTTTCAGTAGATCATACTCATGATATCTCGTCACGATATATTACTTAATGTATCGTGATGTAATGACATGAGTATGAATCTCTGAATGCGAGCTTGCTCGCCAGCCTGTATTCTCCAGATTTGTTCACTGGGAATTTCTGACAGTAGATATATATTTGAGAATCGTATCTTTGATAAGGTATACGACCTCACTGTTCTCGAATTTACCCCCTCCCCCAACCTCAGCAATGAACAAGTTTCCGAGCGTCCCGAAAGCACGTGATCTACACTTTGTCCCCGCTTCCTCACTCGTCGATGGAGGTCTTCGGCCCGGAATGGATCCATCCCAGCTGGTCTATCGTGCTGTGCTTACATCCTCAACGGACGGGGATCGACCACAACTGCTTCAACAGACCAAATTATGCGGTCTCGTGTTGGTTCGCTGTCAGTTCACTGCTTACGCCTTGTCCCGATTGATTGACGAATTGTGCGTATGGGATGTGGACTTGTTCTTCATCAAACCTGGCCATTTATTTTCTCATCAGACATCGATTGGTCGTTCCCGGCCCGGTGATATCACAAATCGATCCGAGTTGAAAACGGGTGATGATGCGGTCACAGGTAACAGTTTCATTTGTTTTATATCAGTCTAGTCACTTTGCGTCACAATCGTTATGGATGCTTTAGGAACAGCGTATCGTGTTTGGACTGATTATGTACGACTCATGTAGGCCGGATTCGACTCCAAGGTTCGAACCCTCAAGACTTCACTGTCACTCAACAGGCTACTGTATTGGAGTAGGCTATATACTGCTCTTGCGTAGATGCATGATTTTCAGTAAACGAACTATCATCTAGTACGTCTTGTGGATCATAACATTATCTCGCCTGACCTAATAGTGTCTCTTGTGGTTCATCTAGCAGGAAGAAAATGGAAGTCCAATTCAGAAAGAATCCGATCCGTATTATATGGCACCTAGAACAATGACAATAGCTATATAGATTAGAAAGTAGTCACTTGTGAACTAGGTCTTCTTGGCTGTGATTAGTCTTCAGTTACTGTATTCACGGGTTTCCCTGAAGCACGAAGGAAAGGAGGCCGATGAAAGACTTGTGTACAGCAATTCCAATGATAGGCAGGACTTCCGCGCCGCGCCGCGCCGCGCCGCGCCACGCCACGCCACGCCACACCACACTCTCCTTACTCAGACACCGGGCAGGTGCCTCGCAATACCTACCTGAGTAGCTGTTTCTACGTCTGCACCCACTTCTGGGATCCCATTACCATCTGTTGAGTAATTTACGTTCTCCGCCTCTAACACTGGATTTAAGCGTTTGAGATAGATGGTGAAAGTTCCAAGTCGTCCTGTTTTATCGCGACTAGAACAGTTTTTCCCCGCTCAAGGTCACTGGTCTTTGCATAAGATATTCGCTACCAATCCAGATCTCAAGGGCAAATTTGACGACTCTCCACGTTAGTACCGTAATTGATATTTCCGAATGCCGATCTCGCTCCCCTCTTTTTTGCTCAAATATGAACAATATTCCTTCTTATTCTACGTTTTTGCATAAGTTTTTAAATTGCATGGTTGCGCATGAACGTACTGGAAGGGGTGTAGCCACAAATGCCCATTGCGCTATTAGGGTTAAGCGGCAACCAGACCGTGCCACGGAATGGAGAACTATATAAGGTCCCAATGGGTTGTGTGTGGTAACAAACTGGGCGACAGTGGATTACTGTCCACCATCAAGGCGACCCGCGGTGGCGAGACTCAAATCTCTGACCTCCGAGGTGGTGGGTAGACTCTGGACCAATCGGCCACCACCGGTGTGATAGAACGGGTACTATACTCTGAGATCTCAACTTCCACAACTACATCAGGAAAAACTGGAAACCATAACACCGGGACTATACGATTGATCCGTGTCTTCGTTCGTCGCAGGTCAGTCTTTTCACTTCTGTTTTGTTCGCAGTTTTCTTTTCTCTTCCATTTCTTCATCTTTTGGTCAACGCCACTGGAAGATAACAGACAAATCAGACACATTGGTATAGGTGTCTAATAATTGTGGTTATTTAGTGCACTTGCGGTGCCAACAACTTTGTGCCAGTAGATCTCCGACAAATCGTGTGTCAGTGAAAATGCTATTGGAATTGCGAGTTTTTCTTGTTCATAATTACATATGCGCGAAAATTCAAGTGTCACGATAGACAGAATATTCCATACTCCTGTTTGTCAGTTGTTTCCTGACCAATTTCTTCTGTATTTCTCATACCATTATTTTTCTCAACAATCGAAAAAGCATCTCATGTCAGCACATCCGGAACGACCAGTCTTCCAGCCACTCAGGAAGAGACGATATCCAAATTTCGTCGTGGTTCGATCAATCTTCTAGTGGCCACCCAACCTGCAGTGTCTGCGGCCGCCGGTGGGGCGGAATTACCTCGATGCAATCTGGTCGTGGCCTTACAACCACCTCACAGTTTGGCTGAATATTTGTCCAGCAAAGCTAGATCTCGTCTGGTAGACCACGGTGCTCAGGTCGTTTATCTGATCGATGCGAATAAGACAATCGCACCGGACATTCCATCCCCTCCGATTCCTGTGTCAAACGGTCTGTCAGATTATTTGAAGCCTGTTGTGAAATGCGATCAACAAGAACAGGACCAGAATAATGTTCTAGAACGGTGTGTTTTCTGTTATACTCATTACCATTGTTGTTAGCAACACGCTTACTGCACTGTCCTCCTGTATTGATATGTGAATGTATTGCTGATCGTTATGAGCTAACGTTTGTTACCGGTGATCGAATTTTATGCCTACCACGTTTGAGATAAAAGGTCGGAACCCCACAGCTGCCGTGGGTAGAACAGTTCTCCGTTGTCAAAATTCTGATCTTACGTAGCTCCCCATTCTAAGTGTCGGTATTGTTTTCCGGTGTTAGTGATGACATGAACCTTCCACTGGACTCATGCATATACATAGAAAAACGAACTGGGCCGTATCTAATTACTGTCCACCAACAATGTGACCAACGGTGGAACGATTCGAACTTGACTTGTGTCTTATACCACTGCCGCACATGACTCCGGCTGAATTAAGCCTCGCGAAAGATATGTATCTTCGACATCAGTTGCTCTGTTAGATGCTCGCAGATCCCTCCATCCAGATACCACATTAAATGAAGTGCTAACTGACTAGGAATTTGAAAAATGATCGCAAATCGTGGTGGATTACGAAATGTAGGAAAATGGAGAAGGCTGCGTCCTTTGGCAGTAGTCAAAATTTCTACCATTTGACTTGAAATATTGGTCCACGGAAGCCCGGTGTGCGTAAAATAAACAAGAAATCCGACTGCTGACTGATTCACTTTCAAGAACGTGTTCTGTTCAATTGGATAGAACACTTTAAGGAGTAGTTCAGTGGGCCCACTTCCACAGTGGAGCGATGCACGTAGATCTCACCGCTCAATCAGAAATGGAGGTTATCCTATCGGTGGGTTATCTGAGAAGGTATAAAGCTGCTGCACCGGATGATTTTCCTCCGTTTTTCCAAGAATGAAGACAAAACTTTGGTTTCGGAGTTAACAGAACTCTTTCGGATATTGTGGGATAGTAAGCAGATGCCCTGGGAATGGTGTGAATCGGTGATTGCGCCGATTTATAAGAAAGGTGACAAGTCCTCTTGTGAAAACCCGCGGAGAAATTAGATTTATCAGTAAAACATTGAAACTACTCGCCGGGATTATTTTTCACCGGTTATTCAACGCCCGTGCAAGGTGTACGAGTGAAAATCAAGCCGGTTTCAGACCAGATCGGAATTGTATCGACCAGTTTTTAAAGTACAGACACTCCTTCCGTAGACCCAAAAGCTCTGTCGTTCTCAATCGGAAAGTGGTATTCGACTCGGTTGATCGCACAGTGCCCTGGCGCTACCCGTCAATGAAAGGCGCGCCGAAGAAATATATTTCTCTTTTCCAATCCTTGTATGCGTAAAGTCGAAGCCGAGCTCATGCTTACGGTGATCTTTCCCCCGAGTTCACCACATGAAGTGATTTTCGTCAGAGTTACCCTATGGTATCTTTTTTTTCAAATTTATGGTTGAAATACTTCTTGAGATAGTTCTACCTTCGAGTGAGAGTAGCGGCATCGATTTGTGCTCAGGCAGTAAACTGAATACACGTACGACATTGTTCTTCTGAACGAAGATCCAGGTGAGCTGCACGTTTTTCTAGATAGCCTAAACAAAAGTTTAGCAATGTACGCCGTTTGTTTCGCACCTTCAAAGTGTAAAATTCTACAACGGGACTGGGTGAATGCTACGTCAGACCTTGTTTTTTCAGGGGAAGCCCCAGCTGAAGTGGATAAGTTTTTTGCCTAGGCAGTTTAATCTCCCCAGGTGGTCAGATGTCGGATGAAGTGCCGTCACATATACAAAAAGTGCGTTCCACTTTTGCTAACCCCTGTCATCTCTAGCGCTGGAGTTGCGTCCAACTGTCCGTCAACGGTCGGGCATACACTGCGGCGATTAGATTCGTTTTTTATGCGGCTCAGAACCACGGCATTTTCGGGTAAAAGAACATCGTAGAACATTCGTAGTGTTGCTCGAATACGGTGAGTATACCGTATCAGCAATGCTGACGTTGGACGAAGGGTGCTGGGAACCAGTGGTCAGTCACTGAAACAAATACTGAATCTAAACAGGCTGAGGTGGCTGGAACACGTTTTACGCGCGCACGCCCACCGACAGACCTCCTTGTCGTACGCTGTGAGTTTGACGAAGTAGGACGTGGGAGACTTCCTGGTTAGGATCCATGAGATCCGGCTGTCAGATTTGGAGACGTTAAGTGATATGGTCAGGTGTCGCAGCCAGTGGCACAATTGCATTCGGGCTCTTTCTTCGCGTATTACTTTGTTTTGGCTCTTCTTCACTTTATGCCTCCGTTCATTTTACCCTCAACTCGGCGATTTGGTGAAGTGGCAGCTGAAACTAGAGCACAATAGTGTGAGGTCGGTGATTGAAATAACTGAACGGAAGTCATGCCAGTCATGACTAAATACAAAAAATTCTCGTAGCATCAAAAATGTTTCAGATGCACAAAAATATTACTTTTCCCTTTTGCAAACCAATTGTGTGATCTTTGGTGGTTATGGGTTTATTTTGTACAAGTTGTGTAATGTAGGAACATTTTTTATAACCCCTGTAGGGATTATCCCTCAAATGTAAATGGTAGTTCATTCAAGGTAGAACTCAGTTCTGGGGAGTTGCCTGTCCATTCGTATTGATTTCACCCGAATGACTGAAGCCCATTATCAGGATTCGAACTCATGAGCCTGTGTCGAATTGACTCTATTAACTGTCTCACGAGACAAACCGTAACTTGCGGGCATCTCACAGTTCAGTTTTGTGGCGTATTTAAAAGCTGCATCACCTATTTTTTCTTCCAGGTTTCAAAAATTGGAGCAACTTCTTATTCGCGGTTGTCGGGGTTACAGCCTGTTCGCCGACGAGCATGATGTGGATCCAGCGGTGATCGATTATATCCTTCCGTCATTCATGCCACGCGGTCCGAATGGCCCTAAGGTACGTGTTACTCATCAGCCTAATTGCTGTTTTTCTGTCAGCAACTAAATTAATTTAAACTTCAACTAACCAGACGATTATCTGATTTAGAACTGAAATTGGGCTTGTTGCTTACTGGATCGAACAACACTTATCCGTTGTTTTCACCGGAAAGTTTTTTGACACCGTTCTTGATTACTGCGAGTTGCGTTTTTATTGCGCAGTCCACTTTCGTGTTCCGCTACTCGGTTCATTCGATATCCCGTGCTATAACGTGAGCCTACAATGTACCAAAATGACTTTATAGAGCTGCTGTTTCGACCTGTCGGTCGGTTTCTTCTCCAAACATAATTGACAACACGTTTTTGTAAGCAGTAGTGGGACGTGTTGCGCATGGCCCCGGATAGGATTCCTCGGCGCGAAATGTTCGCTGAGGCGGGTAATGGTTGGAAAATGAGTAAGGGTGGCCAATTTATGAGGTGGAAGAAAGACACGAAAATACTAATTAGTGGACTTGGCCATGTAGGGCGTGTTAGGCTTCCTGGGTGGGGTCCAAGAGACTCTCCTACTCTGTAGTTGGATACATTGGAGGATATGACTCGGTGTCGCGACCCGTGGTGCTCTTGTATTCACGGACTTTCTTTGTCGACGACACTTTGTAGTTCTCTTCTTACTGTTTTCAGTTTTTCACTATTTCCGATTGCGCTTACTGTTCAGAGACAACAACCAAGGCCATCACACCCAGTGCGTGGCTAGTGGTTGTTTTAATTGAACCGAGTAGTGGCGGTAGTAGCATATTTGTCAAACGACCCATCATGCAATAACAAAGCTCAGCTCATCACTGAATGCCATAGAAGTGACGATGGGGACACCACTTCGTACATAAATTTCCAAGATTATTGATGAACAGTTCCTCTACACACACCGCTTATGGGCAGGTGCTATTCGAAACATCCACCAAGCCGGTTGATCCTCTCGCAGCAACTCACCTCGTAAAAGTAAAATGATAAGTCCGGAAGCATTGCACCGTCGTTTCATCCACGTTAGGGATCATCAGCAATGCACATCAGTCAAGCCCCCGTCACTGGTACTCGAACCCCAAGATAAACAATTGCGAATCGAACACCTAACTACCAGGTTATCCGGGCTGGCTCTCAGTGGCTTGTTAAACTTCACCACTATACGAGATAGCCCCTTCCACCACTGACTTTTCAGTGGTAACAGCTGGTTGACCCCACAGCGATTGACTCCTTCTCTCTCTCTCTCTCTCTCTCTCTCTCTCTCTCTCTCTCTCTCTGGCATCGCACTTTGTCTGTTGTTTGTGCCTCAGGAGGACAGGGAAAGGATTAAAGAACCAGCTTGTTCCTCGAAAAGAAGCTTGAAAAGAATCATATCTAAGCCCTTCGTTGTTAGGATCCGCATCAAACTGTTGTCCAGGTTTATGTTCTGAAAGACGAAATGGTGATGACTGTTATTTTAATTGGTCCAAATTGTCGAACTTATTGTCTCGCGGGGTTCGAACCCATGCATGAATGCCACCCACTTCCTGTTGCTACGTATGCTCTACCAGCTTTGCGCAAATGATAATGCTGTCGTTTCTCCCCTTTAATTTCAGGTTACTTTAAAGTGTCTGAATGCTTGATTATTAATAGCCACACACATCTCCACTTGTTTCTCTCTCTCCTGTCAACACATCCGTTTTTCTGCACAAATGATTGACAAGCCTTGACTTGTCTTTGTTTTTGTTTCTGCCACTGAGGCTAATAATAACTACCGGTTTTACTTGCTGATGAAATTAGAAAGCAGAAAGTCCTCCGATGAAGCGGAATTCATATCGATAGCTAAAGTGACCATTTAGAGAGGAAATATAATACAATAATAAAATGACAATTATGACATTTACTGGCCGTTTCAAGGCAATACCATTGGTTCTCTTTAGCTGTGGTGAAACGGTCATCATGTCGAACCCTTGTCACTGCTGGCCATTGCCCTTTCGGCAGCCCGTTGGTTACAACCCCTTTCCTGAGCTATTGTACCACTTTTGTACGATAAATAAAATGTAGTCAGATATTGTTATTATTATTATTATTATTATTATTATTATTATTATTGCTATTAATATTGTTGTTGTACTTTGTCAGATTTCGTCAAATGTTGAATTGGTCTGAATCTTAAAAGTAATCCACCACGATGGGATTCAAATCCACGCGTGGACTCCGTCCGCGCGAGGTCATATGCCGGGGAATTCGAACATTCCATTGAAGTGAATCGTACTGGTTACCCACCCAGGTTATTAATCAAATTGATGACCGTTCCAGCAGTGACCAGAAGCAGAATCTCTTTGAGTCTGCTGCATAGGCCTGAAGACATCCGTGATACAAAGACCACGGTGGAATCGCATCCAAGATGTTGCTCACCGTATAGCCGAGGCAACGCAGAGCGCACTGAACCAGTGCGTGGCTTAAGGTGTGGCAGTGTGTGTGTGTGACGGAAAATAGTTACACAGAACTAGAAGTAAAAATGCTGCTGTTTGGACGTGTCAGGCAGTTTTAGTCGATAGATCAAGATGTGGGAACGGGAAAACGGATTGATTACATGTCGAAAATTGAAGTAGTTCCGACTCTCTCTTACAATCAACATCCACGCTACGAGACTACCATATCTCAGCACTGAAGAAGAAAATATTCGATTCATAGTCTTACCCTTTTTATTCTCCGGTGATATTCGCGTCAACTTGTTTCTTTTCCGTTTTGCCTCCGTCCACAACGGGCATTATTAGCTTCTCGCCTCGAAGGCGATCAATGTGATCAATCAGTTCTGTGCCCGACTTCCAAGTGACTACATCACTAATCTAACTCCACGTTGGCGTTTAAAGTTCGTACCTCTACCGGTAGGATGGAAACCGCCTCTCTACGGTCCGGGTGCATCATGTGGACTCGATTCGGAGGTGACTGCAGCAAAATCAAACGGATTACATCTGTGCGTGCTTCGCCTTCCGATCAATACATCTATCAAGGACGAAATTGAGGTACGTAGCTCGTGATGAGTGTTCAATAGAGTTTGATTTTCCTTCTTTCGCCAATCATTCATTGATTACCGCTCGTCTTGGCGTAGTTCACAATCTCGGATTTCTCTTCATCGAACTATCATTCGAGGTTCCGATTTTCCCCTAAATCTTGTCATCTTTGCTTTATCCTCATTCTGACAAATTTTTAATTCTATGTTTGGGTTATTGTGAATCACAAAATTACAACTACAAAAGTGCAGTCGCACACGTTGGACACTAAGACACATGCCGAACGTATAATAGCAATGTTGCTTAAGTCTACGCACTAGAAGTTATCCACCTGTCAAATGCTAGAATGCTCGGATGCACTACGCAGGATTTTTGGATCGGAACATAGTTTGATTCAGAGACTAGGACCGAAGCCAGGTTGCTCGCCAGCTGGAGTGATGACACACGAGACAGTACGCAACAAACTTAGTGTAATCTTGGAAACCGCACACGACACCGAAGAAAATAGGACAACTGTACGGGTAGATCAGGCACAAACAACCCTATTGGTTAAGCTGAAAATGGTGGAAACTGGTGCAAAAAACCAGTGAATCGTAACCAGGGCATGCGTAATGATTGTCTTTGACGGAAAAAATTAGGTTTAGAAGGATAATGCAAATGTTGTGTTCGTATGTTATAAGGCATACCCGTGAGCGATTGACGATTATTCTTGGTTCATTCCTCTTCCGTTCGCCTTACATCCGCGCATCCGATACAAGTCTGTGTCACACTCTGTGTTGCCCTACTCTACCATCCACATGCAGCCTGCTTCGTGTGACACTGATGTTGAAAGCGGAATGTCACAGGTGGATGGTAAGCCGCAAAACATTCGAACATAGCAATAAACTAAGGTAAACGCTGAATAATTATGATTTCCAACTGTAGTATTCCCCAAAAACAGACCAAACGATAGTGTTTATCGTCCGCCAACTTTGAAACCATTATCCGCACTTCGAACCTAGCTGCTGGTCGAGATTTCATTCGGTCACATGAAATCCACTTTTGTGCTCGTATAATCTCGTAACAGCACACCATCAGTGAAGGGTTGTGAAGACTAAGCTTACAAAGTTACAAATCCGCAATACTTGTCCTATGGATGTGGTTTGAATATTGCCTGTGCCGAATCTATCACTTATCCATTGTGAATGAACTATCTGAGTGGTATAAACGCAACAGCTTGGGTATGAGCATCATCTCGATCAGCTGGCCTTTCGAGCTACGTGTTATCATCGTGTGTTATCCGATAACCTGTGGTTGCAGAAATTTATTCTGTAGGACGTAGCGGACACTGAAAGGTATTGTAATCAGAAAGCAACGAGTAAACCGCAGTTATTGTGATCAGACTTGATAAATCAGGCGAGAAGAAACACGCGATTGCCTAAATACACCTGTTCGCATGTTTGAACTCGTGGTACGTGCGCGTTTCTGCTGCTTCTTGTAACTAAAGGCTTCATCTTTGGTATACCAGTTTTGCTAGATTGATCCATTGGATTCCTACTCCACAACTTCTAATGTGGATCGTCCTTGTGTCCGCCATTTTTCTTATTTCTCTGTAGGGTTTGATTTGTCTCTCGGGAGCTACCCTTACAATAGTCACATCTTCCTCCCCTATTTGCAGTTTTCTCTTGGTTGATGCGGTTGACTACAAATTCACTCCATCCAGTTGAAGAAACATCCTTGGATTATGTTATATGTTTCGTGATCAATTATCTACCTAAGTGATTTTAGAGACGGTGCAATCAACGAAGATCATTATTATTTTTTCGATCTTTCATAAATAATCTCGACTTTCATTGTACTCTTTACTTGAATTCGTTTCAGGGTGAACCTATGGCCTGTAAAAAATTGGCTAAACTTTCAGCCGCATTTAACGCTGTTCGAGCTCTGTACGCGGTCGGTGAGTTGGACTCCCGATGGGAACCATCCACTCGTGATCCTGTTGTCGCTACGACTGGAGCTCCGATTCGCGGTGCAATCGAATGTGGTGGGCAGTTGTCACGCTCTCAGTCCATAGCTTCCTCTCTAGCGACCGAATCGGACGCGGAATCTGAGCTGAGCGAATTACTGACCACCTGCAATCCAGAAGTCAGTCAGGATCGGACAAACGTCGGGCTAGACGGATCAAGCCGTCGTCGTAGATACTACTATCGAAAGGTATGGATAATGCCGATAGCGATCAGTCTAGTCTCCCTCTCTCTATCCGGTTGCAAAGCTTTAATCTTCTTCATGTTTTCCAATATATCAGTGTTGTACAGGATTGTCGTCCCGTGACTTATTGGCCCGCAGATAAACGAAGTCCGAGCCCCAGGGCAGAGAACACTACTTTTACTATTGGACGAATTAACAAACAATAACAATAGCACCTCAAATTGTGGGCAAACCGACCACAGAATCAAAACAGTCAACAAGAACTTTAAAACGTCCAGGCAGCGATAGACAGGAAACGCTCGAGACAGCAACGCAGGAGTGAGTCAAGTGGTTTACAAAGCGGGTGCTTATATATGGGGGACATTTTGATCAGTCATTGGTCAGAAGAGAATCAATGATCCGAGGGATTACTCACACAAGCGGTTATGAGAAAGTGTATGATCATAGAAGAATGACCAAGTTCATTCATTCACACGGATAAGGCAGATGGAGAGAGAAAGGTGATTACGTTTGGGCGTTGTCAGATGACCCTTGTCATTATAACGTAATAACAGAACGGGTCACGAATACCAGTGGGTCACTCCAAAACTGAGAAGGAAGGTTACATAGACGATAAAATATGTTTAGAATCAGAGTTCGGTACGAACAGATAAGATCAACAATTAGACAAATGACAACTAAGGTCAATCGACACTTATCATAGAAACAAGGCTGTAAATTGCGTGACGCACTGGGACGGAACAAACAAATTATCATGCGGATGAGTAGGCGAAAAGGTGTCTTTCGATGTGGAAACTAGTGGTTAAAGTGCATGGAAAGCAAACAAATCGTTTGGCAAATACAAGACAATTATGGTAGAAAACATGGAATCTGGACTGAACCAGTTTGACAGTTCCTCGATATAGTGAGCTGAATTTCCATTTCTAATTTCAACAAATCTTTACACGTTGTTGAACTGAAGCACAGGCAGTCAGCTTTTCATATTTTTTTTCTGTATCCATTTGTGACAAAGTTTCGCAGTCTGCAACCAGTTTCGAAGTAATTACCTTGGAAATGAATACCTCTGTTCGGCATGCACTTATTTTTGGTAGATCAAAAACGTCACCACCATAGTGCAGCATATCTAGTTCCACTTAAGTCAACGATTTCCGAGGTTGACCCAGATGATCAGTCCATGAAATGGCAAAAAGTCATGAAAGCCTTGACCAATGGACTTGACCGAGTAAGGCGTGCTAGATTTCTGGGTCGGGTCCACGAGAACCACCTACCAGTTGGTTGGAGGCATTAAATGATTTAACTAGGTGTCGCAGCCAGTGGCTTAGTTGCGTTCGAGCTCTGTTTTTGTCTTCGTGATTTCTGCTTAATACTTAGCACTAGGCTTTTTCACTTCATCCAGCTATGCATTTTGCCATCGACTCAACGATGTTGTAAGGTAGCAACGAAAACCAAAGCACAAAATTGCGAGGTCGATGATTGAATGAACTTAACTAAATTTGGCAAGGAATTTCAGTTCCCCTAGATTTTTGGTGAAATGATTCTTCGCTGCCGATCACATGGCGAAAGGAATTTTCCTCTGGGATTATTCAGGTTCAAAGGCTTTAACTACGTAGAAACGAGTATTCAGGTAGTGGGAAATAAGATTCAAATAGTACATGACTCATCTTGCAACATCAACACAACTTACCATTGAAAATCGTGAAAGCACTGCATATCCGTTTCATCCTTCTAAGCACAAATGTTCGATAAACCGTCGAGAGCCATTTCGAATAGCTTGGTGATTAGATGTGTCCGACTCACGATCGTTCACCGCGGGTTTGAGTCTCAGTGGGGACTCGATGGATGTTGAATTGAAGAAACACGTGTTTGAACATCTGGTTATTTTTTTGCTTATTCTAACCGGAGCGTTCGATTAAATAGCACAGTGTAACCTTAACCTAACATGGGCACGTGACCGAAGCACTTCCTATGTAGTAGCTTCTGCTTCTTCACTTTAGACCCACACATCCTTTCGTTACGCATTGGGTGTGTTGGTTATGATTATTCTATTTCGGATAAAATGTATGGAACATACATTACAGATTTGAGAATTTCTATGAGCAAATTAATTATCGTACAGGCATACACGTCGATACAATGATTGATGCGAAAGGAATTCATCCGGATTGTTAGCTTTTATACTGTATTGTTGCTTTTTCTCGTTTGGGATGATAGTAATACTGAATATGAATCCAACTAGCTGTGTAACTGCCACATAACGCTTATAAGGATTGTGTCATTCTCCGCTATTCAGTTCGATGAACTTAAAACTTTGTAAATGAAGTAATAGTACAAATGGTAAAACGCGTAGTCTACACGACGCGCTCGTCAGTTGGTTGGAGATATTAGGTAACATGACTAGGTGCTGCGGTCAGTGGCGTACTTGCATTCGGGCCTCATGATTTCCACTTATAAATATCCTTTTCGTTTGCTTCAAATTCGTTTTGCTCCCGACTAGAAGATGCTATGAGGTAGCAGCCGAAAACAGAGGATTGAAGTGCAAGGTTAATGGCTGAAAGAACTGAACTGAACTGAGCTGTGTACTATGGGCTTCAAATACAGATATGTCACTGACCGGGGCACTTGGCCATGTCGGCCAGTGTCTCCAAACATCGGGTGTGTATCGTACCGTGACTCGAACACCACAAGTTGTGACTATCGTACACAAACCGAAGAACAGTGTCGGTACAATGCTTTTCGTTCATCGACTTATTTCACATTAGCGTTATTGCTTTATGCAACGCCTATTCTTCACTGTCTTCGGGCGTAAAAAACTCGTCTCGCCTTGTCATCCACACCGCCATTGTTTTCCGTGGTGGAAATCCTCTCACAGGGAAGACAACAAAAATAATTCACATAACTTGACTATTAATATTCTGTCTATCGGTTTTCATTGATGCTGTTAGCTTACTTGTCTATCTTGCAACTCTTTTTTTCTCGTTTCCCTGCGACAGTAGCTCAACCACTTCTATTCAGTGTTGATCTAATTCCTTCTTCCTTGTTTTGTACAGTTTCCTGATCAACTGAGTAACTGTTTCCCGCAGTGTGGTAATCCTTCACCAAACTACCTATACTATATCGATATGGAACTAACAAATGTGTTACCAGACTACCAGAATGCTCGAGGACGTCCGTGTTACCGACCGGAAGATGAACCACTCGGATTTGGACTTTTGACCACGAAGCCGTTACACCACGTGAGTACCACTGTTCTAAGTTAGATCTAGACGTAGACAGTCATGAGCCACAAGACTGCTGTTACACGTTTTGTTCCAGCTACATCGGAACTTGTGGTTTTATGTTATCTTTTTTTGCACTCCACCGGAAGTGACCCTGTCGATCGTGTCTGCAATAATATCGGACATGAAATGATTGACAACACAGTCTTATTGCTCCGCTTATCGCCGAAAATTTGGGACGTCGACAGGTTTCCTAATCTGTTGTGAGTAATCGATGGTTCTTGTAAGAGTTCCGTTCCAGATTCATCGCCACTTTCTTCCTTCCATCATTCCTCGTTTCAATCAGATCCCTACATTTCCGATATTCAGTCGATCCGGTGAAGAGACAGTCAGATTTATCGAGTTCTGGTCCCCGTCAGCTTCGGTCCAAGCGGATCAGAATGAACAGAAACATCACATCCCCGTGCCTGGACACCCACTAACGGAAGAACAACTTGAACAGCTTGTAAAATTTCATCGTATTGTTTTTCAGGTAGGTCTTTTTGAGCGTTGACGCCGCACGATGAATCAGTCATTCAGTGAACAGTTCAGATATTCGAATACTAATGAAACTGGTTGAGTAGCGGAGTTCTTTTGGCTATTTCAACTGCCTTCCCTACTGAGAAAACACTCACCGCAGAAGCCGATTGTTGTCCTCACAATCTGAACTTGTTGACGTCCGAAGGCAATGAAAAGTGAACGCTGCTTTAGATGTGGTAACGTATAGAATCAGATTAAATAACCTAGCTGTTAAAGTATAGGGCTTACAAGCCGGAATGCCGGAATGGTGACTGAGTTCGGACCCGCCGATAATTAATAACGACCTGGAGGAAACGGGTGTATAGTTCCCCTCTAGATCTTCGAATTTCCGTTTTGGCTACTGATAGCGATGATCGTAGTTGGTTGTTTTGTTTCTACCTATGTTAGCCGAAAAAGCACGTTAGTTTGTCCAGTCCCTTCTTGAGTTTCTTGCGAAGAGATGAGTGGTAATTCAGCTTGTTTTTTTTTAATAATATGCTTGCGCATGAGTTCCATACCCTCTAAGACCCACTTCGCTATTAGGGATGGCAGGCAACCAGACCCTGAGGCTTGTAGTGGAGAACTTCATAAGGTCCCAGTAAGTCAGGTGTGCCAACGAGTCGGGTGTCAGTGAATTACTGTCTGCCACCAAAGTGATCGTCGCTGGTTCCCACCTCCGAGGTAGTGGGTAAACTCTTTAAACCACTCGGCCACCACCGGTCACGAATACACTCTGATGGTTTTTGTTCACGGCGTTCAACTTAAATTTGGAGGTCCACTGATACTGTTTTTAGTGATAGCTGTCGTCGTATCCTTCACTAATTCTTTAACCAGTCATATCTATATTGTTTATATAGAAAACCATAAACAATCGGTTTTACTGATACTACGTATTTCTAAGCACAAACCAACTATTGAATCGTATGAACCTGATCGCCATCTATCGCGCATGGCTCCAGTGATTAAGGGACTGAGCATTTGCGCGCTCGAACTCAGGTCTTTTGAAAGACATGAGTTCCGTACTTTATGGAGAGACTTTGAGGTCTCACAAGAACGTTACCCATAATAGGGGAGGGGTAACTCAATCATCTGATAGTCATGGACATGCTCATTCATTTGTTATGTGCGTTGACTGTAACCAGACTATGGACATTTTAAAAGTTCGTATGTCATAATCGCCCAGTAGCAGCCCTGATTTGATTATGATGGGTAATATACTTTCAATGTTGGAAAAATAGTGTTACACTTTCTCCATATTAAACTTCAAAGGTGGAAAATAGTGCACAAAATATTTTGTTGTACCATGGCTGGGCCGGCAGGTTCTATGCATTTAAAGCTGGAATAAGTCATTGGTGATGGAGACAAGTCAATAAATTGTGGACGGAATTGTTACGTACACTCAGAACATTATGTCGGAAGTAAATTGAATGTAAACGAATATTTATGTTTTTTATTTGTGGCCCACAATATCACGTTTATGGATAGATCTCGTATACGAAGTGGCGAAATTAGTGAACTTATTGTGCCATGTTCTTCACGGAGAATGCAGGTAGCCCGGAATGCTTCCGTATTCACTGGTTATGATGTGGTAAGTGCAGGTAAAATAAAACGGTTACTTTTCCAAATTTGGCAGCCTTGAAAATGGCCGCGACACCTTTATGAAACATTGTAGTATTGGTCTATGAGAAAAAAAGTCATCATCATCAATGTCGTCATGTATCGCTGAACAGCAGGGCGAGCCCCACTGACCACTGCTTTTCTCGCCATCTTGCTCGTAAAAATAGAAAGAATGAATATACAAGGGGGACAGGGAGTGGACCTGCAAGAGCGGGAAAAAGAAGGACCACCCTAATGGCCAACACACGGAATACACAGCCTGACTGTACAGTGTTTTTCAAAGTCGCGGAAAATATTTTGGGTACTTGTCCAAACCCAGCTGATTTGCATTCTGCACCGGACTACTTTTGTGCTTCGCAGTAGGCAAATTATTGAAAAATCCACTTGGGCTCTGAGTGTCCGACCTGACTGCCTAGATCGTATATTTTTCATGCTGACAAAATTCTCATCCGTAAAACCTGCCGGGGAACCAACATTATCGACGGAAATATACAAGCATGTTGTCAATTTCTCAGAAGTCTGCAAAGTTATGAAGCTAGTGGTCCAGATTGCTTCCCGACAGCCTTATTGCATGTTTTGAATACCAATTCCGTCTGAATAAATCGGACAATTAAACAGGTAAAACTGTATATCTGTATGGTGCGTGTAAAATACTTTGAAGGCATGCAGAACCTTATTGCATAAAATCCTTGATGCTTGCATTTTTTTGTATTTCTACCAACGCAGCAAATCCGATACTGTAGCCTCTTAATGCCATAATTTTTTCTATCACCCATCGCAAACTGTAGATGTTTCGTAATGTGTTAAATAATAAACCGATGAATTTAGTCGTGTAAGCACAAAAATGCGATGCATACTCCAGCGACTAGGTAACTAACTGTTTTACAACATACGGTCGGAAATTCTTTTTAACCCTTCCATCAGCAAAAACGTTTCAAAGTGAACAATTCAATCTCCCTGTATACATTTCATTTATGGATTATCATTCATCTTAATCAGTTTATCAAGTACGCTGATGCATAAACCATGGCCTCCGTCGTGTCTTATTTCCAAAACGGTCATCTGAATTTGCAACTGACACGCTGCTGATCATGCAATGTTAGTCTCATGACTGACAGTTTAATTTTAAAAAAACTTTATCGCGACGGTAAATGGGATGGATGATAATCACTACACGCGCGGGGGTTCTGCTTTCCAACCGCGCCAAGGTGACTACGTTGAAAAACAATAGGAAGTTGTATTCGGTATTAAGAATAGTTAGGTTAATCGTTGTCCGACTCTAGAAAGAACCAGTGACGGTTTCCAGTAGTTGATATAGGGCTTGTTAACCATGATTCCTTTGGGCAATTTTAATAAATCACCCCAACTTTCTGCAATAGCATCGCAATAAATCGACGTGTGTTGATCCGGACTGACATCGTCAATGCATGTGCCGTGAGGTGACGATGTCACCTCGGCCAGTGATGAAACGTTCGCGACCTAAACGCCAAGCTCAGCGATCAGAAAATCAAGACAACGAACAATCTGAGCTACAGCTGACACACATATTTAAAGCCATTGAGACCAATAAATATTGTTTCTTCGGGCATACCGACGTGTGAACAGGTATCAGTGTGTGAACTAAGCAACATCACATGTGCCTTTGTTGTCGGTGCCACATCTTGTGATACCCTGTTGTCAAGTTATAGATTCTAAGGTGGTTTTCACGTGATTCCCACACACATCGAAAAGAATTTGGTTTTTAAAAACGAAGAGATCCAAAGTGTCATTTATAGATAACTGTGACTCGTAGACCCAGATCGCCGCGTCACGCGCGGCCTTATTTGATTGACCCGAATGAAAGCGGATTGCTATCGGTTATGAATCAGATTACCTTTTCCAATAAAAGTTCTGCTGCTTCTTGGTTAGGATTGTCAGGTGAGGAAGCAATGCGTTATACACCAAGGGCATCACGTTTGGGAGATTAAAGTACTTTGCTGAACCAGAAAAGATAATGCAGCTTTTAGGTTTTCCGACCGTAAGTGATGCTCATCTGCTTCTTACTTTGTCCACTCATATACTGTGAATTTCTTTCAATTTCAGGAAGTTCTTCACTTGGAGCATGACGCTGTAATCGAATTCAACTTCGAAAAAGCCTACACTCAATTACTTGTGGTTCCTGTGCGACAGGGTAAGATACGATGTATCACACAAGCACCGCTACGGGCCGCTTGCATTCTGCTGCCCATAGCCCAAGTTTTTCGTCGATAGATTCTATTTACTCTCGATCTATGAAATGGTTTCGATGTATTTTTAAAATTTTGAGTTCAATTCGCGCTTCTGTGTTCTGGTTCCGGTTACTACTTCTCAGCATCATCTATAGGGGTCAATACGAATAGAAGTATAAACGGAAACAAGGGTGTAAATGAAACTATACAGATGAAGGAAGAACTCGACTGAAAAATGCAGCTGATCGCTACACCTAACCGTCTTACTTATCTCCAATCATCCAGTAGGTGGGTCTCATGAACTCCAACTCAGAAGTCAGACACGACGGATTTCAGTGTTTGAGATCTTCATACAGTTTACCATGTCATCGGTCATCTCGACCTATCATTCGACCACTTTCTGCCTCGGAGGTGATATACACTGGAAGTCTATATGTAGGCATTCGTAGCATGTCTCAATCACATTATCCTGCTAGGATTGAGTGCTTGTTCAGGTGACTGACCTCTGGTTCACAAAGTCCTGCACTTAATCTCAGTAATGCTTCTTATTTAATTCAGTCGTATGAAGCCATCGATGCCCACACGCCGTCAGTCTTCGCGTATCTTCCACTCTTAGCGGCCACGTTTCTGAATCACATAGGAGGATTAATCTAACTTTCACAGTGTACACTCGACCCTTGATGGACAATTAGATGTGACGCCGGTGCCACAGGTGGTTCAAATTGTCAAAGTCCAAGCACGCCCGTTGTATATGCGACGAGACTTCATTCGATAACCGACCACCTGATGAAATGTAACCACCTAAGTAAGTCAGTTCAAATAACTAATAGCCGTGCACTGAGTGCATCGGCTTTCCTTCTCTCTCTCTCTCTCTCTCTCTCTCTCTCTCTCTCTATCTCTCTCTCTCTCTCTCTCTCTCTCTCCTCTCTCTCTCTCTCTCTCTCTCTCTCTC